>JAAWXA010000017.1:16577229-17069667 GCA_038090715.1 Florisuga fusca
GGGGAAAAGGGGGAAAAGGGGGAAAAGGGGGAAAAGGGGAAAAGGGGAAAAGGGGGAAAATGGGAAAAGGGGGAAAGGAGAGGAGAGGAGAGGAAAAAGGGAAAGAATAAGGAAAGGAACAGGAAGGAAAAAGAGAAGAGAGAATAAAGAAAGGAAAGGAAAAGAAGAGAACCTGAAGTGACAGTAAAAATGTTACAAAGAACAAAAACACAGGCTGGAACTCGCACTGGCTTTGGCAATTTCCAGTTATCAAAACATGACACCTTCTCTGTCACACCAGTATCCCAGGAAAAAAAAGAAATTAGCACTTCAAACACCTCCACCCACACCATCAAACACAACTTCTACCCACAACAACTCTATATCAAATGTCTTTTTTTTTTTTTTTCCCTTTTCCCTTGGTGGCATAACCTCAGACTTGATTGTATTTGGAGGGGAAAAAAAAAATCCCATGCAAACGTCATCTGAAAAACAGAGAGGTGGCCACATGTCAGCGGGATGTTGTGGAAATGGAGCTTTCCATCAGTTTGTAATAAACCCAAACCTTTACAAAAATTTCCAGAGCAGGCACACAAAGAATTTGGCAATATCAGTTCATACAAATATCAATCACTTTTTAAAAAGAGGAGGGTAAATATACATATTCTGTAAAGAGACATTCTATCTGGGCTTTGGGAGTGAAAACCTGAAAGCATTTGTACAAGCAATCAGAATATATTTTCTAGACACTGGGCTAACTGGTCTTTGTTTAACAGCAACACTTTCAAAGGCCAGAATTAATCCAGATTTGTTGGTTTAATACAGAGCAAAATCCAGCTTACTGATTTAATGCAGTAGATTTACTGCTGTGTTCTGGCCATGTGAAGAGCTGTAAATTGGATTAAGTGAATACAAGCGAGTCAATAAATGCCAGAAAGCAGCCAAGATACCAGTAAATCCACACCAAAACATTCAAAATCTCTGCTAAGTATCTTAACCAAAAGGCAGTGACACTGATTTTCCAGATTCATGTCATTTTTGTGTTAAATCAAGGAGTTAACCCCAGCTTTTCAGGCAGGTAGGTAAATCTGGACTAGCTGGGAAGCTTGTTTCCACTGTCTCCTCAGAAGAAAAAGATCCCCTCCAGCAGTTCAGAGCAGAGAGGAGTGCCAGGGAGGGAACAGCACTGAGCAGGAGGAGGAGGAATGTTGGAAAGGAAATGAGGAATGAACTAAAAAGTGGGGATTGGGTAGAGAGGTGAGTATGAATCAGGCTTCTGTCATTACCCCAGCTGGCATTTGAGTATCTTTGCAAGTCCTTCCCTTTCATCCCTTGTATATGATGATCTTAACCTCAGAACTCAGCACAATTGGAGAGACCAAAGCTTCCTGGTGACAATGCTGTTACTATCACCTTTTGCCTTGATTTTTGCACTTATAAAACTAGGTGGGATGATACCAAGCTCAGAGCAAAAAGAGAACTTCAGCTGTGTGCCCACATGGCACGTCCTTGTCATAAAGAACCGTGTGGTCCTTTCTGCACAGCCCCATGGACAACCAGGATCCATCCTGCATGGCAGCAAGAAGCTCCCTTCTCCATTCCCCAAGGCAGGGCCTTCTCTCTGCCTTAAATCACCTCTATTAGCACACATCATTTATTTCAATTCATCCTTTCCAAGAGATCTTTTAACAAATCACAAATTCCCCCCTGGAGAATGTTGCCTGATCTTATTCCTGTCTCATCTTCCTCCATGAAGAACCAGACACCTTTGAGATCTGTCACCACTCTATGGTTCATTTCACAGAAGTATTTTTTGGGTCTATCCATCATATGGAATTTAACAGGAAACTATGAAATTTGTTTCAAATATACATGGAGTGATCTAAACTGTCACAACTAACACTGCAGTAGACAAATTTGAATCCCATTTTTAAGGCAAGCAGCTGTAGATGCTCATTGTGTGGGACTTTCTTTATAAATGGAGCTTTCCCCCCCAGGAGCAGACACCAGGAAAGCATCAGCCCACACAAACACACAAAGAGAGAACTCAGAAAAATGGCAGAGAGCTGAATCAGGGGAGGTTTAAGTTAGATTTTGGAAATGGCTTTTTACCCAGAGGGTGGTTGAGCAGTGGAAGAGGCACCCAGGGAAGTGGTCCCAGCACCAAACCTGCCTGAGTTCCAGAAGTGTTTGGATGATGCTCTCAGGCACCTGGTGTGATCCTGGGGGTGCCCAGAACAGGGACAGGAGTTGGAATTGATGGTCCTGATGAGTCCCTTCCAGCTTGGCTGATTCTATCAATTCTTTTTTGCTTTCTAAGCACACAGGTACAATGCCCACCAACAATTTCTCCCTGCTCCATCCTTTCCTCTTTTCAGGTGCACAGTCTCACTGCAACCCCCATGAAGTCAGTTTTACTGGCAGGTTCCTATTCTTTTGCAATCCATAGACATCCAAGACACAATAGTGACAGTTGCTATGATCCCAAAAATTTCCTTTTCTTCAGTGAGCTAAGGGAATTGCAGCTCCTGCATAAATTGCCATGTCCTCAGCTGTGAGGCAAATTTCAATAGTTTCACAATTTCTCGTGGTGTGGCTTCCTAAATCTACAAGGAGTTTGGCCCATTCAGCTTTCTTATGCAGGCACGCAAATCAAATGCACATTTACATTAGATCAAATCTCTGTTCTTATCAGTGCCAGCAAACCTGACATTGGTTTTTGTGAGGATTTCTAAACATAATTAATCTGTGTTTAGCCAGTTACATAAACCTCTGGATTTAGACAGCATGAGCATTACGAGATCCAGACAAAAATAATCCGTATTTTTCTTGCACTGAGGTCATGTAATCCTCCAGAATGCTCAGGATCCTGCTCTCAACATTCATTTCTGACTTTCTCTTTCCTTGGTTTGGCCTTGGCTTGGCCCACAATTAAAAGAACAAGTTAACAAAGTATTTTTGGACTTTTTCATCCTCTCTGAATTTTTACTGCTCTCCAAGTTGTGTTCATCACCAGCACTGTCTCTGTGCAAGCAGGGCTGTGACTGAACACAGAGCCCTTGTGCTGTTTATGAAGGATCTTTCCAGGGATCCAGCAGGTTCATGGCATAAACAGGAGTAATTACTTTTGTATAATAAGTCATCAAAAGGAATGCATAAGGAAAAGAACATTTACCCTGTAATAAAATATAAATACATTTTGCAAATAACAAAAAATAGGTGGGGAAGCCAGTTACATGCTGAGCCTCCTCCTTCACTCACACATGAAGAGGAATGTGTATAGAAGCAATGGTACCCTCTTACCCCTCAAGTCTCATCAAATATGTTGCTTAAAATGGAAAATAAGATGAAAGCCATAGGTCCTAAACCTTGATGCTACAGCAGATCCCCAGTAAAAATCCAGTTCCCACTGAAAATGCCACTCCTGTTCCCCTCTCAGTAAGGAGGACAGGCCTTTGATAATTGAGTTAGAAACTCAGTTCAACACCGTGAAAAATCAGGATCTGGCTTAGGCTAGCTACAAATAACAAGTTTTCAGAGATGATTAAACCATTTCACGTGGTTCACACTTTCAAAAATAGCCAGAAATCTCTTAATTGTTGATATTCACTCACATTCTGTGCCAGGTGTGTTCAGTGCAGCCTTAGGTGAGAGGTGCAGAAGGGATCAAAGCAGCCAGGATGGGGAATAAGCACACCCAGGGCTCACGTGCTGCACCGTGGCATTTAAATGAACATTTCATAATATCTGTGTTCTTAAAAACTTATTAGATATTCAGGACATGGGATGGAATGAAATGATATGGAATGAAATGATATGGAATGAAATGATACTAATTAGCAGATCGTTTACAAATCCCAGACCCCTTTTCACTCCAGAGGCTGTGGAGTGACTCCAGATCCCAGCACAGACTTCTTTTTCCATGTTTCTCCCCTTTATCTAACTTTGCCTTTCATGGGCTCATTGAAGCAATGTTTTGTAATAGTGTCAAATTAGCAGAAAACCTGAGGTATAGCAATTTGACAATGATATAGCTGTCATGATGGTTCTACCTCTGGCTTGTACCTTCTCAGGCATAATTAGAATCAAATATCTACCTCTCAGCATTTCTCTTGGGCTCATCCAACTCTGAAAGCTCTCAGGCCATTAAGGCATATCAATTAGTAATGATTTCTTTTCAGCCCCCAGCAGCCACTGAAGCATACATTAAAGGTGATATCTGCAGTCAAAAATCTAATGTGCACATTTGAGGATATCTACTTTGATTAAGAGAATATTATCAGGGAAACTCATTTGCTTAAAGTTTTAGATCGTGGCTATTAAAAATACTTTATTTGCTGAACAAATGTCCAGTGAAAACTCCCATGTCTGTTAAGTAACATTAATTGCACATAAGTTAGGAAAAACCAAGAAGCATTAAAGGATAAATGAGGCTGTGCAATAGCCTAGAAGAGCTAATGTTATCACTTCCCAGGCCATTTTTACAACCTTCTTAGTAGGACTATTTTTAACTGAGTCATCATGGCCTGAGGAAAGTGACTTTCATTTTTTGGGGGTATCTGTCCAACTGAGTAGATGTCACAGAGGCAGCTCCTTACCAGTACCAGAATTAGAGGCTGTCATGTTCCTCCCAGCCAGGTTAAGTCTGCCCAGTCAGGACTGTCTGAAAAAGCAATTCTTTTCCCATTAGCAGTCATTTCCAAGCCTGAGAGGTGACTTAGCTCATTGTTTCATTTCATTGTTTCAAATGCAACTCAAAAACTGCACTTTGAACTCAAAGGTCAGACTGCAAAGCAAATGGAAGTAATGGCATGGAGACACATTTAGTGTTAAGATAGCATAAGATAAGAGTAATTCTGACATACAGGAGGCAGGAATAGATTCTCACTCTTCTCCAAACTGGTTTAGGAATTAGCTTGTTCCTTGTCTAAATGCTGAGGGGGTAATTTGAGATGTTTTAGTAAGTACTGAGCTGAAAACAAACAAACAAATAAAACCCAAACCAAACATAAAACAAAACAAACCAACAAAAAAACCCAGTTTAACTAATCTTGGCATCAATTTAGCCTCCACACAGGTTTTGGATAAATACATGCAGATAAGGTCTAATCTAAGGTCACAATGAGTAGCAGAAATATTACCACAGGCTTTAAATCAGACTTTCATGGGAGATGGAATCAAGTACAAGAACAAAGGAAAACAGAAGAAAATTGCTGAAGTTGCCTCACAGTGAAGCTGGAAAGTTTCAATTCTAATTTGCATGAAGCTGGAAATCTACCCTATGGCTGCTGCTGAGTGGCTTCTGGTTCTTGTTTTACTGTGGGTCTTGACCCAGCTCATCCTGGGACATTTCACAGTATATTAATGGCAGAAAGTTTCTTGAAAAGAGGAAAAGAAAGCAAAAACCTTAAAAGTCAGTGCAGTTCCTTTGTCTCATGGTTTTGCAGGGAGCTAGTTGCCTGACTTCCAAACTTCTGGACAATCTACTTGTACGTTTCTACCTGTATTTATTTATTTGTAAACACAGAACTACACTGCCCCTCATGGAAAATATCACAAACTGATGAAAGGGCAGGAGCAGATCAAAATCACATTTAATGCTGGCAGCCAGCAAGCATGAGCCTTGCAATGAAGATAAGAAACAACATTTGCCACTCGTTGAGTGGCAGAGGTCGACTCTTTCTTATGTGCTGTGACCTCTAACGATTTTTTGAATACAAGCATAACATTCATTTCAAAATGTTTATCCTGCTGCTACGCCTGTGAAATTGTTTCCACTTGAACATACTTTCCATAAGTTGCAAATGTCTGGGCAAACACAGGTGAAGCAGGATGGAGATGCCACACACAACATTCCCTTTTACCCTCAGCTGCCAAGAACCTTCTTGCAGTGCAGCTGACCCGGAGAGCACTTGAAACACTGGAATAATACTTTAATTACCTGCATAATCACCCAACAAATCTGACACCAGGTTTCTCAGCAGGAGGCTGCAGATTCCCTCTCAGCTCCTTAATGCATGATGAGGCTTGAGGTTTGGTCCAGACACAGATTACATAATTGCTATAACTTTTCCAAATTAGGCCTAATTTCTTTTTCATGCTTGTTTTTCTTTGGACCTAAATAGTAGCTCTGGTGCAACTATGTTTAACCTGGTTTTATACAGGTTTCCATCCTAGGGGAGAGAATTTTTCTCTCCATGTGGAAACCTCCTCAAATAAGGAACAGCATGAATGCATTTCAGTAGATTCCATCTCCTCACTTCCCACCACCTCTTCTCTCCTGCTCAGCCACTGCACACCATTTGCCTCTCTTCTCCAGGAGCCTCATGTTTGAACTCCATTAAATTCAGAAGATGATGAATGAAAGTGTATGTGAAAAGCAGATTTAAAGCTTGAATTTTAGAAGCCAGGATTTTTTGCAAATTCTAACAAAAAATATAGGAGACTTGAAGATGTTTATCCTTCGCTGTACTGCTTACACTTTGGTATTAAAGCTTCCCTACAATCATGAAAAAAATATTTCCAAAAGAGAGCAAGAAATATACCTCAGTCAAAATGTCAGATAATCTATCTAGCCTTATCTGCACACATATGCATGCAAGAAATATCTCCCACCCAGGCAACAGTCTATACATCCCCATTCCCTTTTGCAGCTATCACTCAGGTTTGACCTCTGGTTCAGACCTAAAATCTCCCAACCTATTTGTTCTATCTGAAGAAGAGCAGCTACTGCAGGGAAAGAGATGATAATGTATCTGCAAGGGCTGACTCTTTGTGCAGCTGGAAGGGGGAAAGTGCCAGCATAACAAATTGCTCCTGCTCAAACCCATCAATTCAAAACAAGCATCTGGAAAACTTGACAAGAATACTCAAATGACCCCCTGGTTCTGACAGCTGGAAAAGAGAAAGAGCTCTCCGTTGGAGGAAGGAGTGTGCTCAAACTTTTTGCCTTGATGGAGAAATACACAGAGTTTTGAAAGACTTTGCTTCAAAGCTCATTAAATTAAATTTTCAGTGCAAAGTATGATTCATGCAGGCAACTCTGTCTGCACTCACAAATTTGTGGTCAACACCTCCAGAAGGTGATCATGGCAATGGGCAGGCTGCAAATTCCCTTCTCTCCTGAACCTCCATTGCTGTTACACAACATTCCATCCATCAGAGAGGAACCTTTGTCCCTCCTGTCCACAAGAACAGGGCTGGGCTCTGCTTTTTTTTTTTTTTAGATTGGTTGGAAACAGAAGTTCTGAGGTACTAACAGGCTGACTCCTGTTCTTACCTCTGCTGTCAGTGATTCCAAAGAATGTTTATCAATATGGTGATAGAAGCTTTATATATATATATATATATATATATATATATAAAAGTTGGAGAGGCCATTGGGGACAGTTCCATGATCCATGACTTTGTTCCTTCTCCCCAGTCCAATGAGGAGAAACACCTTCTGTAGGGTAATACTACTGCTGCCTCACAGATTTTCCTTTACTACTTTCCTGTGGACCCAGAATGTTCCACAAGCCTGGTTACAAACTGTGTATCTAGGATGTGTGGAGTTACCCAGTTTACCCATCTAGTTTACCCATAGTCTCAACTGCTCTGAAGGGAGAAATCAAAGGGAAACTGAGCAACCAGACCCGTGCTCCTACTCTGAGGGATGTTGGTCTCCAGCCCTGTTTCAGGGAGGATCATACTGAAGTTATCTTCTTGCTGGAAGATACAAATAGAATTCTGGTCTAACTTTAGTCCTTTAAACCTAAAGATTGCCCCCCAGGTTTTCTGAGTGAAGCAGAAAAGGGTAGGAAGGAAAGAAGACCCTCTTGAAAGGTCCTGTATTTACCAAAAATTGCCCTGGAAAAAAAGTGTTCTAATGCAGAGTCTGGTATGTTGGAAAAACAAAGGCATAAGCCTCAGTACTTTGCAGTCATTCATCCAGGACAAATAGCAGAAGTTCTTTAAGTTATTTGGTTTTCTAGAATTATCAAGCCCCCCAGAAATGGTCCTGGTTTTAAATTGACTCTGAATAAAAGCATCTCTCTTTGGAGGTACTCAGTAATGCATTCAGTGCTTAAAAGAATGAAGAACTGACACTTTATATACAGCAGCAAACACTGGACATTTTTTTTGTGTGTGTCACAAGAAAAATTAACAAAGTTACATTAGAAAATGGGTCACAACAAGGTTTGCAATAAACAGTATATACAATATCAGCCATTTGTACAGAACACAGCTGACACACACACACAGTTTTTCTGGTTTATGCCTTACTTCTGCAATTCTAAATTGATTTACAGCCCCATGTGAGACTCATAAAAGAGCCCTAGGCAACTCTATCCTGCTCACAGACTATTTGCAACCCTGTGAATTTCTCAATTTGCCCATTTAAAAACATTTTCCCCTTTCCTTCCTTTCAATAACAGATTTCTGGAGGGAGTAGGGCAAGAGAGATGAGAAGAGAGATTTGATGGTAACATAACTTGAGACACAAAAAAGAATATTACCTCTTCCTACTCCTGATCCTAGAGAAATTCTGTTATTTGACTGGGGGAATCACTCTGCCCCACTCACCTGCCCTAGTTAATACCCAAAGGTGTAAGCAGAGTCCTGACCACACGAGTATGACAGTGGAAACTGCTGTGAAACAAATCAATGACTTTCTTTAAACTCAGTCACAGAAAAGTTCTGCTTCTATTAGTCCAGAAGATTTATAAAAACAGGAAATTTTTGTTTACACACATGGGAAAGAGGTCAAAAATGAGGTGAGGTTGGTTTATGAAGGAATTTGCATATTAGCTTCCCCCAGCATAGCACTCTGGTATTGGTGGATAATTATCCATCTTCCTGTTCAGAAAGTCAGTATAGAGAAAGGGCCCAGGGGGTTCCAAGGTGGCACAGGAAATTACTGACAGAACAAGGACCAGAATTTGCTATTCTGAATCTTAATGCAATAGTCTTTCTACTAAGCCCTGTTGCTCCCCTTCTTTAGTGTTTCTCTTTTACTTCTCTACTGGGGAAATGGCCACAGAGAACGTTTTCTGTCAGGCAATGGGCATCTAGAGACTAAATACCAATTTCACAAACATTTGTTCTGTCGACTCCACAGCACTTTGCTGGGGTTGGGCAGCAAAAGCTTAGAGCTGACTCTGGCCCTGTACCCCACCTCCTTCTCTTGCTGTTCCTCACAAATTTAGTACCTCCTGATGAATGGGTAGGAAGCCCTGCTCCTCCCCAGCACTTTGGCTGCACTGCTAAACCTTCATTTTGTTGAGATCATTCTTAGCAACTCGGGGTTGACTCCAGGAATCCCCTTTATGGTTGCTCTTTCATTCCATGGTTTAGTGGCAAGAGCAATAACAACCACCTTGTCCACTGCTGCCCCATTCCCAGCTGCTGGCTGTGTCACACCACCCTGCACAGCCACCAGGACACCAGCCCTTCTCTTTCTTCCCCAAAGATATTCATAGAATCATAGAATTAGCCGGGTTGGAAGGGACCTCAGAGATCATCAAGTCCAACCCTTGACCCACTGTCACATATTCTTATTTTTAAAGCCAGCTCCATGCTCTGATTGACCCCTGACACAAAAGAAACCAAGCACCACGTGTTTCTCCTGACAGGAAAACTCCCCAATGTGGCATCAGCTTCCATCCCAGCTCAGCATGTGCTAAGGATTGGATTGGGGAGGAACCAGGAAAAATTGCCCTGGAGCTCAGCAGCTGAGAATGGGCACCAAAGCCTGTATCCCACCCCCAGCAGCAGTCATCTGCCCACCAAGGGTGACCCTTTGAATTATGTCTCAGGTTTCACTAATAGTCTCCAAGCCCCTCTGCAGCTCTTCAGGAAAGTATCCCTTCTGCTTTTCTACAAAGCAACCCTTTGATACAGAATGGAGTCACAAATCAGATGCAACCAGCAGTTTTTCTTTTGCAGTCAGTCATGGGAGAAACGTGACAACGACTAAGATGAAAAGCCTTTTTCTTTCCAGGAGTCATAAATTTTGAATAAAATACTGCAATATTTCAGGGCTGTGGGTTTTGGGAACAAAATCACAGTTAATCATGGATTCATAGAATAATTCATGTTGGAAGGGACCTGTGGAGGTTATCTCGTGCATCCCCTCTCTCAGAGCAAGCCAACTTTTACCAGAGCCTTGTCAAACCTTTCTCAGAGCTTTGCAAAACAGCTGGTCTGGTTTGTCCATTTTCCCCCTTTTAAATAACTTTTTCTGGAAAACAGGTACAATACCAAAATGAAAAGTAGAACAATAAAGTCAACTAAGAAGGTTCAAGACTCTCTCACAATGTCTAACTTGAAAATACTTGACAAGTTGAGTTTCTTTCTTTTTTTTGAAACAAGGGGAAGAAGGGGAAGAAGGGAAGAAGAAGGGGAAGAAGAAGGGGAAGAAGAAGGGGAAGAAGAAGGGGAAGAAGGGGAAGGCAGGAGGTAGTGACAAGGACCTCCTCTAAATGACATTTAGAGGTATCAGGAATTCTGGGAGAGTCCAATGGCCAAGGGAGCCCAAGTGGAAAATAAATATCTCTGAAGCCACCCCCTGACCTCTCTCTGACTCAGCTTCTCATCTGTAAATTGGTGACACTCCTCCTGCCCTTCCCTGCCTTTAAACCTGCAGATTTCAAGTTCTTTGGGCAAGAATTGTCTCTAAGGATCTGTACAGACAATGCCTGAAGCTGGGAGTCCCAGAGTAGACAGTGACCCCCAGGCATTTCCAAAACTTAAGAATATGGGGTGGAGCTGGGGAGGGGAGGAGGGAGGAAAGCCTTTTAGACTACAAGAAAGAAGTCAAGTCAAATCTAGCTAATTACCAAAAGCTTCCCATCAGGCTGACAGACTCCCACTGTGGACACACTCAGTGGCTGTTCTTTATTTCGGAGCTTTACTTTAATCCCTCCTCATTTCTCTTGTTTCATTTCCAGTCAGTTCAGGATCCTAATGTTTTTGCCAACTTATTTTTAATGGGATTGTTAGCATCCAGGAAGCCTTGTCAAATAATCGTTTTACAGGTACTTTCAGGGACACCTGTGGCTGCTTCCACTTCCCATGAGCTCCCCCCTCCCTCCCTTCATATTAGCAGGGGAGATATTTTTCTCAACGAGAAAGTGTCAAATTAAAAATCTGTCTGTATGACCCTGTCCTGCATGTTCATCCAAAGGTGTAGTTGCTTTGTCTGGCTGATGGCCCTTTTACATTATTACTTCATCTTTGGTAATTCACATTTCCACATGAGCACACAAAAAGGCATTTGTAAAACTCTTGAGTAACAAGCTGAATTCTGTCAGCTACAGAAAAAACATAAACCCGATGGGAAGAAAGGTTGTTTTTAACTAAGACTTTTATCCATTCATATCTAAGAACATCTCACTGATTGCTCCCACCCACAGATCAGCCCTTTCAATGGGTTTTGCTTTCAATACTGAACAACATGTATTCCTGACCCTCAGAGCTTTGCCCATCTCATCCAAAGATGCTGCTTGACCTGCAGTGTCTTCCTATTTGATTTTTTCTGTCATAAAGCTTTGCCAGAAAGATTTACTTTTCACCTAGTTTACCAGTATGTTTTTCCAGTTTTCTATTTAAAGAAAAATGAGCATTGTCTCCTGGAGGATCTTTATGGCCATACATTTCAGGGGTCCCTAAACCTTTTTCTCTTAATAGCCAGAGACAGGATCACTGTCAGGGGTATCTTTGCCCAGGAGAAAAATGATGGCAAACCTGTTGCATGTGCCACCAGTTGGCACCAGCACTTTGTGGTGTTTTAGGACAGTTTCTCTTTCCTCTCTGGTGCAAGAGAACAGCTCTGTGTGCTATGGTCTCTGATCCAAGTGCTTTATCTTTCAGAAAAAGTGGTGTGAGATTTCAAAAGATTATCAAGAAGAGTCACCCAAAATTCATGTCAGTAATGTGAAATCTCCACAAGTTTCAAGAGCAAACCCAGGATACTGGAGAGCACAGAGCCTAAGTGTGTCCTTCCAGCACCTGCTCCTCCTGGTAGCCAGAGTTTTCAGAGCAGGGATTTGAATATGCTTTACCTTTTCCAAATCTGTGCTTTCTCTAGGACAGGACTATTAGACTCCTGAGTCTGAATACATTTTGTGAATCAAATGAATGAGATGACAGTGTAGAACCATTTGGGGTTTTTTTAGGCTTACTTTACTGGAGAAAACCCAGGCTGAGTGTGCTACTTCAGACACGTGGGCTGCTGCTTTTGCAGAGGCTCAGGGAGAATCTGCATCTTGCCTGAGACAGTGAACCAGTTGGCAGATAGCTGCTTTTGGCACTCTGTTACTTGCATTTTTCTGGCAGAGTCAAATACAGATGAGAACATAACCAGCTAGTTGAAGACTACCACTGGCAAAGAGGATAAATCCAGCATGGAAAGGGTCAACAGACATACCTGAAGGAGTCTTGCTGCTGTTTTCCTAATGGACACACCCAGGCAGAATTACAATAAGCTGCTCTACCATCAAAGGATCTGAACCATCCTGGGGCCAACTCAGGCTGGGGATGCAGCTAAGTCACAAACACAGCACCCTGTGCCTGTGTCTCCCTAGCAGGGCACACTCCTGGACATGCAGACAGAACTAATTGTGTTCAAACCAGGTCCCATTTAACTGGATATTGACCTTTACTTTATTTTAATATTCAGAAGCCTGAGAAACCCCATTCATCCTGGTCAGGTTCCATTTTGTAGCCCTGGACAGCTCACCCTGCTGTAAGCTCGGGCTGAATTTCATCTCTTCCCAACCCAACAATTCCTCTCAATGCAGAATGCACAGTCTGCTCCAGTGACATGCTTTAAGGTATGTTTGCAGGCAATGACAGTACAAAAACTTGCACAGAACTATATTCTTGACAAACTTCACTCCTTTTTGGGTTGGCAAACCGGCCCTGATTACTATGAATTTATTTATTGTTCATAAATATTCCCCCATTAGTTTTCAATGAATAATTTTCAACCTGTTACTTGTAAACAACTCACAGCTATGAATATCTGCTATTCATTATTGATGTGGTAAGGCTGGCCACCAGGGCATTTCTTATTGTTTCTGCATTTTTATTGGACAACTGTTTCAAAGAGGAGAATAATGAATCTTAATGTGGCTAGGGTAAAGAATAAGGAACCCAAGTGACAATTATCAAGCAAAAAAAAAACCAAAAACAAAACACTTCTGCCAAAATTCTTGACTCAGAGATGACAGGAGTCCAAGAATTACCAAGTTATAATTAGTACAGCCTCATAAAGAACAAAGAAAAAAATTTTTTTTTAGTTTTTAAAGTGTTCTGGAGCCACTGCTTGCAAGTATTGTTTAAACATCTGCAGTGCCAGACATCATACAACATTTTTTTTAAGCGTGGCAGATATTATTTTAAATGCTAGAGAAGCGTACTTAGAAAGCAGAATTTGGTAATAGTTCTGAGCATGTAGAAATACCCCAGAAGTCTTTGCAGAACCAGCTCTTCTTGCCTGCTAATTACAACAGCTTCACAAGAAGCCTGCCATGTTGCATAATTAAACAAAAATGCTGGTAAAACATTGTGAAGTAGGTAAATGAAAGTGTTTAAAGTTTTTTTAGACACAGACTCTACATGAACACTATTAGGAATTAAAACTATCTGTTAAGAGCATCCAAGTTTTGAGTTTTCCTTGCACAAACAACAGGTACAGATCTTGAAACCATGATAAATTACACCTTCTCAGTGTAACCCCTCCAGCCCATCATCCTAATTTTGTGTTCTTCTCTTACATGGAGAGTATCTGTAAAATAACTGTGCAAAAGCATGAGTTACATGAAGAACAAATTACAAATCAGGACCACAAAATCAAGCACTCAGAAGCTGGGAATACCTCTGATTTGATGCTCTCAGGTCCTCACTAAAATCCTCCGAGCTGTCTGCAATATTCATTCAATGCTTGGTCAAAAAAACCCAAAAAAACTGGTGCTAGGATGAATCTGGTACCATCACAAAGTGGTAATTCTGATCCCATTTATAATTCCTTAGTACCACCAGCTCAGCTCATTTCTAACAAAATGTCAGTCAGTAAGTGCAAGGGTGGGAAACATGGACTGTAAACAGGATGGCAGTGCTGACATTCCACTGAGTAGGACACAGGTTTCCAGAGGGAATTTTCCCCTGAGCCTTAGAACCAAAAGACAACCATGGCATTCAAAGACTCCATCAAAAACTGAATGGCTGAATGATTGTGAAAGCAACAACTTTAAAGTATTTACAGTGGATAATAACAACCATTCCAGCTAAATCCCACCAGCTTCATCACCCTAATGATGAACTGAAGGCAATATTTAATGACACAGCAGCAGATAGGCTGTTCAGTTAAAAGAGAACTAGGGAAAATGTTATTATGGTTTATCATACAAAGAATATCAAATTATATTAAAATTGGGGGGGCAAGATAATAATTTAATGCAATTTCTGAAAAAGATTCTGAGGAAAGAATAAATGAGTAAAGGACAATATCAAGAATTAGGTAGAATTCCAAGCATTTCTAAATTAAACACACCACTGTCCAACAAACTCAAAAAGTTTGTTCCCAGGAGTTCACTTGCTGGACACATCATTGGGATTTGCCCTAATACTATACCAAATGCCACATAATAAGTCAAGAGAAAATTAGAAATTTTCAGCAGATATCAGCATGGGAAACCTGACAAATAGGGCCCAATGCCACATGCTGAGGTAAAACTGAACATCTGTTCATTAACTGATCCCTGTCCTTTATGGGCACTGAAGGAGGCTGAGGCTCAGTGTCAAAATAGAATATGCTTATTTAATTAAAATCTAATCATCAGAGACACAACATGGCACAAGCACCCCTAATTCTCTATTTCTTTTTTTAAAAAAAATCACAGTGTTGTCTTTGGAAGCTAGTAAAATTCTTTTTTATATATTTCTGTGTGTAACTGCTAAACATAAAGCCTCGTGCTGTGGTAGGAGGCCTGAGCTGGGCAATGAATCCTCCCAAAGCCTGAATGTCACAACTTTCACCAGAGAAAAGCTTAATTTGACATCTTTCTATAAAAACCATCCCTGTCACTGATTTCGTCTAAAAGCTAAGATTAGGTAATGGGAGGGTAAAGCAAAGCTTTGATGTTTAGATTTTAGGTCTGGCTGCTAGAAGCACTGTAAATTGGTCCCTCAATAGAAAAAGGTGAAGACAGACAATGGATTCATCCCTGAACAAGATGGCTAAACTCAAAGAAACCAGGATAAGTGTACTTTGGCCTGTCAACGTGAGCCATGTGCTGTAGATGGGCTATAGAAATGCAGGACTCACCAGATACTAGCAATCAGAGAGGCACTCTAATCAAGACTGCACTTTCAACTTTTACCTCAAAAGCAACAAAAAAATGTAGGCTGTGTTGGAGTGAACATTCCTCAAGTCCGTAGTGTCCTAAAACTTCATGCAAGGTTCTTCTGGAAAGGATAAAATAAAGTGGCATGTGGTAATTGCCTTGACATCCTTCAGGAAAAATCAATAATGAATATGAGGGAAGGGTCAAGGAAGAAACAGATCCACTACTGGGCTAACCTAGAGGGTTTAAATCAAACTAACTAGATTTGATAAGCAGTGAAGTCTCTCTCATGCCTGTATTTTAGGTGAACTTAGTTAATTACACTGCTCCTGAGAGCAAAGTGCTAATTACATCCTGGCAGAATCCCCAGGCATAACAGGGTTGCCACTGTGCAGGTTTCCTCTGGGCACACAGCTTCCCAGCCTGCTGTGATTTGGACCCATGGCATTCCTGCCCTCCTAAGCCCTGTCTCTCTTCCTCTGCAGTGATGGGCAGTCAGCATCAATTATGTCTTAAGCAGAAATTCCCACCATCCAGGCAGAGAGAATATCCACAGTGCCTGTTAGAGCCAAGAAAGAGTGAACTAGGAGGGGTGAAGGTGGGAGGGAAAAGAAAGGAAAGGCTAATTCTGCTGGTAAATGTGTGGGAGCTCAGGTGGCATCATTTCACTCCAATGCTTCACCCAACCCCATATTGAAATTTCAGAGGACAAATGCTCTTTTACTACTTGATACTCAGGATTACATTCAGGGAAAAAAATATAAATGTGGTTACCCAAGAGTGTCCACATCTCTTTGACACTCACACCAAGAAGGAAAATTGCTAGGGATTCTCTCTTCCCTTGTTTTCTAATGACCAAATGCCTCTGCTTCTGTGCTTTAGTGTTATACACTAAAGAAAAATTGTTTGCAAGGGCCCCTAATTAATGGCAAATACCACTGGACACCAATAAAATGAGCTCATTTTCCCCGAGTTCAGATCCTAGCAGTCAGCTTTCCCTGAGAGAGCAAAAAGCTGATGAAAAGTCTGTTCCTTCTGCAGCTCAGATACAGACAGTATTTATTCCTCTGTTTTTCCAGGATGAACACAGAGTAATCAGACATAACTGTTTACCAAATCTGATACTTTTATATAGTGTCGTTCTGGAGCTTGAATAAGTGGAAATAAGTCAGAACTGTAGCACATTGAGGAGGAAAGAAATTGCTTATAGAATTCAAGCAACCTTCAGAGTACTTCATGTATTTTCTAAAACACTGCTGGGCGTTTTGTACCATATCAGCACCATCTAAGGGAAGAAACTGGGAATCACCTGAAGGAGGTCCACAATCTGTAAATGGTGAAATCTTTTCACTGTGTTGGAGATCTGTGTCAGAGTATTTCAACTCAAAGGGAACCAAAAAAAAAAAATAAAAAATCATAATTTAGTTCTCACATGGCATGGAAAAAACTGATCAAACTTAACTGTGAAGAAAAAAAAATCAGAACACTGTAATGTAACTTATCAAGTGGGGCTTTCAAATTGAGCTTAATACTCATGCACAGAAATAAGAAAAAATAAAGGGCTTTTTCTCCACTAAAGGAGGAAAGTTCCAAAGCCAAGAAGTTGTTTCAAAGTTTCAAATCAACAGAAAAGGTGTGGGATGTCTACCAAAGACTGAATTTATTGAAAAGAGACTGTAATGGTATTTTAAAAAATAAGCTAATATGCACAGAGAAGTTGTTAATGCCCAAACAAAGTAAAAACTAAAGGCTTGGATTCATTCACCTAATAAATAAACTTGGAAAGCTAACACAGCTCAGCAATTGGCCATAGGTGTAGAAATTACCCTCTGGGCACTCAATGGGGCATTCACTGTCTTATCTTCAGATCACTAACTTAGATACTGAGTTAGGGCTTTTATAATCAACTAGCTGGGACAGTTTCCAACTGGGAAACCTTCCAGTGCCCAAACTGGTCCTGCTGGGACCAGTGAATTCATGAAGAAATAGTTGAGAGAGAAAACCATACTTGAGGAAGACACTTTGCTGAGGGGAATTTTGATTGATTTCTGCAAGCTGGTGTCTTGTGCCAGATTTATGGTTTCTACAAGTGCATTTTGGGCTACCTTTTTTATTCTTTAACTGTTTTATTCTTTAACTTTTATTCAACACTGTTCAGCTGATTACTTATTTTATTTATTTATATTTTATTTATATATTTATATTTTATATTTATATTTATATTTTATTATTTTATATTTTATTTTATGTTTTCATCATAAATGCTCACTATAGGTTAGACCTAATTTGTGCCTTTATGTTGTCTTTTCCTTTTGTCATTGGACTTCTGCTTTTTGTTCTAATATCTTTAGTTCTTCAGCTCTAAATACAGAAATGTGTTATGTATTAAGCTATTACAAGTTTTTGTAAAGGTTCTTCCCTAAGAAAACAGCTTTACCAATTGATATAGAAATAATTTCCCAGAATGTGAGTCATGCTGGCATCTGCTCCATTTGCAAAATAAAGGGATAGCAAAACACAAGAGTGAAATAACTGGAATGCCTACATGAAATAAAAACTATTAATAATAAGTTCCTCGAGGTAGCAAGGAATTATAAAATGAGATACAACAGCACAACACCAAAACCAGTGACATTCAGGTTATAAATAAGCCAAAAATCTAACAGAGATAAACAACCATTGGAGTCCCTTGTTGTATTTTATGCTGGGACCTCCATCATGTTCACTTTTAAAGCAAGACATGACACCGTTCCAAAAGCCCTACTCTGCTTCAATTAAGAATTAATTAATCTAAGTCACTTCTTTTGTGTCATAAAGAAGGTCACAATGAAAAGTTCACAATGACACAAAATAAATCCAATCCTTCTTACCTAGACTGTTAATAATTTGTCACATAGCTCTCTTCTTGTTCAAACATTACCATTACCACGTGTTAACTACTTGTCCTGAATTTACTTAGTAAATAGTGCTTAGTAACCTCCTTAAAATGCTAAAACTTTATGTATAAATACCAACCGGATGATCTATTGCTTACAGGTTAATTTCCTATTTTCCCTAAGAAAACTTTCAGAAATTGATTTCCATTAACTTTACAATTTTCAATTCAAATTTGCTTTTTGTGCTCACTTGAAGATTTTCTTTCCAAGTTAGATCTCACAGCAAGCATTCTTTCCCAAAGGATTGTTAACAGAATTCATAGAGAGAAAAAAACTCAGATGTGAATGTAGTGTGATTGAATTTCTTTAGAAGCCTGAACTTTTGTCACAGATTTTTCAGAAACAGGCTCAGTTCCATTTACAGGCCAATTCAGCATCCCTATAATGTAAGGGGAAAGGGTGCAGGAGCTTTCACAGGAAGCCAAAAAAGAAAACCTGAGGAGATGTCTACCTAAGCATCATATTTATTCTTTTGCTACAAAGCAGCCTATTAATTTACTTCTTTCATTTTAGCTGTCCCTATAAGTAGATGTGGAATGCAGGCAGTCAGCAAGTAAAACAAAAATACAAGTGGAGTAGAAAGAGGCCAAAGAAAGCCAACACAAGAAAAAAGAAGCTTGTTCAATGGGACAGTCCAGGTCACCAGCAGAAACAATTTTCACCTGCCAGAGCAGCAGAGGACACAGCCACTGACTCTGTCTTGCAGCAGCACACACTCAGGTTTTGTTCCCAAAGCCCACTTCACTCAGTGACATTGTCTGTTGTCCTGCTTTTCAAGTCAGTGATGAAGAAAAAATAATTCCCTGGCAGGAAGGCTTATTAACAGTTTACCAGCCTTCTATTTTTCTGAGGCTTCAGCCCACACCCACCTCAGACAGCAGCAAACAATGAGAAAGCCATTCTCCCCAGCTTGCTGGGTGCTGCATGGGGTGTACAGGAAAAGGGCAGAGAAACTGAGCCCCATTTGTAGGAGATGCCTTCATCAGAATCAGGATTTGCTCTGCTTTCCCAGCACAGACAGGAATTCATACATGAATTATTGCCTGGATTCACTGTCCTTATCAAACAGCAGGAATGTCTCTGTTCCCTTTATCCCTGTTGCCACTGGGAAGTGCCCATTACTTGTGCCAAACTTTTTTCTGAAGAGAAGTTTTTGCCCCCATGTAAGTTTCTGCCCTCGTGTGGTGGCTCAATCCCACTCACTGCAGTCCCTTTACAGCAGGCAGGCTTCAGCCAGCTTTGCACAGGGGCAGTTAACATGCAAACCCACCATTTTTCCTCCTATTTCCAAAAGGACCACAGGAGGCTGGAGGTCTTCCAGTACCCCCAGTGTTAAGGACAGCTGCTGGGCTATACCTTGATGGCACTGAGCACATCACAGTAATATAAAGCTAAACGTGCTGATACTTTTCCAAACTATTGGCTTGGTAAGCACTACCAATGCTGTTAGAGTTCAGCACAGGCTCCTGGGGGCTTGCAGACTCTCCCAGAGTAACACCATGGACTCAGTTACCTTTGCTCAGGGATAAAGAAGGTGCTGTGTGACATGCAGGAGCTAATACAGTGAAACAATTAGGAAAAGACACGCTAGGAAGTCCAGACAATACTGCAGTACAGGAACCAGTTATGATTTGCAGTGTTTTGTATTGGTGCAGGATCTCAATTCATTACTAGAGCACATCCCTGCTCAGGATGTTGTGTGCTACACAACGTATATGATGTTCTTTAATCTAACAAAAGGTGTATATTACACTTCCTTTGGGGAACTGCTTTTCTGTTAATACCTGCCTGCAAATTACCAAGGACATTGCTAGTGCTATAAAAATAATAAACTGTAGCAATAACAGTAAGTTGTATTTGTGAATACATTGAAGCTTGATCAACCCAAAGTTCACTCCACAGCAGAGATTTCATTTCCACTGAAAAAAAGTGGTGAGATGCTCCACTAGAATGGGCTGCAGCAAGCTCTTGGAAACTATTTCATATCTATCAAATTATGTTCATCTTTCTAGGATTGCATTGACTTCAAATGCTCAGGTTGCTCTAAAAGCACGTTAGCTTTATTACTTTAGATTAGCTGTACGGATTGTACATTTCAGTTAACAACTTAGCAACCCACATACTGAAAGCCATCATTTCAGGAATCCTCAGGTTTATAAAACTGGGTTGTCCTGGACACCAACACAGCTCCAGTGAAGTTAATGCACCTTCCCTGGTTTGTATCAAAACGTAGGGGGTGTTGTGAAATTGTGAGCTCTGCAATGACTATTTCTACTGTTTTCAAAGGAGACAGTTTTTGCCTCTTTTAGGACTCCTCCCTGCTTCTCTACAGCATCTTCTTTGGGTGTAAGCAGAGGATCAGCCCCATCCAGCTAATTCCAGCTGCTGTTCAATAAGCTCTGTGTGTTTATAGGAAAGAAAGGGGCTGCCTTATGATGATTCAGTAACTCCAGCATCCCTGCCACACTTGCAAAATCTTTTTCTCCCTCTCTGTAACACAGAGTAATTCTGCTGTTGACTGAAGTGAGGAGACTTGAGTCAGTGAGGTAAGGTGAACATTAGCAAGAGTGTATAAAGGGAAAAAATGTGACTGAAGGGTGACTGAATGAAGGGTGACTGAAAAGAAATGCTCCAGGCTCTGTTAGCAATGCTAAAAACATCAATGCACAAAAAACTGAAAGTTTGGTGATGAAGACTGGACATGAAGAACACACATTATCCTTCCTGCCAGACCCTTGCACAGCAGTGCTGGTACAGGTTCATGGGGCTGGGCTGCAGAAGGGGCATCCTTGCCCCTCCTCCAGAAGCAAAAGCCTCATTCAATGAGAACATCTCCTCAGCCAAGAGCGTATTATCTAAATCCATTACTTCACGGAGGACATTTGTAGGTTACAGAGTGTCTACAGGTATTTTAACAGTGTGAACAGAAAGGAATATGCACTGCCCCCTAACTTCAAATAAGTGTTAACTGCAGACATGAGAGTTCCTGTACAGCTCTCAAAGACTGCATTTTCTCTTGGATGTCTTACCTAGGTACTTCTGAAAACATGGACAAGTATCCCAGATCCTCTTCCCAGAGAGGAGGATTGTGAGAGCCTGTACTTAATCACCCCACCCTAGTGCATGCAAGCCTAGGGCTATGCAGGTGCTGTTTCTCCATCCAAGACCACAGAAGGAGATTTTAAAGTAGTGCTCAGGTGACACAACCACAAAATTTCAAATCCTATTAGTTGTTGACAGGATTTCTGGAAGTCCCTCCCACTCACTGGTTTGAAAGTCAGGCACTTCACTTCTTTCCCCACTTCCTTGGCCATCAATCCATGGCTATGCATCCACACTTGCTCTTGGCTTCCTGAGTTTTATTTCTGCAACATCCAGTCACCAGCACAGGGAACACTGCCATCACTTCATATTATTTTTAAAGCCCTCCATTCATTCCCATTTCTATTCTTCTTCCTTTCCTCTCCAGTACATGTCAGAAGCACACTGACATGAGCATGTTTCATTACAGGTGTCTCCAGCCATGGAAACAAGGGGACACAGCTGCAGAGCAGACCAGGACATAGGGCTGTTTGGTCTTTCCTAATTATAAGCCCTCACAGGAAAGGCTTTTTTTTTTTTCCTGATGACTTAAAAAATATCTTCTGGGGAAGGAGTTACTTCCCAAGTAACTTCCAAGGAGTTACTTGGTTCATTCCAAAGCAGGGTGAGCCATACACAGACTACTTTTAGCAGGTATTTATCTAAGATGTCCTTAAAGCCCTGCAATTAACTTCTTTTTGTCAACCAATAATGCCTAATTAATTATTCCCTTTTGAGTTTTTCCATTTGAAGTTCACATTTGAACAAGTATTTGAAGACTTGACCTTATTAATTGCCAAACAGTTCTCAAATTTATCAAGAATTCAGATCCTTTTCTGCAAAGCCTCTGCAGTCCCTTGAAGTTGTTGCAACCTACA
The DNA here is from genome assembly GCA_038090715.1 of Florisuga fusca. Classification (NCBI taxonomy): domain Eukaryota; kingdom Metazoa; phylum Chordata; class Aves; order Apodiformes; family Trochilidae; genus Florisuga; species Florisuga fusca. The sequence goes on from JAAWXA010000017.1 coordinate 16,599,433, forward strand.
TCTATAAATAAACTTAAACTCAGCAGCCAAGACCCTGATGAAAATACAGAAGTGAACCAGACCAACAACCCGAGTTCACTTAATAAATGACCCTGACATGACATGGTTATTGGTATCAATAACTTATTTCAGTACCATTTTCAACCAGCTGTGGACACTACAGTGATTTTGCCTGGAAAACATTCCCTTTCTGTTTCAGAAATGGCCTTCTGGGGTGTGCTGCTTGTCTCTTCTCTCCATCTGACAGTGGAGGACACAAATTTGTGATGACAAGGAACCTGGTACATATTTAAGGCTGTCTCTCTTTCTGCAGACACAAATTCAGCTTGGTGGAGTACCACGATGCTCCTGAAGTATCTTTTCCTGTCCTGAGGTCATTTCTAGATTTTTCTTTCAATTAGCTTTCACATTTAGAGCACAAAATACAGTGCCCTGGTCCAACCTGACTCTCTACCACATCACAAAGCATTTTCACCTCTTCTTCTAATAGGAGCTGCAAAAGAAGTCCCCCTTGACTGGTTTGGGGGGATCTCTTGTCTGTCTGGTTGAGACACAAAGGACATGGAGTTGCACATCCCCTTCTGCCACAAGCTCCACCACATCCTGTTGTAATCCCTGTCACAGAAATCCTAAAACACTCAACAGGAACAACCAGGTTTTGCCTGGATGTAAAGTGCAAAGCCCCATGCAAAACACAGCCCCTGGGGTTTTCCTGCTGAGCTGACACTCTGCACATCACAAAGTTGAGTGCTGAGGCCAAGAGGGGGCTTGAAAACTTTGACAGATTTTGGATCATTCCCTGGGAACATCCACCAGTGCTCTTCAGGAGTGTTAGACAGACTTGGAGGAAAAATTCCCTCTGTGTCAGGAGGTTACAGAGTGATAGCTATGGAAAGGGAAGGGGAAATCACTCACCTCACCCCATTTAGTGAAAAAAAAGAAAAATCGTCACTAGAGAAAGTACATCAAAGCCACTACAGGGAGCCTGTCACAACATTTCTGTATCTAGCAGCTTCACATAAATATCTGTGTACACTATTTCCCCCTCCACATAGAACTTAGATGAGAAAGGGGCCTAAAAAGAGCAGCACAGAGCAGACAGTGGGTTTTGTCACTCTCAAAAGAAATCCTTTTCTCACTGTACTGTCAGTTATGGCAGAAAAACCATCATGCACCACCTCAGCTTTTCCTGATTCACTGCTTTAGGCTGCAGTCATTGTCTCAGGCATTCTCCATCTTTTCCCCCAGCTATTGACAGGAAATTACAAGGAGCTCCCAAAAAATCATACTGGGCACATCTTGACACGTCTGCCTTTATTTCCCTCACAGTTCAGAGTCATCTTTGCCCTTTGAGGTTATTCCTTTTGAATTTCCTCGTGTTCTTCTGTCACCTCAAAATGGCCTAAGCAGACTTCAGTGAGGATGAAAACTGCAGTCCTTGAAACTAAATAATTTCCTTCACATATAATATTTCTTTAATGTTCTTGATCAATTTTTGCATCTACCTGTGCTTTGCACTTGGACCCATGCTACAGCACAGGCACCCTTGGTGCCAGCAGCATTGTACCCCTAAGACTTTTCTCACCCCATATCCTGGAATCATGTATTTCTATTCCATGACTGTTTTTTACTTGTGGCTCACATTCTTGCTCAGTTCAGAGACTTCAAAATATTCTTGCCTGGTACTCCAATGCTCAGTAGATACAAGTCATCATTGCTGCACAGATTTTAATATTTTCTATAGCAGTTTCTTTCTACTAATATGAGAATGCAGACAGTGTTTTACTGGTCCAGAACTGAATCCTAAGTTTCCTGCAATCTGTAATCAAAAGCAGCCAAGACTTGCTTTTAAAATACACCAGAAAAGGTTTCATTAAAATATCAAGCCAGGTTCTTCCAAAGCACGTTTCCCTCAAAACTGACATTTTCTCCAGGGCAGTGCTGCCTCTTGCTGACATCTCCCTGTGAATTACACCCACTTCTTGAGAGCTGCTGCTGCTTTTTCTCCCACACTGGACTCTCTGATCTTACTGGTGAGGCAGGAGGCAGCCCTTAGCAGGTCCAGCCTGTCTCAGCAGGTGGTTTCTTTACTACAGCCATCTGTGAGTTGTCCCTCAGCCAGCCAAACTACTTTGTCATTCCTGTATTTGACTCCTATTTTGAACCCAGAATCTTGGGAACTGGATGTAAGTGTGCACTCACTGGTGGGCCTGGAGCTTCCAGGTTCCTGCTCAGCTCAATCCATGCTCTCCTGGTGGATACCCATGCCCACCAACCTGGCAAAAGACTGTTCCATAACCTCCAAACAGGATCTCTGCATGTTCATGAAGGGGAGTTTATTACAGTTCAGCATGAAGAAAGCCTGAGGCCACCTTTCTACACAGCAGAGGGAAAAGGGGAGCTGGGAGCTGCATGTGTAAAGTAGTAGGATCCCAATAGAAGCAGTGGATTACACACTGTGACAAGTACAGGGGGAAAAAGGGTACTGAGACAGGAGAGGAGACAAGCAGATCATAATAAAGGAAAGTAGTCACATTCATTCTTTACACTCAGCTTGCCCAAGCTAACCAGCTTTTTTCTCTTAATTTGTATTTACTTTGCAAACATCCATTTGGTTCTCCTCTGATCCAAATTACTACAGAATAAGCAGCCTGGGTTCCAGTACATGGACCTATAACTGGTTCCCATGGTCTTTAGCAGTCTGCACCTTCATATACAAATGACAGAAATAGAGGTTTGTCCAAATGTGAATTGTTCTATGTGAAGCTTTCCTTTTCTGATAGGTTCACTCTCTACAGGTACTCACTCCTGAAACAATTTTGCAAGTAGTAATTTTAGTCCTGCTGAAGCCTGGCTGGTTTTAATTTCAACACAATCCACACAAATGTATTGATGTGATGTTATTCCTGGCATGTACAGCCCAATATAAGCAAATTAGTTCATTTGGGCCAAGTTTGCCATGAGGTGAAAGGCAAGACTCAGTGGTAGGTAAGCACACTGTGAAACACACCCCTGTCCCTTGCTCAGAAGAATTCTTCCTAGCTCCAGGTCCTGGGAATTTAAACCAGTATCTGCCATATCCTGCACTGCAGGATCTCCCAGGGACTGAGCCCGAGCAGGGCCATGGAAGTCTCTCAGCTGAAGATGGCTGAGGTCTTGAGGAATTTCTTTTGCCATTCAGTAGGGCTCAACAGGCTATCATCCGCCCCTGGAGAGCTTTTCAGATTTCTCTCCTGTATTTTCTCATTTGTTTTTTTCAAGGTCTTTATGATTCCCAATGTGCCTAATTGATAGGCAAATACTCAGAGCAAAATATTTTTATACAGTGTGCAGCTTTTCTACATAATTCTTCCAGAAGACAAAGCTTAATTTATTAACTTTTTTGTTTTTCTGAGTTGCTAGATTACTCTCCCCCTTAACACTGTATAATACACCCTTGATTTGGAGCTCAATAAACTTGGAGAATTATTTTATTTTGTAACGCAACTATAAAGTTTGTTTTAAAGATGAAACACAGGCATTTAACCTGTCAAAAACAAAGTCTGAGCGTGCAGCTTCCTGTATTTCTGCCACTAAAGATAACAGACCTGATCCTGCAGGTTTTTCACTCCAAAGGAAACCTCTAAAGCTTAAATGGGAATTTTGAGGAAGCAAGTGAAATATGGCTTCAAATCCCTGTCCAAGGGCACAATAAATTGCTCTCAGGTTGGGAGACTAATGAAGATAAAGGGAAAGGAATCCTCCTCTCAGTCTGGCATCCCAGTGCTGCTAATGAGCTGCAAGGGTTATAGCTGCAACCAAAGCACCCATACACCCTCTAAAGGAGGCTGTTTCAGTGGGAGCAAAGCTGAAACAAAATTAAACACTGCCAACCCCTCATCTTTTATGGACACCATTGAATATTAACTTTGTGTCAAGGTAACAAGTCCCAAGCTGTTGTAGCCCCCTCACTCCCTCCAGAGAGGAAATCCCAAAGACAACACTCAGTTGCTGGCTATGGACCAGAGGACACATCCAGCACAGCATAACCTGGATTCCAGTTAATTTAGGTAATTCTCCTCATTTTTAGAGTTCCCATTGCTGAATACCCTCAGTGTCACCAAATAAGTCAGAATTTTTAATCCAGGTGACGTTTTTCAGGGCACAAACAATGTCTTAGACTAAAAGTGCAACAAAACCAAAGTTTACCCAGCTCAGGGAGTCCTGTTCCCTTCTCTGAACATCTCCCTCCTGCTCACGTGTGCCCTGCAGACACAAGTGGGTTTGAGCACAAGTTAAATTAGGATTCATTTAGAAGTGGTGAATTTGTAAACTTCAAACTGGCAAACACAGAACTGGGCCTTACATTTCTGCCTTTATGGTCTTCCTTATGAACTGACCCAGCACTGAAATTTTGCTGTTCAGTTTCAGTCCTGCAAGTTACTCTTTCTAATCGGATTACAGAGTTTATGGACACCCTAGTTTATTATTGCTGCAATCACCACACATCCACCAGCTCTGCTGTCTCTACCTCTTACTGTACAATACCACATTTCACTATTAACAACAGACCATGTAATGAAACCAGAAACTCTGAGGAGAAAACATCAACATAAACAAGCTGTAGGGCAGATGGAGAGAGAGGGAAAGCAGTTATAAAAATGCCCTCAAAGACTGTTTTATAAAGAGAGCATGCAGATATTATACTCTAATACACCTGAAGATAATTGCATTTCAGATTTCCCTCCCTGTTGGATTGCTGATGAGACAAACACCCTTGAGTTCATGTAGTCTAGTCACAAACGCCAATCCAGCTTTAATTAAAAAAGAAAAAAATTAAAGGAAAAAAAAAAAGAGAGAGAGAGAGGGATAAAGAAAAAGAGAGGAAGAGCAGGAGAAGAAGCAGATGACAAGGGAATATTTGGCACGTATACTAAGTGTGAAGTCAAAGCTTCAATTATGGAAAATCAGCCATCAGATTGCTGGGGGAACATAATAAAAAGGCTATTCAGCTAGAGAAATTAAGTATATCTAACACAAGAAACAGGGCAGGTAGTGATGATGGAGCATTGGCTTTGTCCCAAGTTAAATTTGACAGTGGATAGCATTCAGAGTGAGAGAACAGCTCAATTAAAGCAGGAAGGAAGGGAATTACTTCAGAAATGACAAAGCAGATGCTGTCAATCTACATGTCATGAATCAAATAACAATGAAGAAATACTCAATTTTCCATATGGTCTGGATGTGGTTTTGCCACACAAAATAAGGTACATTGTGCACATTGCTGATGCCAAGACCCAAGGAAATGTACCTATTACTGTTTGAATCAACTAATGACTTATTTTTGTTGCAATAGTATATTTAAAGTCTTGCAAATAACAGCATCTCCTGCTGCTTCCACAATGCTTGGCAGACTCTGTTCTTGCTCTCTCCTGAACCTTACCCAACCCACTTCCCACCTACCAACTGGCTCTTCAGCATTCTACTCACTCCCAAACTCATCTCTCCTTTGCTACACTCCCTTCTCTCCCTCCTGCCATCTTCTTTCACCTTTTCCTATGAAACCTTCCATCTTCACAACACAATTCGTCACCCAACCTCACTCTTTTTCCAGCCTCCTCCACTTAACACCTTCTCATAACAGATACAGCAAGCCCAATTTTTTAGAGTTTGTAATGATGAGCAAAGCCCTCTAATGCTTTGTGGACCTAACTCGACTGGAAGCATCCCAAAATTTCCAATTTCTCTTCTTAAAAGTCACAAAAAAAGAAACCATACCACAGGACACAGAAATTGGGAAGAAATTGAGTGCCCTTCATAGTTTGCTGTCTTTCCAACATTTGTTGATTAGCCAGGCTGGATGCATTTCAGGAAAATGACACAGTCTTATTAATGCAAGTCGTGTGTATCAGGGCTAAACATGCAAAAGTGACTCAATATTTAAAATGGTAGTCAGAGACATTTAAAGAATTGGCTCTTGCAATAATGAATGAAATACAGCAGCCTCATAATTCATGCCAGCAAGAGCACTCAAGGAAAAGCTATTGTAGGAAACTACTGGTAGAAATTTCTGATTATTATCAAACCAGTCAGGAAACCCAGGGCTTAAGGTAAAGATGATGCATCCGAGTCCTGCTGCTTCTGGAGCTACAGCAACCCGTGCTGAGCCCCATCAGATTTCCCAAGTCCACACACAACTCCACGACTGACATCTTCCCACAGCAAGGTGATAAAATTCCACACTTCCACCTGTACTCCTGCAATGGCAAAACACCAGGACAAACTAAAACACCTCAGCCTCACGCTGCAAACTTGACTTTTGCAGTAGCTGCATGGAAGGCTGATCTGGGTAAGTAGTACAGGGAATTAAAAATCTGTGTCCCTGATCCTCATAACATTAGGGACAATAATAGGATTGAGTCTCTTGTATAGGTACCTTCAGGATAAAACTCTTTCAAGAGAAGAAGAATTATTTTTCTATTACGTACACATGCTTAAATATAAGAGGAAGAAATTTCTATTAAAGTACCTGCAATACCATGATGGGAGCAATCTTCTCTTCACACACACCTCTTTTCACCCACAAGCAGCCTCCTCAGCCTCCTTCCCTGGTCAGCTGGACAGGCAAGTGCCACCTAAGCTGTCCTGGGTCCCTTGGGCAGGAGATATCTCCTACACCTGCAGGGAATGAAGCAGAAGCACCATCCTGCCATCCCCATCACAGTGCTGAAGCCCATAAAAATTCTGACCAGGACCAGACCTTGTTTGGTTCAGTCCCTGGGAACTGCCACTCCCATGCACAGCAAATCACACCATTTCCCAATCCCATTTCAAAGCTTCTCCTCATTCTAATTTAATAAATCAGGCAGACATCATCTTGGTGTGCCACAAAGGCAGCCAAGGAGACCAAAGGAGGAGACCAAAGCCACCTTTTTGTTTTCTGGTTAAAGCTTATTTAAGAAGAAAAAAAAAGAAAAAATAAAAAGGAAAAAAAAAACCCCACCACACAACTGAGTTTAAGAGTAATCATTGAGTTTCCCCATCCTTCTAGATAATACTTTCCACTTTCAGATCACAGTGTGTCATCTGGATGAGCACCTTATCACTAGCCAACAGGGGGAACTCAGTGTTTGTATTTATATTTGCATTTATATGGCATTTTCATACCCTGTATCTCAAGCCACTGACAGAGCAATGAATCACAGGCCTGGGGAGTGGTGAGTGCATGCATTGCAGCTGCAGCAGCACACAAGTGGAACAACTGGAAAGGCTTTGGGTGCTAATTAATCTTGGCTGCTCTAATTCTCCAAGTGGAGAGCCTGGCCTGACAGATTTGGCTCTGCCTTCCAGGGTGGAGGAGAGCTGAGAGAGACAGCTTTTTAAAAATCTGTTTTGGCAATGTCTGACACAGCATTTTGTTCAGAGGATGGGACCAGCACCCTGCTCTCTAATGACAGCACCTGTCGTAGATGCTTGACTAAAATACTGCAGCAGACTATGGGGTGCAAGTAATTTTTTCTCTTATTTGAGTACATGAACAGAGGACATCTGAACTGTTTTAGAATTTAGATCAGTTCACTTAGTGTGAAGGCATGCTAAAAAAAAAAAAAGAAATAAATTAAAATATGATAATTATATAAATAAAATAAATTTAAATTTTAAATAAATGTATTATTATAATAACCTTATTTATTCTTATTTTTTAAAAAATTAAAGAAACATGTTTCAAGATGAAAAAACAAACCAAAACCAATAAACCACAAAAAAAAGAAAAGTTCTTCTCATCACTCTTTAATTCAAGATTCAAGGCTAGTGACAACTGCCAGGAACTGTTAGATCCATCCTGCTGTAGGGACAGATCCAGTGACCATGCAACTAGTACCACAGTCCCTGGGGATGTGCAACTGTTCTTGCTGGCTTCCCACAGAAACAGAGACACTTCCAGGGTCACTAAAACTGCCCTGCACTGCTCATTGCTGTATCCATGAGGAATGGAGGATTCCCACAGGACAGCCCCTTGTCTCCAACTGCAAGGAGTGGGGCTCTCCCAACAGCCACTTTCTGTGCCTCATGCAAAGAGGTGCCACACCAGGGACCCAAAGAATTTTCTCATTCCACATCAATCCTTGCACTCTGCCCCCCTCACACCAGCAAACTCACTTGTACTGCCAAGGCTGCAAAGTGCTCTGATTAATTGCTCTCATTACCAGCTCATTTTTTAAATTTCCCTTCATTTTAATGCAGAACTTTTCTCTGGAACCTTAGCTGTAATAAGTAAAAAGCAGTAATAAGGATGAAAACAGTGCACAGGGGCTGGCAAGAAGCAACCACTTCCCAAAGGGAGAAAAATGAGAAGGAAAGTCCTGAGAAGAGATGAGCTAATGAGGAGCAATGACAAGGAAAGTGACCTGCAAGGGAAGCCTGCAGAGAGGCATAAAGGATGCTGATACTCACCAGAGGAAGAGTAAGCAGCAGCTCTGCAGAAGAGCAATGTCATACAACACCTGGAGAAACCCTGCAGCCCCTGCCCTGCTTCAGGTGCTGCTGGAGAGGTCAGGGTAATGACAGGGACCTAACATTAGGGGAGAGGAGAGGGGAGTTTCTCTACAGAAATGGCGTTTTTCCAGGAGGATTTTCTTTGAGGTAAGTGAAAAGTAGATGAAACTCCAAGAATTCTCAGAGGTGAATCAGAGGACTTGCTGTGGACTTAGCAAAATGATGGCAAACCAGCAACTATCACTCTCTCTTCACCTGAACACAGACAAACACACCCTTCGGAACAGAATGAATGAGACTGTAAACTTGAAAAATTAGTGGAACAGAAATGTTGTTTTTCCTGAATGGATGAAATGTTGAAGTCACTGAGTACAGCAGTCCCAGGCTATTATTCAAATGCACAACCAGTAGAAAGGTGCATGATGATTGTTTTTTATGGACTCTTTCTGGAAGAAAGGAGTATATTTCTACATCAGGCTCAGAGAGAAAGGAGGAGAGGAGGAGGAGAGGAGAAGGAGAGGAGAAGGAGAGGAGAAGGAGAGGAGAAGGAGAGGAGAAGGAGAGGAGAAGGAGAGAAAGGAATTCAAAACAAATTTTAGGAAAATTTCCTAAAAAGGAAATTTCCTTTAAAAAGGAAACAAATTTTTAAAAATTAAAAAAAAAAAAAAAAAAACCACAGGTCTTGAGTGTAGTTCTCCTCTCAGTATAGTTTTTAAAGACAATAAGTACATTTGGGTATTTTTGTTGCAACAACAAAAATGGAAATCATAGTTCACAACACAAGCCACATGTAAGATTATGTTAAATTAAAACACAGGAGCACCTAATATGATGTAATTTTGCAGTTATTGAGTACTTACTGACCTTTAACTTCAGGACCAAGAGATTTTTTGCATTACATAAAGGATACAGTATAACTGCATTTAGAGAAATGAAAAATTAGCTGAATATCCATTAAATATCAAGTTTACCCTTGACCTTCCTTGCCAGTAGATGCTTGGTCAGCAGCCATCCAGGGTGCTGGACTAATAACCACTTCAGCTCTGGGTTCAGCCCTTGGTTGCTCAGATCACCTGGCATTTCAGCTGGTGGATGTTTGTCAAATGCTTCAGAAATAACATGGACCCAGCTCACGATGAAAATTAAAAGCTGCTACTGAAAAACAAAGTCACGTACCAACTCTGCTTCTTTGGGATTTCCCAGCTCTTAATTTTTTGCCAATTAAAAATAATTCATTAAGATTCACAGTATGGAAATCCCACGTTCCCTGACATGTCAGGTTGTGGGTTTGTTCAGAGACAGAGGCAATTCCTGCAGAAAGCCCAGTCTGACACAATCAAACACATCTTGTCAAAGCCCAGCTAATCACAACCTTGCACTTAATCTCATCAGCTCTTTCAGCTTACTCCAGACAGTTTTACATTTGGGGATTCTTGGAAAGCTCAATATAACCTAGGATTCAAATAACACAGATCACAGCTTGTTCCTCAACTTGCTGCTGCTTTCTATAAATATGTCACTAATCATTAAAAATGACATCATAATTTGACATATAAAGTTTAGGAGAACTCACACCCATTCTGCAAGTGTATAGGGTTAAAAGGTGTGTTTGCAACCTGGGTGTGGCTTGAGAAGCACCACAGAAGGTATCAAGATAGACTGGGGAAGGTACCTGGTTTTCTGATTCTAGTTTTTGGACTCATCATTTTAAAAAAGTTCCCCAGAGTTTAGCCATGCATGCATAAGATCAATAAATTCCTCTCTGCTGTTGAGAGTGTTCTTGATTTACGAAGCATCTTGATGAGATTTATTAGCTAAACTTATCGATCTAATTATTTATTTTGTTTGGACAGGATCTAAGGCTTAAGTATTACTGTCAGTTGTTGGATTTCTTACAGAACAGAAGGCAGACTGAACATGAGGCTAATCAAAGCTCACACTACCATCATTTTCCTCCACAAACATCACTCCATCCAAGCTTCCCTGGTGCCACATGGTGCAGGGTCACCTTGACCCAAATGTTATATTATAGCTGCACTGTAAAATATTATTCTGTCTCAGTGCTTTTCAGAGATATGAATGAGTGGAAGATATTTGCCATTAAAAATTTAAACCAGGTAGAATGTCATGGCTGTGAAAGTAAGGTTCCTCAGAAAGGAAGGAGAGGAGATGAGAAAAATCTCTTCAGAGGAATGACTGCATCCTGCAGGGGGGTCAGGGTGGCGGTGCAAGGAATAGCAATGCCACCCCACTGCTTTATTTACACAGCAGAGAGCTACTTTTGAAGGGAAGGAAACTGAGAAGCTCTGCAGCCTCTCAGCAGGAGGCTCTTGAGGAGACCAGGGGGGTTTTGCAGCTCAGAGAGCTGTGGAAAGGCTGTCCCTGCTGAGCTCACAGCCACCAGAGTTAACCTGGGCTGTCTGGGACTACCAGCTTGTCCCAGCCCCAGCTGCCACCCTGCTGGCCTGCTATGGGAGTACTGTAAGTCCCCTCTTATTAATGAACTAAGTGTGGGGTTTGCTGCTTTAGTGATTAGTGGCACTTCAGCTCCTGCTTCCCAGTAGTCCCACTAGCAAATCAGCAAAAGACACGACAGGCAAGCCCCCCAGATGCTCTCATTAAAAACTTCCTATAATTTTAACGATATTTAATGGAGAAAGTAGTTTTTAAATATGCAGCTATTTTCAATTTCTTCTAACCTTCAAAGCTTCCATGCCTTCAAAGACAATTTCCACTCCTTCTGTGAATTATTATTTAAGCCAGGTATTATTAAATAATATTAAATCCGTTCATTTGCAACAAAAATAATTAAAGTCACACTAGGTATAAGAAGAAGAAGATGAATGATCTGACCTTTTAATTAAATGATTAGCACTAGTCAGCAACAACACAGTGAAATGACAACGGGAAAGTGATCTCTTTATGTCTTCACTAAGAAAGGGAGCAGGACACCATCAGCATTTTAATCTTTTCAAATTGTAAGTTATAGAGCCACTCACCTCAGAGATCATTCATAACAAAACCTTCCAAGCTCAGCAATAGAGACATATACCCTATAGATATATGGTAAAACAGCTATTCTCAAAAATGACCAGGAGAAAAAAAGGTCAGTCTGTCATATTTTGGTAGTAGTTGTCTTCAAGCCTATTAAATACATCTTCTGAAACAGATGGACTCTGCTGCTGACTCTCTGTCAAAGTCATAATGAAAGTGAGTGACCAAAGAGTTAGATGTATCCCCAGCTACTCAGTGAGGCAATGAACACTTACATTGGAAGTGAAAGGAAGATTGTAGGGTTTTATTCCCTAGCTGTAACTCCACAGTTATAAAAATAAAGGCAAGGGGAAAAAAACAGAAAGAAAATGAAAGCTGGTTTAGGCAAAGTATATTTCTATATTTTGAATCATAGCTTTCAAATTGATTTAATTCCAGCTAGAACAATAGGTTAAGCTCTTCACGTTATCTTACCCAAGGAATTTACAGCTTTTGAGTGTTTATACCCTGAGTGAAGCAGAGCAAAAAGAAAATTGAAACTTACAGGTTTTTTTTGTTTCAGCTTTGTCAGTTATTTCTTAAATAAACTGTACAAGCTCCAGCACACAATGACACTCAAATATCTGCAGTAGCTCATATAGCAAATAGCCCTGAAGTGTATACTATCAAATATAGAGACTTCTTCTACAATTCACTTGTAAACCAAGTAGGTGGCAAGAGCATATCACATGGTGAGCTGTATTTTACATTTGTTTTATATTTTTTAAAGTCATTCTTTCTAAGCAAGTCTAGTAGATTCTTTCTAATCTAATAGCTGGGATTTTCTTTCACACCTTTTTCTGAGACCAAACAAGTCCAAGACTGTAACTTCTGACAGCATTTATAGACACTCACACAGTTCTAAATTAAGCCTAAAGTGTATTTCTATTTTCTTCAATAACGTTCACCCCTTTAGCTGAGATCAAGGGCAGCACCAGTTCAATGCCTGAGATACCTTCTCACAGGAGACTAAAGGAGAAAGACTCAATGAAATTGAAACTTTTTCGTCACCTCTTTTTAATATCCAAGACATTAAAATGCATGGCCTTGTTATGGATCAGGTGGAACTTCTTTAAATCCATTTTATTGTGCCAGTTTTTACCTATAGATGGTTTGTACTACCATGTTTAATTTTATGATCTTTTTTTCCAGTCTTTATCACATAACAGTGATATATATATAACTACCCAGGGAAGCAGACCAGTAACATAACTACAGCAAGCAATATGCATAGCTGTGTTTTCATAATACCTCACAGGCTCATGGTTTGTTTGCTTATCTGTTTTTTGCCAACACAGAAATAACTTCTGCTCCATTAGAATAATTTCAAATGTAGGAAAACATATTCAGAAAAAAAAAAAAAAAAAACCCCTATTTCATTTTTATTTTATTTCAGCCATATTCTTAGAAGTCTGCAGCATATACTCAGTTCTATGTCTTCACAATAAAATCCACCTGAACACAAAAGTGAAATGAGCTGTACAGCACTTCCATATCAAAAGAAAGCAGTAAAAGGTCTATTTAGTGAGCTCTGCTGCATCTGGCTTGGAGTCTGAATTCCACTACAGCCACCTTCCTCTGACAAGGCATTTTCAACTAGCATAATGTCTCTGATATTTTCCCCTTTTGTAGCTATTTCCATCTAGAGACAAAATAATCTCAAAAATATAAGCCATATTGCTAAAAATGCAAAAATCCTGAAGAGTTCTCATAAGATTCAGACACTGCAGCATCAGACACATGATGCATCTCTGTCAAGTGAGCTCACATTCAGAGATTTTGTTCCTCCACTGTTTAATTGCTAGGACAGAAAAAAAAAAAAATCTATAGTTCTTTGCTATCCTAAGACTAATTTCCAATATGTTGCTTTGAGACTTTGACCAAGTTGACAGCTGCTTGCCAGTGCCAACAAGTTATTGGCTTTTGTTGATTTTTTTTTTTTTGACCTCTGTAACAATAACACATGAAAAAGAAAGAAAATCAACTTACCTCTTCATTTCTAACTTATCAGGGTTTTGTTATCTAGCCCTGAAGTGAAAGAAATTATATGCACTTTCCCACATTTGTTTCTCATCTTTGCAAATCCCAGTGGCTCCACAGTCTCAAATGTGAGATAATCTGTAGATCAATGAGGGCGGATGTAAAACTCTTGCTAAGCCATGTTTTCCCAGCTGGGGGTAAATTCACTTGCCTGTATGTAAAATTTCCTAATTAGAAATGTCAAGTCTCTGTTAAAAGCTTCCAGAAATTGATGTCAAGCTCTACAAAAAGTTAACTGTTCCACAGCTGGGTTTCATCTGAGTAGTCAGGAGAAACTTGCCCATATTTTTTATGATTAGGGGTAAGCTGTCCCAGGAGGATCAGAGCTTTTGTTTCACACTCAGGCTGTGGGTGTCCTTGGAGGAGAGGTGCTCAAGTCCCAGAAACTCATCAGAGCCTGAGCCCAGTTTCAGCAGAGCAATTAAGAAAACCTTTCATTACCAACCCACTCATACAGCCCACAATATTTTTTCAGTTCAGAGGGGACCACGGGGAGTTCAAACTCTGTGATCCACAGGTTATACAAATGACAGCAAAAATCAGGGGGTCTGGGGGTGGTGAGGAGGAGGTCACTGCTTATCTGTGTCCTTAACACTGGTGATGCATCTATTGAAATCCAGATATGACTGGTAAGGATAATGTAAGACACTCAAAATTAATAACCTGTCCTCTAATTATTACAAGTTTTCCATCCCTCTGACATAGTTATGGTCTGGATGTTTGGAATATATGGTCTGTATGGTTTGGAATATAACCAGACTTCCTAGTTCTCACTGTCATTGAATAATGGAACAGTTACAAGTAACAATAATTGTTCAGTGGTAAAACTCTTATTATTCAGAATGACTTGGTAAAACTGTAGAATGTTGACATTGCTGGAGTGGAGAGACTTTAAAGATTTGTACAGGTAGAGTCCCAGCTTTACATCCCAATGGATCCCACTGAGGCATGTACAGACCATGAACAGGTTCATGGAAGTGACAACAAAATGTGTCCAGGGTATAATGCCAGGATCATGGCCATGGCATTCCTGTTACCCTCCCTTTAACTATGGAATTATGGTCATGATAAAACCTGGTGCCTGGAATCTGAAATTTTAAAAAAGCTTTAGAAATGGCAGAGAGAAATTTAAGACACAATAGTCACACTCAGCTGCTCCAAAGAATAAAGCCAACTTGGCTTTTTGTTCTCAGGTGTTCAGTCTGATTTTTTCTGAACTGCAGGTTAGAAAGAGGACTTGTTAATATGAGTTATATTATTAGTTGATCTTCAAACTCCCATCAGCATTTTGGGCTCATTCTAGTAAAATACTCCAAATCTGGGACAGTGCCAGCTCTTTCCAGTAGACATCCTGGGCATTAGAAAACAGAAACCCCAACCAGCCCCCACCCCATCCCTGCTGCTGCCAGCCTGACTTTGAACACCAAAGAAACACAACAAGAAGCCTTACTCCTGCCTGTTTAACCAAAGAGAAATACTGAGATCTCTCCAAACAAAATAATGCCCACAGGCACCTGCACTTTTTTGTGTATTTGAGCTTTCACACACAGTATCAGTAATCACCCTCCCTGCTTAGGCTGATACCTACAAAATAACCTGTGTTTCACTTCCATTTGCAGAGTTCCAGTTATTGCCATGATTAGGTGGTGAATAAGTGTAAGGCTTCAGGCCTCAAGTGCTATTCTCTCCTCATGAACAATCAAATGACTGTACTGTGTGCTTCATGAAATGGCTGGATAGCTTAAACTTGTGCTCATTCTTTCTCTCCCCATAAGAAAGAAATAAAAATGATGGGGGGGAAAAAAAAAAGTAGTTAAAGTAGCTTTTTTTCACACTTTAAGTGAAATAACAGGCTGAAATGTGATGTCTTTGCCACAGTGTGAAATGGCTTTCAAATAATAGGACGACATGAAAGTGGATGCCACAAATGATAAGTAAAATGTTTCCCAGGAAGACAGCAGTTTCATTACAGGAGGCAAAAAATAAACACATCTTCAAAAAGCAAATCGATTTTGACTCCAAACAAGGGTCCAAAGGATTGTTCAAATGCTCACCATTTGACTCCAGTGCTCATACATAACAAATATCCTTTTGTTCTCTTTCATTCCACCTGCACATAATAGCCACTTAGTGGGTTTCAAAGACAAGTAATACAATAATTGGAAAAAAAAAAAAAAAATGGGGTATGTCTGCAGTGAAATTTCCATTTAAGAAAAGGCTACTAAAACCTGGTTAACCTGCCCTTAGAAGAATAAAAGTTAAACAGGCTCTAGTGGCAGTAATTAAGAGTAAGGGAGATCCTTCTTCTGGCATCATTATAAAAGCAGGCTACAGTCACAGCAGAAAAATAAAAAAGTGTAAGCAGAGCACAGCCACCCAGGGGAAAAGCAATAGCTAATGTTCCCCTTAGCAACATTTGGAGACTACTGGGAGGAGCCAGGAATCACTCCTCAGCTCTAGGTGATGGGAGCACACAGGGGCAGAAAGAGAAAATCCCCAGCTGGATACTGATGGTGATACTGCTTGTGTCATTTCTTGTGATTACACCATTGCATGTCTTTTAATAGGATCTTCCCCCAGTCCCAAACCCCAAATAATCACCACAGAAAAGGCTTTGTGCTGAGAAAGGAAGAGCTGAGGAGCTCAGGAAATTAAAGATTTGCCTATTTGGAATAAAATATTCTGGAGCAGGGTAGAACCATGATTTCACCCTTTTTTCTTGCTGTGCTTCAACACCTTCCCTCTGCCTAGCACATGGCTAAAGGGCTCCCCAGCCTTGGCCACACTGTCCCAGCAACAGCCACCTGGCACAGCAGTGGATGAAAGCCCAGCAGACATTCAGCCTTTTTGGGAACTGGAAGTTTAAAACAGTTGTTGTCTTCAGCAGAAGGAAATCAGCATGTCAGAGATAGCTGGCTGGGGCTGGAATAAATATGTTGCTCTGCCCAGTGGCTGAAAGATCTCCCAGGGCCACCCTGCTGCAGAGGAACTAACAGGTTTGAGTGGCAGACTCCTGGGTGTCTCTGTTGGCATCAAGTCTTCTGTAACAGGCATCAAAATTGTTAGTCACTGTCATGGGGAGCCTGATGTAATTAGCTACCAAGTGAACACATGTACAGCACTGGCATGGGTTAGGTAAACAGGGGGAGGAAGCAAATGAGGACAATAAAACCAAAGCCTTAGGCAGAGGCAGTGAAGGATGCATCGATTTCACTCACCACTACACCATCTTCAAAACTAACTCTGAGAAGAAATCTAAGGTTAGCCAAAATTTTACTAACCTCTGGCTGTTTGTTGTTTCACAGTTTGAAATCAGTGGAAAGCAATGAAACCCTTAACACCAGTACCATTAAGGAAAAAAAAAATTAAAATAAAATTCTTTGCTCTCAATCTCAAACCCAAATTCTCCAGTGTTCTTTCAGATACTTGTTAAAATTAGCCATGACCTATTGAGCTAAGTCATTGTCACAGACAAGAGAAAAATGCCACATTGTCAAAAAGTAACTAAAATATATTCTGAAACTAAGGAGAAAAAATATTCTGAAACTAAGGAGAAAAATTGCAATTTGGGGAACTAATTCTCCTTTCTCTCTAACTGCAGTTTTCACAGATTTTAATCAGATAGCTATCATTCTCATAATCACTACTGTAATTACAGAGAGTTACGAAATGCTGGAAGTGGTTCTTTCTTATTCAAAGTTATAAGGAAAAAAAAAAAAAAAGAAAAATAGAAATAAAAATAGACATAGAGACAGATTTTTAGAAACCTCAGGTTTCTGGTGGCATTTTGCAATTGCAAGAATTAAGCCAATGAACTCTTCTGCCAAAACACACTCAAACCCCCCATGATTTATCTGCAGGAAATTCAGAAGAGGAGAAAAATTGTTCATGGGAGTGGGATTTTGTCCTCTGAGCTCAAATAATTTTGTTAGATTGGTTTTAGTAACAAAAAGAAAACAAACTCACTAACAGAGCTCTGCCTACTCATCTCACCTTGCACATGGTAGATTTGATGGAAAACAAGCCCCAGTTTGCAGCATACTGCAACATAGCCTAAAAATTTCCAGCAAGGGTGTGGACACATCTTTATTTGACCTAAATCCATCCTCTGGCAGCAAACCATATGAGCAGCTTCACACAGAAGTAAAGAATAAGTGAAATGCTTTCAATAATGGGCATTAATGAGTGTAGCCTGCCCTCCTACCATCACACTGACATGGAGAACACTTTGCAGAAGATTACAACAGGCCCTTTAAACTGCAAAGGGAATTTTACATTATAAGGCCAAAAAGTAGCTAATCATTCTGAGAGTATGAAAGTGGCAGGGTTATTTTGACATAACTTTTGTGCTATTAAATAGAATAAAAGCTCTAAGTTGAATAATGAAGATCCTTTGAAGGGTCCACTATTTTGCTTTTCTTCTTGAAAAAAAGTACATAAATGTAAAGCCATGCATCCAAAGGACTAATGAGAAACTGAAAATCAGCCTCATAGCCACAAGGGAGTCAAAATCTCCAGAATAACTATTCCATTCCATTAATTTTGGTTTGTTTCTAAGCAAATTAATCTCTAGGAAAAATTGTTACTTGTTACCATGATATTCCATCCCTTCCATCCCAGCTCTTTATTCTCAAAAGCAGCATGTCACAAGGCAGAGTTATGGCTTTTGGGGGGTTGTTGTTTTGTTTTGTTTTTTGCCCTTTCCTCATACAGCTCAGAAGTCAGCAGATAATGTTTTTTCTCTTTCATCAAAACTGCAAAGATCCAATCTGGTGACCCTAAAAACCAACCCTAATAAGAAAAAAATAAACTTCCAGAACAAGGACTAAGTTGCTCTAGTTAATTCACTGGTTAATTCCTCCAACAGGAAGCTCATTCTGACATCAAATACAAAACACTGAGTTTGATTCAGCACTGGAGAAACTCAGTGCAGCATCTCTCTCCACCCTAAAATCCAACCTGCTTTAGGGAATTATCACCACTATATATTATTTGTTGCCTGGAGGAGCCATAGTTATGAAGCAGTTCACAGCTGCTCCTGTGGCAACAGTGGGAGTAGAGCTGAGTCCTAGAGCTTATGGCACAGACCTGACTGTCTAGGAGATAATCTTATCTTCCTATTTATGAAAATGTGAATAATTTTGAATTATCCTAATAAACAAAGACCAGAAAATATGAAGACATCAGGTGTGAGGCACTCTCATGAAAGATATTATAACTTGGCATGAATACTGCTTTTGGTAAAATAACACACTTACTTTGTTCAATTCCATGTTGGGAAAAATGAGGAGCTTCCACAGCCCGAAGACATTTATTTATTTGTGTTCTTCAGGCCATCTGAGCTTCGGGAATACATGCTGAATATTTGAGGTCAATATGAAATATTCCATAGGTCAGCTGTAGCAGTCCAATATTGTTTCTGAAAAGAGAAAACAAATGTTTTTCTCCAAGCAGCCTCTGTATTTTTATTTTCATTCATTTTCCTAGGGGAGTATGATTAAGCAGATGTTATTTTAATAAGGTTTTTAATTAATATTTGTGCAGCAAAGTATTATTTGCCATAGATTTCATCATATTTCTTTTGAGATAATGCATTAGAAGATAAACATTATCCACATTTATCCTTTAACCAGAGTTCTGAAGCTCATGCTTCCTGTAAACAAATGCATATTTTGTCTGTAGCTTTCTATATTCTCACTTTTGTCTGGCACTGTGCTGTGAAGCAAATAGATTGAGAGATGCAACAATATGTATAACCCTTAGCTTAGCTGTTATCACAAGGAAAACAGTTACTGTTGCTATGGTTGTTTGGTCAAACTGTCACCCCATATCAACACTGTTAGTATTCACACTTGATAAAAAGATAGCTTAAAAAAAAAAAAAAAGAAGAGGAAGGGGGAAAATAAAGCAAAATGCTTCTAGAAGATAACCCAGTTCTCATCTAATCTCATTTCAAATCTGCTGTGTTAATGCTAGCCAAATGTCTATAACAAAAATAATAAAAGAATTCAAATAAGGGCAAAGTGAAAAATAAAGAAAAGTGCAACACCAATGTGTATTTTATCTGATTACAGTGATGCTCAAATTTTTATTTGTGAACCACCCATAAAGTGTTTTCAAGGTCAGGAAAATACTGTCTGAAAAAGCCAAACAAACCAGGGATGATTTTCAAGTACATCTAAACTGCATTAAATCTCTGTGCTATACACTCAAGAACCTGAAACCAATCCCATATGAGACTATTATTTCTCAGCATCTTGTTAGTCCTGCTTTTCACATAACCTTGTGAACTACTCAGCTTTCTAAATAACTACCCTCAGCCCTAGAGGTGTACCATCAACTTTTATGATTAGACTTGGAAATTGAAATTAAACTTTGTTTCAAACACAGCTGTACACAGCAAGTGTTTCAAAGTATTCCTGCAAGGTAAATTTTCAGACAGTTCAACAGTATGAACAGCCAAATACGTGAGCAAAACCAAAATTAAACAGATCCCACAACAAATCCATTCACCTGAGCTCAGATACAAGTACAAAGTGCTTTTTATTCACGGATCTCATAACAGTGGAATTGCTACCCCCAAGTGAGGGCCAAAGAGGTTTACATAAGGAACAAGTCTTCCATGAAACATAAACACACAACAGACCACTAATATATACTGACAAGATGCTTTTTGCTGCTTTTTCCCTCCCTTACCAATTTTTCACAGAAGCCAGGCTCTGGTTATGAGGCTGGTGAAAGCACATCATAGCACTGGGATTTGCCCTTTCCACAAACTCCCTCTGGTGCTTACCAGCTCCCCATGCTTTCATCACACACTGTCCTTCCTTTCATGCTCCAAGGGCTCAAAAAATTTCATCAATCCTGATCCTATTTGCTTAGAAACTCCAAATCTTCCCAGGTGCCATTTTGCACTTGTACCTGTGGTACTTGTACCACCTCCATGAAGGCTGCTTGCTAAAGGGAGACACATGCTGTGGTGGTAAAGAAGAAACTTTCCTCCTTAGCAGAACTTTCAAAGCCCAGATGAGAAACTGGGACATCCTTTTCTTCAGCCCCAGCCTTGCTTAACACCGAGCTAAACACTGCTCCCCAGGGACCATGAGTGCAATGACACCATGCAACCCAGAGACCTCTGTAAGGAACATCACCAGCTTCTTGGTCTCCATCCTGGTCCAAGTCTCCAGAGCACTTCTCTGGCCCCACAGATAATGTACTGATTCATTTTGCTCAACCAGCTACATCTGCAGCAAGACGCAGAAGGTTGCTAGAGAAGCCTGTTTTCCTAAAAATTCATTTGCTCTGCTGTCTTCAGGAAATAGGACACCTGATTCTGCCCTTCGAGGTATAATGGAGCCAATATCTTATCTGTTGGCTTCATGGAAAAAGGTGAGAGAGGTTGTATTACACCATCCTGAGGATAAAGAGCAGAAACTGTGCATGCAAAGCACTGACTTGTGCCTACTGCTGCAGATGCACAAGTACACCTATAAATAAAGGTGGGTTTATTTTAAAATTGCAACAATGTTCTTTCTGGTGTCTTAAGACAGATTCCTCTCATTTTACACAACTAAAACTAATAGTTGCTTCTAACAATTTCCTAAAAATTAATGCAAAAATGGTGGTTTAGGTGCTGTTGTCTTCCACATCAGAAGTGACAGCTATTACTTTGCCTCTGCACATTACTGCTCTCCAGCTCCCAGGTGAATACAGATTAACACACACCACAGCAGTACTGAAATTCAAAAGTGAAGCTATTACTAGGAAGATAGAAGCTGAAAGGTAAAGAGTACCATCTTGTCCTGGTAACACCTAGATCCTGGTCAAGTACTCCACATTTTTCTAAAGCCTTTTTTGGCTCCATCCTAAAGCTCCAGATTTTAACTTCGACAAATCTCAGTCTTGATTATTACAGTTCATAAGTTGCCACTCGCAGGTTTGGGAAAGCTAAGAGAAAAGCAGGATGCTGACAGGTAAGAGGTTTATAGTTTTTGAAGGAGTGAGGGGTAGGCAATAATAGGTTCTCTGGAAGCAGTAACAGCATAGTATATTTAAGTGTAAATAGAATAATCACTTATATCAGCAGGTAGGCAAGGCTGCCATTTGCCCTGACATTAATGTATTTATTGAGTTAGTGTTCCTGAACTCAGTATACTAATTTATTTTTTACAGTGATTAGACCCCACTAGGAGAGAAGCAAGGTGTGAGATTGACCATCTATCTGACGAGCAACACTTCCACCAATTCATTATAAGGCAGTCTGCAAAAACATTCTTCTCTCTCACACACAGTGTCAGTGCCACTTAACAAATCAGGCAAAACAAATGCAAAAGAGGAAATGCATCTGAAATGTGAAAGGAAGAAAGTCCAAGCAAGTAACTATTTAAAATGCTATTGCAGATCTTGCTCAGACATATCTGTCAGGCAAAAGGATACGAACAAGCACTTTGTTCTCAGTTCTCTCTGACACAAACTCTAAGCTCTACAGAAAAACAGAAAGCTACTTCAGCTTCCATCAAACCTCAAGACAATTTTCAGCTATAAGAGAATTACGTAGTCCAGAATACAATATAAGAAAACCCAAGTATGATATGTTGCTCATGTTAAACTACCCCCCTAAGTCTGCCTGAGCTTTCTGTCGGTTGTGCCAAGCAGAGCTCTGTACATCTCCCTCCAAGCTTTGGCAAATGTAATAAACTCTCTTGGGAGGTAAATAGGTGGGTATGTCTGGAGTGAATTGGGCAGGGGGACTGGGAGAGAAGCCTGTCTGACCACACCAGTATCCTGTGTCTGCTCTGAAATCAAAGCAAATATAGATCATTTGCTAAGCTAGAAGCCAGCAAGGAGGGCAATAAATTTAGAAAAAGACAACATAAGAAATGGGAGCCTAAGAACAATTATCTTTCCAGGGCATTACATATTCAAACAAGGATGATAAATTACAAAAGCCAAGTGAGCTCTAGTGTGTCAACCTATTAAAGTAACTTCATGCATCGTGGAATGAAGTGAGAAGGACACAAAGTTGGAGGGAAAAGAAGCTGCAACACAATGGTCACTGTAGGACCAGGCAGCATGGGGCTGAGCTCTGAGCTCTGTGAACAGGGCCATGTCCTACACAGGTACAGTTACTGAAGAATAACATCTTGTTAATAAAAAACAGTTGGAGAACAAGGTGAATGGCCATCCCTGAACTTACTTAGCATCTTCTCCCAACTCTGCCTGAACATGTAAGGGTGGTTTATTTCTTGTAAATAAACAATAAGCTTTTTCACAAGAAGCAGGCTAGCAGGCAAACCCCCCTTGTTTTGCCAAGCTGGAAAATGAGTGTCTTGCCTGTTTTAGGATTCTACAAATGGCTCTGCTCTTGCTCCCCAGCACCAGCTCAAGGCTGGCAGAGCACAAGCTCCTGTGCAGACCATTCCAGCTCTTCTTATTTTTCATTTTCTTTCTTCTGGGTTTCACTGCTCAGGAAGAGACTCCTCCAGCTACAGGAGAGGCCTCCAGGTACCTCATGGCGTCCCACAGCCACCAACATGGCGGCCGCCTGAGGTAAACACTGGGAGGTGACTGCCACGGAGATCTTCAAGAGAATTTTGACAAGATTTTTGCTCTAAAATCCAACAGCTTATTCACTTCAGCAACAGACACTTTCTACATGATCCCCTGAAGCAAAGAACTTATTAAACAAACAGCCAAAGCCCCAGGGCTGTGAGCTGCTGGTTGTGGCCTTCAGGTTTTTATTTCCCGCCAACGCCAGCGTTTATCAGTACAACTCACAATCTTCCTTCATGCCATTTTTTAGCAGAAAATGGCAGGCCCATTCCACACAGCTTTAAAATCCTTCTCATCCAGGTGGAAAAACTAAACCAACCTAGTCTGTGAGGGAAATTTTTACCCCCTTTGCCCTAACACGTGTGAGCCCACACCTGCTCCTCCTGGGACTGATCCACATGGAGACCCTCACGCAGCTCCTGAGAGGGGAGCGCCAAGGGCTTCTGCAACACATGGTGGTAAATGTCAGATTTGAACTAGTGGAGCTGGAAAAGCTTAGATCAATTTATGCCTGACATTTAAAAGCAAAGTTCTACTTGACTTCACCTGGCAGAGGTTCAGTAGTGTCCAAGGCACAGATGCAGAATGAGCCCACGCATGGGAAAGGAACCCACCTGTCAATTACAACTTCAGGATTTAGGTACCAGACTATAAAAGGTGTTGCAGACATATGCACTTCTAAATTTGAGAAGACACACACCATTTTGCATCTTGTTTTACTCGTGATGCAAAAGGCAGAAAAAATAGCAATGCAAATGGCAACACAGCCCATGTAATCCACCATTTGGCTCATAGCTAAAATAGGGAATATTTTCTGGGTACTCTCTGCAGAGTGAAAAACTGAAATTGCTAAGGCCAAAGCAGAAATAAGGAACTGATAACTGAGCGGGAATTAATCCGAGTAACTTATAAAGAGACAGTGATATTGTAAATTTTCCATCATCTGGAGTATTTAAACAAACACCAGTGTTTTTGTGAAGGATGTTTTTTCACTGAACCATACTTATTTTGCTGTGGCTTCAACACCACCACATTTGGCATGACAAACCTAGATGCAAATGACAAAATCTTACCCTTTCTATTGTGCAGCAGAATCAGATCAGATCATAAAGCAGAACTATCACTTCAGCCTTCAGGTTTTTAAGCACAAGACCCAAAACTGTACAGCGAGAGAATTGAAGCTGAGATATGAGGTAGATAGAGGCACAGGCGGAAAAGAAAGTAGAAAGGTTCCTATCACCCAGCCTTCCCTAGATTTTGACCTTCCTTCACACTAAAAAAAAAACCAAAACAAAAAACACCAAAACAAAACAAAAAAAACACATAACTGCCAACTAGACTTGAAGTCCTGTAACTAAAACTTGGGCATAGGAGGTATCAAGCCTTCTCTAGGGCCTCTATCTTCTTCTGGTTATCAGCCCCAGTGATGTGCAGCTGCATCTGTCATGAGGGATTAGATTATGTCAGCAGTGTAATGCAGTAGGTGATACAACTGGTTCTGGCATGTAAGAAAACATCAAATCAGCCTAGAGAATTTGAAGAGACATTTTCTGGAAGAAACACAGGTGCAGAAGCTGGGCTTTAACAGAAGTTCTTTCAAATGCAGGAAGTAAACAATAAAAAAGGCCATTTTACCCTAAGTAGATTTTAGAAAATGGGTTTTCTATCCAAATGTTTTGCTACAGCTGCAAGCCACAGATTCAAAAACTGACAAAAAAGATTTCTTTCAAACTCCAACATGAAGTGAATGACAGAGAGTGAAAGAGACTGAGAATCTCATATCCATTAGGATCCCACCACTTTGTTGTAATCAGGAACCAAATGTGGACAGAAATTGTCCAGCCTGTATAGCTCGTTGTGTCTTTTGTTGGAAGTTCAACAATTTTATGTGTTTGGAGTTGCTTCCTCACATAGGAAATAAGCAGTTAACAAAGACCTTAGTGAGACTGCAAACCTTTCAGCACAGACTATCCTATCTTTATAGAGTTTCCATAAGAAAAGGTATTCCTTGTACTATCAGTCTATTATATTGTGTCTTCAGTGTCATCTCTCATTGGTATGAAAGGCACAGGTATCAAAAGATCCCATAAACTCCAGAACTATGGTTAAGAGGTGTTTTCACACAGTGTTTTACTTCTCTTTCTATCTACTGCCATCCAACACATTACCTCTTCCGATAAAATAAGGGTTAGAAACAACGAGGAGATTCTTCCTGTTCTACCATCATCCCACAGGACACAGACTAAAAAACCTTCCCCACTGAAGTATCATACAGCCTCCTAGCTAAAACCATGGTACATTGTTCAACAGTTTAGTTAAAGATTCCCAGACTAAAACTCAAGTTATGAGATCCCTCAAATGTAAACATGACAAGAGAAACCCCTGAGCTACAGGACGAGGGAGAGGGTTCCTCTCCTTTCATCCATGGGGTGCTCTCCCTTCCATCCACACACCCTCCTCTGAGTAGGAACTGAGAATCAGGAGCAGAAAAATACAGAAATGTCAAAATTAAAATGAAAATTAGGAGGAAATTATTATTTTTTTTACATTTAAATGGAAACAAAACAAAACAAAACACCCATGTGGCTCCTGACTTCACCCAAACACCCCAGATACTTTTAATGGACAATTTTTCACCTCAGTGCAGCCTGGCTTGCTGATGTTTTGCCAGTACTAGAGATAATCTTTTGAAATCAAATTATATGTGTGCAACATGAATTATGATTTTGGCTTACATTGCAGCAAAACTGCCCATTTTGCATCTTTTTATTTTTTTGAAGGATGGTAGAGAGAAAGAAAGAATATATATAATTACATGTCAAAACCAACTTAGCAGAGATGTGGATAACTCCAAACACAAGGGACATCTTAACTCATGGGGAGGATGTATTATCAGATACATACACAGCAGTTTTCATACTTGAAAAGTCAGTATTGGCTTGAAACTATTTTAATATTTTCAGAGGAATGTAACATTGCTTGGAAATACCCTGCCATCCCAGCACAATTGCAGCTAACACTGATGACCCACAAACTTCTCCCAGTGATGTGAGGTTCAAATGTGTTTGTTGTTTCCCCTGGATGTCAAAAACACTCAACCTGGGCACCACAAGATTCCAAAGGGGCAGGTAGGGCTCTGTTATCAAAGATGACTGCAAGATGTTACTTACACACAAGATTGGGAGTCATTTATTGCCCAAATTTGAAACCAAACTCTAATTTTGGTTTTCTTTATATCAAGCAGCTGATATAGTACCTGAGAAATCTCTCAGTAGTATTGGATTCTCAGTTACTGTTTCAGAAGTTTTCTCAATGTGAAAAATACTAGGACATACAATAAGGCCTAGAAAGGATTTATTTTTCCATTCACTGGCACACCAGTTTAATTAAGACACCAAACCAATTAATAAGCCCTACTAATAAGACCCACTGTCTGTTAGCAGATGAAGCTAAAGCAGTTTCTCCCTGTGACTATTTATGAGAGCAGTTATTGACTCAGTAACCACTTACATAGTAACAGCACTAAAAAAAAAACATTCTTTGAGGACTAAAGGGATGAGAAATTAAACGCTGTCGTTTTTTTAACTACATCATTTTAAGAATATATATATATCCAATGAGAATAAAGAGCAAGGGAGAAATTCCTGCAAATAAAAGCAAAAAATAAATGTCTTCATATCTGCCAAAGCCACTGGAGTCAGCCAGGTCCACACACCCTTAAGTAAACTCTGCTGTGCCCCTGGGGCTCTGCAGACTGTAACAGAGCCACAAGACATGAGGGTCACAGCAGCAAGAGGAACTGTTAAAACTAAGGTCACATTTAAGGCAGTTATGTTTTCTCACTCTGGTCACAAAAACCTAATAAATTAAAGGGAGTTCATCAGCAAATCCTCCCTCCTTTTAGCAGGAGAGCAGAGAGCACCAACACCAGCTTCACCCACCCAGGACACTCCCCACAGCAATGAGCCACGTGAAGAGCATTGCCAAAAGGATTTCAAACCCACCCCTGTGATATAATTTTGCAAACTTCCATGAAGGAAAGGATTATTATTCAGGAAACATTTCCATCCCAAGTGGTAGACACAATTTCATTTATCATCTTCTCTTAATTGCTGTCTCAAACCATCTCGTTTCACTAAAGTGAGCAAAAGGAAGTTTTCTGGGATGAGTCCCACCATCAAGAGGAAATATATTCAATTAGACTATTTATTTTGTAATTTAATTTACAGCAGTTTCTGCTTTTTATTCTCACTGAATCTTGTCTCAGGACAGAAATATACATTTATGTCCAAAGGAAGGTGACGCAGGATGCTCCCAAATTTGTCCCAGTTGCCAAGGTGAGAGACAGCTCTGAATAAAAATGCCGAGAAATATGTGAGAAACAAAACCTCATGAGTGAGATGGAAAGAGATTTCTGCCAGCATTGTAACTGTAGCACATCAAAGGTATGTTGTTTATGCTAGAGTAGTACAAAGTAACAGAAAGCCTTCTGAATAATAACAAAACTTAAGATTTTCAGAATATTCTGGGCTCCTAAACAAATTTTATACAACTTTCATCCAAAATAAAAATCCTGTTACTTGTTGGGAATTCCTGAATGAGCCAACAGTACAGCAAGGGGTGGTTACAGAGTCTATCCATGATATGCTAGAGAAGATGTAATCTAGAATTTATTAAGAGATTAAAACCAGTTCTTGTACTCAGGTGTTTTGTCAGCTCCCTGTCTACCATTTGCCCTTCGGGATATCCACGTGACATTAAGCTGCATAACACCAGTAATTAAATGTGAGGTGCAAAAAAAGGACAAAAATGAGGCTGTCCAAGGGAATAATTGAGAGGTGAAGGGTGGGAGGAAGGAATGTGTCAGATGGGAAAGGAACTCCCCCCAGTTTCCAAGCAAAACTCCAGAGGAAATGATACCTTAAACACCAACAATGCTAGAAAATGAAGAAGGGAAAAGACAGGTTAGTGAGCAAGCAGAAGGGTAACAGAGTCCCACTCATAAAGGCTGTGGACATCAAGGTTATCACCTGAACTTACACTTCTGATGGACTACAAGAGGCTTGGGAAAAAGTCAAATGATGCATGTGACCCAAGGAAACATTTTTAACAACCAGAAAAAAACTACCCCAATTCTAACGTTTCTTATTATATTTTTTTCTTTTTACTCATAAAAAAATTAATTGCTACAGAAACACACATGACCAGGTAAAAAGTGCAGGGATGATATTAGCTGCTTGCTGGAAAAAAAAAAAAAAAAAAAAAAGAAAGAAAAAGAATACACGTTGGCAACTGCAGGCAACTTATTGACTCCTCTGCAATGGTCAATCTGATTTTTTGTGAAGGATGAATTAAGGCAATGGTATTCCTAAAGTTGGAGGGAAGAAAACCCATCAAACAACCAGCTCCAAAAATCCTAGACAATACTGTATCTTGGAAAAGACTTGGTAATAAATTTCCTAAACTAGTTTGTGTCATCATTCAACAGTTTCCTCCCAGTGTTCTGAATTCCATAAAACAAAGCAAGTCCTAATTAGAACAGTTTCACAGCAATCCCTGGTACACATAGCTGTAACTTCCACCAAAAAAAAAAGAAAAACATACTTCTAGTCCAGCAGTGGCACAAATCAGACATATTTTGTGAAAATCTTCCTTTCCTCATTTCCATTAGGGTTTTTGATAGTTTTTTTCATTAGAGGCTCCACCACTACTGTCTCCCTGAGGCAAAGCTTACGTTACACTGACTGCTATATTTTTTGTTTTCCTCAATGCCAAAATCCCCATTCCTAAGGTAAATGAAATTAAAGATGTCAGTGGTGTAAGTAATAATCTTCTACACCAGGAACATCATCATATTGACCAAAATTCTGTCAGATTACTGAAGCAGCTTGGAAGCCATAATCAAATCCTGAATTCTTCTCATTTTCCCTGATCCTTCACACTTTTCACCGTGCTGAATTCCACAGTAATATTTAGAGGTCCCTACAAATACACTGAGTTTCCAGAGCTCTGTGACTTTGGCTGTATTTGCCCTCTGAGCCCTGGGGGAAATGGCAGTGGACCACAGAATACAAAAACTGTGGGGTTTGTGGTTTTTTTTTTTTCTTTTCCCTTTGGTAAAGCACACTGGTTGACAGCATATTTTCTGACTTTCCTAAGCTTGGCCTCACACTGACTGGAAAATTTCCAGGCTGCAAGGAATACACAAAACAGGTAAACAAGTCAAGCAAGGTCACAAAGCCCAAAATTCACTAGAAATAAAAACCTCAGGTCAGCACCTCAGGGGGCTGTTGAAATTGGGGATGCTTCATCTACTTACACCAACCGAAGATTTGTTGCAGAAATACTTAAGTTTCAACAAAGAAATATTTCTCTTGAGCTTTTAATCTGCATTTCTATCACCCCATGCCAGACAAATGTCTCATTTTAAAATATATCATATAACTCATTCTCTGCTCTATTTCTTCTTTTGCCAGCATAATATTATTTGCTTGAAGAAAGCAAAAAACCAGTGTAAGAAAGAGGAAAATAACCCCAAATTTAGTTGGAAATGAAAAATGGGGGATCTGGATTGCACCTAGTGTACAGGCAAATGAATGGAGGGCTGCATTGAATCTCAACCATTATTAGAGATCTGACATGACCCAGGTTTTGTCAGCAGGTCCTCCACAAGACAGAGGGAAAGCTGGGAAAGCTCCAAAGTGTGAGCCAAAGTGTTATGAAACTGGTACAATTGGGTTTTTCCTCCCCTAGCATTCATAAGTGATTTTTGCTGTTTGGTTGGTTGGGGTTTTTTTCCTGAAAGGGATCAATTCTCTGATAAGACTGAATTATGCACATCTCATTTACTGGAAGAAAACATGAGAAGAGTGGTTTACAGGAAGGGAAACTTATAAGAAAGGCTAAATTGGATCTCAAAGAGTTGTTGTAACTAAGTAGCCTTTATTAGGTTTTGACATTTTTTCCCTTTTTTCTTGAAAAGTACATTACACAGGAGAACATGCTGACAGATTTTTGACAGTATGTCTCATTTCTGTTGTTTTTAAAAGGCACCTTGTACCACAGTCTTCAAACTTCATATCATAATTGCATGATAGCTCTGATATTCCAGGAATTGTGCAAAATCAGCCTTCTTTCATGTGGAGTCTGAACATTCTCTGGCTGTCAATACATAACTGCTTGACAAGATGTTTTTGTCAGTACAGTTGTTGAGAATAAAACAGTAGGAGGTATCAGCAAATTGTATAAACTCCAGAAATTCAGGCATAAAGGACTAAGTCAAAGTCTGGCATGAGTCCAACTCCAAGCATTTTTGGTGGGACTTTGTAAACAAGCTTCAGCATCCATTTACTACTGTAGGAGTGTACAGACACTACTGGAGGGAAGAATTTTCAAATATTTTTTAAAAATACAACTTTGGGGAATTTTTTAGAAAATAAAAATCCAAATGAAGCAAAGAACTGACTTGTAATGAGAGGTACTGTCACCAGCCAGGGAACAACCAAACCCTGTGCTAACTGGGATCAGCATCCACAGATCCTTCTTCCCATTGTTTGCAGCAAATCAGGTTTTGGTCTTAGGTTGAAACTGCCAACAATTCCTTCCCTGTGTATTTCTACTCAAGGCAGGATTTGGGACTATCCATTAGGAATGTGCTGGTGAGCTCAGGAAGGAATAAGAACAACCAAGATACAGGAAAACCATTTGGAAACATCAATGAAAGCCAACAAAACCTGTAGTAATTTCTTTTTCATCTCGTACAATGACAGAATTTAGAGTTTATTAATTCTGATGGAATTACGGATCACGGAGATGCTGCAGAATAAATTCTGGCATGAGCAGATGAGAGCAGCCCACACATCACCCCCAGGTGCATGCTGTTACCACAGTCCACCCTGGGGTACAAATGACTGACAGGAGCTATCTTTCCTACAACAATCATCTGAGTGCTCTTCATTTACTTTGCTCTCACAAGAAGGCAAGAGCCTGCACTCAACCAGCTGCTGTGAGTTCTCACAAATTCACACCCTGCCTTCTCCTGCAGTAATGTAATCATTTGCCCATGGACATGAAAGGAACACAGACATATGTCAAAATTTACTAACAGGATCGTGGCAGGTGTCACTTTAATTTGGAATTATGGTAGGGAGTTCTTCATCAGCATTTTGATAATCATGTTTGCAAAGTCTTTGCATTCACAAGGCTTAAAAACAAGGAGAGGCACATCCCCCCTTAGGGAGTATCTGCCTGGCTGTGTGGTGGGCAGGATGCTGCTCCTTTGGGGGGGGCCATTCTTGTGCCTTTCCCTGTACACACACCCTTGAGAGACACCTTACAAACAGAGGATAAAGCATTTTGAAATGCAAGGATAAAGTGGCCCCTGCCACAGTGACACAGCACTAGGGCTATGCAGAGGCCAGGAGCTGGCATAGGAAAAAAAAAGGCCAACAGATTTTTCAAAATATTTTCTATCTAAACCTGAAAGCCTATGTTGCTGGTAAGTTTCTGAATTTTTTTTTTCCCCCTGAAATAGTAAAAAGCCCTTTAAAAGTGGCTGGTGAAAAGCATCAGCACAGAATACATGAAGGGCATACATTACCATACATTGATTACTTGTATTTTTAAGTGTAAATGTGGTCTGCTCAGCATCTGATAGAATTATGCCAGTAGGAGTTGGAAAATGTCATTGACATTCAATTCTCTGTTCTGAAGCTTTACAATACCCCTGACTCTGCAGTTTTTCTTGGGATAGTATTCATCATGCAAATAGGAAACTACTCCAGAACAGAATAGATTCTGCTTCTCAGACTTGAGAATTTTGGACCAGAATTTCCCCAGGCACTGCAATCATTGACAGAGGGTGTGAGGGCTCCCAGAGGCACAGCACTCACCAACTGCACAAGTGTGTTCATGTCTCCACCTCCATCTTCTGGGAAGGGCAACTCAGAATCAGCTCAGCAGCATTCCCACCCCATTAACCACTCCTCTGACAGCAATGCAGGAAGCCACAGAACAGCTTCTGAAAGTATCTTCCATGGGCTGCTGGAAGTGGACACACCACAGCCTGGAAATCCCACTCCTTGCATACTTGTATCCAGTGCTCCCAGTCTCACCAGTTTTCTTTCCAGCTAGGAAATGCAGAGTTTCATGCTACCTGGCTTCTGGAATCCGCTCAAACCAAGGTCTGCCCTGGGAGGACACAAAGTGCCTGGGGTTGCCACACAGTCACAGTCACATCATCTTCTGTTGAGGCTTCACAAGCCTCATCTGCTCTGCCTGAACCTTGACCACAATTTTGACCAGAGACCCTTTTTCTGAAGCCCTAAGCAGAAAGCAGAAAGCCTTCATGTTATGGTTTAGCTCTAACTTAATTCATGGAATGGTAATGGTACCCAACTCTGCAAATACCAAAAAATGCAAAGGGAAGCAGGAGCTTCCTGACTGATTTCTCCCATTTTAAGAACTAGTGGTTTAGTGGCAGAAAATCTGACCCTGCTGCCTGGCACTAGCACTGCTCATTCCTGGCCTGTGCTTTTGGTGACACAGGGACACTCATACAGCCAGCATGTTACCTCTTCATCCCTAGCAGTTTCCCAGCACTTGTCAGTAGTGATCAAGCAGTTATCAGCTTCACAGCCAACCTGGTGGTGTTCCTCATGAAGCATTGATAAATCTGCACGTTTTCCCTCAGTCTGACAGGATACTGCCCTTTTCATCCCCCCAGGTAACACACACACTCCTCACTATCAGTCAATAACCCAGTGCTCTTTTGACATGCTTTTGAATCCATATAGTTAATTAAGGTATGTATATCCAAAATCTATAGTGATTAAGCCTGGATTAGAGAGCCTTTTTCTTGCTCAGTCTCAATAACCATGAAAAATTTGGATATCCAGACAAAGAAAGCTGCTCCAGTTCCTGTGTATTTATTTGGCTTAAGATGTTCCATCAAAGAAAAGAGTGTCATTACTTGAGCACCAGGCCTTAAGTGATAGATTCCAAGAGCATCATTTTTAGAGCCATTATAGGTTATCACACCTATATGGTTGCTAAGATACCACAAATAATGAAGGAAAATATAAGATAATGGTAGGCAGACACTGTGATGTTTATCAGAGTATGTTCCGTACATCTTTCTTAATATCATCATGATTAGGATCATTTTCAAGAGTTCCCATCTATTTTCCATCTAGGTGTAAGAATGCGACTGCATTAAGTTGGCAAACATTGTTTATAATTCATATATTGCCAAGGGTAAATGAATTTGTGGAAGTCAAGATTTGTAATTGCTACAGCAGAATTTATTAATAACTAAAGCGTGTGTCTGTGTGCAAGTTTCTTTCCTGGCTATTAAATAGGATCTTCAGAGTTGGAATGAAATCATCCTTCATTGATTTCAAGTATATTCTGTGATAACAGAGACTGAGCTTTCAAAGAGTTTTTAAATTAAATTTGTAGCTGAGGTAATTGCTGTTGCAAAATTATGCAACTGAAGTAAAGCTTTATGCTGCAGCTTTCTTGATATTATAATTTAACTGCCTCTTTTTTAAATCATAAAAGTGTGAGATGTCAGATTAGGGCAAAGTATTAGGTTATCACTGAATTATTTCCTGTTTTATCTCTGGAAAGTAGCTTGTGAGAAGCATAGGAATGAGGCTGCAGGGCCGTGAGGAGTTACCCACATCATAACCCCCAACGTCCTCTCTGGGTTCATCCTTCCCCTGCTTTAAAATGGTGAAGTCCAAGGTGGGAAGAAGAGTCTAAATCAGCCACTGCCTCTGGTTTGCTGCCCCCACAAATAAAACCATTTATAAGGATGAAATTCCTGTGCCAACAGACAAGAATAAACAAACAAACTATTATTAGAAAACTCAATAGGTGTTCCTTATCTGCCATGCAATGCAGGAAACCCACAAACTTGTGGACAACATCTCCTGTAACTCAGAATATTAAGATGCACACAGCAACCCTGAAGAAAGGCTTGGAGTCATTCTCACTGGATTACAAGGCACTGAGAAGTTTTCTGCCCAGAAAACAGTATTTCTCCAAAAGAAATCCTCCTTGACCAAAGTGATTTTACACCACAGCAATTAAAACACCATTCTTAATTACATAGGACATGAAAATTTCAGAAATTCCCACTTTAAAAAGGGAGGAAACAAGGCTGAGTCCTTGGCAAAGCACTGCAGCTGGTGTGATATCCATCAGTTAAAATCCATAGCTCCTGTAGACCTGATCATCTCATCTAGGTTCAGAAGAGGTCTTGCTTCGGAAAGGAGCAGTAGAAGTTCTGCTATTGCACCTTTTTGCCATTAGAACATGATATCTGCATGGGATTAGGAGAGAGGCATCCAACAGAAGACAAGGATGAGACCAGTGGCACCTTCTTGGAACTATCCCCCCATGTCAGTGCCTGTTTGTTGTATCAGGTTGCAGCCCTCCAAGCAAGGTTTCCCTGTCCTTGACAAGAACCACAAAAAAAAGCCCTGTAATCAAACTCCTTCAAGAGCACCAGACATTTTAGACATTCTTTTAAAACTCAGAACATTGGTAGAAGAGCCTAAAAAGAGACCCACTCACAACAAAGGGGCAATAATATTTCTAATTTTTCCTGGCACCCGAAAAGGTGAATACACATTGACATCTGAGTACTGTAACTTTTCAAAAGTAAATGAGCCTTGAAGATTATCTGTCAGCTAAAATGTACCTAAGGGCTTGCTTTGCAATGTTTCTTTTTTTCAGGAATGTTTGTTTTAACATTATTGTTGCAAGCAGCTGAAGAAAAATGGAGCACCATCATAAAAGATATGAGTAGATACTCAGTTGTTAGAGCTGGTTTAGGAACAATCATAGGAGTGATGGACTGTGCGACCCAGGAGAGGTTCCTTCCAACCCTAATGATTCTTGGGATTGATTTTCTTTTGCAACTCACTTTCAGTTAGTGCTTCAGAAAAAAAAAATAAAAATAAAAGGGTTCGATCAATGCTAACTTCAATGACACAGCCATTCCAGCTCCTGCAGCATTTTCTCACCATGGCAATCTCTCTCTTTTCTTACTTGTATGGAGATCATTCTCTACTTCTCTGTTCCTGGCTGTATGTAAATATAAGCAGTCAGGCTCTTACTTTGCTGACTCCAGTGCTGAATGCAACATTAGCACCAATTAGTTAGCAGACAAAACTCCAAGTAAACCTCAGAGACAGGGAGTGTATATTTATTCTGCCCACAGTTTGGAAGAAGTGATCTTTGCATTCGTTATCACACTTGCTAAATGAAGGCTCTTCTAGCCAGGAGCTAGAGCAGAATTGCACATGTCAGAAACCTGTCTGTCTCCAGAAAGATGCACTCTGCAAACTTAATATTGCTCTAAACTTAACGTTGCAGGAAAAGGAAAAATAGAAGTGAAACACCAAAATGTTCATCCAGGCTGAGTGACCAGTACTGAAATTAATTATTTGTAAAAATTGTGACTTTCTACCATGCTGCCTGTTTCTCCTCAGGTCTGGGGGCTTCGGGTATACAGGCTGCCTACAAGCAGTGGGACTTGAAGGGGGCAGAAGGAGAGGGGTTACAGCCCAGGTGTTCTCATGGCTTTCTTTGACCTGTAGCATGGTCACAGCTGGAGAGCAGGCAGCTGGCTGTAGAGCTGCAAGCTCCACAGCAAAGCAGCGTGTTAAAGGTACAGAAAGTAAGGACAATACATAGAAGCAGGAACCAGTAAAAAATTATCTCACAGATGTACCCACGCTGATATATTAATCCCTGGGAATGCTGTCCCACTGCTTCATTGGCCCTGGGTACTTTGTACATCATTGCAGGCAAGAATTTAACTTGAAAATCTGAGCAGCTGGAGGCAGATTTCTCCCTGGCAAGCCCTGTGGAAATCTCCCCCAGGCAGAGCTAGTAGCAGTCAGGCTCCTCCAGAAGTTGTCATGTATCTTGGGTTTGTATTTCTGACTCTTAAGAGTTCTCCAGATCAGTGTGAATGCAAAAGCAAGCTGCACAGAGGAAAACTGGCATGTCTGTCCAGCAGCAAGGCTGGCTATGCTTTTTTAACTGGCTTATATAGCTTCCTATATGAAATGTTACACTAACTTTACCTTTGGCTTTTCACATATTAAGACATTTCTTCAGCTCCAGAGAGAAAACCTTTGCTATGATCTCAGCTCTGGCAGGGGATGGCAGTGCTGTCACCCCTTTCTGTGGAGCTCAGCCAGCCTGGGAGCACTTGCAGCCCTCTGGCTTTTTTCTGTTGTCCCCATTAAAGTGCTGACACTGAGAATTATTAGCATAAGAAGATCTTCCTACACTTGCCTAGGTCTAACACACCTATCTCCACAAGGTTTCTCATCAATTCATGCAGTCAGCATATAACATCTTGTGCCTGACACGATTTCATTCACCTCATGCCAATATAATCTAATCATTTTATACTGCAGAACTCAGACTTCGGGTATTTTGCTCCTGGCACGCCACCTTTCCATTCTGCCTTCCAGATTTGTCATCACCAAACACTTTGACTGATCAAAAGTTACTTGCTCACTGTAGGATTTTTGTATAATTCATGGCTTTAAGTACTGTCCTAAAACCAAGAAAAGTCCCTGGCTTGTGTGACATTTTCCACTGTGCCACCTTTCTTATCACACACATCTGTACTTTTTTTTTTTGGCTTGGGTTTTGTGGGGTTTTTCTACTGCTTTTCTCTATTAATCCCCAGGAAGTTTCTCTCTCTATCCCACTCTCCCATAACTCCTTCCACTTCTTGGATTTCAGAACAACAGAACAGTCATGGTTGGAAAGGACCTCTGAGATCACCAAGACCACCAACATCATGTGGAAATGTATGTAATACAATTTAAAGAGATGCCCACTCTGTTCTTCATTTATTTTATCCCAGCCTTACTGCTCCTGTTGCCTTTGCTGTTTTCCAGACAGGCAATTTCTAAATGACACCTGCACAGGAGCAGCACGTATCCAAAAACTATTCCTCCTTCATTTAATGCAGCATTTGGCATGGGCTCATAAATGTGTTGGTCCCAGAGATTGTTGGTTTGAATCTTCTTACTTTACATCAGCCCATTGCCCCACTGACTCTGAAGGCATGCATGCTGATGTGTAAATGACAGATGAAAGCCTGTACATTGTTAAGACCTTTTATTTTTTTTTGTAAATCCATTAAGAAATTCATTTAATACTTCAAGAATTTCACTGTCGCCTTTGATCCCACTTTTCATTTTGCTGTTGTAATCTGACCCTCTCCTTGACTGATTCCTTGCTTTTTAATCTTCTGAGGAAAGTATATTTATTTCAGTGCTGGATCTCAAGCACTTGAGGTAACAATATCTATAACTTCCCTTCAAAATATCATTTACCTGCTCCAGCACATTTTCTTCTATTTCTTCTGTTAGTGTGAGACAGTTTAATTTTCCCTTGAAGAAACACAAGATGTTTAGTACAGATTTCTGGGATAAATCTGAAGGTGTTGTAGGTAGGCTCATTGCTCCTGAGCAGCTGATACCATGTGAATACTTGAGAAACATTTCAGAGAAATTCTTCTCTTTAGCTGTAGATCAGGTGTGGAGAACCTGTAGTGGTAGTTTTTTTACTAGAGATAAGCTGTGATTAAAATTGGCATTTCTCCTTTGGGGAAAAAATAAATATATAAAAATAGAATATATAAAAATAGTAGAATAATAGAAAAACAGTAGAAATAAAGGCAGCGGGAAGACAAAGGTTATGTCACATCTAAAAAAAATAAAATAAAGGCAGAAATATTCCTTTTTTTGACCATCTATAGTCCCGAACAAGAGGAGAAGAGGGAAACATTCTGGAAGGAAGCAAGAAAAGGAGGTATTTCTTCAGCTTTCCTGCTACTGAGAATCTCTCATTCAAGAATAGTAAGACTCCTAGAAGAACTGTATATTTCTCATAGTGCCCTGAAAAGCAGCTTTTGTTGTGGGCAAAAGATGTCATATGCAAAGTAGATCTTCTCAAAACTTAGAACTTCCCCCTAGCATGGCCTGAAATATTGACATGGGAGGATTTGTTTAGTTAACATTCCAGGTAAATTGGCCTTTTTCCTCCAGCAAGGATATTTAATAGAAATTCTCTTGCTCTGGAAAACATTGTGTTCCCAAAGTTCCTTCTGATACCAGAGGCTGGGGACTGAAGTTTGTGGGTTTTTTCCAGTCTCAGTTCCTCCAAACCATTTTTCCTGTGTACCTGACACAGAAACATGAAGAGAGCCTCAGCTTTTTCAGTTGAGCTGTTCTGGCTTTCAGATCCTCAGTTTTTAGAAGTTAAGAATCTATCTTGGTTCCAAGACAACCCGGGGCTTTCAAAATTTCCTACAGTGTTCTCATTTTGGTAAGCAGAGCTTTGCAGTCATTGGGCTGTAAAATATCACCTGCAGAGCACAATTCAGCTTGGAGCAGACTACAGAAAGCCAAATATCTCTTTTGATTTCTGTTCTGGGTTTTCCTTTTGAATCATCTCACTTTTACTGCATAGTTTCCCATCCTCCTCACCCCTGCACAAATAAACTTTTCTTCCTTCAAATCCCGTGGTAAAAGAAAATCTTAGTACACTATCTGGAGATCATCATGAAAATTTAAAGATTGCTTGCACACCTGTCAAATTTTATACTTTCAAAATGCTATAAAAACATCAGGTCAGGTCCTCAGGAAGTCAAGTCAGCAAAGTGTCACAGAAATCAGTGTAGCTGGTCCACTGTGCCCTAAATAATTAGTCCATCAAAAAAATCCAAGGAAAGAAAAAGAAGAGTTTCTTCTGACTTGCCTGAATCTGTTCAGTGTGCTTGTCTAATAAATGATGGTCCCTGGGGCACTCAAACAAAACCAGCAAATCAGAACTCCAAAATTCACTGTTAGTTTTGGATTCAAAGCTCAGACTCTAGAGCAGCTTACCTCCCAAAGGGGAAAATTTTGTCCTTGTAAGATTTTTCACTGTTCTTGACACAAGTTGATTGATGTGCTGTTTGCATCTCACACTCAAAATCAATATTACAAGACAGAAGAGCTATATTCTGATGTTTCACATGCACCAGCTCACAAATTATAGAGGAGGAGGAGCTGCAATTTGACCCTTTCACTTTCAGTAGCTGACTGATGGCCATTTTACCAAATTATGTTCCCATTTCCCTGGTTTACAAGATCACTAACCCAGAAGGAATAGTTTTCCAATTATGAGCTACTGAATGAACAGCTGAGCCTCCTCATCACATTCACAAAATGTTTTATCCATGGAGCTTTTAATGTTCTGTTCCATTTAGTCTTATTTTTTATTGCAGTCTTTAAATGGTAAAAAACAAAACAAAAACACAAAAAAACCCCAAACAAACAAAGAAAACTAAACAAGTCTGTCCTTACACAAGAGGGGATAAGGAGTCCAGCTCAGTGGTCACTCAGTCTCAGCTGGAATATCACAGACATTGTCACTTTAATTGTGCTCATTACTCAGATACAAGTTCACTAGCAAAAACTTACCTGGGCAAGCCAACAATACAAAATACTTTACACTCATTTATCTCCATTGAGTAGATACAGAGAATATATAAACTGCTATGTCCGTTTTAGTTATTTGTTGGTTTGTATGCCCAGAAGTTCCCTTCAAACTGCTCAAAGTTTCACTTCAAATTAGTGTCTTGACTCACAATAAGCAAAGCAGCAGTGCCTCACTGCCTCCACACACAGGAGCTCATTGCAGAGACCCCAGAGCTCACTGACTGCCCAAAAGGGAATTACACATTTGGGGGCTGCACCTGAGAGCAAGGATGTGAAATTCCCACACCCGTGGAAGATTTGTGGCACACTTCCCTTAGGCTTTAGTGACATGAGTTTGGACACACAGCAACAATGTCCATGTTCCTAAAAAGCCTTTTCAAATCAGTGTGGCATCACTGATAGGCTCAAAGAGGAGTTTCTGTTCTCCTGCAAAGCCTTGAGGAATCAAGCATTCCTGACACAGGCTTAAGAAGGAATAAAAGTTCCAGGGCTAGAGCAGAGGTAGAGGCAATGAGAAAAAAATTTTGCATAATATTTTGATTTTAAGGTTTCTAGAAACCTTGAAATATAGCCTTGGATAGCCATCAGAGGGTAAGAAATAACATGAAAATTGGCAAGCTGGGGAGAAAATATGATCTCTAGATTCCCACTCAATTGAAAACAGAAGTGTAAATCTATCTTTAATAAATTAATCAATCATCTAAGAGCACAATACTGCTTTTATCATTTATGCTAAGTGCAATTAACACCCAGTAGGGATGATCCAGGGCTTGCATAACAAGATACCATCCTCCTTAATAATAAGTCCCATAACAAACACAGACACCTATACAAACAGCAAATTAAGAAGCCCTAATTGTAGTCCTTTGATTGGCTTTTTACACATTATCATTACTCACTGATTGACATCATGCATGTTTAATTATGAGGACAATGATCTGACCAAAGCATTTCAGCATCTATAATTGTGCAGGCTTTTAACAATGCACTCTGGCAGTCCTTGTCATCTGGTCTGAAAATTTATCAAATAAGTAAGAGCCACCTTTAGAAAACACTCTCATTCCTTATGACAGAAACACTCAGTGTCCAAGATCTTTCACACTGAATAGCTCCAGCTCGGAGTTCCACACTCCTCAGAAATGTCAGCTGACTGTAACAGTGAGAAATGGGCCTTTCATTCCCACTACTTCTTTCTGCTTGTCATTTGCATTGGTTGAAATTCAGATTAATACAGGTAAGAGATGAGTCCAACCATAAGGTCTTTTTTGGATGGTTTGTTTAGAAAGACTCTTAATTGGTTCTGTTAGGTATGAACAATGGGCTCAAAACAAAACCTCTTGAATTTAAGTGGACAAGTTCTTCTCATCTTACACAGATTAAGTCTTCTACTAGCAAGGGAATAAACCAAAACTTTTTCTCATCAGCTTCAGTTTGAATTTCTACACAGGTATTTGGCACAATAGCCTTACCTGGAAACTCGGTGAGTTTTACAATCTTTGCTAAGGAACAGTAAAAGTTGTCTTCACTTTGATTTCCTCCTTTTGTCCTTCAGGCATTTCAAGAGAGCTCTGGGAGGAGACTAACTCAAGGAACAAAATAAATAGTCCAGATACTTGCCACCAGTCACTGGTCCTTTAGCACTGCAAAACCTGGGGAGTCTCATTCCCACTTCTACTCCATTTCTCTACTTCAATTTTATGTAGAAACTTCATAGCCAGCACCAAAAAAAAAAAAAAAAACCAAAAAAAACCAAAAAAAACAAACAAAAAAAACCACCACAAACACAAAATCCCACACCTCATATTGCTGGAAATGTTCTAAGCATGGCAGAGAAGAATCTATCTGATTTTACAGAATACTCAGGAATACAATCAAAAGAAAACCTCCAAGCCATTCGTGCCCCTGCAAACACCTTTGCATGTGAAGCCCTGGATACAAGGAAGTTAGTAACACCCTACACATCAGAGGAGTGCTTCATAAAACCAAGATAACAGGAGTCCCACCTCATCTTTCCCTGTCTTTCTTGCAAAACATCAGCTCTGGACATTCCACACTGTTATCTCCAAAACAGAAAGAAGTCATAGGGAAAGATAAGGGAACATGAAGAATTTTCAGCCTGGGCCTGTGTGGATCTGTATGGGGTGGAAGAAGCAATAAAATACCAAAGTCCAGAAAGCAGAGAGGTGGGGTATGGAAATGGGGGAAGAAGAGCAAAAAGAGGATCTGCTCCTCTGCTCCTATGGTAGAGGACATGAAGAGAAATTTCATGGATAGGGAGGGAGGATAAGGTTGCAAAGTCCCTGTGTGGTTCTTGCAGCCATTTCAGCCAACAAGCAGAAAGTGAGGTGATCTGCCAGTTTCATTTTTCTTTTAGACTTAAGTACTTCAGAGCAAGGATGCTTCTTTCTTTTTCATACTTTGCTCCACACAATGAAGACAAAGGACTCTGTGCCCCTGCATGATGCAAAGAAGAGGGGCACAGAAACATTAGAAGAACTAAAGAACATTACTGAGGGCAAACAAGGTGGCTGAATACATTAGGAAACAAAAAATCCTATTGTCAATATATTTTTTTTTTCCTTTTCAGTGCTTAATGTTTACTGTCCAGGGTATTTAAGGCTCAAGTTTTGCATTGACTTCTTTAGGACTGATGATAGACTTGAAGCTAAACACACGTTTAGATGTTTTGGCACAGCAGAGACAATAAACCCAGCACAGCAGAGGATTAAATCTCAACTACAGTCACTGTTAGGATACTGAACTACATTGTTTTATTGCTTATTTTTGCACATATGTCTGTGATCAGTTACAGGGCTCTGGCATATGGTGAACACACCTGCTAAGTTAGCCAGG
Source organism: Florisuga fusca (assembly GCA_038090715.1). Taxonomy (NCBI): domain Eukaryota; kingdom Metazoa; phylum Chordata; class Aves; order Apodiformes; family Trochilidae; genus Florisuga; species Florisuga fusca. The sequence continues at coordinate 16,641,909 of JAAWXA010000017.1, forward strand.
GCTCTTGTCTCAAACAACAACGGACCCTTATGGCAGGATCTGCCAGGGTATAATTAAGGGATTATAATGTCCCTCATTCTGCAGTGTTCAGCATTCCCTAAACACAGCACTGTGGCACTGTAATCATCTCAGATAAACAGTCTAAAATATTTTGTAACCATTGAACAGAAGAGATTCATAGAATCATAGAAAAGCTTGGGTTAGAAGGGACTTTCAGGATCACCCAGTTCCAAGCCTCCTGCCACAGGCAGGGACACCTCCCACTCCACCTTTTCCTTCCTCTGATTCAACACAGATGAATCCTCTCTTAAGCTGGAGGAAGGGCTTTAAACCAACTTGTAGGAATCACAGAGACCAGAGAGAAGGGGAACAGATCAGTTCCACTCCCAGCTGTGTAATATATTTTGCTCCTTCATTTTACTCTATCTGAGCCTGAAAAAATCCAAGTCAAGCAGCGTAGGTTTCTCTGCTTTCTGACTCTTCTGAAGTCTGGAAAATTGAAAAGTCTGGAAAATTTGTACAGTCTTATCTGTTACTTGATTCCTTTCTTCTTGTTGCCATAAAATGATGCAGATCTTTTTGCTAATAGTACAGTGCTAAACCAGGTTGCTCCAAGCCCCATCCAACATGGCCCTGAACACTGCCAGGGAGGGGGCAGCCACAACTTCCCTGGACAACCTGTTCCAGGATCTCACCACCCTCACAGGAAAAATTCATCATTCTCCCACAGTTAACCACAGTTATTCTTAATTGTCCAAGATTTAAATTGATACAGTGTGTTAGCATAGCACTGGTGCTCATTTGCATTATTTGGGGTGGAATATTAACAGACAGCTTCTCCACCCACACATACATTTTCATCCATAAAACTATATATATTATATATAAATATATATATATATATTCCACAAGAAACTGGCAACTACAACTGTGAGAGGGAACCATCAAGTTCACCTGGTCTTTATTACAGAGCTGGGCAATAGCAACCCCACTGTTCCTTTAGCAACAAAATCCCTACCCCAGACCCTCTGCATTTCCCATTTGCAGTCACCCACTGCCCAACTGACATCCCTTTAAGCTGCCACCTGCAGAGCCTTTTCCTCCCAAATCTCTGCAGCACAGCTCTAGTCCCTCTGCTACACACACACACCCCTTACTCTAGGACATTACAGTTTTTAGTGCTTTGTCATATCCAAAAAAATAGCCTCACCAGCATGGTCTCTTGCATCTTCAAAGAGTTTAGCCCAGACCCTTTGGGGTGTACTCATACACCAATATTTCTGGACCCCAACTGCACTCAGGCTTTTAAAACACCTCTTTATATACACCAGCTACAGCCACTCACCATGTTTATTCCTCTGTGTTTCAACAGATTTGTTTTGGCATAGATTTTTTCTGCCAGAATGGAAAAAAAAAATCCCTGCCATGGGCAGGAACTCCTCCCACCAGCCCAGGCTGCTCCAAGCCCCATCCAGCCTGGGCTTGAGCACTGCCAGGGGTGGGGCAGCCACAGCTTCCCTGGGCAACCTGGGCCAAGGGCTCAGCACCCTGACTCCAGGATTTCTTCTTCTGCCCATCTTCACACACTCTTCATGGCTTTTAATATCCCACCTCTAAATCTGTTCCCCAAAAGTAGGTTCTGGATTTCATCTGCAACTACAAAATGGAGATTTTTGTAGGAATTCACATTCTTCTTATTTTTCAATTAGCAGAAAAATAGCAAATAAACTATTTCAGTCATAAACATCAAGATGACAGCCTCTAAGATTTTCCTAAGATAAGGAATGCCAGACTTCATCTCATCTTCAGTTTGGACAGAAATTCAATTTCTGGATATCCATATTATTTTATATTGTAACATGTAATACCATATCCTCAGTCACAAGAAAAAAAATTGAATATTTTCACTTTATCCAGTTCTGTTTATTTTTGTCAGGGTACCAAATGTGTGGTTAACACCACTGAAGTAATTAGCACAGTATAATTTTTTCTTTAGTGTTATTTCCATAACCCTCTGTACACTCTGGGGGTCTTTTTACAAGGTTTTTTTTTTTACTCCTCAATTAAATTACTCCCTGTGCTTACACCTGGGTACACAGAATTCTGGTGACATATTTCAGACTCAGGCTTTTGAAGCTCCCCTGTCCTAGTGCTGCTTGCAATTTTTGTCTATGGAAGATTGGAAGACTCTCCAGAGCATATTACCATCAACATCTTCCAGAGACACTGCAATATTAGTCAAGACACCTTTAATAATGCAGGAAAGGTCAGCAGCCCACAGAATATCAAGTTGAATATCAAAGAATTATGAATATTTTTCTCTGTGCAGATTTCACAGGTATTCTTTGGGGTCTTTTTCCAATTCATTTTATGCCAACAATAGGGGTTTGGGGTTTTTTATTTTATTTTCAGGGTATGCCAGGGAAAAAGACAAGAAAAAAAAAAAATTCTCATCAAAGAGTAATTCTGTGTGTATCTACTACACTGCTTAAATATCAGTGCATAAAACTAGTGTAGGGAGAAGATCTGTAACACACTCTTTACTTGAAATGCAGTTGGTTCCAAATAATTCAATTAGAAACTGTAACTCCAGGTGGGAAAGGTGGAGGCCAGGGCTAACAGCCACACACACCACCCCCTCTCCAGGCCATTGACCACAAGGAGCTCAATTCCATCTTTTCAGGCCACCACAGTTAATGTTGCTTTACAACTAACAGGTTTTTCCTGGAACAACTCAGGATGTGATCACATACCAGGGCTTTGACCTTTGGGCTACATAATGCTTTTCTGATCAATAGCACAGAAATTAATGTGTTTATCATATCAGAGCATTTTAAAAATTTCATACATACAGGCACTAATTACCCTCCAATGCCCACGATACTGCACTTCAAAGTGCTGGTCCAGTGCTTTCCAAATTCTGCACAGGGATAAGTTGAATTAGGCAGTCTGAAAAATCAAACCCAGCTAATTTCTTCTATTCTCCCCAGGTCATTAATCTTCATGGAACAAATTAGCACTGGCAGCTCAGTAGTGTGGCACTGATGGACTGGAGAGACAACAAAGCCACTCTGCCATAACTGAGAGGAGTGCTTGCCTTTTATCCTCTGCACCTTCTTCCTTGAAATTTTCCTTCATTCCCTTTGGCTTTTTGGTGCAAATTTTGAGAGTTTATTATTTTTTGTTGGTCTTTCCTTAGACATCATTCAAGCTCACATTTAACCATCCTCTGCTGCCAGCTGTACGTATACTTTGATTGCAATCTGACAAAGCAATTCTGCAAATTTTAAACTACATTTATTTTTGTTCTTCTATTCTATACCATTCCATTCTATATTAGAATAGCAGAACTGTTCTAATAACATTTACAGCCTTGGAAATTAGGTAACACCTGGCATGGTGCTAAGAGGCAAAATGTTAGTATTAAACAAAAAGGCTGTTAGCTAAATTTGGAGTGTTTCATGGTAAAAATGTGAGCTCTCATCACAAATGTAACAATGATGCAGAACGATGGATTCCAACTTGATCAAAACCAAAAAGTTAAAATCTAATTAGAAACACAACACTGAAAAGTCTGTTCAGTTTTCCCAGACAATTTCCTCTCTTCCACTGTATGTGCAAATTACCTTCAGGTCACATTTGCTTTTGTCTGAAAGCTAAAGGGGAAAAATACAGGAGCCTTTTTCTTTAACCTATAGCAGTAGAGCCAAAGGCACTGATGAGGTCACAACAGTACATAATAAATGATCAGGAAAGAAAATGGTGCCATATGTTGCTTTTCCCCTGCTGTACTTAGTTCTCTGGAAAATTATCAAGAATAGTTGCAGCTAAATCACATCCTATTTTTCTGTTGTCAAATGGGGTTAAAAAGTCATGTAAATAAATATACATGAACTAAACAGAAACAGCTGGAAAGTTCCCAGAAGGGACCTCTAACAACCTCCAAGTTGGATGGACTATGGTAGATCAAGGGATCATTATTAAGATTAAAGGCTTACACTAAATCTGCTGTGAAATTCAATCTGCTGAATGTAAAATGTAGATGGTACAAAATGGGAAGTACTAAATGGTAGTATTTATTAATTCTTTAAAAGAAAGGAGATGAGAGAGAGAGGCTACATTTTCTACATTCCCAGAGAACATGCTACGATTTGCTGAGATAAAGAACTCTGTAGGTACCTCCTATGAAAATCAAACATTTCAAACAAACTCTTTCTTGTATTGATTTTCTGGGGGGAAAGAAAAAATATCAGCATCGTTAGTGCTCTTGCTTTTTTTTTTTTTTCAAAGGCTTTAGACCAACTTAATTTTAGAAAAACACACCACAGCCATGACTGGAGCTAAATCTTAACTCCTAAAAGCAGGTGGCTTTTTTTACCTTGCTAGTTTGACCTATGCTTTTCCAATTGTATTTGATAGGATTATGCTGCTATGCCTAACAAATAACTAAGATGACAGCTGTCTGAGCCTGCAAGTGTTACCCAGTCTCTCAGCATCCTCATGGGACACCTGCTCTCTGAATTGTGTTTCTAAACTAAGTTACAGAAATGTTCTACAAGTTTCCTGTAAAAGAGAGGTTCTGCATCCCTCCTGTGGGGATATGGTAACTCTGTTGTTCCCTGCAGCCCCTGTCCCTGCACAGACTGCCACCCTCTGGAACTCACTCAGCACCATGGATCTCAGATCTGTGAAAAAAATCCAAATGTTTAAAATTTCACTTGAATATTCTGCGGCTCCTTTCTTTTGAAAGTCAATCTCTCATCCCCAAATAAGATAGCATGACAGTAATTAGTTAAACTTGAGAGATTTATATGGGAAGAGTTCCCTCTGCAGACTGGCAGCGTGGAATTTATGTGTATTTGGAAAAATATTTAGACTTCTGTCACAGCTTTGCCATCTGTATCCATTGGCAATCAGGCTCCTCAGGCAAAGAACGAGGCTGACAATGTAAATTAGGTCACACTGCCACTGGTTCTCTGGGAATGCTGGAAAACCTTCAAAACTACCGAAGAGTAAGTGCCTCCTGTAACCTGGAGGGAACACCCATCACGTGGGGTTGTATTTCCAAATGATGATTCTATCCTCATCAGTTGAGGCAGCACAGAGTCACATCATGTGGTCCTGTATCTACCACTTGAGTTGTCTCAGTCAGACCTTTCTCCACTGGAAAACTGAAGGACTTGGCTTAAAGCACACACAAAAAAAGAAAAAAATATTTTAAGTGGCAAAACTCAACTGTTTGAAACACTACAAAAACATTTCTCTCCCAGAAGATGATTAGAGACTGTGACGAGACCTCTTCTCTGACAAGACATTTTGCTTTGTGTTTCAGCCAGTTCCCACTCTGAGGCCCATTGACAATATTTTGGAAGGCAATCAAAACAGAGTGACATTTCTAAAAGCTTGAGCCAAAGAGGTTACATCCTCATCTGGCACATGGTGTCACATTTCAATTGGCTTTAAAGCTATCAAATCAACAGGTCCCTCTGGCCTGATACCTGTGTGCCCAAAAGTGGTGAGTTTTAGGAAAATCTGTCATGGGCCTGAAAGAGGTACAGCTGAAGGAGGGATCTGTTTATAATCAGATCAAGGGCTCCAAAGCTTTTAGTAAAGGCAGAGGTTTTGTAAAAGCCAGTAGAAAGAAAGCAGAACATTAATCAGCTGAAAAAAACACCAAGATTTTCTTTAGTTCTGCAGTTTTGAAAAATGCATCAATTTCTGCTCTTGTGCTGTGCAAACTCTAGAGCTTTTCTATCTTACTTTAATCTTACAACATTAATAAGCATGGCACATGCTTAGGAAACTTGGAAGAAGCCTACTCACCAGGTGGGTTTCCCTGCAGAGGTCCCTCAATTCCACCTACTCGTGATAGATTCTTGGAAGCTAAACCATTATAAAGGGACAGCAAAGCACCTTTGTGAGATGATTTGTGAAAATTGTCTCAGTGAGTAAACAAATGTGTTTCCTTGCTCTTGATAGACAGCCTCATTAAGTTTTCATAAAAGATCTGCATTATTAAAATCCCTGTAGTCTCCTGAGGGATGGAGGTATAGGCATCTCAGGTGATGCTGTGGTGCCCGTTGAATGAAACTTGCAATTTAGATGCTATTTTTAAAAAGAACACTTATCAGTGAAGCAGGTGACCTGTTTTTGCAGTATGTAGCCCTCTCTAACCACCAGGAGACATAAATCCAACCATATGGGTGGAAAGCAGCCTTAGTTACACTAGAAGTCCACCCTGCCTTCCTGCCATGCCTTGCTTACAAAGGTATTTTCAGGAAAGAATAATTAAGTCCAGTAAAGGAGCTTCAACAAGTGTCTTCAGGTTGGCAAATTCTTTTCTAACCATCAAAGTGTAGCACGTGGATATCAAAAGAGAAGAAACAAAATGTACAACAATATTAATTATTGTTTTTTTGGACTGTGTTCTTTCCTATAAAAACATCAATCTGCTATTATCCCCCTGCCAGACAGAGAGGCAGCGTAGTTAAAATTGGCGTGACAAGGAAACTTAACTCCTCAGCACATCAACACAGCAGACACAAGATTTTCTGTGATGAGTGTAAATTACTTCATGACTGCTGGGCCTCAGTGGCACACAAAGTGCAACACACTCTACCCTGCACACAAGAATGATTTTTACTTTGCATGATAATAAGCTTTTTGTATTTGAAAAGTATTTAACAAAGTAGCTCTGTAGGAGGCCCACTGTGTTAGTCTTTGTTAGAGGAGCCAGATCCATACATTTAGGTCAAACAAAATGGTAGCATTTCTGCCTTAGCCTGAAGCTCTTTGTTTGTGGGAAGTACTGGAATCAAAAGAAAAACTGTCATTATATCAGAAGTGAGATTTGGAAAAAAACAAAATCGATTTTACAAGTCAGTGCTCAGGTAGACATAAGGCAGAGAGTCCAGAAGTGAGTTTGCTGCTAAGTAACACAGAACAAGATGTGGAAACCTCTGGAAGCCATTTCAGGGATGTGATATTTCAAGTAATACTGAGCTAGAAGTCCCTGTAGGGCTGCAGGGGCAGCGGGTACCCGGGTGCAGCTCTCCTTGGCAGCCTCTCCTCCCCCAGCAGCTGCTGGAGTCTTTAGCAGATGGTGGTTTCCTCTCTTACCTGAAGAAAAATATCCCCATGTTATGCAACCAACTTCAACAGACAGAAACTTCTGATGCTTATGGCTCACATCTTAGCTGAAAAGAAATCTCTGGTGAAACTCAGAACTGGATGTAAGTCACCAGCCCTGCACTACTTAACATTAAGTGGTGTGGGTAACAGACTATGCAAAACCCTAAGGAAACACTGGGGATCCTGATCCACACAAGCAGGTTTTTGTTACCCTTCTGGTTTTGGAAGCAGCTTTGTTGACTGTTTATAATAATTTAAAAAAACTTCGGTTCTACTGAAGGATGTGAGGAAGATTCCCACGACAAGAGAGTCCTGTTGAGAGAGTGTAGGTAAAGGAGGAGGCCTGAAGAAAAAAGGAAAATTGTTCTCTAAATGAAAAATCAGGGCTGTCTGTCAGAACTGCAAGGCACAGAAGCTTGGCACAGTAAAATCAGAGAATATTTCTACTTTCAAATTGGGAAGTTATTACAGTCTGCAATCAGAAAGAACATGAAAGCTGTACCAATGAAGTGCACTGCCAAGCTCACACTTGAGAAACTGTAGAACTAAGTGCCTATTAAAAAGCCAGAAATCAGACAGAGAAACATGCAAGGGACAAGGTTAAGTATCATCAAAGAGAAGGATGGAAAGAAGGTCAATAACTGCTCGGACAGGAAAGGAAGATGAATAGAAAATTGTTCTGGACCACCTCAAACCCCTGCTAGGCAGAAAGGTATTGATGGAATTTGAAGTGACCAAGAAAAATGTGAAAGATGTGTCCTCCTTTCTCTCACAAAGTGAACCAAGAAAGAAAAACAAAGTCAGGGAAACCTCCTTGCAAGTTTCTGGGATCTGCTTAGGACAAAAGACAGACTTCAGCTCAGACACTGCAAAACACTGACTTTTGAACCATCATTTCAGAAAAGTGCTCTACATATTTACATAATACAAGTCATTGTGTAATGATAAGGAACAGCCCCTTCCCTGTATTTTAATCATATAGAATTAGGTTTTACTTTTGACAGAGACATCACTCACATGGAACCCTTTGAAAAATCCCCAGTATATTATCCAGAGCAGCAGGTAACTTAAACACTGCAATAACCTCATCAAGAAAACCAAAGCAAAGACTGCACATAAAAACTGCTTATTAACAGCAAGGGGAAGAAAACTACTCTGGTAAAACAGGAAATAAATCTGGAGGATCTTGGAGAAGCCTTACTTCTGGCACAGGTTACTCATGGAAACTTTGTTAATCCCATTAATCCCCCTCATGTCTCAAATTCCTCACCCATATAACAGAGATAACATCCTCATTGAGGCTTTGGGGGCTTTGCTTAGTTGCAAACAATCTGGAGCTGTGATTATCTGGTAATTATTTGCATTGTGGCATTTTACTTCAAGGAGTCTCTGATGCAGCTTCTCAGCATCTCCTGCACCCAGGGCCATGAGTGGGTTTGAGGGTATGGGCCCCAGGTGCAAAAGCCCCAGTCAGAACCACCAGCCAGACACAGGAGACCACACCAAGCCCAAGGAGTCCTTCAGGTCTTCCAGGAGGTGATGGATGGAGGGGATCGATCTACAAACCCTTCCCTATCCATTCTCTTAAATCTCATCACTTTTTACCTCTGTACCTCAACACTGATTTTCTCTCTGACAAATGTCTTCAAGAAATGGAGGCAGTGACCAGCACAGAGATGCTCAAACCCTGGCAACCATCACAAAGGCTCAGCCCTGCTCAGAAAGTGTAAAAAGCACCCAGACATTTTTCTTGCTGTGCCAAACCAGGCCAGAACGGGTGGACAAAGAGGGACTGGTGCAAGAGGCAGCTTGCTCAACCCCTGCCCCATCTGTTATCTGCAGACAACAGGGAGTTACACGGTGTGATTTTTCCATATAACACGGTGAAAGAAGAGGGTTAGACAAGATCAAGAGCACGGGTATTCAGCTGTCATGGTGAGAAAAGAGAGATTGGATAGATGAGCACTTGAGTCATGCAAGCATGAGCAATGCAGGTGCCAGCAGGTGCCAGCATGACCCTAACCCTGAGCAAACAGAGTGTCTTCCAGGGTAACAAGTATTATACCACGTTTTGAAAAAGTTTTGTGGAAGGACCTGCGACCAAGTCCCACATTCTAAGGGGTTTTTTTCTTTTCCAGCAGGGTTGATAGGTTTTAGATAAGCCAAAGCAGAGCAAAGAGAGAGTTTTTAAAAGCTCGTCCTCCTTTGCAAAAGGAATTGTGATAAATTCTCAATCAGGATAAGTACAACCACGTGAGGAATTTAAAGAGGTGAAATCAGAGGCTGGTAGGAAGACGACAAGTGTTGGAAAGCACCACGAGCCAATGATGGATGAGCCCAAGGAAAGAAATGGATAGATTTGTCAAAGATACAAACTGACAGCACAAGGGGAAATTGATGGCAGCTGTTTCAGCCAGAGCCTGGACCTACCACACTGCCTTACAGCATCATTAACTTCAGTATAAAAGCTATGTGCTATAGAGACTTTATTAGGCAGAATCACAGGTGTTTAAGAACTTGATGAAGTATTTTCTTGACACAAGTGTTCTTGCTGCACACGCAGATGCTGTGAGGGCCTCACCTGTACACCAGAGTGACCCAATGTTGTTGACATGCTGCAAGCATCTCGGGCATGCTGGTAAGAGGCCTGCCTGGCTTAAACTGAAAATCGTGTCTAGTCAGGCAAAAATAAAATCCATTTACACAGGTGAAAAAGCCAATGAAGTGCCCATATGGGAAACAGTGCCTTTTAGAAGGTGTAGGAAGGGAGGGAGAAGTGGTGCTGTGGCTTGTGCTTGTAGCATAACATTAGAGTCAGTGATCCAGTTTGCACCCACTGGCATCTCTATCACCCCTGGTCCTCCCCAACCACACCTGATGGGCCTTTGTCTGCAGTGTGCAGACATGAAACACTGAGCCACAGCACTTTACACTCAGGGCACTCCCAAGTACCTTTGCTACGCCTTCAGGAATCCTTCCCTTAGCATTCATTCAGCTTGAGTTTAGTCTAAAATAAACAAACAGTTGATTAAACCAGAGAAAACAAAACTAAGCTGAGTCAGTGAAGAAAACTTTCCATGGCAAAGATGTAAGATGTACGGCAAAGCCTGAGAGGAAATGGAGTTCTGCTTGCTTTGGCAGTAATTTCTTTGGCTATTTTTGATAATATCCTAGAAGCTTTTAAAGGACATTCAACAAAAAGGTCACTTGGAAGTGTTTGCAAAGATTAGGGGAGATCAGGATGCGTTTACTGTGCACTGTCTGCCACATGCTCAATTCACTGTCGTGGAAGAAGAAAACAGCAGAATTAATCCTCACATAGGAAATTAGGATGATATTGTGCTGGGTCACGTTCCTGGATTATAAGATTTCCACCAGTCAATCCTGAGTTATTGCTCTGTAAATACTCAACAAGCTAATTTGATAGACACCCCGGGAAAAAAAAAAAAAATTACAATAGGAAATTATTTTCCTTGTGTTTCAGAATAAACATCCCATAAAAAACAAGAGGCATTTAGCTTGACATCAGTGAGTGTCCACACCTTTCTCAAAGCAAGCTTCAAGGTAGGTCTCCATCATTCTGTTGCTATTAAACCTCTTAGCAAGGATTTTTTTTTTTTTTTTTTGTGCACAATTGGGATGAATTATTCTGGTCAAGAGGACAGCCAGGCTTAGTTAGGTAGAGGAATGCTCACACACCCATCTGTATGTTCAAGGTGAAGCAAGGTGTCCAAAGATAGAAAAACATTCCCTTAGATGCTTTCCCCTAGAGCCTGTGTTATCCCAAGAACAGTAAGCCTCAGTCAGGTGCTTTCCTACAACTTTCACCCTGAAATATGTATTTTTCCTTAACTACTTTGTACAAATTCTTGAAAGAACACGTGCCCAAGTGACATGGCTCAAATAGTTACACAGCTCAAACAGAATATCAAAACACACCGAGATTAAAAATCAAATTTGACTTTCTGCTTTCAAGGTGACCTCAGCACCCAGTACAGGATTTTCTAAGTCTCCCACACAGGTAAGGGCACCAGCACCTGCATGCTGCTCACAGGAACATAACCCAAGAGATCTTTACAAAATCCCCTCCTGTGGCTCTTAGATGTGACAGTTCAGTAAGGTCAAGGGAGAAGAAACATTTCCCAAATCACCTTGTTTGGACTATGGGAAGCTGGTAAATCCTACAAGTCCTGTTACAATGTCAGAGAGTGGAGATTAATGGGAATCCTCTCTCTCCTCTGGCAGAAGCACAGGGAGCCTGGCACACTTGATGGAATGCTTCAAACCAAAAAACAAACATTAAGTTCATTGGAATCACACATGGGGAGCAGGGAGATGGTCTCCTGTTTCTGGAGAGACACCAGAATGTATTGCTCTTGTGTAACCTTTTCCCATCCTTTCCACCACCCTCCTTCATACTGGGTACTTCAGCCTTTCCTGGCATATTAGAATCACAGTAAATAACATTTTGTCACAACCCAAAGGCCCAGGATACTCAACAACTGGGAGGGAGAACGACCTGTGGATCCTGAGACAGGCTGGTATTTTATTCTACTAACACTGGCAGGAATGAGGTCTCACTGTGCAAGGCACTGTGCAAACAGAAGAGAAAAACAGCATTTGCCCCAGGGAGGTTAGGCTGTATTTAAAGAAGACAGATGGCAAATGCAGGAACAGAGGCTCAAAGGCAGCCAATGGCTGATGGAGCAGCTCTGCAGCTCAGAAGTCAAGCCTCTCAAATATTTGCCTGGTGACCAGTTCTTTCATTGCTTCCTCAAGTTCTTGTCATGTCTGCAAAGGGATATGCAAATGCCCATAGGACTGCACTGGGATATATTTTTCCTTGCATAAATCTAGAGAATTTCATCCATTCTGAAAAGTCACCTAATTCTTCCAAACACTCCTGCTCTAAGTAGAACACACGCGTGCCCAAATTCTTTTAAATGGTTAAAACCAACACCAAACTCCAGAAAAAGCCCCAGTGTATTCTACTTTAAAATACCTGATCTAGTCACTCTCATTTAACTCTACATATTCCTGCAGTATCAAGCAGGAATGTTTATGGTTCAGACTGAAAACTGACTCACAAGAAACTCACAAAAGGACTCTGGCTGCTCTTGATAGGGTTGGTTGCATCAGCAGGACCTCAGCTTCACTCTCCTTTTGGTAGGACTTTGTTCTTTCACCCCTGGATTTTTGGGTCACTTGTACAATAACAGTGCACATATTTTATTTTTTTTTTTAGGTTTGTGAAAGAGTTAATGTTGATTTTAGAATCTCAGTGTCCTTTCCACCAGAGAATTATGTTTCAGCATACCATTATGGCAAATTTTACTAATGCTTGCCTATGGGGATATCTGGGTAATGGCACCATCTGACTCTTACCATAATTTGATTCAAATTCATATTGGTTTTATATTTTATTTCTCTTTGCCATTCTGGCTTGTAAAAACCAACAGCAGGCTGAAATTTTACCTAAATGGGAGCATTTTTGCTCTGTGAAAGAACATTACTCTGTGCCATTTGCTTAATGGGTCACATTACTGTGTAGGGACTGTTGCATCCTCAGGCCAAGTTCCTGGCACCCACTTTGCTAAAAGTTTCAAGAGCAACATAACAGCAGCTTCTGCATGGTAGAAACCTTATTGTCTGGGCAAAATGATGGCTCCTCAGATAGCCTGGAAGTCAAGGAAAATCTCAGCTGTATTTATGTGTGGGCAGAGGTAAATGAAGAAAGGCAAACCAGAATGTTGCAGTATTAGAGAAATGTTAGAGATGGTCTTGCCCATCCTTGTGTTGTGTTTGCTGTAAGAGCTTTCAATAGTATAATTTGCCCTAAAGAGATAAATAAATAAATAAGCAGATAAAAGAATGTTGTTGTAAAGAATGGGGAAAAATGACTATTGAGCAGAGGAGCTGGATAAATGTCATGGAGACAACTAAGACAAACCAAGAGCTAATTGGTGTGAAATTCAAACCAAAGGGAGCTGACTGCAGCAGGAGGTGGGACCTGATCCCTCATGCTTCCTACCTGGCAAGAGAGCTGCAGAAGAAGGCCAAGAAGGGCCCAGGTGAGAGGCCCAGGTCCATGCCCCCTGTGTAGCAGGGCTTGTATTTAACCACAGTGTGCTGAACCCCTGCAGAACCTCCCACGTTCCCAGGACTCCACTGCAGTGGGAAGACCCACCAAAAATGTGGATCTGTCTGAGCTGTGGAGTAATGAATAGGAACTGAGTAACTGAGCTGTGGGCAATGGATCTTCATGCTTCCTTGGTGCTTACCACATCTGGAGATTGTTCAGATTGCTTAAATCACACTGAAGCTGCTGGCACATTATCTGTGAAAAGCAGTCAAATTGCCTTGTCCATACATCACTGTGGGACACCACAATACACTTGACATAGTAAGGAAGTTATCCTGACACAGTACAAATACAAGACAGTGTAATTTCAATTTGGAAGAAAGGGAGCACCCTGGCTACCTTCCCTCAGGCTCCTAACTCTTTCCCCACAGCCCAGGAGTCACACACAACTGTGCCAAAACCCCAAATTGGGTGTATTCTCAGGGAAGTGAAAGTAGCTTTGATCAGGCTCAGGAAAAAAATCTTCAGATTCAGGTGAAAAGATACAATATAAAAAGGAATACAAGCTGCACCACCAAGAACAGAAAGATATTTCAGACAGATCAGATTTTATGGCTCATGTTCCATATCCTACACCTGTTTCCAGAAATAAAAGAAGCACAAAATCTGCAGTAGCTATGGAACCATTTGCCCCAGTTCACAGCACTCTGAAGGTTTAAGTAAATTGCTACCATGCTTCAGTATTGTTCCTAAAACATATTGGCACTTGTTATTTACCCCTAGGTATAACTGGTTTTCATGCTAAACATCCAGGCCCTTTTGATAGATGTAAAAAGCCCATCAAGTGTCCAGGGAAACTGTAAGGAACAGACTGTACAGTCTGTGTTTGACCTCAGCAAGTGTTTGACCTCACAAACAGATTTCAAAATGGTTTATTTATGGCCAGAATTGTAGATATCAAATTTACCTCTCTCTTCCATTTGTAAATATCGTGGCTTCCACTCACTTGGCATTATTTACTTATTATTTCCTGTGAAGGTTTTCAACCTACCTGCTGTTTCCTACTTCTCATTTGAGAATACTCCAGTTTGTATTTCAAACTGTGAAAATAAGACAACGCCTCCACCTTTGCTAAGCCAAAACTCAACTCATCAAAATGTTACCCACCACTAAGTTTGTATTTTCCCTCTTGAAATCAGAGTTTGCTGATCAGCTGCTCTACTCACTTCCATGAATCAGGGCATGTTCTGCAAAGCACTTCATGAGCCAAGGAAAACATCACTGATCCATGTCCAGCAAACAGGGTCACAGAAAGCAACAGCTGGGAGAGCAGGGAATGTGACATCAATGTCCTTATGTTCAGACTCCCCTTGGCTACAGGAGCAGTGGTTGCAGATCATTCCTTCATCCTGAAGAGAATTCTGCAAAAAACACTGGTTGGGAAGCTACTACACAAAAGCTGTATGTGCTAATATTGCAAAGTATTTTAGCAAAAAGTGCCAGACTGAGTCTGAATTTCAAAGCCTAAGAAAAGGACTGGGACAAGAAAGGACTAAAAACAAACTGGAGATTCAAATGACACAAACAGATGCATACAAAAAAAAAAAAAAATTGATTCTTTCTGAAGTTCCAACTTCCTTTCTCTCAAAAGTTCATCTTATTTTTCCCCTGAGAAGGCTCAAAGGACATATTTAACAGATTTGATAAGTATCTTGAATAACATGAAAAAGACATGAGTTATTGCCAACCTGTGATGGGGAGAGATAGTGATGTAAAAAGCCAAATATTAACATTTTCAACTAGTCTAAAGTACTTCAGGGGCTTACGTTGAAATAATTTCAGAATGTTTTCATCAATACACATCTGTCTGTACTTCTAAGCAGGTGATAGAAGTTTGATCTTTACCTTTAAAATCCTAAGACCCTTAGTTGCTAGGAAACCAACAAATCTAATTCCTGTGTTTCTTATAACACAAAAATATAACTATAAGCTGATTCTCTCCAAACTTACACTATGTATTTTTCAGGTCCCTCTTTGTCACTGATTTGAAGCTTTCTTTTGATTCATTTAGACTGAAGAAAAAGTACATCAGTTAGAAAGATACTAGGAAATATGTTAACAGCAAAAAAAGATGGAACATTCTTTTATCTCATTGCCAGAATAAGAAATGACTGAGTAGCAAGTTATAAGGTCTTGAAATTTACTTCTAACGTGGATTCACAAATTTATCTTGAATATTTCATTGCTATGATTGTTGATCATTTCTGGTTCAGAAAATGCCTTTGTAGGCAATCAATCTCGTGTCTTTATGAGCAACATTATTCAGAAACAGATGAAAAAGGTCTGTGCTTTCATTACAGCATAACCAGTTAACCATCTATCTCTGCACACCCATCTGACCTTGCAATTACTGCCTTCTCTATAGGATACATTGCAACAGAGTTATTAATTCTACTTCCTTAGACCTTTATTCTTCGGCTTGGCAGGTCTACCACGAAGAATAACACATATTCCATTAATAACAATTATCAGTGACACAAGAGGAGCCTGAATAACATTTTATTCAAAAAGAGGTATTTTGTCTGTGGACATAGGCAGGTACCCTTAGCTCTGGGAAACTCATTTCTTAATTGTATCAGAGAAATATTGCTCTATGAAAGAGGCAGTGATACTGTCCCCTTTTATAAAAGAAAGAAAAACCCAACAATAGCTAAATATAAAATCAATAACCTCTCCACTAATGACCTCATATTTTCTCTGTCAATAAAAACAGATACAGTGGTGAGAAGGAGTGAAGACAGTCAGTCTGTTCCCTTCTCCTAGAGTTCTCAAAACTCCAAAAGTCACCATTTTCTGTTTGCTTTCTTGGGACAGCTGCACACCTTAGCCAGCAGCCTTGGCCTCAGTGCTAACACCCACAGGTCCTCACTGCTTCTTCCTCTGTCTCCAGCAGCACCCAGAGGTGGGAAATGTCCCTCCTTAATAAAAAAATGACAAACTTCAACTTAAATGGACCAACTTTTTATTCCACTGTATCAGAGCCTGCTAACTGCCAGGCACAGGAATGCTGCCAGAGGGGAGGTGGCTGTGCTGAAGGGAGGGCTCTCAGCCCCTGATGATAGAACATGTAAGAGTTTCTGCAGTTGCTTCTGACAGAATTTTCTCTTTGCCTTTAAGAAAACTGATAGGAAATGGCATAAAATAAACTGCATTAAAATGTTTAGATTGCAAATCACACCCTAAAACTGAGGAAATGGGAGGCTTTGATGCTGCTACACAGAATTTATACTTCCCGTTCAGGATTATGACTTTGTTTTTTTCCCAAATTCCATGTTCTGAACTCCTTTTCCAAACACTGGGTTTTGAGCAAGATAAGAACTCAGTGTCAGAAGATAAGTCTTGGAAAAAATCCAGCATGCATTGAATTAAGATTGCAGAAAGAGCTATAAATTGAGATTTTCCCAGGTCTCCAATTCTTGACCTTGCAGCTGAGATTCAGAGTAGATCTGCACAGACACTGATGGCTTTAGCCACATCTCTCAAATACATAGACAAATACATTTGCTCTCTTGAAAATGTTTCTATTAGGGGAATAATTTTTAAAATCCTTTGCCCACGTAAGTAATCCTAACAGGAAGAGTCTGCTGCAAAGATGTAACTGAGCTTCTCACTGTGTACTTTTAAACAGAAGATCTTCATCACTAATAAAACATCAGTTACTCACCAAAATAGTCTCTCTCCTTCACACCTCCCAGTTGCCCACCATGGTTCTTAGATACACCCCAAAAAAAGCTCTTGAAAGAGTAGCAGAGCTCTTTCATAAAAGGAAATGGAAAACACTCAGATTGTTTACTTTAAGAAAAAGGTGACCAAGAGTGGACATGATGAAAGGAAGGTAAAAGAGATACAGACCTGGGGGCTTGCAGTCTACCTGACAAGAGAACAAAAAACTGAGGGCTTTCTTCTCCTTTAAAAAAAAAAAAAATCTAATTTTCAGAGACATCCCCAGCATCACAAGCAGCACATTCTCCAGCACTGGATCAGCATTGTGATTTTCTATTCCAGCACTGATATCCAGGAGAATAATAAGATAAACAGTTTCCTTCCCAAAACAAAATAGAACATTACAGCGTTTATTCACCTTCATTCCCTTATTCCATCAGCTCTAGGACTCCATCACTCTTACCTAAATGTGCAGTACAAAGAAAGCCAGATCTGAACTGAAAACAGGATGAACAAAACCATCCAGAGGATGAAGGGCTCAGCCTGGTTCCCAGGGGCTGAAGAGAACCTGCCTGGAGTGGCAGCCTGCCCAGGGCTCAGCAGAAGGGAACTGGACCTCAGGCACTGTTTTCCCTCCTACATCCCTGCAAGAGCAAATGAAGCTTGGGTCTGCATGCCTTTGGTTATCTAAGCTTCTGCTTTGAGCTAGCTTTTCAAAGCCATTTAGTGCACAGCTGAAACAAGAAGCTTGCAGCATAACCATAGTAGTAGTACTGGCCAGTTAAAAATTGATTTGAAAAATTATTGCTGTAACTTAACCACAGTGAAAGAATAAAAGACAGAAATAAACTCCAGGCACCTCTCATTAAGCCACCTCTGTTCTCTAATCATCTGATGTTGCTATTTACCAAAGAATTGAATTTAAAAGAAGTTGAAGAATACGATTTGGAAGGACACCAATTTCTAAAGTAGCTGGAATGATCTAAATTAAAAATGCAACAAAGCCCATGTGGAGGGTGGGAAGAATAGGTGGAGCAAGAAAGAGGGGAAAAAAGAAAGACAAGGGGCCACCACTCCTATACTTAGCAGGAATGTGGAGGGCACAGCCTGCAGGGGAATTACTGAGAAGCCACTGGAGCAATGCAGCTCACTAGGCACTGTGAGTACAAGGCAGGTAAATCATCTGCAAGCAGACCTCAGAGAAGAAATAAAATCTAGGAAGAGAGTCAGACTCATACAGAGGGTTTTTTTAATAATTATAAGCCCAGGCACTAAAGAAAAGATAGAAATTATTCCTTATTTAATTGCCATATTAGTGTAGGTTTCTTATTGATATTGAAAAGGAGAGTATGAGGCTCCAAAAATATTCATTTCCACTGTTTTCACTTTGCAAAATTCACAGGTCAGGAAAAGATTGTAACTACACTATCACTGCTTCAGTCTGTACTTGCCCAGACCAGAACAGGATGTCCAGGCCTTGACAAACAAGCATCTCTGTGGAGCATGAGTAGCAATTATTCTGAAGTCCTCTACAGTTTGTCTTAAAATAAGCCTACCTGTAACAATACAGGTTATTTATTCAGGCTCTGAGCCCAAACTTAACCTCTGCACATGAAGTAAAACCACTGCAGCTGCCTCCACAGCTAGCTTTTTCCCCTCCATCCAAAGGCAACACTTGGAGATTAAAATTGAAAGGTACAAAACCCCAAAAGAGTGTAAGATGCCAGTGACTGGTCAGCAGGACTCAGTAGCAGCCAGCTCTGCAGATTACAGCAGTGCAAGAGCCAGAGGATCCCTTGGTCCCTCCTGGCACCCACTCTGCAAATCGATTCTGCAGATTAATTCCTGCTAAGGGCCTCTCCCAAGAGTAAAACAAAATTAATATCATGCTATAGGCTTGCAGAATATACAGTGATAGCACTGCCTTTGCACCATATCTGTATTGAAGGGAATGACTTTGCAGCTCCCTCTCAGAGAACTTAATAATTTAGTTCTTTTGAGATGCTGAGTACTTCAGTCACCTCTTCTGTGAGGGAACAGAGAAAGGGGAGAGAAAAATAAGCAGAAGAGTAAGAAGATCTTTAATTTGGAGCTCTGAGTTTCAAAAGTAGCTTAATCTCCTAAAATAATGGCTCCTTTGGCACTGTTTGACAACACAGAGGACACAAGAATTAATTTGGAAGCTCTCTTGTACACACGATACATGAACGAAAAGACTTGTATGAAACTTACAGAGGAGTATTGGAGTTTGTCCACTTTGAGCAGAAATAATCCTTTTTTCAGCCAGTATTTTATATTTTGCTAGCACTTACTTTATCCACAAAGCAGTGCTTTAGCTATATTATACAATATAAGGAAAGGCATCCTCAGCTCATAGGTTTACTGTAACAGAAATGCTATATAGTTCACCTCACAGAGAATAACTACTAAAAGTTCAAGATTAAAACCACATCTTTTTCAGATTGTAGAAAACAGAATATTTGTGTAGATATTTTCTATTTCACACTTGTAGCCATGAAGGAAAGGGTTTCATATCCCTAGCACTGTCAATAAAGACAAACAACTAATCTTCACTTCATAAATGTATCTTTCATAAGAGCATTTCCTTTTACAATTTCCAGCACAAAAACTCTAAGAAAGGAACATGTAAGATTAGATAAGAGAAACTTGACCTAATATTGAAAAAGAGATTACTGCTCTCCTATATTATAGAGGTTATAAAATCCATGATTTCTGTGTGTAACAGCTCACAAATATAGTAATGATTTTTTGCAATAGAAATTGGGAAGACAATAAGACATCCCCTTTAGTCTAAAATAATGCAAGAATGTTGGATTCCATTCTCTCTCAAAAAGCAAAGGTGACTTACAATCTACTGTGCCTCAGCAATAAAGTGAGAAAAAAAAAAATTAGAAAGGTAACTTGCTACCTGGACACACGTATACATTTCCATTATAATTAATAATGATGGTTTTATTATGGCCCAAGTATCAGCTAATCATTAGCCTTTGATAGTTGCACAGTCAACACTAGTTCCTGTGTGCTTGCATAATGTCCACTGTTAAACCCTGGAGCTGTTCAGGTCAGTGCCTTTGCTGTCTGTGACACAAGGTCAGCAGAGAAATATTCACCTCCACTTCATCCATCACTCAGTGTATGTTCAGATTCAAAGGGAAGATTCCAGAGAACAGGGGAGAAGGGCAGAAACAGCAAAGAGGAGGGCACAAAATAAAGGACAGGATGAATAAGAGGCGAGATTCCAAGAGATTTAGAAGTGAGAATTGCAGTTCTACTCTTTTTGTTCTGAGTTAGCTCTGAAGAGCTATTCCATACTTCCTCAGAAGTAACAAACCATAAAATAATCCTGCTTCTCTCATAACAAACTAAGTCCTGGGACTTGGAGATGTCCCAGCCACCAGAAGAGACTCATAGCCACCAGAATACTGAGCCAAGATGCCCCTGAATTTTGGACACACCTCTGGTTTAGCTGTTGCAGACTCATAAAACCTCAGTTCTCCCACTCATTGTCATTACAGATTTCATTCATTCACCAGTCGAGGTTCATCCCAACAATAAGTCACTAAGAACAAGAAGTTGTCATCTGTGTAAGGCCAAAAACTAGGGTTTTTTCAAAATAAGAAAGTGGGGTGAGGCTCTTCAGAAGACATTGTGGCTGGACTCCCTGCTCAAATTACATACAAATTCCTGACTTCTATTTTTAGCCTCTTCAAATGTGGGATAACTGCACCTAGGATATTTGGGATCTACTTGACAAATGTACTGAGGAACTGTAGGTTACCATGACCTTTGGAAGACCAGACCCTATAAACCCCACAGGGCATCCCAAAATAAACAAGTGTAAGGGTCTGCTGTGGCCAACATCTTCAGTATCTTCTCTCTCTGCTTTCCTTGGCTTTCAAATCCTTTTTTTAGCAGGTGTGTTGATGAACTAATAACTGCCAGACAGGGACTTTGATACAACAGGATACAATGGACTGTACATTGCAATATATGCATTTATATGAGTCATTTATATAAAGAGTCTTGTGGCTTCCAGTTTTCTAGTATAATGGAGGAGTTTTTACAGGAGTACTGACTTATGCTCAAGGTTGGAAAACACAAATATATAAAAAATGATGGTCTGGTTGTTTTGGAAGACATCTGTCATTTGCCTTACAGTTTGCATCTTAGGAACAGTGACTTTCATAAAGCTCTTTCAAAATTTTAGTTTCAGTCCTATAAAAGAAGGTTTGTTATCCTTCCTGCTTGCTGGACCCCCCAGCCCCTGGAAAGCACATTTTTTTTCTTCCCTATAGTTTCTACAGGGTTGGGGTTTTTTTCACTCATTCACAAGTATTTTCCACTTCAACTTTCTCCCCTATCCTTCCTTACGTATTACAGTAGGTATTAATTCTCAGCTTCAAGACATTTTCAATTTCTTGCCTTCTTGATCTCTTGCCTACTCAGTCTAGTTTTTTATTCTTACCTCTTTTATCCTATATGTCATTTTATCCACTTTTATATTCTTTCTTATGAGATCCTCTTCACCATAGCCACAATTTCTTCACTACTCCATGCTTTTCTGAGCATTTTACCTAAAGAAACACCAACACCCTCTCATTTCCTTCACTGCTTGTTTTACCTGACCCCTTCAAATTTATGGGCTTGCCTTACCCACTCCTTCACAATTAGCCTTTGACTATTTTTCACATGGTCCATGAAAGCACTTACCTCTAATCTTGTTTACTCTTCCAGCCTGTTAATTCATAACCCCTTTTGCATTATCCAAAATGATTATTCAAGTGAGCACCTCCTGCAATTCCAGCAATGCTTTGCTTGTCTGAGGAGCTATTTACACAATATTGGTGTTGCTGAAGGAAACTACATCAGACAACTCAGGAAGTCCACAGGCACTTTGCAGGTGACCACCTGAGGAGCCAGTGCAGCACCAACTCCAGCTACACCAGGTCACCTCCTCCACCAGCCAGGAGAAAAGAAAACTCTCCTTTACCCACCTGGCAAGGCACTTTGCTGACCATTTGTCCACAGCTACTCTCCCTTTTAGTCTTTTTTCCACCAGCACTACAGACATCAAGTTTCCACAGTGGAAACATCTGAAGTTTCTTTCTTACTTAGCAAGATACCTCTGGTTTTCAGAAGGATGGGTATAAGAATTAAATCAATTGAGGTATGTTTTGCTTTAGTTTTACCACTCGTTAAGCACCAACTTCCCTTCATTTAAGTAATGAATGACACAGCACACTTTTGACACACCAGGGAAATTCCCTGTGCTCTAAAGACTTGTTCTCCTCTGCAGAGAAGCAGAACAAGAGCAGCAATCTCTCTGGCTGAATAGAAGGAAAGGGCTGCTGTGCAGGAACTCCCATTTTATCTGCCAGCAGCAGTGGGGCTGGGTTACCTCTGCCTGCCAACACATCTCACAGCACAGAAACACAGAGATTTTACATTTCTGATTGCAGACTCCTGTGCCTGCACCTCTGGGGACTGAGGGCTGTGTGCTTCTAGACTTTTTTTGAATCCACAGACTGGTATCATCAGGAATCTTATTTCTCCGAGTTTGTTTCAGAGGAACAGACAAAGCCCAAGAGGTCAGACCTTTTCTGAAGAATCTCCTTCCTGAATTATGGTGGATCCTTACACACACACACACACTGCCTGTAAATAATCTATGTTAAATTGGTAGGAAGAGGAGACACAATCAATTGCAGGAAAAGCAAATACTGCACTGAGATGCCTTGGTATTGACTTCACCTTTACTGGAATTCAGACTATGTCAGTCTGAGAGTTGCTTCTACCTCCTGAGTGTGACCATTGCAGTACAGGACTGGTGGCATTTTCTTTAAAACTCAGTTTAACAGCTGCACAGGAGGCAGAACTTATTGCACTGACAGAAACCAAAGCTAAAGATAAGGAAAAAAGTGATGGTATCTGATCCTTTCCACATTAAGCAGTATTTTAAATGAACCAGAAACCTCAAAAAAGTGATCTGCACTATGATATGAGACAAGGCACCTCCAGGACTGCCCTCAGCAGCACACAGGAAACATAAGTGGTCCTGGTTCTCCTATGGGGGATTCTGGGATGTGCTCAGTTATGCACAAGGTGGCATATAAATCTGCTCCTGGATCCTGAGGGTATCACACATAATCTCTCCATCATCTTAGCTAAGTGATGTGTCACACACATACATGAGGTCTCAGGCTACAAGCAGGGTCAGGACAGGGATGATATACCAGAGGTACAGATAGCCCAACACCCACCAACAAGATAATATTTCTGTGTTAAGGTAGAAGCATTCAAGGAAAAAAAACATTAAAAAAAAAAAAAGAGAGAGAGAGACAGGGCTTGCTAAATGGTAAGAAAGTTTTTCTTCAATAGGGAGAGAACATGGAAATCAGGTACACTTGAACTGCACTACCTCACTACCTTAAGTCCTGGACCAGCACCAAAAAGAAATATTACATTTTATTATCTTTTTAATTTAACACTTAGTACTTAATCCATCTAATGGGATTTCACCCAGTGATTCCTACATCTCTGGAGGAGGTCAGAGTAGGTGATCACGGAGATGCCTTCTGGCCTGCAAATCTAGGAAATCATTGGGCCATCATAGCCTCTCCAAAACACGCAATTAAGAAGTACTTATAACACCAGCAGCTCTCTGAGATTCAAAAAGCCTCACAGGCTTATCTGCTTCAGGGAACTAGAGAGGCAGGAAAAAAAATCCCTGTTAAAACTTTCATAGTTTCCCCAAACTTCTAACAATACAGGTAACAAGCTTCATATTTGAGATGATAACATGATACCCAGAGCTCTGGTATTGCTGGGATCATCGATCTTAAAAAAAAAAATCAATCACTGAATCCTGTGAATAACTTATAAGTTGAAATACCTGCCTAAATTGGTGTTTTAAGAGGAATGTTTGTGCATGCTAGAAGCAGAAACCATGTTGGATTAACTGGTGGTGGTGGGAGGTATAAAATTCTGCAGTTGTTCTATGGCTGAGAGGCTCAGCAGTTGCCTCTCACATGCCTGGGAGTGCCCAGGGTGGTGGCTGGGGCACCATTAGGATTGTGCTGTACCCAGCCCTGGGTTGAGGGGAGAAAGAGGGCTGTGTGCCCTGAGGGAAGAGAATGATGAAGAAGAATGGAAGGAAGTGAATTCTTATCAAGGAAAATGCATGGTTTATATATTTTAGCCCACTACGTGTTTGAAGGATTTTTTACCAGTTTCAGAAGAGAGGAATATAGGCAGATGCTGAATTAGAGAGACAGACTGTGTGGAATTTCTAAGGTCAGAAACATAAGAAAATTTTGCAGCTGCTTGGATCCAACAAAGTTATCATCACCTTATGAAAAACACATAAACCAGATTCATCTCCAAGCTGTTCTCCAACTTGCTCTCTTCCTGACCCTCCTGAAGAACATCTTGTGTTTCACCACTTCAACTCTTTTCTAACAAAGTGAGGAAACAGCTTTTTGAAAGACCAGTAAGTCCTGTAGCCAAGGAGATTATAAAACTTCATTTAAATTCACAAAGGAGGTTGAAGGAGTAAATGTTGTTGAAGAACACTCAGTCACTTGGGTCCAAGCCCAAGCCAGGTTGCCTGGAGAGTGTTTTTCCACCCCAGAAGCCCCATGAAGCACTTCAGCAGCCTCCCAGCATTTGGTGATAATGTCAAAACAAGTTGCTTGTAAAAGCTGGATAACACTTTCACTGTGGTGCTGCATTTTTCTCCAGTATTCAAATATTTCTCTGTTTTTAAAGGGAAACACTGCTGCTGCCCAAAGTGTTGATTTTCTATGGTTTTTGTCGAGGTAGCAGAGCACTCCAGCATCATCCTCATGCCCTGGCACTAATAGCTGCCTCTTGCTGACCCTGCAGAGCACCTGAGTTAGATAATAACAACTCAGCTTACTTTGCAGGTGAGATTATATTCTATATGCAACCTTTAACACATGCTAGAAGGTCAAAAAAGAGGCTGGTCAGAATAGGGAAGTCAGCAGCAAGCTCACAGCCTTTGAAAGGGGTGAGAGCCAAGTCCCAGGCAGCAGGGCAGGGTCAGCCTGGCTGCAAGAGGAATTATTGGGAATTTTGCTTCTGAATTCAGTGAGAAGGAAGACACAAAAGCATAAGGGATAGAAACAGAGGTCTCTAAAAGAGAGGGAGCAGCAGAAGTGAAAGACAGAAAAAAATGATTGGTAAGGAGCTCTGGAGACACAAAGTACTCAGAAGGAAGGCTGCAAGTGAAGGTCTTCAGGGGACAGAGAAGTTCCAAGAGGAAATGGAAGAACTGTGTGGAAAAACAATGGAACTTTAGCAATTACTTTCCATTTCCAGTAGGAAAAAAAAAAATTAAAACCACCTATACAAAGGCAAGCACCAGCTGAAGAGGAATGCTTCACAAAGGAATGTACTGGGTCATTTCTGGTTTTGCAAAAGGAAACTGGGGCTGAATAAATACAGCTCTTTTTTCATCAGGTAGGATCTTACATTTAAAGGTGATCAAATAAAAGGCCATCTCACCTACCAATGCCAACGTTTACCAGGAATGCATTCCCAAAATCCATGCACCAATCAATTACTCTTGGTGGTGTTCACTGGTTTTAAAACAGTTTTTATACGGTTTGTTTTTACAAACAACACTTTCACAAATCTCTTTGTGCTCTAGAGGAGCTGAAGCCTGCACAGTAAGTACCACACATTAAAAAGCTTTCTTTCTACCTCTCTATTATAGATGTTCAGTAGGTGGAGGCTTAAGAACATGCATTGTTTAAAGACAGGGTAAAAATGCCTTACCAGAGGCAGCACTACTAAAAAGAAAGAACCTGCACTATTTACCATATGTTAAGACCAGTAATACATCAAGAAGAAATTACATGCAGCCCACATTGTTTTCAATGTGTTCTTTTATTTTCTCTTTTTTACCATCATGATCCATACAAATGATGGAACAACTATAGAAGGAAAATGGTTTCTTGGGAGCCAGGGGTATAATGTCCATTATATGCTGTTGATTCCTAGTGTGTAAGGGATGATGTTATGTGGGAAACTGCTGCAATGTTAAATTTCACTGCAATCCATTTGCTGCGAATTGATGCAGCCAAATAAAATGAAAAAGTTTATTACAAGTCCTTTCATAAAAAGAACTAATCCAAAACCACAGTTCACTCCATTACACATGCTGAGTTTAGGTTTATTCTTTTATACACTTACACCTGAGGAGGCAAATGTCACTAACTGGAGGCAGACATTTTGCTTCTCATCTCCCCACCTTGGAATAATTTTTTAGACTGAATGATTTCTGTAACAGAGAACTGGAACCCATCCCTTGAAAAACTTCATCTAGACCCCTCTACAAACAGGAATTACTTGCTTCTCACAGACTGCTGCTCTTGCACTTGATGTGAACTGAAAAGGAAGAAATACCTTCTTTGGAACTGCATTTTTCCAAACTTTTCCTCTGATCATGGAAGGTTCTCTTCACATTTTTAATGGGAAGAGCCTTACTTGAGCAGGCACTCAATAGCAGGAGCAAAGCCAAGCAAGCAATCTAACTGGAGCAACACAGAGCAAAACTCAAAAAACCAAGGAGCTGCAACACAAATTTCAGTTGTACTGAAGTATTTCAAGCTCAGCCCATAGCTCAGTGTGGTTAATGACTGGGTTGCTCCCAGATGTCCTCCTGGGTGCTTTACTGATCTACCAGGAGGTGCCCCACTGCCAGGAACATGCAGGTTTGGGATCTCTCCTCATTTGTCATGCTTTAATGAAAAAAAAAAAAAAATCTTTTGAAAGCTTTAGAGCAACCTGTCCTTCTTCAAGAGCACCATTCTGTGCTACCTAGTACTGGCATTTCTAAAAAATCTGGAGGTTTTTGTAAACTTCCAAATTAAACTGGACATCATGTTGCATCCAGAAGAAGGCTGAAAACAACCTACAGGGCTTAGCTGGCTCAGAGTCTGAGAAGCAGATCCATGGAAAGAGTCCTTCACAACTCTGTGAAGTCAGATACATGAGTCACAGGATTCCTTTCAGTTCTAAAAATCCACTTATTTGACATCAGGATCTGCCTCTTCAGACACAAGTGCTTAGAAAAAGCCACACTGCCAGGCATTTAATCAAATTACTGCTTTTGAAAATTATTCCCTCAACACATTTGTTTCCCTCACCATGTAGGAATCCTGCCAGAAAAATCGTACATTTTATATATTTTAGGTTTCTAAAATAACTTTATTCTTCATGTTCACAGGCTGGGCTCAGTTCTTACCTTCTTGTTTGTAGATTTCCTCTTTTAATACAACCACTAAAAATGATTGGACAACGAGGCCACTTAGTTATATTATGACCATTTGTTTACCTGGCAGGTTTTAATGAATCATTAATATATTTTGTGGGTACTTTCAGTAATCCACCCTTTACCTTAGTACTCTACAATGCACCCCAGGCTTAATGGCCAATTAATATGCCCTGTTGAATGTCGTGGCTTCATGGATGTACTTTTGTTGTCTTGATATTACTTTCAGGAAATCTGCTTTTGTTTTCAGCACGGAAGGACAGAAGTAAATGGAAAACGAGCTCAAAAGGCCATCTATTAAATGTAAATGTGGATGTTTTTCTTATGATTTTTTTCCTAATCCTCCTGGTGTTTGAGATTATGGCACATCTAGATTTAAATTGCCAGATTGGTTGATCACAGCAGGAGGCAGAGTAAGCACACTATTTCTGGTTTGACAGAACAACAGCAGATTTTTATACATTTCATTAAGCAGAACTACTTAAAGAAAAAAAAAAAAAACCATCTCACTATGCAGCACCATCTTTTACTCATGAACATCCTGTTGAAAATCCAATTAGCATTTTCAGATGGAAAAGAAGTCTTGCAGTTAAACTCCACTGCCACAGCAGATTTCATAAGTATGAAATGAAGCTCCAGTAGTCAATTTTTTCTCTGATCAACCTTTGCAGTGCCAAAAATTTATTATAAATTATACTTCACATTAGGATTTTTTCTTCCATGTTTTTTTTTTTAATTCATGCAGAGAAAATGGAAGTACATAGATAAGCTTCATAACAGCTCCGAAATCTTTACCCTGTTTGTAAAGAGGGATGAGTTAGAAAAAATATTGATGAGTGGACTTTTCCCTATGTAGCAATGTCTGATTCTTACTGATGACAACAGTTCATGGTGAGACTGTGGTTGGTTTTATCAGAGGGAGCAGATAACTGGGAGCCTATCAATTCCTGCTCATTTTAACATGAAAGCTGATCACTGAATAACTATAAACCCCAAATGGATTGGTTGTTCCTTTGTGCTAGGAGCTGCACAGGTGAAAACAGTTATTTCTCTGCAAATTTCTGTTAGCTACTTCATTTTTCTTAGATTTTAAATCTGAGAGTTATTCACAACAAGAGCAAACACACTGACTGGTCATGTAAAACACATCTCATTCCACGACTGAGAAAATCATCAAAGCAACTGGCAAGTAATTTGGCAGTGATTAGCTTTACACCTTTTGTATCCAGACAGAAGAAAAGTTCCAACAACTCCACTATGGAAGGTTTCTTCCCCAAATTCTGCTGCTGTTGTTTTGCTGTACATTAAGGTAATGCTCTTTGTTTCCACTCAAATTTAGGGAACAGCAGTAAGGGTGTTTCAGTAAACATTTACTGCAAGAAATTTCTCCCTAGGGAAAACTGTCTCCTAAGGAGGTACAGCAAGCAGAGAGTTTGGTTGCTACAGGATTTTAATTTAGCCTGAATTAAATGGGGTAAAGTTCCTTAAAATTACATAAAAAATACAAAGCAAATTTCTGGGGTAGAGACAAAGAAAGACAGCACAGACATTGCAGATACTGGACACACAGGGACACAGCCAGCAATTTCTGCTTGTTTTCCTTCCCATTTTTCTCCTTACTCGTTTCCCATTGAGAAAACAAGAAAAATGAAATTACAGTCTGCCAATCTTGGGCTCAGACTGAATTCCCTGGGTTGATACAGACTGTCTCTGTGGTCCTGAAATCATATGGTCCCACAGCACGTGGTTCTCCATGCCATAAAATCTGTTATCCCAGCTTCTTCCTCCCAGAATTAGATGCTCCAGCACTACAGTGACGTGGGCCACAACTGCAGTACCCAGGGGCACTTCCCATGCAGGCAGCCTCTGCTCTCTGTCTGCTTTCACCTTCTCATGCCTTCAAAAGTGATGTTTATTTCTGGCTGAAATCTAGCATGGATCCTAAGCATCAACTAGGAGACCATTGATACAACAGAAAATCATGTTTGCAGCTGAGTGTCAATATGGGACAAGCCACTGCCAGTAATAAAATACAAACCTAATAAATGTAATTTGTCTCTAAGTAACACTGTGCAGCTAAGATAATATTGTATGAAATCTGCATTCAGTGGGAGGGGGGGGCAGAAGCCTACAAGAGCAATAATTCTGGCAATACCACCCACCAAACCACAATTTAGGAGTATCCCACCATAATGCAATCTGAAGAGCTTCCAAGCAGTGCAATAACATGATCCAGCCTGAACACCAGGAGCAGAACTGCCTGTGAGCTCTGACATGGAGAGTTAAGAAGTCCCAGATTCCAGCAGCCCAGCTGGTAAATGACAGAGAAATTAATTAACAGGAGGGTCCTCTCCTGCAGTGGCACTGCTCATAACCATGCCAGAGAAGGACAAACGTGGATTTTGTGAGGCAACTACAATGGCAAGCAAAAAATAGTTCATGATTAGCAGTGAGTCCAGCCTTAGGTAGGTTAATAGAAGCCTTTAGACCACTGGTAGCAAAAGGAAAGCAAAGGATGGAGAGGCAGAGCTCAGCAGGGATCAATGTCCAGAATCTGGTTTTCTGCCACCTGTGTTCCTGAAAGCTCAAAGCCATTCAGGTAGTCCATTGATCCAGAAAATGCCTCACCAAGGTCAGCTGTGATGAAAGGGAAAACTTGTGTCATAACAAGTTGATTAACATCCCTTCAGCCTTGCTCTTTCCCTCCTTCCCCCCAGGCCACTGCAAGAGATCATGGTTGTCACATCCCAGGGCTCCAGCTCACCCATGGCCTTGGGGAGCACTGGTCCTGCTCCACTCCACTCTGGTTTCTGCTTTGAAAACTTAACTGGCAGTTCCTGCTTGCTGTGATCAGCTGCTTCATTGATGGGGGCTTGTATCTGTCTGATACAACCTAGGAGTGTTATTCCAGTGGAGACAAGAGGAATTTTTCAGCTCTGGGTGTGTGAATCAGCTGCTGCACCCCAGAAGAACATCATGCATTTACCCAGTGGGCATAGAGTGTGCACTTTCCAGAATTCAGACTGCATTGAAACACAAAAAGGCCCAGACTTTGGTAAATGACTTCAGTTCATAAAGTGCACACAGAATAGGAGATTGAGGGCACCAGACCTAAATATTCTGGTTTCCTCTCCCCTCCTGTTTCTCATTAATATGCTGAAAAACAAAGGATAACACGCTGAGACTATGACACAAATTAAAATTATGTATCCAAAGCCAAAGAGGAAATAACATACATGTTCAGCTCAGCAATTACATTCAACAGGCAGACGAAAAATTAACAGAGCGATAAAAATACACTGCCCCATGAGCCTTCTCCTCTCCTCAGGGATAAAGCAGGACTTTGAATTCCTTTTTCAACAAGCATCTACATTCCTTAAAGTAGCAACAGACCAACTAACTACCCCTCTGCTGCTGCAGAAGTATGGAGGGATCCCCAGCTGCTCCACAGCCATCGTTCTCTCTATTAGGTGAGCCCCATCAAACCTGCCCATACCTGGTGACCTGCCATGAAGGATGTGGACTGTGGCGTGTTTTCCTACTCAATTTTTCCACTACTGAATCCCAAATGCTTTCCTCCCTTTCTCCTATGGAGAGGAACTGTCAACTTTACCTGCCCAGAGCTGGTTTGAAAGCATAAAATTCAATTTATATTTTTATCCTAGCAACTCAGAAGTATCTCTCTGCTCCAACATACCCTGTCTGATATAAAATCTTGTCACAGATATCTAGTCATTAGTTTAAGCTTAAAATAGCAAGACTTCTCAAATCCTTTTCCCTTTCTTTCCTTTGTCACTGCTGACAGTACAGTGCCACTTGCTGCAACCCATAACCTGGGATAACCTTCAACTCGGATCCTTCTCTCTGTCCCCAAATCCAGCTTATGTGTAAATCCCACAGATGCTTTCTACAGAACAAAGCCAGATATATTTTTTCTTTATCAGATCACACTGGAAATGCTCTCCCCAAGCTCCTAACACGTTTTGTCTTCATTAAAAGCAACGTGGTTGTCTCCAGGTTTAACAAATGCAGTTCTGGCCCTGCTCACATCCATTTGCAATGCTTCTGAAAAGATTATTTTCCCACCCTGTCATTTTGACCACATCTGCTGTCCTCTCTCTCCTGTTTTGGCTCCTTCTCTTATGTTGTATCAAACAAAAAACATCTTCATTTTCTAAGATCTTCCTTGCCTGTCCCTGCCTTGTCATCTCTCCTTCTACACTGTGGAACAGGCTGGCACTTTTCTCCAACCAACAACTTCCACCTCCAGCCTCACTCGCTTCAAAAATACAAAAGCAGCTTCATCCTCTCGGCCAGCATGTCCTTCATGCTAGGAAGCAACTCACTGTGAACACCTCCAGAGTTACTTATTACAGTCCCTCAGCTCTCTCCACAAAGATTTCCTTGTTGTTACAGCTGGAGAACGCTCAGCCTTGGCCAGTTGTATGCTGAGATCTTGCATGCCACCTACTGTCATCTCGCTGTTTGTGTTCCTCTGCCTTTAGTAACCACTTTTGTCTCACCTCAACAAGTTGTCTGCACAGCACACTGCTCTCCTTCCCAGCCCCAGGGCACTGTGGAAATGCAAATGAGAGCAGAATTGTTGTCTTGCCTCCGCACTTGGCTGTGCTGCTGCTTCTCACCGGCTCTCCGGGCTCCAGCTCTGCACTGGGTAGCAGGGATCAGGCTCCTCACAGAGAGCACCGAGGGGTTGTCATTTCCACGGTGAGTGTGAAGGGCTCAAAGGATTTGCAGATCATCAAGGACTGACAAGTAAAAGCTTTTATATCAGAGAAATAGAAAGCAGCACAGGTCTTGGGCTTCTTTTAAGAAACGTACGAGCCGTGAGATTTATGTCATGAGAATTTTGCTTTTAAAGATCAGAAATCGGTGCCACAATGCACTTCTTTGCCCTAGCAACCATTTCCAGGGCAACAGACTTCTAAAGTTGAAGGTCTTTATGTCTTGCAGAATCAATTCTTCAGAGGTCTTGATTTCCCATCCTTTGCAAGTGAAAGATGCTCCAGTAGTTTATCATATGTACCCTGTGCCTTTCAGATGGAATTTTACAGTCAGAAAACCAGACGTATCCACCTCAGTCCTGATCTTGCTTATCAGATAGGACTGAACAAGGGACATCAAGAAGCAAAAAGCAGGTTTTGCATCTTGAAATAAAGACTAATACACATTGCCTGGGGACTGGTGAAAACCCCATTGTGATACACAGCTAATAGTGCACTGGCACCACAAGAGCAGATGGAAAAAGGAAAGAGGAGTTTGGATAGGCTAGAAAAAGCAGGGAGAAAGGGAAAAGAAATGCCATTAGAAAGAAAGTTCTATGTATTGAAAAAGAAAATGCTCCAAGTACTTCTATTTTTAATTTCCCAAGAGAGCACCCTGGTTCATAAATCTCTGTTACAAATGCTTGACCTAATATACTGAGCTTTGATCTACTCACATCAGCTTTCATCTTCAAGTAATCACTGTGCTCTGGGCTGGGTGGTAGCAGGACAGGTATATCTTTCCAAAACCTATTGGACAGTAACTAATTTTAAAGATTGGTTTGCAGTGTGTAATGACATGGCTCTTGTATATGCTCTGTATAAATCTGTACAGTCTTGCATGCTGCACTGAACAAATCAATAAATCACTTAAAAGTAACACTCACAGACCCTTTATTATCAAATGCCCTTTGAAACACTTCCTGCCCCTTTCACATAATATTTCCTATCTCAACTAGTTACTAGAAAGGTATTTCATCATTTAACTGTCACATTGGAGACATTTTATACTTAACTGCCTACTTGCTCAAATATTCAGACTTCTGTGAACCTTCTTTCCTTGGCCTCAATACCCTTAAAAATTCTTTTAAAATCAGGACAAACATTGGCATATGGAAGTGTGACCCCATAACTACATCCAGCCCAAGAGTAGCAACAAAATAGTATGGGCTTTTTTCAGGAACTCAAAACAAGTCTTCTAGTTTTCAGTGCAAGTGGTTTCTAGTGAATTCCTCACAACCAAAGAACAGATGGAGAATTATTTATCTTACTCATCTGGTGAGGAATTCTGCTAAGCTAAGCATTTGTTTACAGCAAACTGGTGAATGAAAAGGTAGGTTTGATCCAATAAGGAATTGATCACAAATGCAGAGAGTTTTAATTAGAAAATCACCTCCAGGAGGATTTATATTAGAACAGAACATGTATATTTAGAATGTTTTCTAAATGGGAGAGATAGGGTTTCTATCCTAAGAGAGAGTTCTAAGAGTTTCTATCCTAAGAGAGTTTAGGATTCTATCCTAAATAGGATAGAAATGAATGATTTTATTTAAATAGCCCAGACATGATAGAAACTTCTTCAGAGAACCCCTTTATACTGCAACAACCAACTCCTGCTGATGTCTGCTGGGGAAAGAGCAGAGGGAACCTCAAGAATGTGTATCAGAGAAAATATATCCGCTTTGGACCTCCTCCAGTATCAGTTTTTCCACACACTTATTTTCACATTGTGCTTCTGCTCAGCCCAAACTTGTGTTCCTAAAGGTCAAGTGTATCTCTGCATGGCTGGGAGAACACAACTAGAGCTGCCCAGGTCATTCACCTGGGCCTGCCTGCTACCAATACCCTGCAGCATTTTTTTCTGAAGATCTGGGAAACAGGTATGAAAACACAATAAGAAACGTAATGAATCCATATTCTTCAGATCTGCACATAATTCTAGTCAAATCCCTAAACTTCCAACCCCTTATCTCACAGGACAAGGTGTCTGACAAGCAACGTTAGTGGATCCTTCCAGTTTGCTCTTTCCATGCAATGAGGAGAATCACATGCCCCTCTGCACTCCAAATGACACAGATCATTACAGAAGGGAAGGGTTTTCCATCACACTCAGCAGCAAGGAGCTCATGATGGATTTTGTTACAAACTTTAAACTTTTAGTGGAAGCTAGAGCAACAAATTTGAGCTAAACCTTCTTTCAGGAGAGAATTATATTCTGTGTTCCCTGCTGTGGGCAGGAGAGGCTGGATTTCCACATACAGTGTTAGACCTGCTTTACACGAACAGGGAATTTGCCACAAAGCCATCTTAAATTTGATCTAATAAAAAAATATAAAACCCAAAATATTCTTAGATTTGATCTAATGTTTCAGAAAGAGCAATAGACAAAAGTTCCCCAAAAGAAAAAAATATTATCAACCTCAAAATCTAGACATTTCAATGCATTTTTATAATAGTATGTGATAGTATAACTAATATCTAGTTAGAGGTTTCATCCTTTCTGAATAACACAAACTAAAATATCTGGATAAATGCTCCAGGCTTTGGTAATAATTGACTCTTCCCCAGCACAACCAGTACAACTTTCTGCAAGGTCACCAGAAACCTTCCATTATAAGAAAGCTTTTCAGAACCTATAGATATCTCCTTGTGTAAGAATGTATTTCTAATATGGCAGCTAATGAACAGGATGTGAAAAGGGGATTAATGAGAATGAAGATGTAAGAAATAATGTTAACTAGGCCTTTTCATTCCAACTGAAGAGAGCTGTGCTTGTGTAAAACAGGTACATAAAGTTTTATAACATGTTGCCTGCTCAGAACCTCTAACATTTATAATACATTTCCATTCCTCTTTGCTGGAGATTGCCTGTCTTTTACATTAAAAATAAATGGTTCCAGCTAGACAGATAAAAGGTTTGATTGCAAGCAATTGTAGTTGACAGTATCAAACCAATAAAAAGTCTGTAACTTTGAGCTTAAAGCAGAAAGATGTAACTTGCAGAGCTAATCACTGGAGGATAAGTCCTGAGGATCTTTTCCAATTCATTAATGCTTTGCCCTGATTTGGGGGGTTATTCCTCCATGTTACTCAAGAGAGGCACCAACCTTCATCCTCTTCACTCACCAAAGGGCTGGAAGTAGCAGTTCTGAATTTGACTCAGTTTGTCAATAGTAACAACTATAATCCTCTATAATACAGCAGAAAAGGATGTTAAAAGGTTTCCTGGCTTTTATTTTATTAGCAGGCAGAGGGGCAGGAGCCTGACAATACTTTCTGGAGCTCTTGTGTGAGCAAGCAGTCTAGAACCCAGCCTACCCCCTGCTTTGCTGAAGAACCCTTTCCAAACAGTGCAAAGAGAGAAAATGGAGCAAGTGGAGACACCAGCTCTTGCTTAGTTCATCATCTCCACATCACATGTAGCCAAAAAATGAACTAACCAGCTGTGTGGGCCAGAACATCTATGATAAGGAAGGAAAAAAGAGCACCCACTGTGTTCTCCTGCCCCCCTAGTTCAGCTGAGGAGCTCATGGTGTGCCAGCTCATTGCTTCACCACATCAGTCACTGGGAAGCAGGTGGAAGAGTGGCACGCTGCCAAAGGAAGATAAATAATTGATGTTAACATAAAGAACAGATAGCAGCACTCACATCAACAGGAAACAACTAAAGCAAGAGTTCAACAGCAAATTTGCTCTTGTAATTTCCTTTCATGCTTTGTTCTCCCTGATGGGTGTGACTCCATGGACTGGGGGTGAGTTGAGAAACCTGCAGCAGAGATGCCTGGAAAGACAGCAAGTCTGATGAAATTTTAAGCTATTTTATTTATTGTAAGGTAAGAAAAAGTCTTTTAGACAGGGACACTGAATAAATCTTGCCAAAATGCATCAAAGTCAGGGTTATGGGACAGCTATATACAGTAAACTGGCTTAATAGCCCTAACTCCATGACATGCCATTGCTGAACTCAATTCAGGGAGGAACTAAAGATCTCATGAAACAGCTAAAACAGAGCTGTGAGGAGTGTTATCCTCTCAGAGCAGTTACCAGTTACCTGCAGGCTGGTGAAAACGTCTGACTTCTGGAGACACGGGGAGAAAAAGTGTATTTTCCCCTGTCACTCTTGATATTTGGTGACTTCCACAGACAGCACAGAGAAGTGGATTCCTCAATATTATCCCATCTACCTGTTCTTAAAAGATTTCCTCTTTAGAAGTAAATAAAGTGGCATTCTCAAACTTCCAGCCTACCTCCCTGCAAAGTCACCTCCTGCTCTGAGCAGAGGCTTAGAATTTTTACCCCCCAACAGCCCAGCCATTCAGTAATGAATTTAGTGAATAAAAATAAGGGAAGGAGGAAAAAAATCATCTCTCCAGGTTATGCAAGAAGCACATGGGGGTTGCTCATTACTTGGCTGTTAGCTGATTAAAAGCTTACCATGTGACCCCAATTCTCCAAGCATCACCCTGGTGAAGTCTCTGTGGAAATTGAAGTCATCTCATGTCACATCACGCCTTTCACTTTTGTTCAATAGGGAAGTGTGCCAGCACCAAGGTAAGTGTTTCATTACTGCTACTGTCTTCACTGTTTGACTGACAATTAAAAGAGGGGTCTGTAATTGACTTATATTGGATTACACTCTGCTGTGCAAAGACAAACAAAGCCTGGAGAACTAACAGGTGAAAGAAATTAGTTTATCCAGCTGCCTACAAGCTTCAAGAATAAAAGTCCTTCACACTTCACGCAGGAGAACAGCAGAACCGGGTTGTGTGTCTGCAGCAATTCAGTGCTCAGTGTCTTGAAAACTTCAAAGATGCATATAAAAGGCAGAATGGGAATGACATAAATTTAAAGCCTAAGAGATGAGGCCAATTTGTTGCCAAATAATCTATTCTTGCTCAGAAGTGTTAGGTGTAGAATAAGGAGAGGGGGGGCTTTGATTCCTATATCCTACAACAGCATTAAACAAGTAGAACAACCAAGGGTTCCCCAGGGGGTCCCAGGTACACCCCATGCTTAGCAGCAAGGACAAGCTCCTCTCCCTTGTTGTCTCCAAATTCCCAGAGCTCTTGGTCTCATCTCAGGGACCTGACCCAAGTGTTGAACCCCTGATTCCTTGCTGAGTGGCACAGAGCAGTGGTGGCATCGCTGGGACCATGCTGTAAATGAGGTGCTGTCCTGCCTCCTGACACACTTTACAGGGAAACACTCATCTAGTCACAAGAAACTGCTGCTCAGATACCTGCACCCACCCAGGCACTGCCTCTAGCGGGTGCCCTGGCTGAAACAGACATCAACTGGACAGCAGCAGATTTCTAACTATGGCTGAATTACTCTCCATCCAACATCAGAACCGGGAGACGTTGCCCTGGGGTGAGCAAAGACTCACAGAATAGAAACAGCTCTTGGCCCATCAGCCCCGTGTGGCTGTGCTCTGTGCCACTGGAGAGGCAGCTGTGTGGTGACAGCAGATGCACACACAGCCCTGAGATAATGGTAAAAATATACAAATTCTTGCAGTGAGGCAGCAAGAGCATGTGCACACAGGTACAACTGCCACCTCGGTGAATTTTACTCCTAGATGAGTAATGCAAATAACACAGCCAGAAAATCTTCTTTTCGTACCTCTTTTAGTATTCAGAGTGTGCATGTGTGGTCTAAAAACAATTTTGCCCAAACAAAAACTAGTGCTGCTTTTACTGATCCTGATATTGAATTCTTTTTCTCTCTGCTCCCCTCCCATGAATACACAGCGAGTCAATCTGGTATGTCTTGATGGTTGAATAAGCTCTTTGATTTTTGAATTATTTTGAGATTAACTGAATTTGAAATGTGTGCTGCATGCAATGTCTTGCTGGCACAAAAAGATGAGCTTTGTTATTGACAGAGAAAAGTTGCAAAGCTACATTTTTCATTATTACTCTGTATTGCTGAAGTCATGTTCCTGTCAGACTGCTGCCTGCCATGACAGCAGGGGCCACCAGGTTGAAAAGTTCAATTTCCAATATTCTCTCCTGACCTGCCTGAACTTCAGAGAGTAACAAAGCAGTCTTTTCCAGAATGGAAAAAAAACCCAAATCTCTTTTATAAATAATAAGAGATAGCAGGCATCACATTAGGCTGCTTGAAAGCTGTATAATGCCAAGAATGCATCACACTCCACCTGAAAAAGCAGTATAATCTGTCAGAGTGCCACCAAAAGTTACTGGAGTTGAGATGAGTTCTCCCCTGTTGGTGCTGTAATCAGGGTCTCTAAAGAGCTGCCTGAAAATCTCCAAGATTGTAGAACGACTGGAGCATGGACAGAAGCAAATATTCCTAATGTTACTGCCCAGCCATATTACTAGGCCTGTTATAATTGCCTCTGAAAAAAAAAACCACATCTCAGGACTAAGAGAGTTGCCAAGCCAAATGCTGGGAAAACCAGGAAGAGTCTCAATGCAGGGATCCAAGAGGCTTTGCCCTTCAGAAGAGAAGGAGCAGAGCACTGGAGCTGCCAGTCCTCTGCAACAACCCCTAAGCAGATCTTAGAAACCCCACTTCTGACAACATCCTTCATTCCTGCCTTGCAGTGACCCTGATATTCCTCTGCATTTCTTCCAAGTGTAGCCTAAAGAAATCTCCTGCAAACTCTGGGTTCCTGCTATCTGACCTCTTCCCACAGTCACTGCTGTTGAGCCACTGACACTTCTGAGCCTGCCACAAGCCCAAGCCCAAGGAAAGGGGATTAGGCTGTGTCTCAGCAAAATCCAAAGGACCCCAAAATACATCTGAAAGGCACCAGCAAGTCCATTATTATGCAAGGCTGAGCTTCTCCAGCTCCCAGACCTGATGGGAATGACTCAGAGACTGGGCTGCCATGTGAGGGTGTGAAGTAGAGCTGCAAAAAGCTTGGGAGTGTTGAAGTTGTTGAGGAGTGTAAGTTAGGGAAATTTTTCAGTGAGCCCACCAATGCTGAGGAAAACCAGCTTTTTCTTCTCATCTCTTTATTGTTGCCTACCAGTATTTTTTATCCATCTAAAAGTGTTTTGAGCACAGCAAATGCATTTGTACTTTTGCTTCTGTAGCACTTCCTACCCTCCCTCTGAGCCTTCATTCTGCTCATCCCTTCTGACACTCCTCTCACCTTTCTTCTTCACTCCTGCCTACTCTCTTTCAGTTCCCCATTTCTCTCCACCTTCTTCCTTTTAGCTCAAATTCCTGGTACTCAGGCTGAAAGAGTCTTAAGCCATCTAGATTAATTTCCCTTTACTATTTAGACCTAATCAGCAGACATGCCAGGTGTTTACTAAAGAGAGGAAAGGAGCTCTTGTCACATAGATGATGGGCTTGCCCATTTCCAGAAAATCTATGGTGGTACAGTAAAAGCATCATTACTAAAATCACATTTCCCTAGCTTCTCTGATGATTGGTGTAATTGAAATAAATTATGAATCCCACGTGTGCCACACTACCAGAAAGCAATAAAACACAATATTTATGAATAAAGATAGCAATTATCTTATTAAATCAGACAGTAATGTTATTCTACCAGAGGGCTCTTCATCCCACATTATAATCAATACTGACTATGTGTAAAGGAAAGGCTCTCACCATTACTATAACAGATTTTAAAAGGTCCCACAGAATTTAAAAGGTAAGGAAAGATTTTCTGCATTCAGCAGTTATAAGAATGAAACAATCCATTTGGCTTTTGAGGCAGAAAGTCATCCATTTTAAGGCAGATTTTTATTTCATTGCCACCAGTGTCAAGCTGATGTAACTATGGACAGCAGTATTGTTACTCCAGACTAGGAGCAACAAAATCCCAACCTTTTAAAAGGATTTTTTTCAAAGGCTGAAAGAACTTAATAAGACACCTAAGATGTTTCTGTAGCTCTGTTTCAATAAGTGGTCATTTTCTAGAGGCATAGCACACAAACTTCATCAAAAGATAATAATTAAAAATGTACAGCTATTCCTGGAACTGATATTTTAGTCATTAAAGGCAAAAGTTATCCCCAAGAAACATACATTTTGGGCCTCAGCTCCATGTCTATGTTCAGGGACAGGTATAACCAAGATTTTCAGAAACAGAAAACAACTCTGACACCTCAGTTTTGTGCCTGTTTCCTTAAGATTTATCTTCATTTTCCAACAGATGCACTGCTTTTAAAGGGGTTTTACACAGGCAACTTAAAGCCACAATACAGCTATTCAGGAAAGAGGTAAGTCAATATATTAAAACTGAGTAAGCTATATAAATGGCTTTCAAAGTATTTAACACTCTTGTTCTGAAGAAAAAAAAAATCCAAGACAATCCATTGCTTTTCAAAATTATTTTCTCCCTATTTTTCTGTGAAAAAGGGGGGGGGGAAATGACCAATGGAAGCATAAGTATAGCTATTCGGTAAGAAAACATCTATTTTAATTTTTAATTACCCCCTAAACATAAAGGAGCAAGGAATTAATAGAAACAGGATTGAATCCTGTGGCATGGAGGCAGGAATGATGCTGTCCACACTGTCTTAGGCTGATGCTCTCAGCATTTCTCAAGGAAAGGATGGGAGACATGGCACAGCAGATTCCCAAACCAAACAGCACAGCTCAGGTCTTGCTGATCATTTGAAGACCAAGAAGGGGTAGGAGGGAGGGAAAAGAGAAGAACTTGTCAGAGGGAAATGAACCCCAAGAGGGATTTAATCATCTAATAGTTTGGGGTTTGTTTTTTTTTTCTAGAGGAACACAGGGATTGTCAGTACTACCATAGAGAAAAAGTCTCAATCAGAACAAAAGCTAAACAGGAGCCCTGCATTGCAGCCATTCAAACCCACTTCACAGATGACATGATACAAACTGGGAAAGCAAAGCTGCCACTCCGAGGGCAGTCACAGCAGCAGAAGAGCTGAAGGATATGTCCCAAGGTAGCAACATCACAGCCTCAGCCAGAAACCAAGGATACTGAACTCCTGGGAACCTCTTGTTCCACTACTTAGTGTGCAAATACTCTCTCCTTTTTTCAGTTTACAACCACCATTATAAGAACAACTTTGCTTAGCAGCTTTTGCCTTGTTTTTATTCTCCTTTTTGAAATCAAGGGCACTTTTAGATAACAAGATTCATGAATGTCCCCTACTATAAATTCAGCACAAGTATTTTAACCCCGTGCAGGAACCTCTGACGCAGCTGCTCACAGTCTAAGAGAAGCAAAGCTACAAAAAAAACAAACTTCCCAGCAACTTTGAAAACCCTGGAAAAGTCCCCTGACCTCCTGTTCCATTACTTACCAGTCACAAGCTCAGCCAAAGTTCTCTGACATTTTTTGGAGTTTGCAATTCTTTCAAATAACCTTTACTAAGTCCTGTGTGAACCTACCCAGGTTTACAGCTTTAGGATTAAATCACTCAAACCTCCATGGGCTCTGTATAAAAATGAGGTGAAACCACAATAGCTTTGAGTTCTCCTTGCAATTTCAGGCTTGCTTTGAACTCAATGCACAAAGAAAAATGCACTTTAAGCCCAAGCAAGCAGCCTTTTGAAATCCTGCTCTCCTGGAGGTCTGGTAGAGAAGCCACCTCTGTACATTACTGGGAGCTTTCTTCTGTGGTATAGGGTCAAAAGGAGGGAAAACACATTCTTGCCCTTCTGACTAATAATTTTCATGTCCCAGTTTTAAATATGTGTCCATCTACTTTGATCAGTTTTCTCAGCCAAGCTCAAAGTTTTACCTCTCAGAAAATGTCTCTTTCTGCAGCCTGATGCTAAAAATACCTTATTGTGAAGTCTTGAAAGCAGCACTCATTTCCTCCACTCTTGAGGTCCATCTCCTCCTCCTCCTCCTTTTTTACCTGCCTACAATATGTCATACATCTAAGGAGCACACTGGTTACCTCATTCATATTCTAAATGCTTCCTGCCCTGCTCTTCAACACTTCAGTGTTGTAACAGGCTCTGCCTTGTTCTAGTGGCTTCAGTTTAGCTTTCCCATTAAATACCCAAGCATTCAACATTTCAATGCTTCTCTCAGCAGAGCTCTACAATCAGAGTTTATTCCACAGGTTCCACCATTTCATTCTTTTTACAGACACAGACAAAATGGAAATGTTTCTTCTGGTTATTTTCCACTGCCACTAAAACTCTAAATTTAGCCTCTGTTGATCTAACCTGTCATTGGTGACTTATTGTCCTTGAGTTTTTAGCCTAATTGTATCCTTTTGTTCCTCTCTCTCAATAAACAAACAGTGAACACATAGCAAAATAAAGGGCAAAGGGGAAATCTTACCCTTCTAGCCTATATTGAGCTTAGTTAAAATTCAAAAATGTTCATATCCTCAGGAATTCTCCAGATCAGTTCACAGTCCAGAATGCAAGGAGCCAAAAACAAGAAAACTCTAATATATATAGTTAATGATAGCACATAAAATCATAAAACTAGCCAAGTACTCCAGTTAGCCAGTAAAGACACCTTTTTTCTTTACACACACAGAAAATAACAGGTGCTGATCTGCAAGAGCATCTTCAGAGACTATGTTGACATACATGAGAGGATCAGGCATTTCATTCTTTCTTTCAGAAACACATATGATAACAAGACCACATTCTTGTACCAAACCTGGGTCCAAACTAACTGAAACTAAAATCCCTTTTTTAAAATACTGGCACATTTCATGAGTTAGTATTGGAAAAATCCTTTCTCTGACTTTCACATAAAAGGTGTTCAGCTCATACGTCTGTTTTGCTGTGGTTGTTTTGCTTTAACTTTCAACTATAAATGCAACCTGGGAACTGAGAGTGAAGTGGTATTTCTGCCCTATTTCACAAAACCCACTACCAATGAGTACCGAGTAATCAATAAGAAAGAATTAGTACTTAACTCATGATTTCATTTGTACATGAAGCAGAACAGAATTCACCTCCCTGTTCCCAAGCTACATTGAGTTTGCAGTGTTAAGATTACCCAAGTGCAAAGTCATTTATTAACAAAGTCTACAGATATGTCTTGAAGAGAAATATAGAAGACCTGATCTAATAGCCTTAAATCACT
Source organism: Florisuga fusca (assembly GCA_038090715.1). Lineage (NCBI taxonomy): Eukaryota > Metazoa > Chordata > Aves > Apodiformes > Trochilidae > Florisuga > Florisuga fusca. The sequence continues at coordinate 16,684,964 of JAAWXA010000017.1, forward strand.
TACATGATTCTCACTGACATCGACAGCTTAAGATGGGGATCACAGAGCAAATACACCTAAGAAAAGTCACACTTTAGACATAAACTGCTCAAACCAGACTCCATGCAAAATTCAACTCTAGCCAACCACCTTTTTAGACTCTTAGATTGCTTAGAGGCAAATTATCCAAGACAACCCAAGAACTCAACACCACATTAGGCCAAGAACAAGATTTTGAATTTGCTCATAAGCAGAAGAGCAGAGTATGACCACGTGTCTGCCAAGAATATTTCCTTGCTCCAACACAGCCTTGCTAACTCTGGATTCCCTAATTGCTTCATTTTGGCAAAGAGAGACCTTTTCCAAATTAACTTTTACTGACCCTCACTCTCTCCACCAGCTTCCTAATTCTCATCATCGCCTTCCAAATGAATAATGTTTGTTTATTTCAGCTTCTTTCTAGCAAATGCTTTCCATCAAACATCTGTCCCAAAATATGTACTAGCTGGAGGGTATAAACGATGTGTTCACCCTGTTTGTCATTTCTCACTGCCAGTCTTTTCAACAGTGAGACTCTTGCAGCCAGGCAGTCTGTATACTCTGGGTGCTTGCCACAAACACAATTGCATTTTCAAGCCCCTTTTTGCTCTTGAAGGCACAACTAGATGCTGTTCTGTCCCTCCCAGGTCACAGATAACCCTTGTCAGGCTGGAGGTGTGCAGCTACCAGTCTGAAGTTTACCCAGCCCTAACTCCCATCCAAACAAGCATAATTCTTCCCTGAAACAGATACACCCTTACAGGCAAGACAATCACAAAGATTTTTAGTCTGCAAGGCTTAGGGCAGTGAAACAGCAAGAAGTCAGAGCATGAGAGTGTAAAAGAGACATTATTAATTACTATGAAATTCTACAAAGATTGTGTAGCATCACTTAACACTGAGTGCAGTTCTGGCATGGAAGAACTCTCTTCCATTAGTACAGTCTCCTGATTTTTTAGTGCCAGACACACAAAAAATGAGGTGTTTACAGCCAGATGCAAGCACTTGATAGCAATTTCCAGGACACTTTCTACACCATACTAGAGATGCTGACATTGGTCACAAGACCTTCTCAGGATCCAGTTGGATTTTGCCTACTGAGATTCATTTAAGCCAGTACCAGTGGTTCATCTGGTGACAAGAAAGAAACTTTGGCTCCTCTCCTCCTGCTCAGAGGAGACAAGAGGCTGATGGAGCTCCTGGTGAACCCCCTGGGGCTGGGGCCACTGCATGATGAACACAGATTTCACGTACTGAAAGTTGGAAGTTTATCACAGAAATCACAGAAAGGAGTTGGAAGGGACCAGAGCAGGGTCACCTACAGGAGGTCACATGGGAATGTGTCAAGGAATGCCTCCAGAGGAGATTCCACAGCCTCCCTGGACAGCCTGTTCCTGTGTTCCACCACCCTCATAGTGAAAGTTTTCTTTATGTTTATGTGGAACCTCCTATGCTCAAGCTTGTACCCATTGCCCCCTGTCCTAGGATTGGACATAACTGAGAAGAGCCTGGCTCCAGCCTCCTGGCACTGCCCCCTTACATATTTATAAATGAGGTCACCCCTCAGTCTCCTCCAAGCTGCAGAGCCCCAGCTCCCTCATCTCTCCTCACAAGGGAGATGTTCCACTCCCTTCATCATCTTGGAGGCTCTGTGCTGGACTCTTTCAAGCAGTTCCCTCTCCTTCTTGAACTGAAGGCCCCAAAACCAGACACAATGTTCCAGATGCAGCCTCATCAGGGCAGAGTAATGAATTTCAACAAGCCAAGAAATTCTGTACCATTTGTGTTTGGGAGCTTTTGGTTCACAATGAAACCTGTCCCAGGAGAGTCCAAAATATAAAGCTTAGAGAGGCAGCAACAGGATCATAGAATCTGCCAAGCTGGAAGGGACTCATCAGGACCATCAAGTCCAACTCCTGTCCCTGTTCAGGGCACCCCCCAGGATCACACCAGGTGCCTGAGAGCATCATCCTTCTGGAACTCAGGCAGGTTTGGTGCTCTGACCACTTCCCTGGGGTGCCTCTTCCACTGCTCAACCACCCTCTGGGTGAAAAGTTTTTTCCCAATATCTAACCTGAACTTCCCCTGATTCAGCTTCCTACCATTTCCCCAAGTCCTGTCCTCAGTCACAGGAGTGAAGAAATTGATGTCAGTCCCATCCCTTCTCCTCATGTTTTACCCCAGTCAACAAGGATAACGAATGCACAGAAAGACCAGAGGCAGGTCAGTACTTCACCATGTTCCCTATGGAATCAAGGCTTCAGCTGGAAGGAAAGCAAAGTGCCACACAGAGAGGGGTGGAAGGATCAGGGAAAGGATGCAAGAAGGCTCAGTCCCACCTCTGGTGTACAATAGCAGCTGCTAGTAGGACCTGTCAAAATAAAGAAACTGTAACTGGGCAGCATCAAAGCTGAGGAGGAAGGAAAAGAATGGCAAATAACAGCAAGCACAGGTAAAGAGTGGTGCAAAAGTGCCATCTACACTTATAACCAAGGACAGCACTTAAGGAATGCATTAACATTCTCAGGTGATAAGCACATACACTCAGAGTGTTGGAGCATTTTAACATATCTTGAGTGGCCTGTTAAAGGAGGAGGACATGTAGTGCTTCATAAATTAAATCAAATACATTATGGAATCACATTTATTTTTATCTGAGCTGACACCTCTTGAATTTTTTTTAATCTTAAAAAAAAAAAAAAAAAATAGATATGCCCTGCAAAGCCATCGATTTGTCAAGTTTAGATTTTGAAATGCACACAAAATTTACACCCACTGAACATATTTTTATACCCACATAAAAATCCATTCTGGCAGTGTTTTGCCAATATGTCATCTATAAAATTTTGTTTAGACTTTTATATATGTATATATATTATACAGGGGGCTAGGATTGCTTTTCTGTGGAAGAGCTTTTCACCTTAGTCACACGAGGCATGCTCTCAGCATCACTTTGCTCATATTTGAGGTCTAAAGTCATCCAGGTGAAGACAAAGAGTGACCACGTCATCCCTAAGCTGGATTTTAATTCTGACTACAAGTTCAGTGGAGACCAGTTAGGCTCTGGGTGGTCCTCCCTGGGCAGACAAAGGTCTGCATTCCTTCCAGTGACCATGGCTGGCTGGCTGCTCCATTTTGTGATGTGGGCACCTGGAGATGGAGTAAGGATCTTACTGGCCAGATTGGTTACTCCTACAATGGAAAACTGCAGCTGAAGTCTGTCTGGCAGCTTCACCATTACAGCCCCACACTCCTTGCTCATGGCACTCGTGCTTGTGTGTTTTCACTGCAGAAGGAAACACTGGGGAAAGAAACAATCAACAGCACAGCCAAACCTTACCCCATCACATCACCTTCCTGCAAATGTCTCTGGAATATTCTCCAGAGCATTCCTGCTCCAGAGCCACAGTGCAGCCTTTCATCTCTCTCTATGCACAAGGCAAACTGTCATCCCCCCAGAACAAAAACCCACAGACATAGAACTCAGTGTAACAGCCAGCAGATAAAAGATATGGAGGCAGCTGCATCTGGTGTTAATTTGGGGGAGGAGCTGGGAGAATGTGGCATATTTTACAATAGTAACCTATAGATTTCTTACTTGAATGTAGAGTACAGAAAAATCCCTTTTAAAGATATCCTGAATATTATTGTAGTAGAAAACAATAACACAGATATGCCTGTTTTCTTCTAAAGCTAAGTACCTGTCACATCCTGCTTGGTTCTTTTTATTCCCTCACAGGTTCTATTTGATTAGTGAGACATAACTTATGAAAAACAATTTCAAAGGCTGTACACTACCACATTCATTTTTCCAAATGTTGCTTTTAATGCTTTCTGCACACTCTGCGGTGTCCTGGGTTTTGTATTAAATAACCACAGAAATCATGTGATACAGCTTCAATGAACAACCAACACAGATATGATTATATGATCCAGGGAAAAAAAAGCTTTTATGCTTCCTCTGGGCCAGGGCTGTGTGGTCTCCTTCCCTTTGCTGCTGGGTACTTTGTACTCCTGTCTGCTTACTACCACCAAGACAGTAATTTCAGAGGATCTACATGGTAGGTAACTTGGCAACACTACAAGCCAGTGAAAACTACTTTCATGTTACAACTTGCCTTTAGCTGGACAGATGCATATGGATTTAGGGCTGGAGTTAGAACTGTGTCTCTGTGTCTCCATTGACTATACACACGAAGAGTTATTTGTCAGCTCCCGCAGAGGTCACCTAACTCACAATGCACTCCAAGACTTTATTGACATCCTTAGGCACTCAAACCCCTGGTTTATTTCCTTCTCTTGTACTTATGCTGACACTTGACACACCCGAAAGGAAAACCTTTGTCCATAGAATAGGCACATGAACCAATATATGAAAAAAGTCACAAAGAGCAAAGCTGTAAAATCTCTTTCTCTTCATTTCACTGTGACAGATCATGCTGTCATACTCTCTTTTTTTGGCACAAGTAAAAGCAAGATTGTTCAGTTTTGGGTTTCAGATTTTGTCGTGCGTGGTGAGAAGCTCCTGGCACCATCTCTCACTTCCCTGTTTTCAGTTTCATGCACTGAAACACAGGAGAGCTCAGCTGCAGACCCCCCAGACCCTTACTCCATTCCCTTTCCTGGGGATCTGAGCCCACACACAGAGGCCCTGGCAGGCACCATGCTGCATTTATGCATAAAGAGAGAGAGTAAACCAACAAAAATTTAGTAAACCAGCAAAGAATGACTTTTCTTAAAGGGTGAGACCATGTCCTGGTTGGACAGGACATTGGGAACCCAGCAGAGTTTGAGCCAAGCCTGAACCCAGATCTAAGAGCAGTCTACCACAAGGCACTCCTTTCAAACTTAATTAGTGAGAAGGCTGAAAATTAATCTATTAGTATTTGAAACTGGCACAGCCAGCTGAAGAGCAGGTGCCCTCATTAATTTAAAGCACACTTGTAACTTGCTGCTGTAGATTTTCTCCATCACAGTGTCCTTCACTTCCATAGCTCATCCCTAAACACCTCCAGACACAAAGCTTTTTCAGCTCCAGTGTGATCTCACCTGGGCAGTTCTTGTGCTCCTCCATACCTGTGTACTGTGGGAGGGTATATATGTATTAGGTAATTAAATAACCAAGCACAGATTTGTGGGCATAAAGTGAGTGACAAAAGGATTTGAAGCCTAATTTTACCTAGCCTTTAAGGAATTGTTATAAATCCAAACTGTAATTCTTGAGAAGGGGACTTCAAATCTCAAGATAGACAAATTGAATAGCCAGCTGCAAGAAGAGTAAATTCTGCCCCCGTTCCTGCCCTTCCCAGCTGTTAGCCAGGTATCCCTGAGCACAATCTGATCCCAGGAAGCTGAGCTAACAGGAGACAACTCACTTTTTTTTTTTAATTCCCTCCCAGAATTCATTTCTTTCCCCCCACAATTCAGCTCAAGGATTCAGACAAGCACTAGAGCTGGAGCAAGGAAGTAGAAGGCAAGAGGAGGCCGTGGTAGAGAGGGACATCTGCTCATTACTGTACTTGAGCTCTATTTCCAAAGAGAATAACTGAAAATCAAGGACAAAACTACTTGAAAATAGAATAAAATCAGGCCCAGCATAGACTTCTCCAAAATAGATTCAGTGTACTAATAGCAAGCTGAGAGACAAGAATATTTGCAGCTCATTTCCACTGACATTGCCTTGACTGCATGTTGATATGATGCAGGCAGGAGATGTGATCTCCTACACCATGGACTTCACCTGCTTTCCTTGCTATAACTTTTGAGGCTGTTACAGAGGCTCCAGTGTATAATAATTAACTTCTGAAAGTGGAGGCTTACAAATGGCATTGTTTGATTTGCAGTACATTTCACTCCATTTGTCTTCTGCGTAGAGAATTCCTAAGGAGAATGCTGACAAACAAGCAGCATAAGGTCTCTGTATTATTAAAATTTAAAACACATGCTGCATACACAGAATGTCAAAAGAATATGTTAAGTATGAGTAAGAGTCAGGCAGCTTGATCAGCTCTTGGCTGTGCTGGTGCAAAGCTGAGGGAGCTGCCAGAGTTACACTGGCTCCTTGTCACCACAGAGGATTTTTCCAGCCACTCAAGTCTAGATGTTTCCTCTTCAAACTCATGCAGCTCCCATATTACAGTGGGTTCATGCTGATAATCCAGAAAGCAGTGTAAATCTTGGAGGTTTTGTTTGCTCTAAGGTGTTGCCAGAACCAGGACATCCCAACTGTGACCCCAGGTGATGGAAAAGCAAGGAGGAAATGAACCTGCTGACCATGAGCTCCAACTCCAAGCAGAGTGTACCAAACAGGTCCAAAGCACCCTTCAAAATATCCAGGTCTGCATACTCACTTCCTGCAGCTCAGGAACCTAACCCTAGCTGCTGTGCAGCCTTTTACACATAGGAAAACCTTGTTGCAGGTACCTCACCTGGCTTTCACTTGATCAAAATGATTCTTTCAATCCCTCTGAGAAAATAAATCTCAAAATCAGAAGATAAAAACATTAAGAGATAGAGGATCAATTCCACTTACTTAACTGAATGGACCCAGTGTTAGTGACAGTTTGTATCTTACCCCTTTTCTCTGATGCTTTGTCAGGGAACAGGAATTAAAATACACATTGATTTCTAAGAACTGGATTCTTACTGGCAATAATTAAGATTAGCTCCTTTCACCTACAGCAAGTAAGACTGTGGATTTCTGTTTCCAACTTAAATTCAGTTTCTCCCACTCAAGAAAGATGCACGTTCAAGCTTTGTATTCCCTTTGGCTTGTTTCTAACACTCAGCTCACCACCTACCTGCTGTTAGGGGCAATTGATCACTGAAGAACAATTGTGCTTTATATAGAAAACATAAGAGAGCTTTTCCAAACCATAAAATGCCTCAGTCTTATAGAAGACAACCAAAAAAACCAACAAAAAACCAAAAACAATTAAAAAAATCCCTAAAGTTCATTACAAATGCTGTTCATAGCTACCTCTGGTTTCACTTTATATTCATTTGTTGCTTTTGGGGTTGGGATTTTTGCTTGTTCACTTTTTCCAATAACCCCAGAATGTCAAAGAAATTTGGGATTAAAAGAGGCTTAACCCCAAAATGAGAATTTGTTGATGCCATTACTGTGCAGCAGCAGAGCCAGAAGTCACCATTGTGATGCCCATTGACAATAGTTAATAGCAGAATGTCACAGATGTGACAGCACGTGCAGTGCTGCAGCCACAAACAAAACGTCCAAGGCAATTCCCTTTACTGCACATTCATTCTGGGAGTAAATGAAAATGGATAGAATTGCATTTTTATACCAATGCTATGGGGAAATCTTGCTCTGCTGGAGCTGGGCATAATCTGTGCCACCTAAACTGAGTTGGTTTCACTGTACAACTTCACTGCAAAAATAGTAAATTCCTGAGTTTCTTGTGTGGGTGTTGATTTGGTTTGTTTTCCTCCAAAGAAGGATGAACAATCAGAAGAAATGTAGCACACAGGTAGGTCACTGTCCTTTTGCAACCTTTTCCATTCTATTTACACTTCTTGAAGTGATACTTAATCCTTTTAGCCAAGTTTTCCTATAGCAGGTGTTAATTTTTAGAGCCTTGGGGGAATTTGTGTTAATTTTTTTTTTCCTTTTCTAATGACTTGCTGTGCAGAGTTTGCTTTTGCTGACAGTTACTCCTTTCATAGGAATTCCCTTAAGTGAACTCCAGTGAGTTACTTTTTATACTCCTGAGCTGCAGCATGGGTTGGGAAAAGATGCACCAAGAGGCACAGAGATTACAGCAAAAATGGGATCACCCAATTTTCCTGCATAAATCCTTTTCAGACCTCCAACATCTCCCTCTGTTAATGTAAACCATGCACAAAGGGAAGCATAAAAACTTCAGTGAGAAAGGCCTTAAATATTACTACTACAGGGAATTTCAACAATTTCCTGGTTATCCACCAAGCAGGAGAGCTAATGTAAAGCACAGAGCTCAGAGCAGGCACTCTTACAAGAGGATCTGTTGATGAACTCAATTTATGAGCCCAGCTACTTTTTAAAGGCAAAGGAGCTGGTGCTCCAAGCATTACCACTGTATTTCTGTAAATGGTGTCACTTTCCCTAGGACTGTAATTGCTGCTTCTGTTTGAATAACTGCTGGTAAATTCTTTTTACCAATAAACTCTATTGTCAATGTCAGATTGATAGTACTTTTGATATCAGCTTTAAAAAATAAATGTGATTCATTCATCAACAAGTTTTAATCGATACCTCCAAAATTTATATTCAGAAAGCATCTTCTCTTTGCTTTTAAACAAATAATTTCATCATAACCTGCTTCTCAGTAAAACTACAATAAGTTTTCACATTATATTACAGGAGCAATGGCTATTCAGTTCTAAATAATGGCTTCTTTGCTAGACAAGTCAATGGAAATTGATTTGTTTCAGCCTCCTGTGCTCACACACACAAAGCCCACGTACAACAATGCTATTGACTTCTGCAAACAGTGTTCAACCTTGCATCCTCAAGGACTCAGGGCAAAATTTTTAAATCATTCCCTCTCCTGCACTGTACCCTTTATGAATTGAGGCTGCATTTAAATGTCAGTCTCTGGCAATAATCCTATCAGGAGAAAATTTGTCACTGAATCGAAAATCTACTTTATATTGAAACATACACCCCAGAATTGGATAGAAGAAGGAAGAAAATTAAGATGTATTGAACTGCAAAATAAAAGCATCGACTGTACACTTGGTAAAAGGAAATGGGCTCCAGCACCCTGTCTGTGCAAGAGTTTTGGCTCACAAGCCACCCTATGGGCTCCCCAGGCTGCCTGCCAAAAAGCTCCCATCTGCACACAAAGGGTTCTGCATGGCAAACAGGCCTTGCCCAGCCCTGGGTGCACTGAATATTTTCTCTCTTCTATAAACAAGAACATTTAAAAACAATTAAAACAAAGATTAGGGATATCAGCACAGTAGAAGCATTAAGTGCAGTATTGAAGAGATAAGAGTCCATATACTCCATCAAAATCCAGGTTTATAAGCCCTGGAAATACAAATCAACTCTTTTCACATCCTTTTAATCCTTCCTTTCCTGTTTAAGCCTGATTATCAACTTCACCCCTCTCTATCCAAATAAAACACATCATCATTGTTACGTTTTGCATTTCAAGCACACTGTAAAAAAAAAAAACAAAAAAAAAAAGCTGTCAAAAGTCCATGTCTGAATGCCTTCAAGGCTAAAGCTTGACCTCAGGTTTTTTAGCCACCCCCTCGCATAATTTATTGGTCCCAACTTGTTCTACTCCATTTTGATTTTTATCTAACATTTCAGAGAGCACCTTTGCCACCTGAGAGGCTCCATGAGAGCAGCTTTGTTCACACACACCACAGCAATACTTTCACTTACATTTCACACAATACCAAGTGTCTAGCAGTATTAAGCCTCAGTATACATATGATAAAAACCTCTGAAGTGGGCACTTGAATATGTTTGATGTTGGCTAATCCTCATCCAAAAGGGATAAACAGGTGACTTGTGTTGTTGTTGTTGTTCCTATTATACCAGTGCCAACTCTGCATTATTTACTAGTTCACTGAGCTAAGTGACCCAACACAAATCTGAAGTGTGGCAGAACTCAGTCTTGTGCTACTCCTTTGGCTTTTCCTGGGTTTTCTTCTAAGCCCAAATAAGAAATCACCATGCCTGTGCAGTGCAGAGCAGGACGTGGCATTGGTCAGGTCTTGGTCTATCATGCACAAGGATGGGTAACAGCAGGAAACAAAAATGACCAGCTGACCATAAAACTTGGGTTTAGTTGAAAGCAAAGTGTTGAAATGCAATCTTATCCACTCAGTTTATCAGCATACTTTATCATGAAAAGGACAGTTAATATAATTAATACAATTATACATAAAACATGTGTAATCCTGGGAAAGGAGAGGATACCCTCTGGGTCACCTCAGCTGGAGGCTGGGCCTCCAGAAACCCTGATGGTCACCTCTGTGAACCATAAATCCTTTTACTGTGCAGATAGATGTTTTCACTGATGCAGTGTGGACTGATAGGAAACTACTGTACCAGACAACAGCTTTCACAGATTATTCAGCAGTGCTCCAAGGACAGATGAAGAACCTATGAATGCCAACAGAGATCATTTGATACATGACTAAACTTCCCTCCTCCTTTCTTCCTTCCCTACATTTTTTTTTGTTTTGTTTAAATATTTACAGATGGACTGCCTGACTCAGAGCAAAGCTAAGGTACCAGACTGACTCTTGAACTACCCACTGGTCTGGTAAGAATCACTTCAAGGCCTTAAATTTAAGTCTGCATGAGAACAGCCTTTACATAAGAAGTGAAGCCAGAAATAGAAACCACTTTGGAATGCAGCTGTACATGTTGATGTGAGTCCTCTTGGTATTATCACTGAGTGTTATTTTGAGATAGCCCTGATTTCTTTTCCTAATTTTCAACCAGTTCTGTTCCAGTTATTTCACAGAAGAAGCTGTACTTAACTAAAATCCTATTGAGAATTTTCCTGAGAAAATACTGTCCTTCAGTTTCTCCCTTCTGACAGAGAGAATACAACTTTAATAAACTAAATTAATAAACATTTTCAGTAAATGTGAATGCTCATAGAAAGGAAAAGGGAGGGGGGACAAAAAGGAGGGGGAAAAAAAAGGAGGGGGAAAAAAAAGGAGGGGGAAAAAAAAGGAGGGGGAAAAAAAAGGAGGGGGAAAAAAAAGGAGGGGGAAAGTGTTTCCACTGCATCTGGAGCTTTTTTCATCTCATGGCTCTCCAGGTCCTTCACTTTCCATGGTAATCTCACATATAGCAGGCACTGACTCAAGGTCAAATTACTGTAATGTGATTTTAATGTTGCTTTTAGCTTTGTTTTTTTTTTCTTCTGACCACTGAATGCCACCTGAGGTGCTTCTCTTCTTACAGACAATTTTTTATATCACCACATCACATATATTAACATTTTGTCACTCTCTACCCATATTTACTGCTGTGTTCCAAAACTCATTTCTTCCTCCAGGTTACAGAATAATAAGCATCCACTTGCTTCTCATAAATGGCCTTACAAGTATTTAAAATTATTCTTTCCTTTTTCTGATCTAACCTTGCCTTTCTCTTCTGTCATTTACTTGAGGACTGCTTTATTGAAATAAGAAGTGTCCCCTTTTGACTGACATCACCTGAAGCAATATGCTCATCAACTGGAAACCAGTTAGAAAACAAAAGACTGGACCCTAAACCACCAAGGCAACAAAAACCTCTCACATATCAGAAATGCTGTTTCCAACTCTAAGACAAGAAAACGACTGAAAGGATTTGGAGAGATGTCTTTATAGTTTTGGGTGGCTATGTTTAGTAAGGACAGAGAGGGGGATTTGACAATGAATGCTGATTATAAAAGCAAAATTAAAGAATTTGCCTTGTCTACCTGGCTGAGAACCTAAAAAGCCTGTAAGTAAATAGGATTATTCATCACAATTGTTTTCCTGTATATTTCTGGGTGTTTGGGTTGGATTTTGTTTTGTTTTCCATTGAAAGTTTGGAGAAACACAATATTGTCTACAATAGCTGCAAAAGGAGGAGCTTGGAGACCTGAAACTTCAACCCATCCCCTTCCGGAACAACTTTAAACACAGAGTAACTTTTTATTTCTTTTTATCTTTGAGGGACTTCCGTACTTGGAAGCTGCAGCAGAGGCAACATTGCAGTCTCACCATTCAGTATTTTATAAAAACATCAAGTTTAACATTTAAATTAAAACTTTAGTCCTCGGGTCCTTCAGTCCAGGAGAGAAAATGACACAGCCATAACTCAAAGGGTCTGGGTGTAGAAAGTAAGTCTAAAAATTAACTTTAAAAAAAATAATAATAGGAAAATGTATGTTTGATTATGCAGAGCAGACTGTGCCTGAAAGCTTGGCATGGGCAACACTGTGCCAGAGGAGAGCAGGAGTGTAAGCACACATCACCAGGGGGATGCAGAAAGAAACAAATCTCATTGAGATGGATGAAACCAGGCAGAGCAGGTGAACAGAAAGTGAGTAATTAACAGCCTGAATAATAATATCAATGATGAAATCTAAACCTGCAACTGACAATAACCAGTGGGAAACTTATTAATACCCAGGTGCACCTAAGATGAATTTTTTTTTTCCTTTCTTTCAGAGTGAAAGAAAACCATCAACTCTGTACATAAATCTTCCCCACAATCTCACACGCTGAGCAGTGTGTGAACCCCAGCAGTGGGGAGGCAGCTTCTTTGTGACAGCAGCTGCTCTGTGCCATCATGCTGCTAATTATTTAAAACATGGTGTTAGAATTCACAGCACTGTGCAGTTTATCAGTCCAAAGTAAGCAACAAGAGAGGCATGTCTTGATCCTAGGAAATGATGAGCAATTTATGGAAATGTTACCTCTCTCATTCTCTGGGGGAAAAGGTGCTGTTTCACCTGTGTGGCAGCCAGCTCTTCAGAGGGAGAACTGGATGCTAATGTTCAAATCCTCACAAAGAACACAAAGTTTCTTTTGGCCAAAACCAAAACACTGCTACCAGTTAAATGCAACCCACTCCTGCCCAATGAATGTCTGTAACATCCCATCAGCCTTTATTATTTCACACCTTAGATATCAGGTGCAGAGGAAAGAAATGCAAAGTTCATTACTCCTAGTAATGAAGGAGTTAACAACCCAAGCACTCAGAAAAAGAAACAAAATACTTTGTTTCCTCCCCTTTGTCACTATTTTGTAATCTAACCTTTGCCATGAATTAATTTCTGGAGGTCTCCATTAAAACTCTTAACATTTAGGCTAAAAGTTCAGCATAAACTCAGGGTCACTGTTTGCAGGGCTCCCTGAGCAAGAAGTCTTATTGCTTGGAAGTAACCATGAATGTTAAAAGGTACAAGGCAAGTATAATCAGAAAATGAAATAAAAAACTAAAAATATCCCCGTGATCTATGAATGTAGCCACGGTGTCTGACAAATTCAATTAAATCTGTCATACATCATTCCTGCAATGTTATTGATAGAGACATGGCAGTATTGAATTTTAATTATTCAGCTAGTATTGATCCCACAATAATCTGGTGAATATCATCTCAGGTTGTCAGTACCCCTAGGAGACAGCAGCTATTATCTAATTATAAATCACACTGTGTCACTTGATAAAAGGTTAGGGCTTTTTTTTAATTTTTTAATTTTTTTTTTTTTTTACACGTTTTTACAGTCAGATTCTCATGTATAAATCAGAGTGACATGACTGTCTGCAAATGCTAATTATTTTCCTCTCATTGAGCAGCTATTCCATTACCATGATGGACTCATAAAAGTGAGCTCTCCGTGCATGTAGCAAATTCCCAGAAACCCAGCAACAATTCAGGAACTGGGATTTCAGATTTTTATTCCGCATTGACCTTGAGCATCAATTTTAACACTTTGCAGGGTTTGCATTTCCCCCAAGGAGAAGAGTGGGACAATATTTGCAGTACCCACTCATTAAACACAGATTCTCAGAGGAAAGCTGCTGAACAGCAGCAAACTGTCCTTTTTGCCTCTTCTATGGAGACCAAGAGGCAGGATAGTAATCCTGCAGAGTTTTCCTTTGCCCCTGCTGCTGTCACCAGGGAACTGGATGGCTGACACTCTCAATTTTCTTTTTCTCCCCTCAGGCTCCAGTTTATAAATCCACTCAGGACAACAGGAGCACGTCACCTTGCAGTGACAACAGTGTAAGAGGCAGGGATGGCACCCCAAGGGCACACAAACACCCCATACCTGTGCACAGCAGCACCCAGGATTCCTGTGGCAGCTCCTGTTGCATTCCCTGCCTCCATCCATCTTCTTTTGCCGTGTTCCCTGTTTTGGGGGTGCCAAATGAACCCACGTTCACTGTCACTCACAGAAGACACCTGCTCCCTGTCACTTTGCTGCCCATTCTCATGCCTTGCAGTGCCAGGATGCTTCTTGTTTGGGTAAGCAGTGCTCCTGTAAGCTCATTCCTTGGCCTCTGGTGAGGAAGTCCTGACAGATGAGGACAGCTGTGATATACTGCTGAGATAACAAAAACACCCCAAAGCTTGAGGTAATCTACCATTATTCAGCAACCTTGAAATAGGCACTCAAGGAAGTCTCCAGCAGTCCTTTACAAACCTTCCTTCTTTATAACATGGAAAAGACATCCTTACATCCAAAGAGATGCTATGAAATCTGGTAATTTGGGCCCAGAGGAGTGTGCATTCCCCAATGGCAGACCCATTCCTAGCAAGCAGTTTTTCCCTTTTATGACAATTGGCTCAAACACCTCCACTGATCAAAAACTGCAGCACTTCTGGGTGGGTAGAGAAGTTCCAGCATATTTACTGCTTCAGAGATCACAACTGAGCTCCTCCAGCTCCATGGAGAGACCCAAGGGCAAGCAGTGCAGCTCCCCAGGTAAGGGAGGCAGAGGGAATCTTTACACACAATCCAATAGCACGGGACAGGCTGGATCCCTGCAGGGTACAGTTATGAATAAGGAAAGAGGGCAATAAAAGTGCCTGATGATTGCTCCCTAAAATACAATGACTCAAACAACTGCAGTGCTGGTCTGTAATAAAGGTAGCATTCAGTGCCATTCTGGGACTCCTTTTTTTTCCCCCCTTACACATGCCTTCAACTTTATGATACAGAAATAATGATAAAATAAATGATCAGCGACAAATGGCCCAAACTGAGAACATGAAATCTGAAAGGGGAGGTTAAATATTTAGGAAACTGTAAATGTTCTCCTTAAGTTTTGAATTTGGTCTGATTTGAAAATGTCACTATTGAATCAAGGACAATTTGGAGACTAGAGGAATTTTACAGCTGAAACAAGGGACATTTTGGAAAATCAGGTTCAAATGAGAAACACACCCAGGAAAGCTACAGCCTGGTGCTCACTGCAGTCTGCAAACCCAAGTGGGCTGGGGGACTCACTTCATTTTGTCAGCAGACATTTTTACACTTGTACTGGATGCCTCCAAAATTGTGACATTTTCTGCAGCTAATGGATTTCAGACACTCCTCAGGGAGACCAATACAATCCTCCATTCCCTAAGACTGCCCTGAGCTGAAGGATCTTTCAGGAAAAAAATACATTATCAGCAACAGCCTCAGACTGTGCAATTTGCAGGGGTGAGGGACTGCCAGGGTCCCCTTGTATGTGCTACAACCAGAGACTTGCAATAATACCAGAAGTTTTTATTCTTTGGGGGACTGAGTTTCAGTTCAAAGGGAAAATTGGCGTGGAATAACACAAATAAATCCTTTCTTTTCATTTGACAGAAAGCTAAAACATGAGGTAGCATTAGAAGCTGCTCTGGGTAACCTTTGCTAACCCACTCGTAGCAAGTCTGGGTGACATCAGCACTGTGTTCACTTCCAATTGCTTATTCACCTTTATTTTCATTCTTTTAATTACCCCTAAACTCTCCCTAACAATGCAGCATGACTAGACACTGAAATTAAGAGAAAAGCATCTTTGTCTTTTCTCTTTACATAGCACTGAAGGAGTGTATGTGTGTCATCCCTTTATTTATTTTTTTTAAGTATTTGAGGATTATAAAAATTTAAAAATTAGTAATTGCTTTCTGCTCCATTTCTCTGGAGGCAGAGCAGACAAACCCATATTGGAATCCAGATTCTTCTCACACCTTCGTGCAGGTTCCTCGAGGCTCACTCAGTGATACCAACTTCTCTCCCTATATGCTGTCATTTTCATTCTACAGCTAAAGCTGAATTCAGTAGTTCCAAGCCAAAGGCCATAACAGGGACACCAAAATTAAAAATTCTCCTCGTGTGAAAGGCGAGGGTGGCTGCCTGAATCACAGCAAACCCCATTTCTTCAGCTTCTTGTACTAACACTACAGGGTTAGGTCAAGAAAAGCCACATGCTCCAAAATTTCATTCATAGGTTGCTGGCTGGAGCCTTGGGAAGAGTCTCTAACTCCCTTAGATCTTACCCCACACCATCTGCCACAAGATTCACCACGACCTATAACAGCCCAGGCAAAAAAAATATGGAAATTTAACCAAGGATACAGAGAGTGGTGTTTGCTCTGAATTATGATAGGCAGCTGGTTGTGAGCCTTGACTCACCCTCAGAGCCCCACCTGAGATTTCCTAACCCAAATGATCACAGGGCTGCTTTTCACTCCTCTGATAACCATAGCTCTGCTGCAAGATTCTCCAGGAATATTCAGATGCCCCAGTCCTGCTACATCTCAGCATTCTTCTCCAGTGCCTCAACTGGATTTTCAGAACTACTTGGGTCTTTTATTCCTCCTAAAAGCTTGTGGGATCACACACAACATTCAGTGAGTTGAATGATCTTATTTACTGTCTTGTGCTGCAAGATCCCTTCCAACCACAGGACAGGATTAAAAAAAACCCCACAAAAAGCAACAGGCTCAATCAGCCCTGAATGGACAAGGACAGCACAACCTTGATCATAGTTGAGTGATGTTTTATGGCTCAGGACAGGAAATGGAAAAGACTCCATTTCAGACAGAATGATAAGCTGCATGAATCGAGTGAGGTGTTTGCTATAAAATGACTTATTTCTGCCTCTGTGAGTGTTTATCTATAAATAACATCACTGCCATTTGGGGTTTTTTCTCCTCCTGATGGCCCGTGCTGCAATTATACTCACTTGACCCATTCCTCTACCACAGCTGACCTGTGCAGGAACTCCTGCAGTAACCCCATCTTCTCTGCCTTTTCCTCACAGATCCACACCAAACTGCAACCTGGTGAAACCACTCTGTCACTCAACAATGCAGCCAGAGACCCAGCTCCTCTGAATCCTCCAGGATTACTTTGCTCAATCTGTTACACTCCAAGGGTGAAGAGTTACTGCTTTCCATCCACTTTCTTTTTTCTTGTCTGTCTTCCCTTTTCTATGTTGAAGGAAATGAAGCCACATCCATTCCAATTATTACTACTATCTAAACCCTTGCCAGTAACAAGGCATATGGACAGCTAAACATGCACAAACTAATCAGCTTTTACTGCCTGATAGAGTGTCACACTTGTCGTGTTCCCTGATCAGCTGAGCTTATTAGTTCACTGCATATGATGGCTACAAATTTGCATCTATTATCCATTGTCTGGAGATTTAAAAGCTTCCTGTTCTGCAAAGATTATCCATCAATGGAGGCAATTCTTAAGGCAGAGAAAAGAATGTTAGTTCAGTGCTAGCTTTGCTAGGCAGGCCTGGTTGGATTTATCATCTTAATCTGTTACTCTGACTGAAACTACTGCAGCTGTTTTTATTCAGCTATCTCAGAACTGATTGGCAATGTATTAGCAATAACCACACTAAATGCTTTTCTGAATCCTTAAAGACAGAAGTCAAATGGGACTTCTTTTTCTTTGGTTTAACAAGAATTCAGCATGTGCTCATAAAACCAAGTAGGTACCTGAGCAGATGAGAAGAACCATTGAGTGGTGCAGTCTCTGGCAGTTTAAGAACTTGTTTTATCCTGCCCTGCCACTGCCATGGCATCTGGGGCTCAGCTCTGGAGGGAGGTGGGGGGCAGCAGCAGACAGGGGAGGCTCTTGCCCCTTTGCAGATCATGGGCAGCCAAGAGAATGTTTTGCTGATTTACCTCCCCAAGAGAGAAACCAGGGCTTTAATTGTTCTTCATTTTACACCTTTGAGGAATAGAATAAAGGTGAAAAATCCCCTTTAAAGAGTTGGTTAGAGCTTTTTCTCCCTCTCCTCCCCTTGGAGGCCACGTTATTTCTGCCATCCCACTGCCCAGTTTTGGTGAAGCAATCCATCCTCTATCTTTAAATAACTTCATATGACTTTTTAATTATCTTTTTTTTATTATTATTAATTAAAAAGCCCTTTGTCATGTCCTAATCTGCAAAGTTTTCTTCTGATGCTTTTTCTTCCCACCTTGTCCCCTCCACACTTCAGCTGGCTCATGTTTTGGGGTGGTTGTTAAGGAATCACTCTTTCCCTAGAACATCTAACATGTTTCTCCTCTTCAGCAGGACACAAGAGATGCTAAAATGTGACTCTCCTCCTCCCCAGTGCACCACTTGTCATACTTCATTTCATTTCCAAGAGATTCTGAGGACAATTCTACTCACTAACACAGGCCTGTGGTGCCTACTACTCACTAGTGGTGCCACACTTGACACAGATACACATTCAATCTCCAAAAATAAATTATCAGTAATCTTTATCCATTTACACATTCCAAGCAGGGGAGGAACAACTGGAAATCAGAGCCAAGCAGTTTATCTTGCAAGAATCAGGGCTAGCCTGATTCTATATTGTTGATTCAATCTGGCTCCATTTTTTCTTGCTACTGCCAGTCTCTTTTCTCTCTCATTATTACCTTCAGCCAGAAGAAAAAAAAACAAACCAGAAATAAAAAAGGCTGATACGTATTCCAGCCATAAATCAGCAAACACAAGACAGTACATGAGTATTCAGGCTGGCATCTTCCTAAAGAGATTGTGGCAAACTTGCTTGGCCTTCAGCCACTTTAAACTCTTGCTTAATCATCTCTGCAATGCATTTTTGGTTGCCATTCTGCCCTTCCAAGTGAGTGTAGGTAGTTAGAGTAATTGTGCTGTCTAACAAGTCAGAAAGAGGGAATTACCTGCCCTTTGCTTTCTGCTCAGGTCAACTAATCCTCAGAGTGGTCAGACAAGCTGCAGAATGTTGTAGACAACTCACACAAGGCAGGCAGAGGGGCAAATCCATCCCAGGACTTGAGGCTGCCTCCAAATCCAGAGCAGGAGGCAGGAGTAAGGGGAGAGGGACAATGGGAGCACCAGTGCTGGTGGGTGCAGGAGCAGGCCAGGGGCCTGCAGCAGTCACCAGGAAAGCTGAACAATTACCTTCATTCTCTCATTGCTCTGCTCAGAAAGTGTGGGGCTACAGATTGAAAGTGTCAAGAAATGAGATGGCAACTGGCAATGTAACTCTCCACTGTATTTGCAAAGATTATACAATTTCTCTGATTCCTTCCCCGTTTCCAAGCAGATATCCCTGATCAGAGGCAAATGGGAGTATAACAACAGAGAGACTGCAAAGCTCAACATGTTTAAGGTGTTTAATGCTGCAGCATTTAGTGATGTTTATTCAGGCACTGGTGATGCTGGGGCTGCTGCTGAATAAACACACCTGCTTGGGCCCTTACTTACCCCAGGCCTAACAAATACTGTCCTGAGCAGCACTGAAACAAACCAAAAGCAATAGCAAGCACCTCTGCACTGAGGCCAGGGAGTGCCAGGGTTTCTGGCAAAAGCATGAACTCTCCATAATGGGTTTCTTGAGAACCAGCAACAAAAAGTAAACCAGCAGAAATATCGAGTTAATTCCCAGTGATCATCTACTTCAAGGTTATGTGATGAAAGAACATCAAGAAAAGTAGCAACAGTTTTGTTGGTTTCTGAGATATCCCTTTGCCATGTCTTGTCATGAATGAAGGCAGAGGCACCTAACAGGTGGAGGAGAAGAAATGTTAACTCCATTACACAGGTACAGATGAGTGGTCCAGCAAATTGTGCAATATGAGATCATTACTACTTTTAATCCTGTTGAGGCAACTGACCTATGCAGCTCAAGCAAGCATGGCCATCCTTGACCACGAGGGATTTTAGAGTCATGATAAAATTACAGTAATTTTTCTAGAAAATCTCTCTTAGAGCACACAAATAAACCAGGATGAGCCAGGGCTCCCAGACACTATCATTTTATATGAAAACTGTAAAAGACACCGTGTGAAGTAATATCCTCTATTTCTGGACCTCAAAAGAGAAAGATGGGAAAACAGTTCTCTACCAACTTAGTGACTGGAAAGCTGAAGCAAAAAAAGACCCACAGCAGTCAGTGGCCTGGTGGCTCATTCCAGCAGTTCATTCCCACATTGCACTGCCCCATGAGACTAGGCAACTAAATATTTATAAGGGAAGAACAGAAGAAGTATTTAAAATAGAATATTTAAAAAAAAAAAAAAAACAGTCTTTTACCCATTAGCAATAAAACTCCCCTGCTATTAAACAGTCTGTGACCAAGGGATGCTGTGTATTCTCAGGTCTTTTTCACCCAAACTACTTAATTCCAGGGGGATTTAGCTTTACAAGTTTAATTTGGTCTGAGAAGGTAACAAAAGAGAAGCTGAGACTATTTCACTTTATGGTTCTGCTCATGAGTACAGAGCTGCAAGAAGAGGCACTCCAACCTTCACTGATAGCAAAAATAGTGAGATACAGGTGCCAATTTAACTGAGACTATTTAAATCACTGCAAAATAAACTGCTTTCCCAGAAGCTCCATGAAAAAAAACGGAAGTCAAAACTATTTTTTATTCAAGTAAACAAACTGAAAGAGTAGACAATCTCATTAATTAAAAACACTGAAAATAGCTGAATTATTCCAACACTTGCAAACATAGCACACTGTAGAATGTGGATTAGCAGTCCCATCCTTATTTCCTAATGGTGTGTAATTGGTGATTTCCTAAAGATAAACATGGCATTTCTTCAAAGTAAGCACAGGCTCTCTTTGCTAAAGAATTGGGGCTTCTTTCTTTACTGAAAGGTGTTGCAGTGCCAGGATGTGCCCTTTCTTCAGGCTGTGTTCTCAACTGCTGGAGCACATTTCAACACCACTAGGCTCATTCTCTGAAAAATCTTTTAGGCTGGCACAGAAAGGAATCTTTTTTAACATTTCAGTCATTATCTTTTAGTGAAAAGGAACGTGTAATACCAAGAGTATATTTGCCAAGAAAGCTGGTTGTTTTATTTGAATATTTGCACAGATTTTGCAGCAAATCATCTTTCCTGTTTCTTTTGCATTTTCAGATCTGAGAAAAAAAAAAACAACCCACGTGCTTCAGTAGCATACAAATGGAGCAAACAGTGACAGCCCCAAGGGAGAGGGGAGTAGGAAAAAGCCAAAAAATACATAATACAAACACACAGGAAGAATAGAAATCAACTTTTTTAACTAAGGGAATAATTTCATGCAGTCGTGGAGCTTGTTGCAACAGAGTTAGAACAAAACAACACAGGAGATCATGTCATATGGCTAAGCATCAGAAAAAAAAAAATAAAAATGTAAAAGGATATAGCTCTCTGATGAAGAGCTGAACAGAGTGTGCTAAAAGGTCAGCTAAGAGTTATGCCATGAAGGCCCATTTCCCAAAAAGTCATCTTATTGCTCACATTACCAATAATAAAAAAATTTCCACACCAACATAAGCTTTTGCATGGATATTGGGAATGTCACTCTGCATCCTAATGCCTACAATAAATAGAAGGTGCACACATGCATCCCTCTCTTCCTGCTTCTCCCCACAACATATTTACTTGTGCAAATCAAGCCCTTGTCTGGCAGCAATATGCATTTTCTTAACTTCTTAAATTGTATGTGCAGCAGCTGATCAAATGCCTAACTAAATTTGCACTTCAGGCAGCCAGAAAACACTCTAAAGATCATCTAATGATGTGATGATGTGGAGGACAGACAAGTGCAGTAAGGGGTATCCACATGTGCAACCAGCAGTGTCTTACCTGAAGGGACATCTCCCACTCTCACCTCTTCCCTTCAGGATTCTAGCAAGAATTCTGGAACCAGAATTCATGAGAAGCAAAGCACCACAATGTAAAAGTAGAAAACAAATGTATTTACTGTTTATCTTGGCTCCTTGGTGACCCAAGTGGCTCATTACAATTCTTAAGACTTTCCTTGTGGCTCCAGGCAGGTCCCTTACATGCACAGACATAAATGAATTTGGAGTTAATATCTGGTACTGCCACCTCATACCTTGAGGTCTAGGTGGGGGACTCTGAATCCTGCCCCTTTTTCCACACTGCTTGTGGAAGACCAAGTCAGAACAGAAAGTTTTCATTAAGCACATCCCAAGAACACATGAGAAGTCACAGCTAAGAGAACACCTAGCTTAGAGACTCTTATTTCACCTAGAAGCAAGCTGGGTTCACACCATCTCAGCTCTGTGACAGCAGAGACACTTTGGGCCAAAGCAGAACTAGAAAACATAATTAAAGACATGAGTCAACTATCAGACTTCAACCAACTTCAGCATTAGGTGACAGCTCTGCAGGCTTTCAGATTCATCATTTTGGATGAGGTACCCAAATTCTGACTAAGCACCTATCCTCAGCTTGGGCACAGTTCTCTGACTGAAAGAGGGTGAAGAGAATCTGCCTGTTTTGTGGGAGGCTGAGGGGACAGTCTTAGGATACTGAAAGAGCAGCAGTCATAAGTACGCATGAAATCCTGGAAACCAACAAATTGAATATCAGTGCAGCAGCATATGAATTGTAAGACTAATTATTTTTAACAACTATTTGCTTCAAGACATAACAGCTCCTATTGCTCCTATTACCCATTATCACTGTGACAGTATTCAAGAACTACAGTATTTAAAAGTCACAAACTACTCACTCAGAAAACAAAACCCCTTTCCTCCATGGGCAGTGGCTTTCATTATTTCACCCTTCATGCAATCACTTGCTGCTGCTGTCTCATTCTTCACAGCTATCCTCTGCAAAAAAGAAAAAACAGTTGAGTTAATCAGGATTAAAATTCCTTGCTCTGATTTCCTGCCACAGGGGTCACTCTGTTTCTACCCAGCTCAGCTGTCCCTATCTGGCCTTCCAGGCAGTGCTCCTGGCATTATTCTGCTTCTGCTCTACCTGGATCAAGAGGAGAGAAGGTAAAGCAGGCTCCAAGGCACTGATTGAAGAGACACCTCCTGCCTAGGTAGCAAAAGCTGCTGATGGAGATCATCTCATTGAGCAGCTCGTGTGCTGTTTGCAGCAGAACCATAGGTGCTCTCAATCAGCAGCAGCCCCAGGTACTCTGATAGGACCCGGGGACTTGAATCCTACTTTTATCATAGGAACAGATACCACAGCCACTGTGGGCCAGCTGCTTTTTAAAAAGAAAAGAGAGGCAGCATAGCACCCCTCAAGGAATACACTTAGCATGACAAACTCATTTATTCCCAGCAGTTGTTTACCACTCTGTCCCTTTCCAGCAGCAAGTGAGGCAAAAGACAGGATTTGAATGTGAAATGGTTTCAAATTTACAGTGGAGAAGGCAGGTGGAGTCCAGATTCCCCTCCCAGATCTACTGTAAGACCTGGTGGGGCCCTTGGGCTGCATCTGAGGAACCCTCCACAGAAAGCAGAGATACTGGGAAGCAGTGTGGTAGCCTGGTAATGACAGGATTGATGTCAAATCTCAGCTGGGTGAGACTTCAGGAGGAGGAGGGTTTGCTGTCCATCATTGTGCAATTTTATTCATTTGCCACAAGCAAGGTTTCAATCTCTCTCTTCCCTGGTAGGATCAGACTGCTGGAACCACTCCTCACCACTGCTGGGGTGATGAGCTGAAGTCACCAAAGCTGTGACCATACACTTAGTGCCAGGTTATGGCACATGGGGAGTCAGACTAAAAGCTCAATGCTCACAGTAGCCCAAATCCTTCACCTCCACTGACCAGATCCTCTCTCTTAACTCAAATCCACTGCAAGGCAGTCCCACCACCCACTGACAGCACCAGTCCTGGAAAATAAATAAATTAACAAACAGAGAAAACACCTCCTAAACCAGAGGTGGCTCCAAGATGGGAGTGCCCCTGGGAGGGAGGGGATTAGATGGGGTGGCCCAAAACAGCCCCCATCCTTAGGCACAGGGAACAGATAGATTACACACCTGGAATGGAACTAACAGAACTCAATAATTAAACAACAAATAGCAAAAATTGTCTTTATAATCAACAACATGTCTGATGCACACTGGCTGAAATCTTCCCCTCTTTGCTGGCACTCTGGGATTTCAAGATATATCTGTATCAAGTAATAAAAATCAATTGAAAATTCCTATACACATCTCCTTGTGGAATTTTTTTATTATGATTCATTGAAACTCACAAATTACACGGCCCTGGTTTTCAACACCACGTGTCCACGAGGCCCTCCTGTCTCTCTACCTCTGGCTGGAAAGTCAGCTCCCTGCAAATCTGCAATTTCATTTCTCAATCGAGTTTGCTTTCTAGTGTCAGAGTGCCAGAGGCTGCACCACTCGGGAGGACTGACTGTGCCAGGAGAAGCAGCACACAACTCTCACCCAGCACAAAAAAAAATCACATGCAAGAAGTACTCCCTGTCACTGCAGCCCCAGAGTTATATGGGAGCCATCATAACTACATTTACTATTATTTTGGGTAATTTGTGGTTGTTTACGCAGAGTGAAAGAAAAAGCATTCAGTTTGGGTGTAGAAGAAGAGAAATTGCTCAGGAAGCTGAGAGCAGCCCCCACCAGAGCAGCTCAACTGGGACTGATGCCCAGTGGGAGCCTGTGGGGAGAGGCACAGTTCCTCTGGAAGCAGAGCTTCCAGCCTGAGAAATTCCCAATGCTTGGTCTTCTTCCAGCCACAGAGCTCCTGGAGCCCACTTTCATCTCTAGAAAACTTTCCTGTTGCTAGTATGCCCTTTGAGCTGGGCTTAAAAATTCAGGAAGAAAAGGGCAACATTTTCCAGGAGTGCAGAGAAAGGATAGATCGTGTATATATACATACATGTATGTATAGATTTGTAATATATATTTGAGTTATTGTGATACTATGCCCTGTAACAGTAACATGGAGCAGCACAGGGGTTTCACCAGTCACCCTGAAAGAAATCCCACACTTTGGCTATTGAGGAGCTGGATTCATAGAGTTGGTTTTTTTAACTTAGTTTCTCACGGGTTCCATAAAGCAGAACACGGTGTAATTTATTGCTTGTCTAACATCCTTCCTACCAAAAAAGATTACAAAAATGTTTTACTGCCACTTACAGTTAAACATCCTCACTCAAAGGCAGCAGAGCTAATGCTGGACTCACACAAGCTTAGAACTTCATGAGCAGATGAAAGATCTCAAAGCTTAATTACTTTTGGGGGACAAAATCCCCACCACCTTCCTTCTAACCATATTCTTCTCAGGAAGAGGGATCTGAAAGCTGAAAAACTCAAGAGAGGAGCTTGAAAGGAAAGATGTGAGCCAATGTGGCTCAGGAAAAACATACAAGGGAGCATTCCCAGGCCACACAGGCCAAAAAAAAACCAAAAACCAGAAAGATTTCCTCCTCCCTCAGTGTCCTCAAAATGACAATGACAGACCAGAGGAATGAGCCCAGAGTCATAGGATAAGAGACACTGGCCAGGGCAACACAGCAGGGACATTGTTAAATGAGCAGAATCATTTATATTTGACTTCAAAAAGAAATGATGGGACTATCCTCAGCTTGCTGCAGAAAGATTATCATTCCTGGACTGTCACCTGGGCTTATCAATAAGTATTTAGCCAGGAAGAATACATTACAGAGATATCTCGGGACATCTGGAATGTGGCAGGGACCTGAAACTTCTCTGTTCCAAGCCTCAGGCAATAAAGTACTGGGTGAGGTGGTTCTGTATTGAAGCACTGAACCCCCATCAGATTTATGCAGTTCACAAAGCTCAGGTGCTGACTCCAAAATCCATGAAGCAGAGATGGCACCTAGATTCCTCTCCCCTAAAGAAAGGGTTATGCTTCTTTTAGAAGATGGTTGGAGCCACAGACAATACCTAATGTTTTGAAGTCTAATTATGGAGATAAAGAACCCTACTGAGTTCCTGACAATGAAACTGCTTCCAGGACTACCACCAGAAATGTTCCTGCAAGCAGTTCTGGAGAAGGAAGATAAAGACCTCAGTCTTTACAAATCCACCTTTGCAGTTTTGTGACTCATCTAAAGCCAAAAACCTTAAATGCAAATAAATCATCCTCATCCAGTTTTATCAAGGGCAACACCCAACACTAAACCCAAAGCTAGAAAATTCATCCACTTTAACATTACTGAGGAGAGGAAGAGATAGTTGTGTGGAAACTTCTGGGGCTATTGTCACAAGAAGAAACCATTATAACCCATGAAAGACAATGAGCCTTTGGAGCAGGACTGATTTAGCTCTCCCAAGAACTGCTGCTAGGAGTTAAAGCAGATACTTCCTTGTTTAATAGAGTTCCCTGCAAAAATATGCCAATCAAAATACTGTGCCTTGCATCTGAGAGATGCCCTTGTCCAGCAGAGACAGAGACGAGTGTAAACAGCACAATTCAGTCTTCTCCTTGGCACACACTGAACAGCAAGTAAATGCTGAAAACACTGGCAAACAACCCCAGTGTGCAGCTTGATGAGGTTTGCTCCACAGCACCTGTAAGTAAAGAGAGTGCAAGCATCTGTCTCCCCCTCTGGGCAGAAGAAAAACACAAGATCTGGCAAAGTCCATCCCTAGTGTGCTGAAACACAAGAAAAAAGAGAAGATAAACCCCTTACCTTTAAAACTACAGATAAAGTTTTCTTGGGTAGAGACTTCAGATTTGCAGGGGCTGGTGTCTAAACAACACAATCTAAGCAAACTCTACCTGAAAAATAATGCATTGAGGGCTTGGCTAAGGATGAGCTTGGAAATGGGGGGATTTTCTGGAATTTTCTTGGAATGTTAAAGATGCACATAAAACAGGTTTAGGTTGTGTGCCCAGAATTGTGTGGAATCAAGGAAAAGTACAAAACACTTCCTTGGTGTTCATTTAATGCCTGAAAGAATGACAATCTGGATGCTTAAAAATCAGATTAACCCCAATTGTGTCCAAACCTGGGCACAAGTCCTCATCTTCCCCTTCTTCCAAGGTGTTTGCTGGTTCTCTCTCTTCATTCCAGGAGCTACAAATGAAGGCACCCTGGATTTTAAAGATGTTATTTTTCATAAGACAAAAATATCCTTAGCATAATAATTCAAGTTTTTAGATTCAGGCATTCAACTTCAGAGCAAACAGTGTGGATGTGATGGTTTCAGATATTTTTTTTCCCCCATTTGCACTACAAAACAGGCAGTGGCTATGTTATAGTGCAAATGGGAGCTTTGGAACCACTGCTGTGCCAAGCTCTGGGCAGAGCTGAGTGTCCCAGGGTGCCAGTGGGACCTGACAGTAAACCAGTGTGCTACTCTTTCCAAAGATGTTTCCTCTTTCAGTGTGAATCTTCCTAACCCTGTCTGCTTCAGAGCTGGTGATGGGCTGGAGCAGAGTCTGGTTCCATCTGAGCTAAACTGGTGCATCAGCTGAATCCTGATGACAAAACCATCACTCTGCCCTGCTGAGAGAGAACTTCCTGTCTCAGTCTCAGCATCCCCAGGACTGTTCAATTCTTACATTTTAATTTCACTGTGATTCACACCATTCCACCTAATGTGGTAATTTTTTTACCACACACACAAAAAAAAAGCAAAACCCAAAATCACCACACACAATTATCAGGCCCCTGAAATACAAACAGAATATTTCAGCCTGTTAAACCCCTTCTCCAGTTTGTGCATCACATGCAGCCTTGCTTTGATTTCCTAGGATTAAGGATCATCCAAACTTGCTGCAATGCTGCACAAAATAAACCACTAACCTCTTAAAACAACAAGAGGAAGACATTTAATGAGTCTAAGACAATATTGCATTACTGAAGCAAAGATTAAAGGAACCAAATTGTTCCTTTAAAATAAAATTTGAAAGCTTTGCAGAGCCAGGAAAGAAAAAAAAGCCATACATGAAGAAAACACAATTATTCCAACCAGAGAAATACAGATGTTATTGGTAGAAAACATAGCAGGGTTTTTTGAGAGAACACCACCAAATGAAAGCAAGAGAAGAAAAAACTGGATGAAAGGAAGAAAGGATGAGGCAGATGAAAGGGAAGATGAGAGCCCGATGAGAAAACAGGAGGGTCATTTCCTTTATCTAGACTTGCTAACTTCACTGTTCAGAAACAAAGGCAGTGACTCTGCTTCACACAATCGTCTCCAAGGACTCTCTAGCCCATTTGGTGATATTTAAAAAAATAGTTCAAAGAAAAAAAAAAATTTACTCTTTAATGTCACTCAGCAGTAGTCCTGCAGCTGGGGATTTCTATTCATACAATGGTTTGAATTTTTTTCTGCCCTAGTTATTTCATTACAACCATAGGATTTATTACGTGATAACTCCCTGAGCTCTAATAAATTTGTTTTGGGGGGTGGGAGGTGTTTGTCTTATGATTCCAGTCTGGCAACAACTTTCCCATATAAAAATTAATCTATTGTATCTCATTTTTGTATAATCAGATCATTAAAATGCATTGCTAATATGTAAATCTGAGCTAACCTCATTACCATAATTATGCTCCATAATTATTGAATAAACAAGCATTTTAGAGTTTCTGAAGTCTGCTGAGAATGCTTTTCCAGCTTGGGAGTGGCTTTAATTATGAGCTCCCTAATCTTTATGATAAACCTTTGTGGCAATCCTGTGATGTGACTGTTTCAAAAGCTGTTCCAGATCTGACTGGCAAGGACCAAAGGTTCCTGTGCTGGGAGCACATCTGACAGCATCCTTTGCTCACCACCTGACTGGTGACATGCTCCCCACAAATCAGTAGGAATGTTTAATTTATAGGCAGAGCTTTGCTCATCAGCCTCCCTGTACTTGAAGGAATCATAAGCAATGAGTCAAATTCTGCCTTTCCCTCTGGAAGGAGAATTGGTGAGTGAACCTCTCTGGGTGTCACAGGAGTATATTGAATGTAAAGTATTCAAAGATAATACACTCACCAGAGATTTTACACTGCACAAGTACCCAGTGAAACTGCTTTCAAATGTGCTGCCTATTGAGTATTTTTCTCTCATTTCACACCCCACCCCCCCTTTTTTTTTAAAAAATATATTCCTAAATGAGGCATAGGGTAAACATCAGATCCCCAGACATTCCAAGCAGCTCCACTGAAGCTAATAAACCTTTACCAATGTATGGAAGATTCAGCCCATTAACTTTAGAAACCATCATGCACAGAACCCTGCTGCCTTTTTCAATCCAGTTTCATCTTCAGTAAGAGGCACATCGTTCTCAGTCAAAACACTGTTCACATCTTGACCTAAATGGAAAGTGGAGACTCAAGTGTCTTTCCAGGCCTCAGCAAAAGATATCCACAAGCTGTGATAGATATGACCTTTGAACAACTGACTCGTAAATGATCAATAAGGTCTTGGAAACATTTGGGTGTCCTTGACCCAGAATGATGATAGAAACAAAAATACCCATGATTTTGAGCTTTTGTCCTTTTACATGATAGCTTGTTTGGGAGACTTAAAGTTTCTCAATGGGATAAGAAGGTCAAAAAGATCAATCCATACAAATTTTCAGAGAGAAAATGGGGAAGAAAAAAAAAAAATGGATCTATATATCAGAATATATTAGCACAGAAGAAACAACAGGTTACCACCACCACTATGGTTCTCCAAAAGGCACCAGAAAATACAACACACACTGTGACAAGTCTTTCAACTCAAACAAATCCCCAAACACAGAGAGGGGAAAAAAAAAACAAAAACAAAAAAAACCCCACAGAAAGAAATCACCAGGAATCAGGTTACTTTCTTGTTTTCTATAGAGTCCCAAGGCTCAGCTGATTTATTTTCTTATAACGAAGAGATTAGAAATGCCCCATGTCCCAGAGGGTAGCTGCCTTTCTCCAGCCTGTCCCCTACATATTCAGTCTCTCCTCTCTCCCTCCCTAGAAGGCAAACTCGAAGGGAAACTCAGATTACATTCAGGCAGTGATGAACATTACCATTTGGGTGAGCTGGAGCTTGTCAAGCTCTCTTAATCTTTAGGTGAACATCACATTACCTGCCCACAGGACAAAGATTTGATGTGAAATTACACTTTGCTGTGCGTTTATAGGACAGACAGACTGCTTTATCTTAGAGAGAGGAAGAAAGATCAGACCTTCAAAGCAAAGAAAAAAGAATTATTCCCATTCTGGAATAGCATTACTTTGTAGGCAGAGACCAGCACTACTCTTTTCTACCTGTGGATTTTGTGTCCTTCTGCATAACCTTTTTTTCAGAGTATTGGAAAGAAAAGGGACAAGAGTAAACACTATTAATAAATAAATCATTTGCTCCTAAGGAGTTCAAGATGTAGAATAAAAAGAAATTCAAGTGATACAAGAAATGCATATTCTGAGCAGCATGTTAACCTGGAAATTAACCACAAGGAGCTGGTTTGGATGCATCAAATAACTCATGCTCTAAATTTAAATCTCGATTTATCCCATTAAATCCTTAGTCCATCCTTTCCCCACAGAGGGATTTCCAGTGCAGGGAACTGGGTAGAAGGAAAGATAAGATGAGTGCTTTGTTCAGTAGGAAAATCTCAGCACAATGCCAGGCTTAGAGCCCACACCAGGAACGACACTGACTCATGACAATAATGCTTTTCATTTCTGTAGGGCTTTTCAGCAGAAAACCTGGAAGCACTTTATTCATTTATTAAACTTCTCGACTAAGATGACATGTATTTGCTGGATTTAAAGAAAAAAAGCACATAAAGATCTGGGGCTAGATCCCTCTTTTTCAGTGAGAAAGGCAAAATAATATAGTAGCTTCAGGTCCTTCTTACAAGAGACTGTTCTTCCTCCTGTCCTCTTTTTCTGCCACTTCAATCCTAGATCTCCACAAAGAGTTTGCCCATGCTGGGCCACCAACTTGTTTGCTCTTCCTCTGGGAGCTTGTAGAATTTTATTTTTCTCTGAAGTGTACCCACACACAGAGGGATCTTCCCACAGGCCTGGAGATTATTGCAAGATGATGGTCAGAGCCCCAGATTACGTTTCCAAGTCTCTTTGTGTTTCACTAGCAATTTCTTTCAGCTGACTGCAGGAGATTTTTTGGGGGTAGGAAAAATAAAAAAGGCTTAAAACCCAACAGATTGAAAAGACCTTTCTGTCCCAGATCATCCCACCTCCTTCCTCTGTGCATCTCCTCAGTAGTTTCTCAGTGTAGAAGAGCTGTTGTTGCACTCTGCTCAAGCTTGCAACACTTAACTTCAAAGAAAGAACCACAAACCCCTCTTCCTGAAGCAGCACTAAAACAGTTAATTATCCTAAGCTAGTTAATAGCTTTTCATCATCAAGGACTGTTCTTCTACACACAGGCAGGGACAGAATCCATTTATTTTTTATGTATATCCTTTTATTTATCTCACTTCCACCAGCTGTATGATAATTTATTCTCTGTCACTGTTCTTAACTCACGAGTTCATTTAAAGTGTGATAGCAGTGGAAATACATTAACAGTTTCAGAGAATAAAACCTTTCTGAAAATGGAATCCAGCACTTTACTTTTACAAATACAGAATTTACACATTTGCACTTGGATTAATTAAATCCATATGGGAATAACCCAAGCCATACAGTATAGCACAATTTATAGGCTGCTACCTAATTATCATCAATTCAAGCAGAACAAAGCAGCCAGAAAACTGCCTCAGTGGAAGAGGTATATTTGGATCAGCCAAGATGTGAGCAAGGAGTCCCAAGCTGGGGTCCAGGATGTGGTTTTTTGAAACTAAGACTTTCCTGTAGCTCTGCAGATTGGACCCAATCTTTCCATTTAGCTCTCCATGCACATCCCAACACCCCCCCCAGGGCTGCTGCACTGACAGGATCAGCAGTTCTGTGCTTCAGGGGATGCAAAAGCCTGAGCAGTCTAGATGGAAGGGGTTTGGGGTGGTTTTTTTGGTGGCTTGCTTTTTTTTTTGTTGTTGGTTTGGGGTTTTTTTTTCCCTTTTTTTCCCCAAACTTTTCCATTCCCCCTTTTCCTTTTTCCTCAGCCTCTTCTGTGTAATTAAGAGCAGTTAGAAGAAAAGGAGGAAAAAGCAATCAGATGCTTGGGTAAACCAGACACTTGGCAGGACAACTTCCAGATCTCCATGTGAAATATCAGCTGTTCTTTGTAAATGGCCTCTCAGAGAAAGGCAGCTCCGAGGAGGGATGGCACACAGTTTGTCTGGAGGGACAACAGGATGGACAACTTTGCCAGATCAAAAATATGTTGGGCCTCTCCCCAGAGGCAGCGGCCTGTCTGCAAGGAAGCTTCCAATATATGCAAATGCACAAGGAAAAATGGGAAGGGTGAAAAGTCAGGAAAAGACACACACATCCACAATCCATCCCAGCAGTCATTATTATTGATCTTGCTGCTGCCTTTAAGGGAGGCATCTGTTACAGGAACCAGTGCTCAATGAAACTGAGAAGAAACACATATGCTTTCCCATCAACATGCTGGAGACAATTGCCCATCACTGTTCATTTGTTACAACTCTCTAGATTCAGCCACAACCTGGAAATACCATTTCAATACCAGCATTTTTCTTATGCAAACATGTAGAAAAAAAAAAAAAAAAAAAAAAAAATTCTACTTACTCCATTCTAGGTGAAATCTGATCAGATCTCACCAGCTGCACCAAGTAGAAACATTCTGCTCCCATCAAGAAGCATTATTTGCACAGCTACTAACATGCTCTAGTCAACACCTCAGTGGAGAAATAGGATCCATGCAACATAAAAGATGATTTTAGTCTTAATGTTCAGCTGTCATTTCATTGCTCATGCACTGTTCATTTGATAAAGTACTTAAAAGTCAAATGCCTCTCAGTTTTAACCTTATATTTGTACTGCCCAGCCTTCTTCAGCTAGAAATTTCTCCGTGTATTTGAAACAAAGAAATGCAATTCACATAATGCATGAAACAGGGCATACAAGTTTTTGTGGTTTGTTTAGTTGGAGGGGTTTGTTTTTTCAGAAAGACACATTTTATACTATTTTTCTGATATCCCAAAAGCGGCTCAAAAAATATTATACAAACTTGCATGTTTTTCCCCAGTTGTTTTTTGATTAATGTGAGACAAAAGCAGAAGATTACATGACTCCTAAACCTGGAAATCAACTGGATGGCTCCAGCTCTGCTAACATATGGAACCTGGACTCTTGCACAAAGGCTTTTAGCTCCATCTCAAAGTACCTGCACACTTTGGCCAAAACAAAACTTTCAACTTCACATGTTACATGTTTAAACAACAGAGCTGCCCTCAAAAACACCAGAGAGCTTTCTTAGCTAAGCTCTGTGTACCAGGTAGAAGACCCAAATGCAAAAGCATTTTATTTGATTTACTCCTCGATCAGTCTCCAGTGGCTTTTCAGGTTAAAGGGGTAATTTCTGAAGTTCTGCTTGAATATGATGAAAAAATGGCTGCATTTTAGTGTAATTTTTGCTTCTCCTAAAAACAATGTCACCAGCACAGGTACTAGCAGGAAAGTCAGGCTGTGACACAGTCCCATCAAGCACTACAGTATATACCAGTTTAAATATGATTATAGAAAACCTCTGAGGACTTTTATAAAACATAATAAAAGCAGTGCTTTAGAGCAAGAATATTTTTCTATTAACTTCTAGTATACAGTTCAGAAATTTCAAAGCAAACTCAAACTCGATTAAATTCTATCAGCTTTCAGAATAATTTCCTTAAAACCCTTTTCAGACCCAAAGTCAGCCAAAATCTCACTCAACACCCCAGGTTTAAACCTATGACTTGTACCATCCCAGTTCCACTGGCCACTCCAGCATATGATAAGTTTAAGCACATGCTTAAGGCTCACTTGTGGCAAGGCCAGTAAGAGATGTGAGCTCATTGGCAATGGGTCCTTGTTTTCTTCACAACAGTACAGCCAGGATGCTCCCCATTGAAAGAAAATTAAAAACCTCCAAAGGGGTTAAGTGTAAGAGACTGTGAACCCTACAGAAGTTGCTTTAGGTCTCAGATCTGCCCCTGGCTCCACCTGCCAGAGAGGGTGGGTTTGTGGCAGAGCAGAGGAGGGATGCTTGCTCTCACCTTCTGCCCAGCACTGTCTGTGCTCCTCAGGACTGCTCTGCTGGCCATTTCCCTCACCAAGTTACTCAAGGAGCAAGCACTCCAGGGTCCAGATTCACCTTTTAGAGCACAGTGGTTTTGCACAACTGGGCTTGCAAAACCAGGCTCCCTTGAACTGGAAACCAGGCTCCCTTGAACTGGAAACCAGGGTTTGCTTTTGGAAAGGGGAAGGTAGGAAGTGTTTGTACACACACACACATCCATACTGCAACTCTGTGCTCAAGCTTGGCAGAAGGCTGCCAGCAGAACCCAAGCAAAGCTCTGGTGATGGGTGCACTTCCACAAGTTCTAAATCACAGCAGCCACGATGACATCTGTGCCAGCAAACACAGAGTGTTCTGTCACCATGCTGTTAGCTTTCTTCTCTCAGCAGCTCAAACTTATTTGTCTGCTTCTGTGGAGAACTCCAGCACGTCCTCCCGGGCAGCAGCACACAGAGTGAAGAAAGCTGTTAGCAAATCAATCCTAAAGTGATTTATTTCCAAGTGGCAGATACCAAGCAGGCAGCATATATTTATCATTTGGACAAGGCCTTAATAAAGATAAATTCAGAGTATAAGTGTCTCGAAGAAACAGCTTCAGCTGCAGACACATGCCAAAGCTCACTTGGCTGTTTAATTAGGCACATATGCTTCAGATGGGTTTTAATATGGATGGTGTTTGTTTTCAGTGATAAATATTACAACTCCATCTCTAAAACTAGAGGTTGTCCAGGTCAAATAGTGTGAAAACCTTTTGAGAGATTGTTCCCAACAACAATAATCAATAGACATTACAAATCAAAACACACCCCCCGAGACAATAATTATTATCTATCGTTTTACCTGATAAAAGGTATTTTAAAATCTTGTTAAAATACATGAGCAATTCGAATCCTGTGAGAGACTCAAGAGTAAATGAGCAATTTAGGACAATCAGAACATTCTTTAAAAGTATTTCTTCTCTTCTTTGGAATCTGGGCACAATAACATAGGGAGGATGGAGAGGAGAAGGAAGCAGAACACAGTTTCTTTTTGTCGAAAGAAAAAAAATGCACCAAGTTCCTTTTGTCTCTGTCTAGATGGACATCCACCATAAAAATCATCTATTATTTACTGTAATTTAAAATATTTTCTATGCTGTATGGTATAGTTTCCCTGTTTCTTTGAGACTAACCTAGAGCCAACCCCATTTTCTTGCACAGATGATCTTTCTTTCAAGTCAGTGGGAGCTCCGGGAGCATATGGGTTGCAGAAATGAGGCTGAGCTACTCAAAGGGATTTAGATACACATTTTCCATCAAAATGAATGAAAGGTAAACCTCCTGCGTGCCTTGAAAAACTCGGTAACTGTTCTGAACTTAATTCAGTGATAAAAGCTCCCTTTGTTCAGCTGTTCAATAGTATTTTACCCATTCCTTTATGCAGAGCTGCCATAGGACAGTGTGCTCTGTGGCCACGTGTGGCATTTGCAAATACAACCCCAACAAACCTGAGGCTAATGTCAAATTCTAATTAGAAACAAGTGGGTGCTACCAGCTGACCATCCACCCCTCCTGCCCCACCTTTGTGATGGGAACCAGGCTCTTTCCTTGAGGACTCTTACAGGAAGAACTTTCCTGAAGTCCAGGGAACTATGTGGAATAAACCCAGTTAAAGTGCAAAGAGAAGCACTTAAAATTTAAAATTAATGGAAGGGAATGTCTATGATTTCTCAAACTCCTGAACCTATGGTAGCACAGAAGGCAGAAATTTGTTTTAATGTCTATCCTCTCAACAGCAAGGTTAAAAGAGACTCTCTACAGAGGTAATCTGCAAGAGCAAGGCTGCCAGCCCACTGGAAAGGGGCACAGAAATAATTTGTACCCCTCTCCCACTCACAGTTCCTACAGGGATTGACATGGTTGCCTGAATGAAAAGCAGAAGCCAGCTGCACCAGGCACTGGCTCTCTGCTGAACTCTCATCCTTTGCTGTGAATAAGAGATTCCCCTTCTACATAAACTAGAAACTAAGCTGACATCAGATAATACTTCTTTAAAAATAGAGAGGCTTGAAAATATATTTTAAAACAGCTTCTAGTGGGAAAACAAGCTTCTTGCCAGGGTCTTCTGTTCTTGCGTGCTTCCTCACAACCCCTTTACAACTGAGAAATCCAACAAGAAATCCACATATAAACGTTCTTTGCACCTAGAGCTCAAAATGCTTCTTAACACGATGTGTTTCAGTCAGGGTATGCAGATAAATAGGCCTCCTCCTCAGTGACTCCCTGAGGGGGAAGCTCCCCAAGCCCCAAAAATCCCTATTTTCCTAAACACAAAATATGACAAGTGATAATGCCTCTCATCAATCTTATGCTGTGGCACATCTCTTTCCTTAACAGAAGAGCCAGAAGAGACCAAGGAAACCTCAGAGGGAAGCAGCTCTACATAAGCCTTAAATGCAAAGCTTAACAGTACTCTTCAGGGAATGGGGAAGACAAAGGAAAACACCAAATAAAAGCTTTCCTGTTGTAACACAAAAACAACTGAGCAATTCTTTATATTTCGTATTATCACAAAGCTCACACAGATGCATAAAAACACTTATACTGAACTGAACGTAAAGATCCCCCCAGCCCCTCCTGTTACCTGTGTGACCGTTTCCCAGCAGAAAGAGTACCTGGAGGGTAAAGGAGGTGCCTAAACTGAGGGGGGAACTTAACTGAGGAGCTGCACCTGCTTCTCCGTGCAAGAAATACAGCACGATGGGTAATTTGCAAATTTGAATGATCACAGCTCCTCTGACAGCTTTTGAGCTTCCCTTGATGCACCTGTGTTAGAGCAGGCTGGTAACACAGGTGAGCTGAATTTAGCTAAACCTCTCGAGGTAAAACACTGGTGGGGAGAAATTTTAACAAAACCCTTTTTGGTTTTCTCCTTTAAAAAAAAAAAAAAAATAAAAATAAACTAAAAATTTAGTATTTTTGGAAAATACTTTGCCCCCTCCCCCCGGGTAACAGTTGTGGGACGCCAGGGGAGACAGAGATCAAGGGCAGTAACGCTTTACACAGGGAGGTTTTAAACTCAGCTTTTGCCACGTATTACAAAAGAGTTCCCCCTGTTGCTGAGACTGTATCTTAAAAATGGTAATCACCACCTGGCATCCTCCATCGACACTTTAAAAAAAACCCCAAAGAAGGCTGCGCTTTACATTCCGGAGGCGCCAGTGGGAAAGGAACGCATCCATGTGCTAATGTAGGCAGAGGCAGGGAAAGAGGGAGACAAGAAGTAGTTTAGAGGGCATTATACAATAATTGTTGGCAAGTGTTGGCTTCCTAACAGCAATGGCTTTAGCGTTTGGGCAGCAACCCATCAGCCTGCAGGTGCTGAGGGGAGAATGAATTGCTTATCTCTCCCTGCTGCTCGGCCTCAGGAGAGATGCAGTCTCCTGTGTCTCCTGTCACTCATCTCGCTGATCTCTCCAGTGACAGAATTTTCGTGCTGAAAGCGTTGGTTCACTATTAAGGAAACATGGTTGCCCTGAATTGAGATTTCTATATGCGGAGCACATAGGGAAACCCTTGGGTAGTCACAAGTAGCAACCATTTTCTAATTAATTAATCCACACGTCTCCTCTTTCGGCTACATCTGTATACATCAGTACTGACATCAAATTGTCTGTTAACTTCATCAGAAGAATTTCCTTTCCCCAAATTTCCCAGGGGCTGTATCAATACCTCCTTCCCTAAATAAAAGTGGCAGGTGGATGTAAAGTCAGTATCTGACTCCCCAGTTCAGCATCTCTCTAGTGCAGCCAAGAGTTCAAAATACTTATTAAAAGGTCAGAGATCCTTCCAATTGACAAGGCACCAAGTCCAGGTGACACTCATCCAAACGTGCTAATGGAAATGGAGACAGAAATTGGAAAACCCGTAGGAGACATTTCTACAAGCTCAGCTGAGTAAAGATCCCTGAAGGCAGACAAAGGACTAACATAAACTACTATTTTTAAAAGAACTACAAAACCAAAGCAACAAACAAGGAAGCACACACCTACAGACACAAATATTCACAGAGCAGTGTTTAGGAGTGTTTTGAGAATTCAAAAAGCCATACTTGTTCAACTTGATATTGCAAGCAGGAGATACCATTTCAAGAAAATGCAAATCTCCCTTTTGCTGCCTCCCATACTTTTCACATCCATGCCTTTGCTTTCTTAGTGGAAGAAAAACCCTGTTAGAGGGATCACATTTAATGAAAAGGGGCTGAAAGGGAATTCTGACAGCATCAGATGTCAGCAGTTGATGCCATTCCTTATATATTATTGTATTCAGAAAATCCTACAACTGCTCAGCCAGAGAAAATTCCCTGACTTAAAATCAATACTAAAGCCCTTTATCCTGCCAGTAATTGCAGTTTGCATGCAAAGCTGCTACGTTTGCCTTCACTGGAAGAAAAACTAATAAGAGTTCCCTTATATCGGCAGAAAAACCAAAGAACTCCGATGTCTGCTCTTAGCACTTTTGTGCGGGGGTAGATTGGGAGGAGGTGGTAATGGCCCCACAGCTTTTATCTGAGCTTGGAGAGCCGTGAAAGTCATGCAAAACAGAGCTTTCAGTTCCTTCAGCCAGCTGCAAATCTCTAGGATCACAACCGTGCCAAGCCATTGACATGCAATTGCTTTCCCTGTACCCAATATATGTGGTTCCTGAAAGGGGATGCTCTGTTAGAACTAGAGGTCAGAATGGAAATAATCACAAATACCTATTTAAAGACAGGTTCTTTGGGCAAAACCTGACCTGATTTAAACACAGGTGAAAATGTTACAGCTTCCCTCAGCTGTCCAGACTGCATGAATTTGGAAAAACTGGTCAGAAAGTATATTTACTCAGCCCTGTATCACTAAGGTCCTACTGGTTTGAGGACAGGAGTTTTTTCCAGAAAAGTGCAAAAATATCTGAGCTTTTCTTGCTTCTTAGAGATCATAATAGTTTCCTGCTAACACATGAGCCTCTATGCACTGAGCCCTTTGGCACCCCTGTGGGTCTGTGTGTATGCACTGCACCCCCTGTGAATCCCATGCTGATAAAAAGAGAGTTTCTAAGCAGTGTCCTGGGGATTCACTGGAAACATCAGCTGTGGGGTTGTTAGACAGTTCCATGGCCTCCCTTCACTTTTGGGATCCCCCACCAGAGAGCTGGGCAGTGGGACACAAACCTGCAGCAGAGAGAATGGGCCACACACCTTGCAGGTAGCACAGCCAGAAGAAGGCAAGATTTGAGTCCTACAGAGCTGTTTGCATCCTTTCCTCATTAGTCACTTTGAAATGGGAAAATGGGGGAAAAATACCTTGCCTGGACAATGTCAGAAGATGCTTGTTCTAATTCTGTTCTAATAGAGTGGCCAAATTTTCAAGGAACAGATTTGGAGTGTATTCCAGGTGGACTCAGACTTTACCACTTGCTAACAGAGAGAAGATGACCTGTGTCACAGTGACAGAAACCTGGTGTAGAAAGGCCATGCTCCTGCAGGTCAATGCATGCAAAACACACTGACTCTTCATCCACCTCACATATACCTTGCTCTTTTTGCAAGAATACTATTCCTGCTTGGAAACATTCGGGCCATCTGGCAGTGATTCCTCCCCCACCATGCTCTTCCTTTGAAATCGACTGATTTTAGTTTAAAGGAGAGACAGTAAAAATAAAAAGCACTGAATTCTACAGATCACATGTATTCCCAAACTTCACAGGATGTGTGCACTCTGTGAGGAAATTGCAATCTATCCTCTCTAACCTGAGCTGTGCCGTTTGTTGGTGTTGCAGTTGGCCAGACAGTAAGGGGTATTTGATCACTGCTGTTTGAAAGATCCAATTCTACCTTTTGTTCCCCTGGGGCTGCAGGGCCATTTGAGATGTATTTTCTTGCCAGCCTTCCCATAGCTTCTGCAGAAGCATGTTACTTCCACCAGCACCTTCAGTGCCAGTGTTGTTTAATCCCATCCTGAAATGCAATGAAAGGGAATTTAGAAGCAAGTGAAAGCACCTGGATGAATAAAGAAAGAGAATATCCCAGTGTCAAAGCCTGAATTAGATAGTGTGCCTGCATGCGTGCTGTTTTATTATAGTCCTGACTATTAAAAATGGGCTACTGTAACACACTGGTGGAATCAGAGCTTAAGAACCTCAGGATCTCTCTCAGTGAATCAAAATCAGGCAATCCCCTGTGCTAAATAGCTTTGTGCTGATGTGCTCTGAAAATGCAGAGCCAGCCTCTGCTCCCTGCTCAGCCTGTTTATCACCTAAAGTGGGCAGGTATGAAAAGCACCTTGTGCCTTTGAATCAAATTACAAAGGCAATGGAGCAACGGCCAAGAAAAAGCAATCACAGGAAAGCAATTAGGTCTGTGGTCACCCAGGCTCACTAACTGCCTGCATTCAGGTTTGAGGCACATCTGGTCGGTTTGGGGTTTTCCCCTCTATCTGGTAGAAGACAGCTGGATGCTATAATAACATGCTCTGATGCTCAAGGAAGTGACCTCTCTTCAGCTGGTCCTTCAGCCACCAGACACACTCAAGAACTTGAGAAGTCCCCTGAGGGAAGCTGGGGTTTGAATCCAGTCCATCTAAATACTCACCATGACATCTTAGTCTCCCCAAAAGTCCAGCCCTAGGACTCCATGGGGTTTGCTCAAGTGCTCCCTTTCTTGATCTAATTTAGTATGAACGTAAACAAGAACAGTTCCTTGGATGTCTGCAGTGATCCCTTGTAGCCCTTTCTGTAATAGAACAAAAACCCTTTGTGCAAAGCAAGTATGAAACTCTTCCAGGAAAAATTCTTCTTGGAACAAGGTGGTACTTCACATTCAGTCAGAAATGCCTGGTGCAGCGGGCTGTAAGAACCAGTCCTCCACGGGGCAAAACCAAGAAGAGGGTGAGACTGAGTCATTCGGTTTGCATTCAACTTTCTGCACTTAGCAGCTCAAGAAAACAAGAGATTCTTGCAAGCAAATGCTACAGCAATAATGGAAGCCATTGAGCCCTTTCCATTAAAAAAAAAAAACAAAAAAAAAAACACCAACCCAAAAACTGAATTTGGATTTGGATACATACCTCTTCTGAGTCCCACTGAAACCAGTAAGAATTGTACCAACAGTGATGATGCCTAAAGCACCCTGTATGAACTGGTGCTGTGTTGCCCCAGGCATCCAACAGCCCAACTCTGAAGCATGCAAAAAAAAAGCAGAGATTGAGGCTATGGCACATATGGAGATGAAGTTAAATGAGGTTTGAAGGTTAAATGAGCTCTGTTATTTATATTTCCCATGTTGTACTGCATTTTTATTAAATTCATATTAAGGAATGTGAGACAACAAAGCTGAAAGGGGAAGAAGAAAAATTAGAGCCTGTCATCTACTCAGCAGTTGTCTCCACATTGGGTGTTTTGTAGAGGAATGGGGAACATGCTCTGGTCCTTGGTCTGCTGAGGTGCTCTCTGGCCCCCCAGAGCTCTGCCCATCCATTATCTCTGGATCTCTTCATCCAAATCGGTCCTTTGGGCAGGAGTTTCACTCTTGGTTCTGCATCAGTACCAATCTTACCTGTTCCTCACATCTTGCCAGCTCACACCCTGCCTCCTCTCATCACCCCACATCTCCAGCTGTGGCAGGGACACCCTGCCCCTGGAGCTGGGCAAGAGCCACAGCCATTTGCTGGCCAGGAGCTTCCAGGGGTAGAAGATGGATAAGCCAGAGGGTGGGTGGGCAGAGGAGGGGACACAGAGCCTGGAAGCTTGCAGCTGGTGAGCTGAGTGTATGTTAAACCTTTTTTCCAAGTTCACATCCCCAAGTGGACATTTTTCTTTTTTTCCCTAAATTACTCTTGAAGTTCCCATGGATTGTGTGGTAAGGCTGCAATGGCAGTTGTTTAATTAATTAATACTCCAAGGAAGCAGAAGTCCTACCATTCTCTGAACTGCATTTAGATGTGTTGACCCCACCCCAGCCAGGCAGCAGAGTGGAGTTGAGAGCACTGTGGACTTCACACAGGCTGTTTCCAACTGATTTACCCAGCTGAGCTCAAGAAAGTAGCAGTCACGTCGGGCTACTGGGAGCTGCTTAGTGCACATTTCCTTCCACGTGCCAGCCAGCTCAATATTCACAACTCTGCTTTTTGACAATGCTGATTTAAACCCGTGTTATGGATCTCGGGTACCTGTAAGACCTTTGTAAAGATAAACTCTTGTGGCCTCCGCAGAAACAATCTTTATCAAAGTTATGTAAGGGCAGGCAAATACAGCAACAAATCTATCTGGTAACTACTTCTGCACCGTGCACTGAATTCAGAAAACTCGGAGGAACACAAGTAGCAACAACGTTGAATAACAAATATCAACAGCAGCTCTCCAGCAGCTGCTCTTGTTAACTGTCAGGAACTGAGAGTGGCAGATGAGCAATGCCCCACAACAAACTCTGGGGCAACGTTGCCCAAAGGGAGCCCTGCTCCATCCCCTGGCTGCTGCATGGCTTTGAACTTCTGCTCCATTCCAGTGACACAGAACAGCTCTGAAGTGGTGCTTCACCTAATTAAGTCAAAACTGAGACTGCCGTGCATATTAATGAGCACCCTAATGAGCATTAATTTTTTATGTTCCTCGTTAACAAGCATTATAAACTATGACAAATTTCTGTTTGACTGAATGCCAAAATGGGGATGAGTGGTGGTTTAAAATTGTAAATCTGAATGCTTCCCCAGGGGGTTAGAATGCCATGCATAAATCCTCTGAGAGCTTTGCAACGTCAAAGAAGAAATACAAATGCCACTACAGGCTATCTTCCACTGCCTTCTACGTGTGTCAGTGGAAAAGCCCTTGCATCTTTCATATAGAGGCAATTTAGAATAAGAAAAGGCAGTGCCCAACTCTAAAATGGTAAAAATTAATTATTCTGCTCCCACTGAAAGCAACAAAATCCTTTAATACTGAGAACTATGCACGAGCAGAGGTGTGCTCACCCCCTTGACTTCTGTTTGTGCTAACACTGGGATTCCCAGTGCAAGTCTAGTAAACACACAGGTTTGACCTATTGTCATGACATTGGGATGAAGAAATTTAACATCTATGAAAAGATTAACAACTTTAAAAAAAAAAAAAAAAGTCTGGCTCATGCAAGTGACAAGATCTAGAGGACAAACTCGTCTGTATATTCCATACAGATATTCCTGTGCTAGTTGCTACAAGAGGCTTCCTCAGGCTTCAGCTGCCTGACTCAAGGGATGAGCTGTGTGGCTGTCACCCAAGAGCTCCTCTAAAACACACTTCTAATGCATCTAAGCCATTGTTGCTTTTTGTTCATTTACAGTTAATCAAAGTGATGGCATTTCTTTTTTCAAATTCCTGCCTTGCTTTTAATTCCATCAAACTCAAGCACCACTTTGGAGATGCTGAACATAACACACCGAGTGAGGCTGATCTGCCTCACCAGATCAAATGGAATAAATTCTGGTGGTGCAAGAACTAAATTTGTAAACAAACATGGCAAGAGAACATGGCAAGTAAGAAGGAAAGCTGCAAAGTCAAGACTCTTTTTGTAAGATTTTACCCTTTTTTCTGTCAATATTTTCTTCTAAGCATTACTAAAATCCATGGTGATACTTCCTTTGTCAAAACATGGCATTCAGTAAAGAAATACACTTATTTTAATAAACTTTAAGAAATAGGTGTTTCTGCAAATGAGGTAAGAAATGCAGCACTGTTTGATACACTCCTACTCCCCCCCAAAAAACCCCACAACTTTCAAAAAACTGCTTTCCATGAAAAAGCAGCTGATCAGTTTACCATAGATTGACCTAGCAGCAGTTAAATAAGTGAAGACAGGATTTTGTCCTAAAGCAGCCA
Source organism: Florisuga fusca (assembly GCA_038090715.1). Classification (NCBI taxonomy): domain Eukaryota; kingdom Metazoa; phylum Chordata; class Aves; order Apodiformes; family Trochilidae; genus Florisuga; species Florisuga fusca. Next base: position 16,728,668 of record JAAWXA010000017.1, read on the forward strand.
TCTGAAAAGGGTCAGACAAACTGCACCCCAGAAGGCTCTGTCCCTCTCCACAGAACCCAGAGAGTTGGTGGGGGGTTCTGTCTGTGTGTTAAACAGGTAAAGATGGGTAAAATAAAACCCACCACTACCACAACACTGGGTTTGGGGGTTTTTTGCCTCTGTTCTCTAAAATGGAGACAGATTATAATCACCACCTTACACGCATTTTGCATACCTGTGGAGTTGGTAAATACGGGCGCTGAGCAAACCAACGAGAGTCACGGGGCCTCAAAATGGAACCCGCTGGGGAAGTGCCCAGGAGGCACCATCCCAGGGTACAACCCTCCGAGCTGGTTGAACAACAATTACACTTGAGTTTTTGATTTTTTTGAGTGGATCTACCAACCTGTGCTGGGTGTTGGTGCCCACGCACTGGCAGTGGGGCTGAGGGGCTCCTCTGAGGGGAGCTGAGGCGCTGCCTGAGCCGGTTCTAGCCGGTTCCAGCTGGTTCCGGCTGCCCCACGGCAGGGCAGCGCCGAGCCCCTCAGCCGGGCTGGCGGCACCTCAGGGACTGTGGGTTAAGGAAGGGGGAAAATGGTGCTGGGCAGTGAGGAGAAAAGTGGGAGAATGAGGGGAAAAGTGGGAGAATGAGGGGGAAAGAGAAAGAACGAGGGGAAAAGAGGAAGAACGGGGGAAAAGGGGGAGAATGAGGGGAAAAGGGGCAAAATGAGGGGAAAAGGGGCAAAATGAGGGGAAAAGGGGGAGAAACACCCCAGGGACACTGAGGGCTGGGAAGGAGGAGATGCTCCAGGCACTGCGGCCATGGAGGGATCCTGTGGGAGCTGCTTTTCCTCATGGGAATTGCAGCCATGGAAAGCCCAGGCTGGAGCTGGGGAAGGTGTGAGGAGGAAGAGGCAGCAAGGAGAAACCATCATGGACAGAGCAGCCTCATGCCCTGCTCTGCTCAGCACAGGGGAGGTGGAGGGGTGTGGGGTGAAGGAGCAAAGCTGAGCCTGGGAAGAAGCTTGGGGTGGGAGGAAGCTGCTCGAGATTTCATCTGCTTTCCTCACCATCCAAATCTGGTTTTTAATTGGCAATTAATTAGTTTGCCCCAAGTCAAGTCTATCTAGCCCATAGCAGTAGCTAGAACGTGTTTTATCATTTGCTTTTCTCTCCCATCCTGTTGAGGAGTGAGCAAGCGGCGGGGTGGGCATCCGGCAGATGGAAAAGTTCAGTCACTGCCTCATTACACACCCCCTGCCAAACCCTGTGTTTCCTGCCCTTCTGGGTTACAGTTGCTGCTCTCTGACACCCTACAAAAGCTTTTGCCTGTCTGATTACTTAATTTAATTGATATTCCACTGGTTGTATGTATTTGGGCATATTCACTCCCATTACTGCTCTCAACACTTAATAAATTAGAAGATAGATTTTAAAGAACTGTGCTATCCTCTATATTCTTCATACATCAGCCTGTCCAGAATTGCCAGTTTGTTTTCTCTGTGCTTGCTGACACTTCAGACAGCAGAAAGATTTCTGACACTCACATACAGCTTTATACCTGCTGAGCATCTTCACAGTCCTGTCCCACCAGCTAGGGGGGTGAATTCAATGTTGGCCTTTTCAAGTGATCCATCACAAATATTCATTTCTATTTTCACTTTACTTTCTACTGGTGCACCTTTGGTTTCTACTTTGATGTTGTTTCCAACAATCAAAATAAGAAATCCAGACATCTTTCAAAACTGTCTGCAAATTATGACAGTCTCTGCATCCCAACAGGACAATTCAGAAGTATCTTCCATAAATACTTACACTGAAGGTATAAAAAGAAGAAGAAAAAGAAAAGAAAAAAAGAAAAGAAAAAGAAAAAGAAAAAGAAAAAAAAATAAAAAAAAATAAAAAAGAAAAAGAAAAAGGATTAATTTAAAGCCATTGTTTAGGTCAGGGAGGTAATTTGTACCTGGAAAATAACAACATCCTTACTCTTCTCTCAAAGTGAATGACAACAAACAGCTCAATTTATTAAATATCTTCCATTAGAGTATCTGAGGGAGTGTTATTTTGGGGGTTTTGGGTTTTTTTCTTATGTTTGGAGATAAGGAAACATTGAGAATGACTAGATTAAATGGCAAACCAACAAACACTGGGATTAAAGAAATCAGTTGTTCCAGGTGAATAATGACTGTTTTTCAGTCACTTCACCTTAAAATCTGTCATGAAAAAGCTCGTTGTTCTTAACCTAAAACTCCTGGATAACATTTAGGAAAACTCCTTTCAGTAACCTCCCTTATGCATTGCAGGAAAGGAGGGCAAAAGTTATAAGGAATTATAAAAATCATACATATTTCCAGCTGACCTGAAAACACACTTTTTAAGAAATTACAGATAAAGGTGGGTTTTTTTCCCAGTTTTGTGTCTTTTATCCAGAGTTTGGACAGAAGCATGAAGAGCTCTTGGAAAAGTCACTGTGTGCTGCCCAAGAGGTTCTCTCATTTTCAGGTGGTTAAAATCAGAATTGGTGTACCCAGCATCAGATGGTTATTTTATCTGGTCTAAGCCTACATTTTACACCTCCTTATTCACTAACACAAGATACAGTGAAATTTATCTTGACATAGGCTAGATTTGGTGAGTTAAAGGGATAACTACCATTAATTTCCTGCTGATAAAATGTTATTTGAACTCATTCTCTTGTCTGTTTTCCCTAGCCAAGATCTCTAATTCCATTTTTTCCCTTCCTACTCCCTATCTACTATAGAGATACATAGAATCAAAGTTAGGCAAAGTTAGTAAGAGGAATATTTCCCTTATTGAAAGTTTTTCTCCATTGTTTGTTGATAAACTTCCAGTCTTCAGGGAACAGGTCCCCAGAAGGAGCCCCACAAGTTGCTGCTGCTGCACAACCCTGACTTTGCACAACAGGATTGTAAGAAATGCCCCCAAACTTGCATCCCTCCCAGTTTCCAAACAGTAAGATTACCCTGGTCTTAAGAAATCCCACCAGCTTTTCCAGACACAATAATATACTTCTCACAGGAATAGTTTGATAGAAAACTTTCCTCCAAGCTAAAAAAGAACATTTTCAAAATTAAAATATTCTGCTTTAACACTTGTGACCAAACAGTTGGGCTCATACATGTGACCACTGGGAAACAACCCAAAATGGATTTATCTGCTTTCCCTTGCCAAGCTGAATGACAAGCTGAAAATTGAAACCACCAATTACATTTTGAAAACAGTTGCCTCAAATAGTTCCCTTTTGACAATAATTCCCTCATCCCATGATGCAGAGGAGAATTAAGAAAGAGCAACACTCCTCCATCTTTGCACACAGAAAAAGCCACCTCTCTCAGAGAAATCTCCAAAAAGGAAGAATATAAATTCTGGCTTCCTCCTCCTGAGCAGGACTCTCTGCTAGCAGAAGAGAACACAGTTTGAAACTGTCAACTTGTGCTCTATGGAAAATGGCAGTTAGGAGTGAGAAACTAATGTTGGGAAAGGAGGATATGACAGTGAAGGTGAAGAGAAGGAACTAGAACAACTTTGAAAGAGTAACCTTGAGGGTTTTTCCTTATTTGTATTTTTTTCCTTATTTATATATTTATTCATGAGTCAGGCTCCCAGTATGAGTGTGCTAATGAAAAATTATTAGCTGATCATATCAGGTTAGGAGACCTTATTAATACACAAAGGAGGAATGAACATGAAAGATCAAAGCTGAACATCAAGCATGTAAGAATACAAGGATTTTGCTGTTAAGTGGAAACACCAGAGAGGACTGAGAAAGAGAAATAGCTGTGTGAGTGGCTATGGAAATGGCTAACACAGTGCTAACATGCATCAGGCAGCCAGCTCCAGCAGAGACCCAGATGTGCTCAGTAAGGTAATTCTCCAAAGACAGGAGAAAAATTCAAGGCTGAGAAGGACAATGGTTATTGTCTTTAAATTTATCAGTACAGAAAATCTGTTGAACCTAAATGTTTGTTGTTATGAATGGGTATATATTGACCAAAAATTGATTTGAGAGAAAAACTAGGTGCTGGGGGTGAAAGTATCAATGAAAAAGAATCTGGAGCCTTCTCCAAGTGATCAAAACAGCAGAAAAGAAAACTGTCTGAGTTTAATATATTTGTGAGTAGGTATATTTTATATGACATGAACAGAATCATAATTTCCTTCACTGGTAGGCTGCTGGACAGTGCCCTGGGAAACCCTCCCCAGCCCAGGGCTCCTGTGCTCCTCTGGCAGGAGTCACCTTGAGCTGGATGTTGCTGCAGGATTAAGGCCTGAGAGAATTCATCATATTTAATTTTAAAGACTTTGCTTTGACACAATTTCAATTGACTACAACAAATCAAAACAAACTCTGCAATAAATGTCTTCATAATGCCCCGTGCTGTAGCTGTACTTTGAAAGTCCAAAATCAATAAAACCAAAATGGTGACATATGTTTGTATTATTTGGAAAGCTAAATGCATGCAAGGGATCTGTCACTCAGGATTAATAGAGTACAAGATGTTCTGTTTGTTGGGCATCTGATTGTCTGCCTCATAATATGAATTTTGAAATAGCTGGGGATTTCTGATAGTGCACTTGCAGGTTTATGCCGAATTTCACATTAACAATAAATCATGCTGCATATATAGTTCTCTTTTTCAATTTACTGCAACATAACTTCATCAGTCCACACAGGGAATAGGGCCATACACATAATGAGGAGAAATCTGATAATAAAATATTAAGACAACAAAACAAAAAACATTTGAAATATTAATACCAGAGCTCTAAAATACCCCACACTGCCATTCAGCCTACATTTGGTGCACACATGCCTCTTCCATGTGGGTGGAGTGACAGTGGGAGAGGACCAGGCAGCTGACTCTAATGACTGCAAAATAATCTACTTGAAATTAAGTCTGTTTAACAATCACGTAAATGAAAATAAAATGCATTCCATTTTGAGCTGAAAGACATTATTTTTACTCTAGTTGATAAAATTACCTTTCACCTTACTACATTAGGACCTTTCCACATCCAGAGTGCTTCACAAGATGAACTGTAATGTATCTGTCAAGGCTGATCCCTGGCTGTCCCGGTGAGGCAGAGAAGGATCCATGGCACAGTGAGGTCCCCATGGTGCTGGATGGCTGTGGAGCCAATGCTAAGCCTGTCCTTGAGCACTCCCTTGACTTCAGGCTCCCCTTTCCAGCAGCCATTGAAGTGGAAATCTTTTTGGGCTTACATCTAGGCACCTGCAGACACATGCTTGAGGACAGTGGAAGCACTGGATGTACCTGGGTACTCACCTGAAAGCAGCACAGGGACTTTTGCCCTCAGCTTTTTGATATCTTCTGCAGACTCAGACACTGAGGCCCCTGGATTTATTCCAGTCTTAGATTAATTTTTTAAACATATTTATACTCAAAACGTATAGGCAGGACTTTTTCAAGATCAAATGCTTTTGGTATTCCACAAAATACAGCTCTCCCATGTGCCATGCAAATAGGCTCATGAATTAATTAATTCTCCTCAGCCAGCCAGGATCATATTTACTTAGCTGATGTGAACAGGCAAAGGGAAATATACCACTTGCTCAACGTGTGCAAAATTTATGGTATGTAGCTAATATAATGTGTTTAACAATTTTATCTAAGTTTCAATCTAAGACAAAATAAATATGTTCACATAATCCCAATCCACATTCTAGCAGTCGCATGCAGGAAATGATTTAAAGTTTTAATTCATCATTAAACATACTGTACACATACAGGTTTTCCTTCTTAAATAATAATATGCAAAACTTCCAGAGTCATTAACAATTTAATAATCTGTTTAAACAAGAGAACTCTGTGAAATGCTTGATCTGTGCCTCTGCTTTCTGAGCATCATGTAAGAATTTATGCTTGTCAGCTGAACCTAAAACACCTGTTCTGCAATTACCTTCGTTCTGAAAAGTCTCTACATCAACTTTATATCAGTGAGTGCAGGAAGCACATTGAATCAGAGCAAATGTATTTTTCATTTGGACTGTTAATTGGCCTTGCCTATGTCATGAAGACTTGCAGAGAACCCAAGAAAAAAATTATCCTACTGCCAGATCATAAGGTTGCAGTATCTACATTTTATTTACAAAAATATAAGCAGTCAACAGCAATAATGACCAAGCAGAGTGTACCAGACTTGACAGCATAAAATCAGCTGCAGGACACTGCTCATGCTATTTTATGTTTTCAAAAGGTCATCATATATCTTCACCTGCAATTGTGGGGTTATTTTCCTTGACATCTACCAGTTTAACCTCCCAACTTAGGCTTGATTTTTGCCAAAGGAGGGTGAATCAGCAATGAGACTGACATTCAGCATTGCAGAGCATTTCGTTTTCCCTCTCTTGAGCTGGACTTTGGTTAGCATGGCACTGATTTGCTACAGATGTGTCCTGGGGAAAGGACACATGGGCAGAACTGATAAAACACTTTACCCTCTGGCACACCAAGGTGAAACAGCACATGGGAAGCTCAGGCTCCACTTTCCCTGCCTGGGTATTGTGCAAGGACCAGAGGCAGGAAAGATTCTCTCTCTAACTGCTGCCTAAACTCAGTCAAGGTTTGTCTCATAATATTAAATTCATGATGAACACAGCTGATGGCAGTCCATTAACTGAACTGCCACACGTACAGGAGGAGCAGCAATGACCAGCAGCAAAAACTTCTGGGTATCAGCTACCTCCTCGCTGCCTTCCCACAGTAACCTCCAGCTGCCAGGGGGAAGAACTGCCCTCCCCAAAATACTTGGTGCAAACACAGCCATGTGAGCACATGCAAACTGGCCAGAATGTGGCCTCCACTCAGTAAATTCCTCCTCCTGAGAATAACAGTTGGAGTGAATATTACAACTGAAGGCATCTGCAGGGCTTTAAGTTGATCTCTGCTGTAGCTGGCATTGGGCCAGAGCAAACCAAACCACTGCAGCTTTATGATTCTGAGCTTGGGAGAAGAGCAGCACCATGGAAATGTCATCTACACCCTAAGCAGCTCCAGCTGCCTTTTTGTCCCAAGTGTAACCACCCAAGGAGTTGGCTCTCCCTGACTTTTGCAGGTAACCCTTTTAATCACTTTCTGTGATGCCACACAGTATTCAGTCAATAGAGGGAAAGTCTTCCTGCATTTGAAAGCATCCTACCAATTTCTAAGTGCTTCTGACAAAGCCAGCTGACAAGCAGCCATTCCTGGTTTATACTGAAACTTCCATGCTGCTTTTATTGCATTTTTAATCACTGACATATTGTTAAGGAGAAACAGAACTAATGTAAAACTTGACTCCATGGATTTCAATATCCAGCTCCCACGGTGGGAGGTGAAACATCTTATGGAAAACTGTGAAGACACCAACCTCATCCACATTCATGGACTTCAGTACAAGGCTCTCAGTCATTCAGTCCAAGTTCTATTTTATGCAATAATTTATAAAACCTTGCTTCCTAATTGTAAACTTCAGACATTTTTAACTGCAGGGGCATTAGCAGTGCTTGTCAGGACTTGCTGGTTTCCAGATACCCTGGCTGGTAGCTCACAATGCTGGAGCATTACATCTTGTTCCCAGAGTCACCTCGCTTTGTTTTATGTTACTGAAGTGTAAGAATGCAACACAATTGACCTGTCACAGCCAAAAAACTGGAAAACAACTTGATTTTTGAAAATGCAGGTTAAGGAAGAACCTACACATGTCTCCAAGCCTTTGGAAGTGCTTCCTGCAGTTAGGGATGGATTTGTAAGGTGGCTTTGACATTTTGTGAACACCTTCCACCAAGCATCATGAATTATTTTGTTCATTTCACATCCAAGATCCCACAGCTTTTCAAACATTAAAAGCATGTAGTACTGCATATAAACTTGAAATAATAGGGCTCTGAACTCTCATTGCCTGCCACATAAATGGCAAAATTACTACAGAATTGAAAAGCTTTAAAGACCAGAAATGCTCAGTGGACAGTCATCCAAAACAGAATGGCATCTGCTAGCAAAGGCACTGAAACAAGGGAAAGAGGAGTATTTCTTGTACTACAGATAGGGAAGGTAATATGGTTGATTCCATTGCCAGCACTGAATGGTGGTAACAGAACTTGTAAGACTGATGTGATGAGGAAACAGGTGGATAGAGACACTTTGGCTAGATGGAAACAAGAGGATTTCCACCAATGGAAGAAGCAACTTTGCAGTAAGCAGCATTTCAGAGCATTACCCTGTGGATAAGAAACACCACTGGGACCACAGAAACATTTTAATCCTTGTCTCTTGAAGTTTTTGGTCCTGGAAAAAGTGAGCACAGGTGTCCAATGAATCAGACAATGCTAATGTTTCTAATTCTAATTATATCACAATTTCAGACACAGAATCATATAAGCACATTCTCTCTAACCTGCATCCTGCAGGTCTCAACAACATATTCAGGTCTCAGAAGTAAATGATCATCATGTCAGTGGGTGAACTGCCCAGAGAACAGCTGAAGAATCTGCAGCAGGTGAAAATCAAGTGGAACACTCACCATCATTAGGGACCCCAGCATTTACTCACAAGGAGCAACTTGAGTCAAAGCACTGCTGAAAAAAAGGCTGCTTTGATGAAGCTGAAGTCTTACTCCAGTTGTAAGAAATTGTATTTTCTGTGTTAAAGATGCTTTGGAAGGATCTCTGAAGACAACGTGGCGTGTAATAGACATGTTTGTTCTTAGTTACCACATATTTTTTTTGTTCTAATTTCATTGTAGTTGATTCACAGTGTCCCTGAGCACCATGAACCAGTTTTTCACTGCACAGTGTGCCACAGTCTCTCATTAATATCCATGAGATATACAGAAGCTTCAAAAACCATTCAGCATTTGGCAGTGTTAGGACAGCTTGACAAAAATAAGCATGGAAATAGCCTTTCAAAAAAGACCTATAGCACTCAGCAATGCAGCTGCATGTCTTGTGTTGTCTCTTGATTCCCTACAGAGGAGAAATGAGTATGCATCTTACCTGCATACATTATCATTTAGAGGCCAGCTGAGGCTGTACCTTTCCTGAAGAAGCAAGGGAGATAACTCCAGCTGGGTTGGGGAAAGTAAAACAAAATCAAGAGAGACAGAAGCAAAGCACTGCATTACTAATGCAGTGACATCCACTGAACAGATTGAAATGGGCTAGAAAAACAAATGAAAAGCACATTGTGGAGTTATGGACCTTTATATAAGAATTATATCAGAGAAAGGAAATAAAATATCATCTTGACCTACATTACTCACCATGCCACCCATTACACTGGTGTTGCCAGGCAAGAGTTAGGCCAGATTTAGCCCTGTGCAAGTTGTCTTCCAAATGTGAGTACCCAGGTTATGATATTCTGTCCCCATGTGAGCACTCAAGTGGCACTGAAATGAATATTTGTGCCCCAGTCCCACTTTTCCACCAATATGCAGAAATGGGAATCCTCAGGCACCCACATTTACAAATTAGTCAAATATTATTCTGTAACAAATTACTACACACTTGGAAATTACTTTAAAGCAATCTGAAAAAAAAGCCTACAGGGGGTCCACAGATTTATTGCAAAACAAAAACTACATTAAACCACAAAACAATGAGAAAAAACCCAAACAGCATTTCCCATATGCTCAATGTGCAAAATGGATATAGAGCCCTTTAGGTAGCAATAGTAATAAAGAAAAGTCATCTGGGTCAAATGGCACATTTCTATTTATTATCAGCATTATTTAAACTAGACTTAAGGTGTACACAGTGCTCTAAAAGCAAATAAAAACCTGACAAATCTGTTCCCTGAAAAACACAGAATCTGAAGTAGGAGAATCAATGGATAATAACTTCTAAGTTTTCACAGTAAGGAAAAATATCACAACAAAATACATATTCCAAAGTTTTTCAGCTATGAAGTGAAAGGCTAATTTGAATTTTTTTTTCATTTTATTACAAGGCAACCAGCAGTTTGGGTTCAGATGTGCTCCTCCACGAAGACAGCTGAAGCTATCAACAAGAGTATCTCTAATTCTACAAAGCAAACATAAAGGAAAAAGCTCCATAATACCAAAGAAACCTCAGATCTCAGCTGTGGGGTGCCAACAATGCCCTATAAATATATATTGCAGTGGAATTTCCATGGGGTGAGCCAGGGTTTCAAAGATAAGGCAAGTGCCAGATGACCCCCTACCATTAAACAAAGTACTTTATTAACCACGTGCCAGTTACTGGTACAAAAACCAACAAACCCCACCTGGGATTTTCTGAGTGGTTGGCTCCTACCTGTGAAGGAGTCCTACCTCCCCTGGCCTTGGCCTCGTGCCTTCAGGGAGCTTCTGAACAAACTCAGAGACTGCTCCTCCACACAACCCCAAGGGGGGTGACTCCATTCCTGGTGCACCCCTAACCTGCCTCTCTCTCTTGGAGACACAGGGAGCAGATGAGAGTAGTGGGGCTGGGGGGCTCTGCAAGTGTTGAATCTAAAAAAGTACATGAAAAGGGACCTGACTGCTGAAATATCAGGTAAGATGTTGCTTGGGTGCCCCTGATGAATAAAGGCAATCTTCATGCCTGTAAGATGTTGCTTGGGTGCCCCTGATGAATAAAGGCAATCTTCATGCCTGTTTTTGAAGAAAAAATCTTCAAGCAGATTTTTTGTTGTAAACAGAGGTATCATACACTCCCTAAAAAGCAAATAAGTTCAGAAAAAGATGCAAAAAGCCAAAATCTTCATCTGTCATAGCAATTATCTGATGACTTCCTAAATATACAAAAAGTGATTTAGATGCCCCAGGGCACAACAATATGTAAAGGAAATCCAGAACAGACAGAAGTGTCATAAATATACAGTAAGAAACAAGAGACATGGGCTGCTGGGGAGAAAGTTTGGTGGAATTACAAACACAGTGTACCTTCCTTGATCTCTATGAAATATATATATATATACTCTATAAAGGTGTACACACATGCATAAATACATAAAACAAAGTGACACACTAAAACATGCCTCTTCTGTTATGCATTCCTTCCAATGTTTTTCCAACTGCAAACCCTGAGAGTAGCTTCTAGGTGAAATAAGATATTGTAATCCTCAAATTTACAAGACCAAATAAACCAGAAAATAAACTTAATTGCATACAGCAATGGCAGTTAATGGTTTTTCTTTGATGACAAAGAGAATGGCTAAAGATATAGTGACAGCATTTAACTGAACACTGTAGCTCATAAAGCAGCCAGAGAACAGCTGAATTCAACCAGCCAGTACTATGCCAGCCATGTCAAACGTTCAACTAAAAAACTTGTTTGTCTGTTTGGTTTTTACTCCTCAGTGGTTTGTTATGGAGTATTCTTTGCATGATTCAGAAAGTTCCCTTCCCTCTTCCACGGGCCCCTTTATAGCTGAATGAAACAACCCCAAGGAATTTGCCTCAGGTCACAGAAGCAGACATACAAAGAATCAGCAATAAGGCTCCCTTCCTTAGCCCTTCCACAGCTAAGGAAATGTGGAAGTGTTCACCACCCATACAACTGTGAAGAGTTGGACCAGCAGTCACCACACCAGTCTTCACTTGGGTCCACAGCTACATGAGCCGAAGGGAGTTTTGATTTTCCCTCTAAGCTGGGCAGCCCCAGATGTAACACAGACTCCTTGGGCAGAAACTGGAAATCAGCACCCGTCCCTCAATGTCCTGCAGAGGAGCTCACCTCACATAGTTTTTTTCCCCCTACCACCTCAGTGTTACAATGCACAAAGAAATAATTGATATTTACGGAAGTACGATACATAAAAAATAATTAAAACATTAAATCTTTCCAGATAAATGTCACGCACACAATTAAACTCAACATTTAGCGTAGGGGAAAAGAATCCCCTCAGACTGAGCTTATTGCTATGGAGAGGACAAGCTTTCACATTTTCCCACTGATTTTTATGAGATCATCATACTTTTGTCCACCTCATTATGATCCTCTCCCCAGCAGCCTGCAATAAGTCACCCCCACTGCTGGAAAAATTCCCTCCAGCCACACACACGGGTGCTGATTTTATTTCTCCCAGTAATTTCTTTCATGTTGTGTGTATGTATGGTCTGCAGTATTTCAGCTCAGATTTACACACCACCTCTGCTACTTTCTACATGCAAGTGTATTTCTCTCAATCAGATTTCTGAACATAATGCAAGAACATTTTGCTCACCAAAAAAAAAAACAAAAAAAAGCTTGTTTATTAGCAACATAAAACTGTCAGTTGTTTATGTCCCACTTGTAAATACCAGGCCACATTAACATAAACTTGCCAAATGGAGGGCAAGGGGGAGAGCAGGCTATTTGCCTTGCAATCCTTTGACAGGAGACCAAAAGAATAAATAAAAATCAAGCACAGTAGGCAGAGTTACTGTTTTTTCTTGTAATTCACTCCTGGCTCCAAAAAAGAAACACATGGCCTGGAGGACAGGAGCTTGCAAAGCTGTAATCAGAGTCCCCTTATTTACTGCTCTAAGTCCCAGCAGCTTTTGCCAACTTGACTTCACAGGAGGATGTGTTGGCTCCTCTGTGAAAAGATACTGCCAGGCTATATATTTTAAATGTTGTCTGTCTTCTGTGTAAGACTCAAGACCTAATCAATCCTTTATGTTATAGCCAGGTGTAAGTTATAAAGGGGTTGTTACCACAAAATTTTATAGAGTGAGTAGTTTAGCCACTCACATAGCAGAAAGGTCCACAAATAGCCCACTGCACCCTCAGGTTTTCAAGTATTAGTGTCAAGTTTTCTGCCTACCAGTCAATTTTCAATGTTTTCAGTTACTCTCAACCCACTGGTTTCAAATTAGAGAGTTACAGCTGCTGCTGGATTATAGAATCAAAAATTTTCCAGCCCCAGAAAGATCCAAATCAGACTCACCAGGATATTTCAGCTTGGAGGCCAAAGCTCATGCTGTAGCACTGAAAGTGACTCTGCACCCCTGTTTTGGAGAAAGAAGGGTAGATGTTAGAGTAGAATGACAAAGAAACCTGTACAGGCTGCACAGTGTGTAAAAACTCAGATTACAAAGATAGTGTTCTACTCTTAAAATGAAAATCTGGAGCAACAACAAAATACAACAATTCAAAATACACCTGTAGGCTTCATGGTTAAGTTACCAAAACATCAAGGCAACAACAAATGTATCCTGACTAAATTTGCACAAGCACTTGTGAATTTATGCTTGTTTCAGCTTAAGGTCACTTTTTTGTTGTTTAAATCACGGGAGTATAAGAAAAAAAAATAAATAAAAAAAAAAGAAGGCCCATGTATATTTACCTAAACTCATTTTACTACCAAGAAAAGTTTACAAATGCAATAAGTTACTGCAGAGAATTAAACTTGTGCTTTGTTTGAGAAGTATAATGTAGTTTATTTCATTTAATCCACGATTTACCTTCCCATTCACTGCCTGCACTGGATAATCCCACTTAAGCACACTTCAGCTCTAGCTTGAAATTGAGTGCCCCACTTGTTTTTCTTTTAGCACTTGGTTTTTTGAAAGTCCTTCCCTGCTGAATTGCTGAACAGTCCCAAAACCTCCTCTGCCCAACAGGGAGATGACACAAGCCTGAGGTGGCCATCAGGGAGTAAGGATGCTTGTACAGTGCAGCACTGAGCCACACAACCCAAGACCCCAACTACTTCACTTGTTCAACAGCAGTTTGAAAAGTTTCTGGGTCTAAAACCAGAACGGATTCCTTAATAAGTGGAATTTATGTGCATCTGGCACCTGCAGTTAGTGTTCACAAATTCCCTGCAGTATCCTCTGCTCCTCTCACCACATTCCAGCATGTCACTACAAGATGTCCCACAGACCAAGCCCAATCTTTGGTGCTGTCTCAGGCTGCTGTTTCTGTCCTGGGTGATTCTGCCTTCCATGTAATTTATCAAAGCAGTTGTAACTCACAGGATCCAGTTCCCACCCACACAAACTGAAAAAAAATTGAGGGCAAGACAAGATACCAGGTATCCACAGTGCTTTTACTATTATCTTGATAAAATAGCAGGGGGACACATTCTGCCTGTCACAATTAAGGTGATAAATGCCTGTTTCTTTGAGGCTTGTTTGAAAGTCAATTATGCAGATTATTTCTAGAATACAGACAGATGGTCTTTTCCCCCACACGAGACAATCAAGTTGAACTTTGATATGTGCATAAAAATACTGCAATTTGTCAAGGTCCAATGGGGCCATTTTATCACAGATAACCAAAAGACTATATGGATTTTTGTATTTGCCTCTTTTCGATTAGCACAGCCTACGTTCCTTTTTATTCCAAGTTTGTTTCTTTTTTTTAATGGAAGCTTTGCTATGTTTCATCTTGTAGCCAAATATTGATCTTTCAGTCTAGTCTTCAGGTTTTGATTAACGCAGAAGGTTGCCAAGCGAGCAGCTTTTTGTTTGTTTTCTGTTAATTCTTTTTTTATTATTCACTTGCTACAGTAAATCTTGCTTTTATTGTCCAACCACTGAAAAGAAAAAATGGATTGACTTGAGCACCTAAATAATTTACAACGCAGAGCTTTTTGGAAAGACTGATGCAATGTTGACCTTCATTTTTCCCCCTTCTCTTGTTGACAAAAGAACATTTCTGATTGACTCGAAAGGAGAAAAAGGAAGAAGATTGATTTTGACATGTTAATGATGCTTTAATGCAACAAAAGCTGTAGAAAATGAGTGTTTAGTAAGACATGTTTTTTTTAACAAAAGAAAAATAAGCTGTTGCAAACACGAGATTTATTATATCTTTCTTGTCATTTTCATTCTCTATCAGGCCAAATTTCATGCTCCCATTTAAAAACTGAGTTGTATTTATTTTTTATTCACAAATGTTCTGACTGCCTGAATTCCTCTTCATTAACTCCATAATAGGTTTGCTAAGCAATAAGAACAAACAAAAAAATGGTAACAAATGCAGGAAAGGATATTCTGGAGCAGACCATGGGAGACAGAGATGCTATGTTTGTTGGGGTTTTTTTTTTACATTATTTATGTCATCCTTACTTTTTATATCATTGCAGGCAAGTTATCTGGGCTCCAAGGAAAAGAAACCAAGTCAAAGGCCTAGCTCCAGCCCAACCCAATCCAAGAATGGCTTAAGCTTGCTTCCAAAACAAGACCTCAACAGGGGTCTAACTGTTAAGCAACACTGTAAGTTCATAACACCTGGAGAAAATAATAGGTGTTGTCTTACCCCTCTGAGTGTCAGTAACACCTGCCTGGCCAAGGAATGTTTGGAGCTCTCCAGGTGAAAGCTGCAATGGAAAACCAAGGTATTTTTAAGACAACATTTAAAATACTGGAAGTCTTCCTTGGCATCATTTGTCCTATCAAGTGTATTGCTCAAATCCCTGGTAAACAATCATGTAGGGTTAGATCCAGCCAGATGTGAAGCCAACAGGTATTCAGGTGGAACATCTCACTTACTGCAGCTGTACGAGGTGGAAGGTTGATTACCAAGACTCAAAAGGAGACAGAATCACCAAAACCCACAGTTTTGCTGCAGAATATCTAAACATCCACTTTAAACAGCTGCTTTCTTCAGCCTACTTGCCAAGGCACTTTTGTTATCCCCAAGTTCCTGGTCAGCAGTCTCAATTAGCACACTCTGCCTTTGGGAACAGTGGTTTAAGCCACCTTAGTTTTGCCAAGTCAGAAACTTACTTCTCATGATACTGTTACCAGCTCTCACCCCACCCACCTTCCAAATAGCAAAACCCTACAGAAAAGCTACCAGCCACGCCTGGCTGGGGCAGTTAACTGCTGAACCTGTAAATATTTCAAATTTTTTACCATATTTTCTGCCTGGGGGACTGTTTACTGCCTCTGGATGTGTGGCACTTCCTTGAAGACAATGCAGGTACTCCAGATTTTCATTGGCATCACTATGAAAAAAAAAATAAAATTGGCTCCATATCAATCAAATGCTGTGTAAAGCTGGTAATAAATATTCAGCTTTTCTCTCTTGGGAATGTACTACCTCCTTTTCACTCCAATAGAATATAATACCAGCAAATACTCAGGGGTTTGGTAATTCATGAGTTACTATACACCTGCCAGACACACATGTGTACCAGCTCCATATGTTAAAGATTGGTTTTGTATTCTCTCAGAATACAAATTAAATCAGGCCATTAGCTCAGTAAGGCTCTGATCCACCAAATATTCAATATTACCATAGAAGTAGTGATAGCTGAAGATATGCTTAACTGTTCTGGACTGGAGCCTAAATTAGATTTCTAAATAGAATAACATATGTCTTAAATGTCAAGCTACACCCAAAGTCAACACTGTCCTTATGGACTACTTTGCTTTTTTCAAGCAGTTGTATGGTTTTTTAAATTAAATCATCATTTCAACACAACACTGTCTCTCTTCTAGTCATCAAGTACTTACAAATCCAAAAAGAAAAAAATGCCCTAAAAAAATAAGCAAGTCTTGTGTCTTCCATTTATCAACTCCTATTATCTGCATTCTGTACAGATGTTGCTGAGACTGTTAATTTTCCTTGTATGAATAATGTTATGTATGCATGGTAAGCACAAATGTATTCTAGAACTGCTCATTTCCATGATTTTTGCTGCTCACAGAAAAATCTGCACATGTAGTGAGGTCCCTGTAAAGATAACAATGAGAAAACAATAACAGGTTATATTGAATTTGGACAGTTTGCATGCAGAAAGAATGCAAAGCCTGAAAAACTTACACGGTCTGTAAATCTCTAAAAGAAAAAACACATCATTTTAATGAGACTCAATTCATAGCAAGTCATTTCAAGTCCAAGGTTGTAAAGAGGACATCTCAGTGGCTGTAACTTCTCCAGGAAATGTGTTGATATCACAATAACATCTTTACAATTGGTCGTATTTGCTTTGTTTTCCACAACTGTCTGGCATGAGCAGAGCCTCATTTATGCTGTTAGGCGTTGGATCAAACCTTCCAAATGTTCTGAGTTGCTTTCTGTCTCAGAGGAAGAGTTTGCCACTGTCCTAAGGTAAAAATGGAACTTCATTTAACTGGTTCTTCATCCAGGCTGATGGCACCTTGTGAGCCTACCTGAAACACAGAGACACAACTGCATTCCCTGCTCCAAGGTGCCAAGCAACAAAGGTTCAAAAAATAAATCTGGTGATGGAAACATGGAAGGTGAAAAGGAGCAGAGGTTTCAAGAATGCAAAGCCCAGGGCAAGAGCAAGATGACACAGCCTCTGGTTATGAGTCCAGTTATCCTCTAACTCCCTCACCTTCCCTGGGCACGAGGTGAGCAGCCACTGAGCCACAATCCTTCCACACATGCCCACAGTGACTGGGATGCTCAGATGGTCTGCCTGGTGGACCTGCTTAGCTTATAAGCTCACCGAAGACTGAACTCACACACCACACCTATACACACAGATGAAGTATGTCTTGAATTGGACAATGGAAGATGAAATTTCACAGCATGGAGCACATTATGTAAACTTGAATCAAGTGTCAATCTGTACATATCAATAAAACTCAGTAAAGGCAATGAACTTACCAGGTCAACAGAAGACTTCAGCATGTCCATAAACTCTTATGTTTCCACTGCCTGCATTTCAAATTTAAGGGAATCTGGGTGTCACCCACTTGGATCCACTGTTGGCTACAACATTAGAGCACTCTGCTGCATGCAGACTGCTTGGAGAGAGAATGCAAGAACAACAGTCAGCTCATACTTGGAAAAGAACATTGTTGTGCCTCAGTATCTTCAGAAGAGAAAGCACAAAATCTCAGAGTATGAGGATACTTTAGGAGACAAACAGTATGAAAGTTTTTCAGCCTATTTTTAAAAGCATGTGGTGGTGACAAGCACTTTCAATAAACCAAGTTCATTCTCATTACATAAAACAATTGAAAAATTTGTTGAACCTTGCATATCCTTAAAGTTCCTTGTGCTATTTTCCATTGTGCTTAAGCTTACAAGGGCAAATCAGACCTTTGCAATTAACAATTTTATTTTTAAGGATGTCCTTGGAAGGCTTCAGCCAGAGACAAATAATTCACAGGATACAAAAGACAGCCACGTAAATAACACAAAAACCCAGGGTGAATGTCAGCAATTGAAAATATACATGAAACAGCTGCAAAATAAATTACTATAGTCAGAACTGCTCCTCAGACTCAAGAGCTCACATGGCAGTCTTTTAAAGGTCAGCACTCAAGTCAGTCACACTGGAAAAGAAGTCCAAGAATATGAAATCCAGTGCTAAAAATTATTTCTTTGCCCAGGGGTCCTTATTAGAAAGGTAATCTCTTTTCTATCACTGTTTAATAACATATCATTACTTTGTGAAGTGTTTTAAAATACCTGGAGTACAAAAGATGATATTTAAAAGCTATTCATTCTATTCTATCCCAAACAATACATAAAAAACCTGGAAAGAACGGGATAAAGATGTTAATTTTACTGGCAATTTCATAACACTTCTTGAGAGAGGGCATACAGCTGTAACTCCAAAATTACATTGTAACCACAGGCCATTTTTTCACCTGCAAAGTACCAAGTGATGATAATTTCTCCACTGACTTCAATTAAGCTTCTTGGAGATCCTCACACAGACTCTCCTCCCCACTCTCTCTGTTATTAAAAAAAAAAGTGAAGTTACGCCCCAGGTGAATTTTGCCAAATGCTCCAAAGTCCCAGTGTCAGAACCATGCCTGGCATAATGGAGAGTTTACGTGAAAAGTCAAGGTTTTGATGAATGTCACACTTGAAAGCCAATTAAGTGGGCTGAAAGGAAGACACAATTTCCCATTGTCTAATTGCCTCACAGCAACTTCAAGGTAATAAATTTGTCACGTTGAATTATTAATGAGGACCGAATATTTGACTTGCAGCCTGGAATAGAAAGCAGTTCATTAGCAGCTGGCATTGTTCCTTCCAAATAAAGAGAGGGGCACCGTGGGAGCTCAGGAGAAGGTGTCAGAGAAAGCTTCTCCTCGCATCACTGTCGCACACCCTGAGCATGCCTTTTGGTCTAACATCCTGTAAAAATTCCAGTAAGAGGGAAAAAATGATGGTGCATCTAATTCCTAATTCTCTTTGGCCTTTGCAGCCTGACAAATAAACATCCATCTGGATTCCACGGAATGCGCTCTTTTACGGTGTCACTTCAAACACAGAGGTCGTAAAATTTTTAGAATTGGCTCCATAAAAGTACAAGGAGGACAATAAAGCAGAGGCCAGCTTTAGGTTTATGGGGCTCTTAAAGGTTTTCTGCCTTGTCTCCTCTGCAAAGTGTTGGTCACACACGTGGGGGGACCAGGCAGAGCAGGAGGTTTATCCTTAGCCCGCAGTTGCTGCAGCAAAGGTAACCACGCTTGGATGTCATTTCAGCCCAGGAGACCTTTGTGATGGTGAAGGACTCTCTGCTGCACACCCTGGGCACAAGGAAAGCCACTGAAACAAAATGAAATTTTGGTCCTTGTCTTGGTGTTAGAACTGCATCAGAAAAGGGAATTATGAAATGGAGTTCATGTGCCAGTGTTCTCAGCTTTCTCCACAGCCCAGGCGCTGGCTGCGTAACGCCCGGGACCTCCTGTCAGATGGAGAGTGGCACAGAACCAGCATGGATGGAACCAACCTCTAAGATCATGGACTCCAACTCAGAAAAAACCACCAAGCCCACTACAGCATGTCCTGAAGAGTCACATCTACACAGATTTTTAATAACTCCAGGGATGGTAACTCCAGCACCATCCTTGGCAGTCCCATTGCCTGACTAATCTCAGAGTAAAGAAATTCTTCCTAATATCTAATTAAAACTCCCCTGGCACAACTTCAGGCCACTTCCTCTACTCCTATTGTTACTTACTTGAGAGAAGAGGCCAACACCCACCTCCCTACAACCTCACTAAGGACACAGAAGCACATTTTAGGTTGCATTGGTAGCAATCAGTGAGGCTCCATCTCTTTCCTCTCCCACATGGTGTTATCATGCCTTTGGCACAGCTACACCAGAGAACGTGCTTCACAAGCAGCTTGTGAGCACTGTGGCTCACACTGCACCAGGTGGTAACAGTGATGTGTTCTTGCAGTTTCTAAATGGAAAAAGTAAAATGAAAAAAAAAAAAAAAAAAAAAAAGCAAATTCATGAGCTCCCAAAACCAGCTTTATAAGTGAAAACAGAACATTCCATGATGCTTCCTCATGCAAGTAATTATCAACCTGGTTCTCATTTATGCAAGTAATTATCAACCTTGTTCTCTTTTTTCTGCTCATAAGATTGCAAATTTTAGAGAAAAGCCAGAACAATATAAAGCACCTGGTGCTGGTACTGGTTCTCCAAGCAGAGTTTGGATCTTGTTTACCCCCTGGATATTACCATTTGATAAAGTGCACTACAGGTTGGTGCACCCCACATTTACTCTTTTCTCTTTTTGAAAGCTGTCAGGGAGGAGAATTTCTGGCATTCAGAAAGCACTTGAGGGGAAAGAGCAGGGAGAAAATGTGCAATCTGTCTGTATTTTTATTGTAAAGAACTAGAAGAAAACACAACCTGCTAACACATGGAAATGGAGCACTTGCATATATTCAGCCATCCCTTGAAGAGACATTTTGTGGAACAGTTTCATTTCTACAGGAAAAAAACATAAAATTTGTAATTTGAACCACAGAGCATCTCACCAATTCAGGGGGAATTTTTCTGAACTCCAAGATAGCAAGCACTTTCCTTTTTGATCTCAAGATCAAGAAAAGCAGCTTCTTTGGTGCCTGACCACAGCAGAACTCAAATGGTCCCCCAAAGGTGTCTTTAAACATCCTCATCCACACTTTGTGTTAGGATTCTGCTGGTGTTCTTTAAGAGCAAGATTAATACACACTTAACAGCTGTTTCCATAAACAGGTAATCACAGCCAATGATTATAAACTCACACAGAGGATCACCAGCCAGCTTCTCACCTAAATTATAACAACTCACTCCTACAGAAACCCTAATCACAGTCCAGAGCTCATATCACTGACCACACCTACTGCAAGCAGAGCAGGGGGGCCATATAGCTTGGAAACACAGGGGGGCTGGCTGCTGCTGGAAGGAAACATCTGACAGGAGCACCCAGCTTTGCTGCTGGAATATTCCAGCATCACTCACCACATTTGTGGCATGGGGCACAGAAGAGCAATGGAAAAACCAAGTGCTGCTTACAGAGCCTGCAATGAGCAGCTTTGGGTGTTGATACCACTGTGGGGGACGTGGCTGCAGTCATATGGAAAGACCAAATCTTCTTCTCCTTGGGCAGAAGCTGAAGTGCTGTTACAAATCTAAAGAGCTGCTTGAAGGGCCCAGTCCAAACAGCAGTGTGAGCCCTTAGCAAGAAATCCCTCAGATGCCAGCATTTCTGGCAAGTTATCAGAACTCTGGAGGGATAAAAATGCTTTGGGGCTTCAGAAGCTTCAATTTAGCAATGAATTTGACTCAGTGCCTTTCATGTATGTACCAATAAGACCTGTAGTGGAAACCTTAGAAGTTAATGAACAAGACAGGGAGATTTAGAGATTTGGGCATATAATTACTATAGCAACACGAGCTCGCTCTTGCACTACACCATGAGATCCCCTATTAGGCATGCTGCAGTAAACCAAATAAATCACAGGTCACAAAACACAGCAATAAATCCCATCCATATTAAATTGCAAAGTAATTAAAACTGGTATGCTATTTACATTTCAAATTCACTAATAATGTCAGAAAAATTTCTGATTGCATCCAAAGCAGCCTCTGCAGCACTCCTTCAGCTGCTCCTAACATGAAGCTCTGCTTTTGCCTTTAGGGCAGACATACAAAAGTATTTAGATACCTAAATGTGCAGCATGATGCTCTTTCCAAGGCTTTATAAAAGTTACTTGCTTGGGTAGAACCCTAATTTCACTGATACCTGTTGGGGAAACACTGTTACCTGTTTGGGATACACTGCAAGTCTGCTCTGCAGAAAGCCAGTGCCAAAATGGGCACCTTCATCTCATTTTGTGTAGCACTAAGCAGTACTATTTAAACTGCTCACTGGCAGCTTGATTTTTCACCTCTCATTCACACCTCCATCCTGGATCAATCCAGCAAACAACAAAAGAAAAGCCAGGAGTAGCCCTTAGTGCTGTTGTACATATATTGTGTAAGGGCCCAAGTGGGCCAGACCTACATTTCCACTGTGCCTTGCCAAGAGAAAAATCTCAAGCCCTTCCAGGCCAGAATCTTTTATTAGTGCTGAAACAACAAGCAAGAAAATATTTATTCACTCCTATAAAACCTGGCAAGACAACAGTGAAACACTCATTATTATCCCTGCCTTATAGAGCAAGTCCTGCCTTTAGTCAGCCTTGTCTTAATATACTCTTACTACAGATAGTGAACCACTTTCATCCTATTTCAGAGTAAAACATCTACTACAGCTGCTACACCAAAATGAAACTCCAGCTTTCATTACACATGCAGGAGATTTTATTATTCCATTGATTTTTCCTGTTGGTCACCTGGCAGTAGTTATGTACCCTCCTCAGGAACTGGGATGCAGCAATTAGATAGCTGATATTAGACAACAATAATGCTCAACATTGTGCTTGCACTCAGTGCAGCAACTCCCAGTACATCACCAAGCCACTTCTACAGAGCAGCTGACACCTCCTGGCAACCTATGAAAAATGCCCTATTTTGAAACAATTTTGCCTCTGCATGATGTATGCTCTGTTTTTCCTTTCCCTTCGCTCTTCATTACTAACAGCATTTGCATGAAAAATAGCATCTCCCTTCTTCAAAAAGTTCACCCACTCCTGCTGCTGCTATTTGTTTTTTTTTTTTTCCCCTGCACTTGAACTCATAATCCTCTTTTTGTGTAGCTACAGAGGGATTCTGTGAAAATGACTGTGGCAACGGCAAAGAGAAGAAAATGGAGCTGCTGCTGCTGAGTTCTCAGGGGGAAGGCTGGGTGCCAGCACTGCCCCTGGTAATCAACACAGAAACCAAACAGGCAGTTGCCAACATCTAAGAGTTTTCTACCCTCAGTAGCCACTCTCTGTCTGCCAGTGCTTGTGGCTGTAAATCAGGCTGGAATTTCTGAAGGTGTGAAGAGCATTCATCTCTGCAGTGTCACAAGCAACCTCTGCCCCTTCTCCTGGGGCTTCAGCCACAGGGGCAGCAGGGATAGCCCAAACCAGACAGGAGCAGGTACCACCATGGGTGAGAGACAACTAACACAGAACCTCTTCTCTGGCATTCCTGCTCTGTTCAGATCCATTTAGGAGACTGTGGCAGCTGCAGAGAGCATTTTTTGAACCCTTTGCTTTTTATTCTGTGCCAGAGGCACTGGTACCAGTGCAAACACTTGTCTCCCACCCTGACCCTTGTCCTCCAAAGAGCCCACCTGTAAAATCACATCCCAAAGCTTCATTTGCTCTTCCCAGCCCCTTTTTTGACTCCTCAATCACAATAAAGAGCCTCACAACCATCAAGTGTCTGTAACACCCCCGTGGCTGATGCCACCCTGTTTCCCCTGTGCCATCTGGACTGTCTCCTCATTTGTTTCCTGACCCAGGATGCTGTCCTCCTTCAGCACTCCCCACCATTTTGTCCACTGAGATTTTGGTGCCTGAAACACATTCCAGCTTGCCCTGGCACCAGAAAGAGTGCACATAAATAATAAGCAAGAGTGAAATGTGAAAAGCACAGGCATATGCTCATTTCACTCATCTCCCACTGCTTCTGCTGGCCTTTAATCCCTAAATATCAAGCCAAACTATGAAATTATGTTTATGGCAAAATAAGATCTATGGGACTCTGTCCAGTCATTTTTCCTTCTGTAAAACTAATACACAAAAATGTTTCCAGCGTAGAGATGGAGCATTCAACTTCCAGGGGAGAATGTTATTTCTGCAAGAAGGCAGCCAAGGAAATTTACCCCAGCATAGAGGGAGCAAGAACCACCTAGGTGTGGGAAAACAAATTAGCCCAGAGCAATGTAAGTGGAGCACAGACCTTGTGCTGGCCCTCAGAATGGCTGAATTCCTCCCAGTGTGCCCATTCCCACGCACAGATACAAAGCAGTTGCTATCAAAGTGCCTGTCCCTGAGTATTGCTGAAGCCATCAAATTGCTGTTCTCTACTTTCCCTTTCCTGGATGCAATTACTTAGATTGCATTATGGCTCCAGAACAAAGTGGGGGGAAAAAGTCAAGAGGAGCTACAGCATGCTGTAAATCCTCAAAAGACGCCCTTGTCCATCATGCTGTGCCTTTTCCTTTCTTAGGAGGAGCTAGCTGCTGACAACCGTGTTTTCTGCCCCTCCCACCTTCTTATCAGGATTACTATAATCATCTGATTATTCCTTTCCGTGCAGTGGGCAAAAATATCAATCATTTTAGCCAAATGTTTTAGGAAAGTTAATTTTAGCTTTCAAAAGGTGGCTGTTTCTGTGAAATATGTTATTATACACAATGGCTTTAAACAGAATCTGTTTTCCCCAAATGCCTGGACACAAGTTAAGAGCTCTTTCATCTTCTGGTGTTCACGCATTTTATTTTTCCATACAAACAGTGGGCTGTGTTTATCCAAGCAGCTCTGTAAAATATGAGGGATCCATGTACAATGAACCTGATTTACCGAGCAAGCATCATCTCCTCAAATCCAGGGGTGGATTTGCAAAGGTGGAGGGGAGATGGGAGCCATGGCTGAATGCCAAGCATCAGGAAAAGGTAAAATACTGCAAATGGAGAGCAAAGAAATAGGGGAAAGCCATAGGTCTGCACATCTCTGTGAGAAGTAATTACGCCTGCGAATGAACAAAGCAATAAAACAATCACATGTCTGAGAGATTAACTGTGTCTTTGTCTCTTTAGGTGAGGCATAATTCCTGCAGCCACAAAATCATCAGTGACAGAGCAGTGGTGGACACGAAACCCATGCTGCACCGTGGGCTCCAGTTCATCCAGGTCCAGGACAGGTGTCCCTGAGCAGCAGGCACAAGCCACACAAAGGAGCACACCAGCAGGAAAAGAACCAGCGTGCTCATCATGTCCCAGCACCTCCTGGGAGTCTGTAAATCTCCACTTTGCTTTAAAGAAAACCAGCCTGGGTGGTAGGAGATGAGACTCCCCACTAAATTTTTCCTCTGGCTGGTTATGAATGCAACAAACACAAAAGGCAGAAAAGATACTCTGAAGAAAATCAATGTTTTTAAGATAAAACATCAACGTAATTCAAGAAGCCTGAGCCAACTGCCTGTAGTAAATTAAGTTTAAAATTTTAACAAACTGTCATGTAAAACTGGTGTTGTCTGACAAATTGAATTACAATAGTAATACATCACTTACAAAAGTATTATTGATAGTGACAGGAAGATATTGAATTTAAATTATTCATTTTTATTGATTAAACAGTATGTCTTCACCAAGAATGGGGCAAAACATCTGACAAACATTCAAGATTCATCTATCAGCTCCTGGAATAAATAGCTGTCAGTCCACCCATGCTGGGCTCCTGTGTATACCCCTGAAGTGGAGTGAGTCAGCATTAAGTAAGCCCTGACACATGACAAAAAATTCACCCACATTTCTTACAGCACACATCGAGCTGCAAAACCCACTTTCACTTTCCAGAGACCATTTTAAAAGCTGTTTCTGTGAAGATACACAGACTAATGTCTACCTGTGAGCAGCTGCTTTCCCCCCTGCAATCCAGAGCAGGCATCCAGGGCACCTGGGCAGCAAAATCCCATCCCTTACCACCAATTCCCTCCCTCTGGTAGTAGTAAGGAGGTTTCAGCTGAAGACTGGAACTTGAAGTCACACAACAAACCAGCCTGAACTGCATTCCCTGCCAGCAGCAGTGAGATCCCAAACAAAATGAAAGGAGTAATTGCTTTCTGGGCTGGCAGGCTGATCCAAACCACCCAGAGAATACTGACCCTGAGCAGCTCTAACACATGTACACTGAGAGGAAAAATAGTCAGAAAACAGAAAGTCAGGTCAGCTTCAATAACCAACATGCACTTCTTCCTCTCAAACTATTCCCTCTGAGAAGTGCTGGGGATTGTTATTTCATTTCAGCTCCCTGGTATCCTTGGCTAACATCTGAGTTTAGCAGTTTTCACTATGATGGTACTGATCACACATACAACAGGAAAAGAAATCTGTGCCAGCAAAGAAGGCTGAAGCAAGAGAATAAATTCCAAAACTCCATTCATCCCAAGCAACAATCTCATATGGAAAGGTGGCCTCTTACATCTAAACATGTGCCTTTTATATTTTTTAGATTTTCAAGCCATGGTAGCTTTCACATGCCCACAAAATCCCAAGCTTTCCCCTGCTATAAGAGAGGGAATGTCAGGCTGAGAGTTTGGGGATGTTTGTGCTGTTAATATTTTTGCTTATCTGCACAGTCTTAAGGGCTGAAGGAAAATAAATCAACATACATATAGAGCTGGGTCATCTTCATGCATGATGAAGAATTGCAGAGCTGGTGGGTGCAATCTTCAGCTTCCTGTAGGAGTTCACTCTCACATCAGGGCACGGGGAATGAAGCCACCTCCTCACGTACATCTACTGGGTAACCTGTGCATGCACATCATTAACATATATATGAGTAAATGCCAAATAAACCTTTTATCATCATAATGTATTTTCAGGGGATTTGTTGGAGAATCAGAAGTTCTATTGCCTTTGTGTTCCAATGTAATAACATAATGCTACAATGCCCCCCTTTGGGGTAAATAATCTCCCTTGGCTACCTGTGATTAGTTTTCTCTTTAAAACATATATTCATGTCCTGGAGCATGCCTTGTTAGCAACAATACTATCACAAAATTAACCAGAAAGAAATCCTATTATTCTTCCAGACTGGAAATATTTACATGCAAGTGACAGGGACAGGAGAGTTTTGGACTTCCACACATTTAGGATCTCAAGCCATGATCAGTGTTAGCTTTTTGCTGAGCTGATGTAGCAGACTGATCTCTGCACCCTACACAGGGTGGATGGAGCTCAAAGCACAAGCAATTCATTAGCTGGTCCCAGGACACACAGTCCAACATGGCCAAAGCAAGTCTGGGAGATGAGTTTTACCATTAGATAGTTGTTTACTGTTAATATTTAATTTTGTCTTTCCAGGGAACATATTCCATCCTGTTCTGAATTGTCAAGAGGGAATGGAAATGCAGCTCAACAGCTACATGCCAATGCAGTGTTTCACTAATACAGGAGCAGCACACTTTATTCTTTTCCCTGGTTTGCAGAACAAAATAGAAATAAAAAAGATTATGTTAAAGAAAAGCCTTGGATAGTTAACAGTCAAACATTTTTAGATATTAAGCTGATGGACTGGCTGTTGGTTTGGTTCGGTTTTCTTTTTCTCAGAAAAAAAAACCCCACTTAACCTTCCTCCAGTTGACATTTCTGTTTCTTTTACATAAAGCAAAAGTGTCTTTTGTTAAAAGAAATTTCAGACTACTACCTGGATTATTTCTGTCTACTTGAAATAAAAAGGAATTTGTTTCATATGCTTGACCTTTGATAAACTACTATACAATAAATCCTTTTCATTTCCCTCTCCCTGATGAATGTGTATTAGGGCCAGTGGAAATACAGCAACTTTCAGCAGCTCTGAGAAACTTTAACAAGAGACCATGGAAAATTAGTTTGTTCCTAGCATTACTATGCCCTTGTTTAAAAGCCCTTTGTGATCCATCAGAAAAATACATCGAATAAAGAACCTCAATGTTTAAATGATTCACAGTCACTCTACAAAAAAGCAATAAATCCAAGATGTTTCAATACCTCTTAACACCTTAACATCCAGTTTAAATGTCCACTTCTTAAAAGTCCCTGTGGTAACAATTTCAGCTCTACAGTGGAAGATTCTGAGCCATTAAATCAAGTGGAACTTCTCAGTCCTAATCTCCTATTGATATTTCACAAGCCATCCCCTTCATATCAAATACACAGTGGAATCCTACAGGAGAGACTTTGAATCAATCATCAAAGGTCTACAACACTGGAATAAAAAATGGGAGAAGAGTTTTGGATACCTATTTAAATCCAGAGGCAAGACTCCCTGTTTTGTGGGGAACATTGACCAAAATCTGGGTCTCTCTGACTTCCAGTCACTGCAGACTCCCATTAGCAAGAACTCACCACAGACACTGATGAGTTACACCATCATGTTAGTCACAGAAGAAATATTTCCTCAAGAAACCTAAGAATGGCCAGATTAGAAGTTTTGCTGCAAACTGGTGAATAAGAGTCTATAAGTAACAAGAGAGCTGAGCAAGATTTGTGAAGAAATCCAACAGTTGCACACCATTCCACCGAAATTTCCTCTTTATTTCCACAGTGAAGAATTTCCTGACATTTCTGAATGTCTGATTTTCAGCAAGCAACTTCAGCAAGACTTCTGAAAAAGAATCTAATCCTGTTGATAATCCCTCCTTTCTTCTTCTCCCTAACCCAGAACTTGTGCCTTGTGCCACTCTCATGAGAGAAGGAAGATAGCAAGCCCTTCTTCTGCAGGACTGATTTGCTAACTGCTAGGTAGGGTTTCCTGAATCTTTGCATTGCAGTGAAAAACAATTAAATTCAGAGAAGAAACTTCAGGAAAATTTTAGACTATTTTAGCTCATTTTCTTCATTATTAAAAAAACTCTTCTTCTCTTGTTTAGCTTATTGTTCTGCACATCTGTCCTGTTATTCACAGATTAATGCTAAAAATAAAAGCTCCTCACATTTAATTCCAATGCAGACAACCACAATTAAAAAGCAATAAACCTGCTGGGTGCAGCTCTCAGATGCGGAAATGTCCAGTAGAAAACATCAGTATAGCCCAGCCAAGCCAGTGTGCCTCTAATCACACCAGCACACACAACATTTCTGAAAAGACTCCCTTCATCTTGACTTCAGGCCAGTGAATAAGGCAACCTCTCAACCTTGACCATGATTGTTTCTGTGCTGCTCCTCTCCTGCACGCCATGCTGTCCAGCCTCAGTAATAAGCAAGTCACATTGTTTGAGCAGCCCATGTATAAGATGTGCTCTAAATCAAGGAACCTATGACTTTGGAATGCAAACGCCTGGAAGGACCAAGACCGTGTAGTCCAAACCCCAGATTTTTGTTGTGTTTTAATCCCTCTGCCTCACCACCTCAAGCTTCCTCCATGGCATCTGTTATTTCCCTGGTTTTTATTTTTGCCCAGTGATAAAAGACTTCCCGTCACACAGAGCTATTTCCTAGACAGCAGCAGATGTTCTGTCTTGCACTATGTGCTCTCTGCAAAGTCACAGAGAGCCGCGGGTCCCAGAGCCAATTGGGGTTTTATTTTCACTGCCAAAACCCAGCACTGCTTTACCAGAGCCCAACTCCTGAACTGGCACCAAACCTTCCCTCCCGAGGAAGGCTGCAGGGAGGTGGTCACAGCACTGACCTCTCCCCATGAAGAACAGCCCCACCGTGTGTCCATCAGGATTGCACAGCAGAAGGGCTGAGGGACACGGAGCTGACACAGGATTGCTCTTTGCATCTGCCAGAAGAGATTGAGATGGACTCTGCCAAACCTGCACAGCACACAGCTCCGTGACAAGGAGAGAGGTGCAGGGCTGGGACAGGGGGACAGCTCTGCCCTGCCGCAGCCCCTGCATCCTACCCCAGCCCCTGGCAACCTTCTCACAAGGGTCTGGCTTCACTTTCCTGTGCCAGCTCCACACCACTTTGGTTTCCTTCCCTCCTCTTCCTTTCTTTTGAAGTTGTGGTCTGTAAGCTGGGAACACAAAAGGGGAATAAGGAAGAACACTCCTGCTGGAGATCCGGGAATGCAAAGCAGGATTGTGGCAGAGGGAGGAGAGAGCCCAAGCCCTTCAAACCTCAGTCCCACTGCAGCCCCCTGTTCTTGTCACCTACTTCACTGCCCCAGCAAAACACAATCCCTCTGGCCAGTAACCCATGGGAGAGTTGTGCTGACATCAAGTGTGAGCCTCACAAACACCTTCCCTGAGAGTGGGAGCACAGCTGGTGCTCTTCCTGCACAGAAACAGAGGTGTAAGGATTGTGACTGGAAAGCAGCAACAGCAAAGGATTTTCCAGCCTTCACTCTGTGTGCCAGCAGCAGCACTGGAAAGTCATTTCAGGAACCCCAAACCACCTCTGCCCCTAGGGAGGCTGAATTCACCAGTGCACAAAACTGGGGAACAGGGTTTGGTTGATTTCTCTTTCCTCCTTGACACCTGTGCTGCAAACTCACAGGTTTGAAACTCCAACTGCCATAAGCAGCCTGAGCCACCAAAATGCCAGGGCATTTGTGGGGAACACTGACCAAATCTGGTCAAGATACCTAGGGTGCCAAATTTAGGATGGGAGGCAGATCCACTCTGCCCCTGAGCATGCTGACCATAGAGCATGCCTTCAATGTGAATTCAGAGGCTGGCACAGAGGAATGGAGCAGAAAAAACTGTTCCCCTGCTTAGGCTGCAGCAGTAGAAGGTTTGAGCCCCACCAGCACTGCCTTTAGGGCTTCAGATTCAACTATGTGCAAAAAAACCCCAACAAACAAACAAAGAAAACATTGTAATTTAAGTAAATATAAAAGTGGCTTTGCCCAACTACAAACAAAACTCACTGTTCTCTAGCATTCTGGCCACGTCCTGAGTTTTGGTGATTATTAGTTGGGAAAGTGAAGTAAATTGTTTTGGAAGATTAAAATTGTGGAGATTCCTCCTGTTCTTCCAAAAGGACCATGAGAAATTGCTCTTGATTCCACACAACACTAAAGACAAGGGAATAGCAAGCACTAAGTGGCAGCTCATCCACTTCCAGCAAATTCTCATTGCTGATGGAGATATTCATGAGTTTAGCCAAAAGTTATTTGCAAATCCTATCTATTTCTGAGGCTGTAGCATTTCTCTTAATTATTTCTGACACATTCCATATCACTTATGGCCCCCAGTGACACTTGGGATTAAACTCTGTGTCTTCTTTAAAGAAAACATGCTGAGCAACAGAATTAAATGCTGCACATTTGTACTGAAGCATCCAGACATCTGAAGGAATCAAGGCAGTGCCTGCAATGACATGGTGGGAATAATACCCCTATAGATACCTGTGAGGGACAAGAGCATCCTTAGGCAAATTCTGCTGTCTCTCTCTCCAGCAAGGAAGCTCAGATTTCACTGAATCATGGAGCAGTTTGGGTTGGAATGGACCTTAAAGAGTATCCAGTTCAAATCCCCCTCCATGGGCAGGGACACCTCCCACTACACCAGGTTTCTCCAAGCCCCATCCAACCTGGCCTTGAACACTTCCAGGGATGGAGCAGCCACAACTTTCCTGGGCAACTTGTGCCATTGTCTCACCACCCTCAGAGTGAGGAATTTCTTCCTAATATCTAGTTCAAATCCACCCTCTTCTCCATCACCCCATGCTGATAGAAGCCAGTCCCAGCATGGCTTGTGCAAGAGACTTCTAGAAGGGAAGAGAAACAAACTCCCCCTCTTTCAAGGAACTCTCAACACAAAATATGTCAGCCTGGAGGTGTATGAAATAGGAACAAAATGCCAACCCTCATAATCCTTTCCCCCTGTATTTGCCCATACTCTCTACAAGACATTTGCTACATATGGCATTTTTTGGCCTGTGCAAGAATTCCCTTAACATAATCACTATCTTCAGATAGGAGCATCCATGATGTATTTTGGAAAGTTAATGAAATCTGTCCACCAGAAAAGCTGAGAAATCGTTGTCCTTCAGCTCTGTCATATTTACTCTCCAGGACTATTTCATTTTCAAAGCAGTACTGTGGGTAGGAAGAGCTTTTCCTGATGTGGCTGGTGCAGGTACAAACTTACAATTCATGGGCAAATTGATAAGAGGGACGTGGTACCAAAAGACAGGAACTGGAAATTCACTCTTGCTGCCTTCAAATCTGCTGAAGTTCCTGATGGCTCCTTCAGGTCTCTCCATCTTCTGGTGATCTGCTCCTGCAGGCCAGCCTAGGTGGCACAGCAAGGTCTCTGCCTGGCATAAAAATGAGAGGCTGCTTCTTAAACAGACTTTCACCAAAGACACAGTTACCCTCCTGAACAGGTCTCACATTTGGGTCGAGCTTAACACCAGCTGGGCACCTTCTTTTCCAACCCTTCCCACAGGGAGTGAGAGAGAGATGACCAGAGAGAGGACAAGACCCTAAAATATATTCTCTCTTCACATACATTTGAATTCAGCCTGACTGCCTTATCTCCCTGTTTTATCTGCAACCTGCAAACATTTCCACAAGCAGATTTGTATGCGCATAGATATTTGGGGAAGAGTTGTTCTTCAGACACATTTGAATGAAAACAAGGCAATATTATGCACAGATCAGAGACTCTGCAGCTCATCAGCACCTATTATCACTCAGCAGCAAAGTGCAGCCAGACTGAGACAGGCAGAGCTACTCCAGCAAGAGGAAGGTGATGTGGTGTAAGGGTGTAACTACACCAGGGTGGGTACCCACGCTGAGTGCCATGTGCTGATGGGGAGACATGACAAGTGGTTGGAGTAGTTAAAGATGGGTACAACATAACTGAAGCCATTATACCTACAGTGACAGACACCTGCCATGGAGGAACAGCTGTTTCACAAGCATCATGGCACAGTCTCTTTCAAATGCACTTTTTTTTTTTTTTACCTTAAAAAAACCCTTTTTTATTTTTTAAAAAAGTGAATCCTGTGATACCAGGCAGGAGATTCTGGTGGTCTGCTAGCAGGATTGAAGTACCAGTACTAGAAAAGTCTGAGGAAAACCTTTATTCATCAACTCGCAGCCTTAAAGAGGTTTCTACAAATGATTTGTAATGAGGCTCTAACTAATAAAAAAGGCTAAATTTGCAGAATATTAAGAATTGGTCTGATAGCACTTGATGACACTCAACAAGCAAATCAACTACATTAAAAATGGATGAAGTCACTGTCAGATCAGATCTGGCAAAAGAATGAATGGTGAGAACGCATCTCCTTTTCGTGATTAACTTCATCATTTGATGGCCAGATCAAATCAAATCCATAAATGGGAGCACTGACATGATTAAAACAGCCATGAAAAGGTTAACGGCTGCTTAATTGTCTTACAATTCAGCACAAGATTGAAGTGTCACATATGAAAGATGAGCATTAAGAAATACATGAAGGAAGGGTTAGGCTAGCATTTTTATCAATATATCAGGCCCCAAAGACAAGGACTTGGCATAGACATGAATGTGACACAGCACCTTTCTGAGAAGACCAGGTCCATAAGGACCCTCCATGCCCACATTTCTGTTCAAGTCTCTTTTTGATTTGATTTTACATCTGCAATATTAAGGAGACAACTACCTATCTACCTCTCCAATGCATGAGGAGAGTTATCAAACAGATACCACCATGAATCTTCAGGTAGGAGGGGGCAATGAAGATCTCCAAATTCCAGAGCATCAGGCAAAAGAACAGCAGAGATTTTAGCATTTTTAATTTATTGACTCTTAGAGAATGGTGTCATGGGTGTCTGACTGCAGATGGAAGAGCTGCTTCAAGTCCTTGGTACAACTGTCAGCACTGAATCCAAGAAAAGCAAAAAATGTGACTCCTTTCAGCCAGACTTAATAGGATTATAAATGGGTTGAAACAGAACTGCAACTGAAACATGGAGATGCTTAGAAGAAAATTACTTGTTGTGATAACACAATAAGTGTGAAACAATAAGGCACCAAAGTCCTCACTGCTCAGGGGAGAATTTAAAAACGTGTGCCATTGGGAATATGTCATGGATTATTTTTTTAAATACACCTGCCAGGCAGTATTTTGTGTAGGCTCTGAGAAATTCCACATTTGTTTCAGACTCATTATCTTCAATAAGTCATAAACTTCATGCTGCTTGATTATCTAATGAACAAGTACTTGCATATAAAAGGGTAGATTGGCCCTTCAATAGACCAGCAATTGTTTTGTCTCTCATTTGGAGTGGAAGTTTACATCTGAATTATGTAAATCATTAGAAACACACCTGAAAATCAAAGCAATATTTTTTACCATCTGCAGCACATCTTGGAACAGAGAAGTTGCTCCAGAGCAGTGGGAACACAAGAGGCAGCAAGGCTGGAAGAATACACACAAAATCAGTCAAGTCTAACCCTCCCATCCTTAACACAGAACCAACTAGAATATATAGTAATTTCTGGCTTATTTTCCCCTAAATTATTATCCTAAAATTTCCTTCAGTATGTAAACCCCCTTTGTAGGTAACATGCTCCAATGATGTGCCAACAGCTCCACCTCAGCTTGTCAAATTGAAACACTTCCAAATCTTGTGTCAGGCTCTAAAATCATTAGTTTGGGAAAAAAATAAAATTCTTGAGTTCTTTCACTTTCCACCTTAGTTTTTGAACCCCAGAAGTTTCTATTTCCCAGCCTTTACATAATATGATTTTTTTTTAACAGAAATCAATAGCTTTTCATAATAATATGAATCTAGATGCTGGAACTTGGGAAGCAAAAATACACATTTCTTCCATGAGCTGCCCTATTTATTTCTTGCAGGCAGGGTGCAGGGAATAACAATGCATTGTCTTTTAACCTCTCAGTGCCCCAAAACTTGAACAAATGCTGCCCTTTGTTTAGCATTTGGCTGGACTGTGCTGGAGAAAGCCAAGGAAAGGTGGCTCTGGGAAAGATGCCACAAACACCCTGCACCTCCCACCCCTCCAGGGCACCCAGCTCATTTTTAATTTTCCTTTGCTACAAGGCAGCAGTTTTACTTTTCTCTTTCCCTCCTGTCCTTCCACCTCCTTTAAGCACAATGATCCAGCAAGCATTTATCTGGTCCTTTGCTCCATCTGCTGCTCAAATATTAAGCACAAAAAAAGGCAGAGCCCCTGGGCTAACACAGGAATGCTATTTAGGGATGCTGCTACTGCAGAGTTCCCTTGCATTAACAGTCTGGAATAAAAGCAAGATGCTTCACATTTTTTTAAAGTTTACACTTTACATGGATTATCTTTTTTTCTCCAGTTTGAGCATCTGTATTTTCTTTCTAGATTCAGGAAATGAAAGAGGGGAGCAGAGCAGGACTCAAGATACTTGCCTTTTCCTTGCCAGAATGTGGCCACGTCACTCCCTGACTCCTGGACTTCTGGTTCACAGTGGTTTGTGCAAACCATTTTTATTCCTCCTGAAGAAAACCTTGGAGATGTTGCTTTGGTCTTCAGAGGAAGCAACAGCTCTGTACACTTCCCATGTTTCTATTTAACAGAAGCATACAATACACAAACAAATTTTAGCCACATTTTTCTGCACATATGCTTCTCCTGCATGAAAGTCTGTAAAAAATTTAGTCACAGCCTCACACATCACTGGCCTGATCCATCTTTCACTGAAATCAGTGCCATTGGGAATATATCTCCACAAAACTGGACCCAAGAACCCAACCATTCTCCTCTAAGCAGGCCAAAAATAACAGAGCTCTTGTATGAAACCAGATATAAATGGATATCAGACAATAAATTACTACAATAAATAATAGCAAGAGAAGAAAATGGGGATTCAAGTGAAGCTCCAGATTTATTAACTATAGAGGTAAAAGATCTAGCAGCTGTACAGAAACAAATGGATGTGATTGACTGCTTTGTTCCCTTTGCAGATATACTTTGCAAGTGCAGCTCCAGCTACATAACAATGCAGGAACACTTAGCTGCAAGCACAAAAGGAACAATAAACCAGCAAACCACCCAAGTTACAGTGCAGGATGGAAGGCAGAAGTTGGTGCAGCAGGGTTTTGCCTCCTCCTTCCTTTGGCAGTACTGTCAGCGTGGAACAGTGATTTGGAAAATAATGAACCCCCAAATAAAACTGTGCCACAACAAGCAAGAAGGGGAAAAACAAGGTTTTGCTCCCAGTCTCATTACCAATTGCTGATTTTGATAGCTTTGCATTTCTTAGCAGGCAAGAGAGGGGAAGGGGAAGGGAAAATGTTTTATTCAGTGCTCAATAAACTCACTGCAGCTTCGTCCTGATGTGGTGCTCCCAGGACAAAGCACTCCACTGTGCCATCAAGCAACTGCACTCCTGGTCCTGCCTTGTCTGAAACAAAAACAAAACTAAAAAAAAAAAAGCCAAGTGAGATGTTCCTTCTCCCAGTCAAGTGACACAGTAGTTGCTGTCACTGTTGTCAAGCTGGAGTTATAATGATGGCATTACAGGTCGTACAGCCTGCAGCCAAACCAAACAGCATCAGAGAGGGAGCCTGCCAGGAAGGTGCAGTCACAACCTCATCTGCCTAGTGAGACAAATAATGGATTTTGCAAGAGATATTTCCCAGTGAGCAATGATCCTGGAAAACTGCCCTGAGAAACACCCGTCCCTCTCTGACCAGTCTCTTTTTTATTCTACTGATACAATCAATGAACTTTCACACCCACAGCTGATAACAGTATTTTACCTCTTCAAGCTGAGGCCACATCAAGCTCTTTCTGTCATACTCAGCCTGGATGGCCATGCTCACCAGGCTGTGTTTTGACCCAGCCTCCTGTGGGAGGTTTCCAGCCTCCTCATGCTGCCATTCAGCTCTGACCATATGGCTGAAATGCCCCAGAGATGCAGTAAAGAAATCAGCATGTGGCACAGAACATCAGCCTTCACAGGGCTCCATTTGGGTCCAAATCAAGTCAGTGTTATGTCCCCATGGGATTAGTGTCCTGCCATGCAATTATTTTTGTGAACAGTTTCATTTAAAGAGAAACCATTTTAAACTTTCACCAGCTTCCCTGCACCACTTCTCCCAATGTTTTCCAGTTCTCCCAGACTGCCTGACCCCACAGTAGCAGACCTGAATTTCTTCCCAACCTGACAGGTGATGCACTTGCATGTTAGTTGCTGACAAACTGGAGCTTGCACTTGGGTTTCCATGTGCCTGCCCAAGTTCTGTTCCACCTCCAAGGAGCCTGGGAATGCATGGAACAGGCAGGGACAGCCTCCCAGCTCAGCACTGCAACGAGCTGCACCAGCACCAGCACCTCATCAGAGAGTCTGTCCCACCAAAGCTCATTAAGGGAAAATCAGCAAGGAGTGATGGGGAAGGATCTTGTCAGTGTTAATAATGTCAGACCCCCTTCTGCCTTGTCTTCTCCTGCTAAAAATTTTAGAAGAACATGGAGGAGTTACACTGGACAAGTCCTAGAGTACCTTTGATATCCTGATGAAACTTGGCACCTACTACTTTATCTCTGGAGTAAATGATCCCTGGAGCTCATGTACACATCACATAATAGCATAGGGAGCTTTTTTTATATCCATTTGATATGTATGATTCTGTTGAGTTATATATGGACATACAGCTACCTATTTCTCAGCCTATTTTGATACTGAAGGGAAATCTTAGGCAAATCCCTATGAAGCTGGCCTCAAGGATGGTATTTTTCTGCACTACACAGAGCCACAGCAGTTACTCTGAACAGCTCATCAGTCCTCCTGCAGCAATCATGGAATCACAGACTGGTTTGGGTTGAAGAGACCCTAAAACTCATCCAGTTCCAATCCCCCTGCATGGGCAGGGACACCTCCCACCAGACCAGGCAGCTCCAAGCCCCATCCAACCTGGCCTTGAACATTTCCAGGAATGGGGCAGCCACAGCTTCCCTGGGCAACCTGTGCCAGTGTCTCACCACCTTCACAGTGAAAACTTTCTTCCTAATGTCTGATCCATTTAAAGCCATTCCACACCACGTCCCATCACTCCATGCCTTTGTAAAACGTCCCTCTCCAGCTTTCCTGGAGCCCCTTTAGGTACTGGAATCAGCTCCAGCTTCAGCAGGAGAAGGAGACTGCTCCAACAGGCACTGGAAGAGCTGCAATTCCTGATTCTCTGGTTTATTCAGTGATGTGACTCAAAGTTCCACTAAGTGACTCCAGGCTGTGCATTTCTTCAGGGTAGTCACTCGAGCTATCAAAATGTGCTGTGCTGGGTGATTTTCCCTTGATGCTGTGATTTGCCCACAGGGAACTAATCTGAAATCTCCTCCCAGGCCCCAAACCAACACCAAGCACACTAACTAGATTTAATCTAAAACCTAGGGACTGCCTGTGGCTGAACACTTTCCCCTCCTGCAGCCTCTCACCTCCCTTGTTCCTAAACTACCAAGGCTGGCTGTCCAGAAGCCTCAAATACAGCAGAATCACCTCCCCATCTTGCTTATATTACAAAACAAATTAGAGATATTGAGCTGAGGTGTGTTAATCCTGTAATTATCAGGGCAATAATGAAGAAGTTTAATGATCTTGCTAATTGTCTGTGCAGCAAGACTGGGTTGAAAACCTTCCTTACTCCATCCACCCTTTTAATTCTGTTTAAATCAGATGTTCCCTGTAAGTGAAGAGTTGTAACTATGTGTACCACTACCCTATTGCCAAAAAAAAAAAAAAAAAAAAGTTTAAAAATTGCTGCAGGTCTGCCCAAAGGCCAATATTATATTGTAAGCAATGTCTACGTGGCCACAATCAGTAGCTATTCTGCTATATATTAATTCAGACAAGAATGCCAGAGGAAGTAAAAACAGAAATAAAACATCTCCATGAGGATTAAAATGTTGACGGTGGATTGCCTGTTAAGGGTCTTGAAATTACCAGCTGAAATAAGCTGCCTGGAAGTTGTATCTACCTAATTAACTCCCTCTCCTGTTTATCCTGCTGGAAAGCAGCATCCAAGGCATGTCAGTGAGCAGCTGAGCACAGGTGCTGCCCCAGTGACCACCTGCAGTGCCCCAGGAGACCTCCAGCAACTCCTGCTCACCTTGTATGTCAGGAGCCCCTCCACAGGTCACCAGAGACTCATTAAAAATTAGATTTAAAAATCAAGTAATCACGAGTAGGTACACGAGTAAGTTGTTGTTAGCTACTGCAAAGCTCATACTGCCAGCACATCAGCTTCTCTGCAGTTGTCATGCATATGGTAAACCTGGAGTAAACTGAAAGTAATTTAAGCAGTAAGTTACCCCAGGTTTGTAATGCAGCTGATACAGCTGCTCCTTCCCTGCCAGTGCTTGTGCAAAACCCCACACCCCATCTTGCCTGCACTCTCATTTATGAAACAGGTGAGCTCACTCTAATGTGTAAAATTTACCTCCATGGGCAATTCCCACTTTGAGGCTGGCACCTGCATTTCCCAAGCAAGCAGCTCCATGAGAAGTGCACAAGAATGAAGCCTGGTCTGGCCATTTAGCCCAGCAGAGATCTCTGCTCTACTGGGAGAACTTCCTCTGCTACCAGACACCTCTGAGGGAATCCCTACCTGTTATCCTGCCTCTCCACAGCAAAGGTGACTTGTCACCAGCACTGCTGTGAGCAGCCATCCAAAACCCAGAGGTCAGATTTAAACTGAGATTAAATCAGTGAAGCTCCAGCAGCCAGAAAACACAGTGATTTACAAGCACTTGAGGACCTGACCTTAGCATCCAGCAAACTCTGGAGCTTGTTGCACCTGCAAACATCCCAACACACACAGGCTAAAATCCCCAGCACTGCACAGAGCAGACAAAAATTAGCAGTTATCTCTTACTGCAACCAGATCTGAATGCTTAGTACCTACCAGATATTGTTTCTGGTACATTTGACACACTACAGAAATAATGAATAGTAATTAGAATTAATCATTGCAAGTTCCAGTGCAATTAACAGCAGTGTTTAGCATGCCAATTATTTATGAACACACAAGTGACATTTTGGATCAGCCCAAAGATTTAGCTAATCCACTGTCCCATTTCCAAAAACTGGCAGCAGCAAATGCCTAGAAATCCATGGGCAAGAGCAAGGCAGGCATCAAGCAGTGCATTCCCTGGGTACATCCAGCTTCCTGCAACTCACAGCTCAGGAATTTCCTGTGCCAGAGACATCTCCCAGACATTCAATATGCCAATAAGGATTTCTCACCAGATTAAATCTGCATAAACTGGGGCTGCAGCAGGCACCCAGGGCTCCATGCAGTGCTGCAGAAGGAACCACCCCACCATGGGGGCCCTGCCAGGACTGCACATCTGAGCAGCTTTCAGCCAGCACCATCCACAAACTCTCCTCTTGTTCCACAGAACATCACTGCCTGTAGTGGTGGCCAAGCCCCAGAGCAGACAGGCAAGTACTGCATCTAGCACTATTTCTTTGTTTATTGAAGATACAATCCTCCCCTCAGCATGATCTTAGAACACTCCATTAGCCAAGTGCTGAGTGAGGGTAACTTGCTGGAAAAAAGGTCTCACAAGTGAGACAGCTTTCACAATAGCCAGGTAATAAATATACCATACTTTAATGATTTTCCATATCTGTACAAAACCTGTCACTGCAGCATTTGGCCATGTAGATAAGGCTTTTAGATAAGCATTGGATTTTATTAAATCAACCAACAGAGATTAAAAATAAAGACAAGCTTATCAGGACAACAAGTCCCCTTCACAGTTCTATCTGCTCTTCTGTTCAAGTGCATCATCTCTCCCCTGAGATCTCCCTGCCCTGAGCAGTGCACAGAGTGAGAACAGCAGGAGCAGGTTGGCCAAGTGCCTCCTGGAAAGCCATCACACCTGCTCCTCACCAGCAGCTGCCAGAGAAAGGATGGAGCTCACCTGTCAGGAAACACCTGGGAATGGAAGTGCATTTACCAGCAAGGAGGAAAATATCCCCCTGGAGGAAAGAGGAGGGGTCAGCTTGTAGTGCAGGATATTAAATGGGTCTGTGCTGTCTCACTGTGTTTCAGACAACAGTGTGGAAACAGCAGCTTGAAGACAGTTGGGGGAATCATTGGTAAGATGAGAACTGGGTCTCTCTGGGGAAAGAAACCCAAAGGGATAAGGCTGAAAGAGTTTCTTTCACACCTACACCAAATGGTTTTATTCTAAGCAGCTCGTTCCTGATAGCACAGACTCAGCCATTGACAGGAGGAAGGGGAACAGCCATGCACTCATGTCAAAGACAAGTTATTCAACAACTTCAGGCAGATTTTGGTTTTCACTCCAAGAGCCCTTTCCATGCAGCTGTGAGGGAGCCACTTGCAGATCAGCTGTTGTACCTTGGTACCTTTTTGTGAAATTTTGAATAAAGTACATATTGACTTCCAGACATACTTTCCAGTAAGGAAACCACTGGAGATGGTGAAGAGCCTCCTTTTGTCATGGGATTATGTTTTGTCCTTTTACAAAAACCACCACTCCAAAACAAGCTGCCGCACACAAGTGTTGCAGACTCAGCACTGCATTTTAAATAAAACAAGAATTCATTTCTCATTGTGTCTTCAAAATTATAAGCTTCTTGATTTCAAATCCCCTGTCTCAGAAAACCTCACATTAAGAGGCATGCTGGTGCCAGGCAGACAGGAGCAGCAGCTGGATTGTTAGCAGCATCATACAATCTTCATGATCTTCATAATCTTTGTATTATATTCTTTATACTATAATCTTATTATCAATATTATCAATAATCTTATTATCAATTAATTATCAATCTTAATATCAATTAATATTGATATTATATTGATAATATTGATAATCTTAATATATAATATAATAATATAATATATAATCTTAATAATCTTGATAATATTGATAATCTTAATATCAATTAATTACCAATAATCTTATAATCAATATTATCAGCACTGCAAAGGAATTTGTTTACCATAGATAATTTGGGGCCAAATACAGCAGCAACTGCTATCTAGTCCTGAGGCAACATGGTTTAAAGTGTCCCTCTACCCAACACGTGTAGGTCCAACTTCATTATAAGCAACTGGTGCAAAGTTTGGGGTAAGAAACTTGGTAAAAATGAATTTAAATCGCAACCAATATTCATTCTGAGATTGTTCTTCAGTCTGCTCCCTGGCTCACCACAATAAATCACTCAGGTTCCCCATCTACTGCACAGCATCAGATCTCCAGTGCCCAGATCTGAGCACACAGCTGTGTTTATGGGAAAGAGGAACTAATAAATGAAAAATTACAAGTGGAAATTGAATCTGCTAGACGAATGCTCAGCAACAGATTAAATATGCTGCATTTGCAAACTAAAAAAAAAAAAAAAGAAATAATACTTTGACTCCGGTTTATATTAAATATTGGAATTGCTGAGCTCCCCTCAATGTTCTGCATGTCTTGATATATTGTAAGCAGGAATATTTCATTAGCTGAGTATATCCATAGCTCTCTAATAACTTTCAAACTCCTGGACTCCTGTCATTTGGACTTATATTTGAAGAGACACTTGAGACCTATAAAAGAAAGGAAAAAAAAACAAACAACCAACCCAAAAGCCAATACTAAAAGCAATGTGCTTTCACTGCATTTACCAGTGGAAACTTTCCTTTGAGCTGTATAATTGAAAAGCAATGCAGTAGCACAAAATATTACATGAGCTGAGGAACATTTCAGTGACAGACTCACAGCCCACAAACCAAAGCACAATGCCTTGTTTATCAGAGATTATTGCAGGCTTTCCATCCCATTTTTAATCCTTTTGTTACCTTTTAAACAAACTCTCTGTCCCGATTTTAGAGACAGGAAATAAGAAAAAAACATTTGCATTCTCTTCTGAAAAATAATCATCACCCAGAGTAACAGTGAATAAACTGGATCTTCAGCAGAATATACTGCCCTGCTCGTGGTAGCTACCCTTTGCAAGATAAGATACAAGCCAGTGAACCACCAGAGTACATTTTCTCTATTTAACTTCTTGGAAGCTGTAACTCAGCTGTAAGCTTCTCTTATTATATCTCTCTGCTTTGAATTAGTTTTCTTCTGTATTTTAATTTTTTTCCAAATTAAAACAAACAAACAAACAAAACCAAAAATCCAGAAGTCAAACCTTTTTCATGCAGGTCAGGGTGCGAGGAGGTAATTCAGTTGCAGCTTTATCCTTTAGAACAGGAGCCAATTAAAAAAGGCATAACTCCATTTTTAAGCCTTTTTATTTTTATTTTTTTTTTAACATTTTCTGACAAGATGTTTTTCTCCTGCCTGGACAGCTTCAAAGAGCAGTCTCAGTCTACATAGCATCTGAACTGCTGAAAAAATCCATGAGAAGGTCATAAATGTAATTCTCCCAGTAATCTTAGAGGCTACTTCAGCCAAACTCATCCCAGGGAGAAGAAAAACCCCAACAAGTGTGGTCAAAAGCCAGAGAGAACTTGCCTTTGGGTTACTAATTTCAAGGACATCCAAGCTGATGACTGATTTTATTTTCATTTGCACCCTCACAATAGGGATTCATAAACATGACAGAGGACTAGGAATTTAGTATCCAAGTGCAGTACCAAAGGAATAAGGAAACAAAACATATGAAGGGAATAAGAGTGCTACAGGGCAGCACTGGGATCTGGGTCACATCAGTCTCCTGAAGGTTGGTGAGGGGTTTCTGGTGTCAGAGCCATGACGCAGCTTGAAGAAGAAACTGCCAGAAAATAGTTCTGAGGAACTATCAACAAGGAGCTGTCAAAATGGGCAATCGAGATCTTGTTTTTGGCAAGCAGACAAGCAAGAGGCTCCTCAGCAACTTGGAGAATAGCCAGGCCTTGTTATGGCAGCAGTTGTGGTGCAGTCCCAAGGGCTGCTCAGCACCAGGGGCATCCCCTGAGCTGAAGATGCAGGACCTGGCTCAAAGGGCAGGGACAGCTGCCACCAACTCCCCACTCCACAAACCTCCTCTACTCCTGGAGGAGCTGGAAGGATTGGTTAGTGGTAGGCAGCTGTTCCTCTGAAGGGTTGCTGGTTGCTAGTTCTAGTTTTCAGTTAGGATCAAGGCATGAAGGTCTGGGTCCTTCGTGGAAGAATT
Organism: Florisuga fusca; assembly: GCA_038090715.1. Lineage (NCBI taxonomy): Eukaryota > Metazoa > Chordata > Aves > Apodiformes > Trochilidae > Florisuga > Florisuga fusca. The sequence continues at coordinate 16,772,477 of JAAWXA010000017.1, forward strand.
CATCACAAAAATAAAGTTATTTTTATTTAGCTAGCACAAGTGCATGGTCTGATACCAATCTGTGGACTGTGTTCATTTTAGTCATAAATTGTGATTTTGTCTCCTGTCATCTCCTCCCAACATGTAAACCACAGACGTATGTGATTCCTCTTAAGGAGACAAATTAACACCTGAGAGCTCATTTCTTACTCATATACCCATTCCCTGAGTATCTGCAAGTCTGACTGATACAACCCATCTCATGAAATTCACTGGGGCTATTAATGCTCACCCACTATCAGTGAATTAAAGCTGCCTGTTTACCACCATTTGATATCAGATTCTTTATCAGAGTGACCAGGTTTGAACTGTATACACATATTTAACAAAACAAAACAAAAATCAGCTTGACTCCAATGAGATCCCACTGTGCTGCTTTAGTTACACTCTGCAAACAGAAGGGGTAGCTGACCCAGGAAAACTTGCACAAAGTCAGCTCAGTTTGCTGACACCCCTCAGATTTTGTTCTGGCAAGGCATCTGCTATAACAAGACTTGCAATGCATTTTTTAGAAGAACACTTGGTTAAATTAGTGTCTGCTATCTGCAATGCAACACATGCATAATGCAGTGTAGCAGCTCTGAAGACTCAATAAGACCCCGCAGAGCAGCATCCCTAGTGTTAAATCAAAACTCCAGGCTTTTGAAATAAAAAACAGGTCTCAAGAGACCTGTTATTTACTCTCAAAATTAATGGAAGACTACCAGAAATAAAAAGAATAGGCATGTGCATTAGGGTTTTTAAAATTTATTGTTCTGTTTTGCACCACTGGCAAAAGCAAACTGCTCTGGCTCTGCTAAGACTGCTGCTGTTCCAAATTCAGGCAGGTGGAGAAAGCCAGGAGGTTCAGCAAAACCTGGACCAAATCTGAGCTTGCCCAAGGTGTAGGCACGTTTGAAGGAGAGCTCAGAAGAGGACAGCAAGTGGCTCAGTCACTGATGTGACATCAAGTGGGGCAGTGCAAGGTCTAAAGAAGTAAATTGCAGCAGGGTCTTGGTTTCCAAAGTAATTACAGAAGTAGGATAAATCTGAAACCTTTGTGCCTCAATGGCATGAAATTCCTGCTGCTGAAATAAAGACAACACAGTCCTGGAGTTCTTAGTGTTACCTGATGCAGCAAATTTTTCAAAAGACAGAAAAGCACAGAAAACAGCAACACTGAAGCACAACAGGGTGTGAAGTCATGGCTTTATAGAACTCAGTATTAATCAAGTTAAGGTGGGGCTTGCTGTCAGGGGCTATTTTTTTCAAGTTGCCTCTGTTGATTAATTTGGTGCTTTTAAAACATGTTCTATACAGGAGATATTGCTTTTAGACTTTGGGACTATACTCTGTTGTATGTTCCTATTTCAGCTGAGCCACACACAGGCTGAACTTGTGAGCATTCCAGGCTGAAGCTGACTCTTCAAAACACCAAGGATGCTTTTGGCACTCAACACCAACAATGATGCATGAACAAGGACCCTGCTCTGGTAACTAAAAGACATTATGTGCCTGAATTCTAAACCAGGCACTGGTGTGGCTGATGTACCAAGAAGCCAAGACCAGAGTCACAAAGAAACCATTCCAACCTCTTCCTCATTATAAATTGGTTGCAAGCATTTCTATTTGCTCTAGCAGTGTGAAGTTGGAAGTCATGAGTGAGCAGAGCAATTCCCACTGCAGGTGGATAAACCCTCCCTTCCCAAGCTGCTGCAGCTGTAACAAGATACACAGGGAGAAATAATGTTGATCAAGGTGGAATAATATTTAGAGCAGAATGTCAGGTTCAGCCACAAATAGATTTGCTTGTGGAAGCAGCTGCTCTATCCATTAGAATTTTCTAATAAACTGTTATGAAGATTGACACCTTGGAAGTAATTAAGTGTTAGGTATTTCTAGGTAATTACTGCAGCAATAACATAAGACGTGCTCATTTTCAGAATGAGGAATTATCTGTGGCTCCCATTGCTGTGCTCCTTTTAATAATTCATAATAGTTTTGACACGAATGATTATTTTTGATTACTCTAGCTTTTCAATGTTCCAAACAAACTCATACAAGTAAAATAAATTGTTTACAGTGTGGAGGAAAACCAAGGAATCTGGAGGTAGTCTGTAAGGTAGCTGCATTAGCTCAACAAATGGATGAGGTTTCAGTCTAGGAAAACTTACCTGTGATCACTCTGCAGAGGAAGTGTGCCTAGCCTGGAGGGATTTTTAAGGCAAGATGTCAGTGCTGTCCCCCTCTTGCATGGTGTCACAGCTCCAGAATTCATTCTAGCAGGAACATCTCACACCCATCACGTGAAGGAAGGGACCCAGCAGTGCCAGCAGGATGGGTCCTGCCACACTTTGGACCCTGCCAGGGGGAGGGCAGCTGTTCTGCCATCCTGAAAGAAATTGTGAGAATTAGGAAGTGTATAAAAATCAATACGTATGCGAGTCCAGAGTCTAAAAAAATGCTTCTGGATGAAAAAGATGTAAGAAAAAAAGAATGGTCTTCCTGAAAAAGTTTGCTTCAGGAGTTTTAAAGCTACCTTAGAGTGGTTTGGGCCATTTACTTATTTTCATTAATTAAATTAATTAAAATCTGGAGGTTTGTTTTGCGTTGTAACTTTATTGTCAAGTTATAGATGTGCCTTGAACTGAAAAACACAATTTAAAACAAACAACTTCAAAATGGGCAATTCACTGAAACTGACTACTTTCCCCCAGGCCTGGCTTTGCCAGACAAGTGTCAGCATAAAACATCCCCATCAGCTCCAAATGGAGCTGTGGAGCCCCCCAGATGTCAGGATGTGTCTAATTTGGCCTCCTCAGAACATTGGCATAGCTCTTGCCAGCCGGGGACTCCCAGAAATCCTTTCTCAGCAGTGTGGTCAGCTCAGCTGTGCTGCCCACATTTTACAGCCACTGCCTTACTCCTGGCAGAGCTGCACCAGGAGAACACAAGCTCCTTCTCTGCAAAGGTGGAAGTATTTGTGCTTGGGATGGATAGATCCAGGTGGATGAATTCCTGCTTTGTCTCCATTAGCTCCCATCACCCCAAAGACAGGAACACCTCAGCCTGTTCACAGCCTCTGCACAACATTTGCTCACAATAGGCACCAAAGGAGAGAGTAACAGTTCCTCATTTGTTTTAAAGTGTTTCCTGGTTTATTTTTAAAATGCACCATCTGTCCTTCTGCCACAGTGTGTTAATGAAACAAAGTTCGTGGGGTTTGTTTTGGTTTTGTTTGTTTTGGTTTTTTTTTAAGGCCCAATAGTGATTTTTCAATGCAGGGGTAGGCAGGAAGCTGCAGCTGGAGGTACCCTCCCAGGGAGCTGGAGCAGTGTGAGGTGACAGCATATCCCTGCCACCCTTCTGCTGGGGCCAGCTCATCCCCACAGCTGGCAGCAGCTTTCTGGAGAAGATTGTGCAAAATGCACAAGCAACATTCAGCCTCTTTTACAATTAAGACATAATGAGGCCAAGGAGACTTTAGTATCCATAGATTTCGAGTAATGGTTGGCTTCAAACAGCTGGAATTGAGAGACTCTCACTGGTGGTTCATCTGCTTGTTTTAACCAGCAGACTCTGGAATAAACACATCTTCAGCATCTCAGGGCTTTAATAAAGTTGCATTTCCCCTCAGCTCTATTTTTATTTGCATTGCTACATGAGATACCCTGGCATCTGCAAGACAAGATAGAAGGGCTTACCAAGTGGATCAAAGTGTAGGATTAGGGTGCAAGTTGACTCCTCAGATAAATATACAAAACCTGCAACTAAACTGTGCTTTGGAGAGGAATTTGAAGTTTTATTAAAGCTGTTTGGTGCTCTCTGCCAGGGTGTACTCTTGACAAAACCCCAAGATATTTATCCTGCTTAAGCAAGCAGTGCAGGTAGTTAGATTCCCGAGAAGTTCCCTCCAACCTAAGTCTTGCAATCTCATCTCCACAGGAAAAAACCCAGATAATACTAACAAAGCACTGGATTAACTTCTTTTTCCTCAAATGGTAACACTGCTAATAACAGCATTTCAAAATACAAAGCCAAATGATGCTGTCTTGGATAGTAAAAGCTCAGTGTTGTGCAGAGATTACTCTTATTAAATAGTAATAACTCCATCTGTTCAGAAATTACTTTCTTCTGGGGGAGCCAGAGAAGGAAGGAGAGGAGGACAAAGAAGAGAGAGTGGGACAGAGGCTTTCACATCTGTTTTTAAAGGTATTGCTCTATTTGGCTTTAGTGACAGAGTTGTGTCTCTGAAGAGATGAAAATCTGAACCTAATGTCAGCAGTTTGCCTTCTTCTGAGGAGCAGTGCCACAAATTCCAACATTTACCCATAAGGTGAAGTGGTAGCAGGTACCATGGGAGAAAGGTAAATAATAATGTTCCATGTCTAGAGCAAAAATTAAACTCTGAAAAAGCAAAATGTAAGATGCTGCACGCAAAGTTTCGTTTTGCATTAAACATGAAACAGACCTGCTATAAACAGGGGAAAAAAAACAAAACAAACTTGAATTATGCCTGAAGAGGCTTTGGCCATATGTGGTGCAGTATTCAGAAATTTCTTATTAGGCTGCTATGGCACTGTTCCATTTGTTAAATTATTTTAGGTTAGTGAGAATGATTAGGTTTCTTGTGCAGTTATTGGGACCCGAAAGGCACCTTTATTTACCTCATTTATCATGTACAGCAGCATTCATCTGAAGTATAGAGGTAAACAGTTTTAAATAGCAATACTCTTGCTAGAATGCAGTCATCTTGACCACAGGAGCTTTGGAAAAATGCAAATTCAAACTGTTCACATTATTGTTTTATCTGCATTTCAGACTGAATTACTAACTTATCACCAAGCTCAGCAATAAAGAAACATGGAAAGAAAATATTAAATATTTATGCCTGCAGTACCTTACAAGTTTTCATTGAAATATTAATTGTAAAACCAAAGTACAACTGTTCCAGCTACCAGGAGTGGGAAAGGCAATCTTAAAGCCAACCTGAGAGTGCCACAGCCAATTCAGGAGCACTGAAAGAACTGTTAGCTTAAATTTGGGGAATTAGGGACTTTGAAAATATATCTTGAAAATATTCATGTAGCTCCCAAACTGTGTATCATCTATGGAAAGTGTTTCCTCATGGATGTGCCAACAGTTTCCCACCAGTCTGGGGAAAAGCTGAGGGGGTGACCATGCTGGTGACTCCCTTGAGCTGGCACCAGCACAGCTCAGCCCTCTTATTCAGTCCAAAAATCATCCCAACCTCTCATACATATGAGAGAAAACCAGCCAATCCTTCCCTCCAGGTATAAACACAGCTGCCAAACTCCAGGAGAATCACAAACCTTCCAGGAGAGCCCTTTTCCCCACACTGCTGCAGCAAGCTCTCAGCTAAAGGACACTCAACAAGCCACCAGCAAAACATCACTCAGGTCCTGGGAAATGCCAGCAACACTCAGCATTGAAAGGAGACTTCTTGGTTACTAATGAGTAAACATTACAGCAAGTGCTAAAAAAAGTTAAATAACCTTTAGCATTATAGTAGTTTAAAAAGAAATATATAATAAATATGTTTGGGGCATATGTTGGAGCACAAAGGAATGTTTATTAACTCTGAGGTGCTAGATCATGCTTTGGAAATTATTATGTACAGACACAGGCATCTGAAACAACAGTAGCACTCCAGAGAGAAATCAAAAAACAACTCAAAGACAAAGCCCAGGTAGCTGGAAAGATTATTTCTTTTTTTTTTTTTTTTTTTTTTTTTTTTTAGCTACTGATTTATAATGGCTTGTGTGCCCGAGAGAGGTTAGCAGAGACCAGGGTAATGGGGAGAAACCCAAATGCATCCTGGATGAACACTAACAGCTACTTAGAGGTTTTTTCAGCTTTACTAAAAAGGACTGAAAAAATGCAAAAGCGAGAGGGAAAAATGTCTGTCTCCCACTGCTCAGCTCCTGCCATGCTTAATAAAATGGAACCTTTATGCATTCTTTTTAAATACAAAAGTGCATCAAAAATAAATGAGTCCTTTTCATCAAATCTTGCTAATGGAAACAACCCACACGACTCCATATTTGACCAACTGCTCACATCAGAAAGGGCAGCAGTAGACTGCTAGGCAGTACATTCCATGTTATTCTCTGCTTTTGGCCTCTTACACAAATCTTTGTCAGCTGTAAAACCTTCAGCCTTCACCCATTTCACCCACAGAGCAGCAGAGATGAAAAAGCTGTGGGTGGGTTTTTGGAGTCATCTTGCATCAGCCAGCTTGTCTCTAACACAGAAAGGGGCTGGAAGGGTAAGAGAGCAGGGTTGTACTTGTAATAAGGAGATTTTCATAAACCTCATCCTCCACTGACAAAACAAGAAGCAGCAGAAATCCACAGAAAGGACTACCTAAAACCAGTGACCCCCTGCCTATGATTGCTCCTACTCAAGAACATGTGCAGAAAAGAGGAAACAATTTTCTTTCTATATACAGTTTTCCAGGACTTTAGAATGAGATTTATGATTATTCTCTAATCATATGAATATTTTGAGCAATTAAAGTCCCATTTAATCATTCTTTGTGTCTTACTGTTTATCCTCCACTAACAATTTTGACCCCCCTCTGTCCAGTTGCACTCAAATAACAAAAGGATTGAACCCAAGAGCCAGATTCTGATCACTCATGCAGGGAAAGGGGGTAACATGGACTTTGCCTCTCAGACACAAGGAAATTTATACAAGGGAGACATTAGAGTTATCCAGATTGCTTGACAATGTCTTCAAAATTACAGATACACAAGGGAAATCCAAGCCCAAAATAGAAATTCATCAAAAACAAGGCTTTGTGAACACTGCTGTTTATGGAAATTACTGGTTATAGCAGGGAAAACCCTATTTTAGTCTGTTAAGAAGCACCCAAGTGTTCTGCTGATTTGGTTTATCTTGGTTTGGGGGCAGATCTAGACAAGCTGTGACACCAGAAGGACTTGGTCCAGCAGAAAGACATTGGGTTGGTGTGTTGCAATAGGTCAGCACGCAGCAAGGGGACCCACAAGTGACTCCTGGTGGCAGCCAGGTCCAAGGCTTTGTGGCAGACTCAAAAGCAGGGAGCAGAAGCAAACAGCAAATGAATTCACTGTGGTTCTCTGCAGCTTCACACTCAGACACAGACACCCTGACAACATCAGCCCAAGGCTCCACAGCCTGGCCTGGGAACAATGGTCATGGCAAAGCAGGAGCCACTTTGTGCCAGCCACAGTGGGGACTGCAGCTCTTCACCAGGCTGTTTTCTTCAAGGTTCAGTCAGAGAATGTCTTTTACAGTAAGTCACAATTATTTTTTACAGGGAATAAAAGCTTAATGCAGTCTGAAAGAAATGAAGCTGCTCTTTGCTGAAAGAGCTTATTATCAAGGCAACCTGTGTGGGTGAGGAGGGGAGGAAGGGAGAGATGCCAGCTAAAAGGGGCTGAAGAGAAAAATCAAAGACTAGCTGGGATAAATGAAGTGCAACCTCTACTTCAGAGATTAAATTATTAATTACTCCTGAAGAAAGCCCTGTGTTTACTTCACATATGTTCAATGCCTTAACAACAGTCACCATCAGTGCTGCATTATGACAGCACAGCACATGCTTAGCTGGAGTTCAGGCTTATTGCATTACAGTGGGTTTTAAATGCTGCTGCTCCTCAAAGGCAATGATATGTGGTCAAGAACATAATACCCCTTGCAAAGAAATCCAATTCTAAAGCTGGGAGAGTCTCTTCCCATCCCAAAATGGCTTTAGGTATTGAAATGAATCCCCATATTACAGCTCAGCTTTGGTCAAAGGAGAAATTCTGACAGATTTATTACTGCCTTATCAAGTGACTTCATGGTTTCAAAAAAATACACATATTCTTCTAAAATCCATTTATCCAGACAGAATTCAATAGTTACGTGAAGTATGCTCATTTAATTGAAATTTGCTCCTAGCATGTGACTCCAGGGCTCTCTCCATCTGCAGCACCACACTGCTGGCTGCATCCTTTTGTTCCTGCTGCCTATCTTGCACATTCACAGCCCCATTTAAAATCATGTTCAGGCACTTTTCTTTATGCCTTTACATTCTCAGAAAATTGCTTTTTAACTTGGGTCAGCTTCAATTTTATCTTTATTTTTTAGGAAATGTTTTTAATCTGCAGCAGCCCAGCATTTATATACCTCCTTTTACAGGGGTATTCTTGAAGAAATGAAGGAAGTAGCTGAGGCCTCACCACCCCAAAGCAGCCAGCAGTGCCCACCAAAGGTGTTGTGAGGGTCTGGGGGGAGGCAGAGCAAATAGGTTGTAATTTCAGCTTGGACCCCCCTCAGCCTCCAGCGTGAGGCAGAAATATTGTTTGGTAATGCTGGATTTGGGGATGTGCTCTCTAGCATGGGCATTGGACATTACTAACTCAAAGCATTTCACTCATACAAAGTCCCTGATGCATGAAGAAAGCTAAAAGCCCTTCCAAGAGCTCAGGACAGCCCTGGAGAAGGGTAAGAAGAAATCATCACTCAGCTCAAAGCTTGCAGTTGCACTAGTAAGCAGCTGAAATAATTTCAACTGAGGTCACCTTAAAAGAGGCTGCAGAGATGCCACAGGACTCTTGGATAAGCAGGGAGTCTACGAGGCAGCTTGAAATGATCTCACTCCACCTGTAGGCAAGGTGACATTGAGGGTCTGGGAGCACCCACAAACAGCACAAGGGGAAAGAAAAGGGCCTGGCAGAAGGGGAACCTGGAAGAGAAACTTCAGATAACTGGACTGAAGGTTCAAGTCACTGTACCTACTGCACATCTCAGCCTGGACCCTCTCATTTCAAGCATTTACTGCAAAATGTGTTCATATTCACAATGCATTTGTCAGGGGCTCCAGCAGGACCATGACAGAAAGAATAATGCTTGGTTTGGAGCAGATCCCTGCCATCCCTGCTCCTCTTAGCACAACACACCAGCAGAGCCTCAATCCACCTTTTAACAGAACCTATTTAACATGGCTTGCTCTGTGCTACAGACAGGAGTCCAGAGGAGGGACCAGGAGAGCAGGAGGGGTTCCCAGTCACCTGCTCCAAATTCAACATGCTCTCAATAAACATTTCATATCAGGATCCAACAGGCAGTGCTCCTCCTTGTTTCAGATTCAAAACAAACAGGTGTTTATTGCAAAGAAAATGCAGAATAAGCATTGATACTAAGACACCAGCATTGCATGTAGATGAAGGAAGACTCCAAACATAAAGCAAAGCTTTGACTAAAAGCACATTACAAAAATCCTGACAGTTGTGCAAATAATTGAACATAACAGATTCAAGGATGTAGGCTACAGACTGAAGTTTAGAATTTAACTAAGAAGCATTTTAAATACATATTGTCCTGTGTTCTGCTCCCAAAATATATTTTTACAGAGGAGCTGATGCTTCAGATTTCCTTTTGTCCACTTCCAATCCCAGTGCAAAGTGCACTTACCTGAAGGACATTATTTTAATGAAGCCATTTATGCCCTTAAAAATTAATATGTCAAAGCAGTTAAAGTCTAGTTACTGTAACCAAACCAAATAATGTATAATGGAGAAGTGTAATGAGGAAAAAAAATACAGCCTGAAGTCAAGGTTAAGTAGTTAACCTTAGGAAAAAAGTGTGAAGGAAAAGAAAAGACAACACCAATTAGAAGTCCCCTTGACGTGCCATAAAGGATACCACCACACTGCCACCACCCCACTGTATGCAGCTGGGCATGGAGGTTTTTAACTATGACTGTACTCTATACTGAAGGCACCAGGAGGTTTTATCATCCTCTTGTCATCTAAAAACACTTGATATAAGAGAAGGCCCTTTATCAGCACAGTACCAGGGCTTCTTAGAGAGCCATGACTAAAACTGTCCTTCTTGGAGTAAAGAGTTTCATGCCAGCTCAATATACTGCAAAACCATAATGGAACATTCACCCTTCCTGTTCTTTAAGCAAAGTCATGCAGAAACTGTTCTTTAATTCCATCAGCTCTTGAAAGTATTTCATTCACCATTTGCATAAAGCCATAACGGAGTGTTAGTGCAGAAGCTCCTGAAATTAGAACAGCTCCAAGCCAGGCCTTCCTGTCTTGAAATAATTCAGCTTTTCCCACATCCAGGTAAAAGTGAAAAACATACATTTCTCCAGCCCTAAAATGCCAACAACACAAGCAGCAAGAATACAAGGAGTACATAGTGATATGCTACAACTTCACAGCCTGTCTTGCCATGGAATTTTCTTCACTTTCATCATTTGAATCATTATTAACAGAAGTAGAGTTAATCCCTGGCAAAATGAAAGGCAGTGATCACATCCAGAGCTGAGGTTCTTCCCTGCAAGCTCCAGCAGGTGTGTTGCCCAGGAATGCAGTGCCCTCCTTGGGAAATAGAAGGGAATTCCTGGATGAACGTGCAGGAAGACTGGACAGATGAAGAGTTAGCCCTCTGTCTAGATTTCCTGATAACCAACACCCCACTCCCAACAAACTGACAGTATTTTTCTCTCTTGCAGACAAAGACCATGTCCCCTGGAAGCCATGGATCAGTCAGTGACCTAATAGCATGGCAGTTCACTTAAGTTACTGGTCACACAGGGGTTGATTTCATAATCAGTAGCTGCAAATGTTTCCAGGCAAGAAAAGCACAGTCACCTTTGCAGAACCCAGCACAGATATTTATGTGTTGTTCTTCTTGGAATTTACTTCCTTCTCCTTTCAAAGCAGCTTAGCAGCCTCAGAGGTGCATCTCTAAACTGTGTTAATGTACCTCCAGAACATTCACAAGGTAGAGAAATGTAATTTAATTTGTGATTGCATAAACCAGTCACAGAAGCCTCCCAAGAAGCCTGAGTTTTCATTTCTTTCATAGAAGACATTTAATTATATGATAATTACTTACAGCTTGCAGCTCAGCTTCTACTTTTATGAAATACAAATTGCACTTCACTCAAAAATGCAGGATGAGCATTTAAAAGGCTTCATTAAGTAGGTTTTAAGATTTTCCTGACGACTTTCTTTAAGCCATAGAATGGAAAGCAGATGTACCTGTAAACTGAAACTTGCTTCACAGAACAAAGTAGAATTGTTAATGTAATATCAGGATGGATGAGCCTTTACAAGAAAAAAACATTAACTTTTAACAAATAGATTTTTATAAATAAGAAACAAAATATTGCTGTCAAGATGCATGATAAAAGAGACCAGGAGGCAAAAAGGAGTATTGCCAAGCTCTCAGGTATGAACAACAAAGCTCCTTATTCCAAATTTCCAGTGCTTGGAAACCTGAGATTGTGTCAGACCCACACTGTGATTAAAGAAGATGGACTAAAAAATTCAGCTCATTTGTAGCTTCCTAAATGCCTGGAAAATTGGACTTAGGGAAGCAGAAAGATGAAGACAGGAAAAGTAAATTCACCTGAATTTATGTATTGTAATTTAGTGACTGGTTTGACCTCCCTCTTGGTTTTGCTCTGTTAGGAGATGACTGCCCTGGTACTTCTGCTCTGTCCTATCTTCACAGGACTGCAAGCCAGAACTAGAAAAAAAGGGATGAGGATGCAGACATCACCCTCCAAAAGGTCAGTTGTAGTTAGTGGTATGGGCATAGCCAGCTGCTAAACTAAAATACAAACATGCGGTTTCATTAAACATGAATATACACAATGAGATAAAGACACTACCACAACTAACCTGCCTGAAAATTCTGGAGAGAATTTGTTCCAGGAGAACGCACAAAATTCCACAAGGCCTCACTGCAATTGCACCAGAGTGCCATAGGAAAAGCAAACAAGTCATGAAAATGGGTCTGTCCTTCCAAAGACTGGAATAAAGTAAACAAAAATAGTGAGGATTAGGAAAAAAAGCAGACATTAAGTCACCTTTTGAAGGAAAAGCAATAAAACATTTGTTAGGAATAGAAGTTATTCCAAAGTGAAAACTGAGGAACTTGTAAAATTTATCAGCAAAGTCCTGTCACCAACAGCTGAATTTCCATCTTCTGCATTAACAGGACCAACAGACCTCTGCTCACACCAGCACATCAGAGCCCAGCCCCTACCTTCTCCCAGCTCAAGATAAAAACAACCTGAGAAGTCTCTTCCAGCGGCTTACAAGCATTCCCACCAGCTAGAACAAGACATCCCAGATTAATGCAGACATAGGCAGAGCTTCTTTCTTAACTGAATCATATTCTAGCATTAAATGTCACTAGTAGCTCCTAATGGCATTAAGCACAGGAGCAGGAATTTGCACAGGAACTACTATATGGTGCTTCCCCCTCCCTATAATGCTGAGGGTCTCTCAGTGACTTTTTGCAGGAGTTTTAAGGGATTTCTTTGGAAGTAGATCTAGATAGCAGCATTGCTCAACTGAGATGCCAGAGTTAAAACAGACTGTTGGCTTCAGCTGATGGGCAATCTATAAATATGTACACTATTTCATAGTAGCTAAGTGTGTTAAATAGTTCTGATTCATTAATATTTAACACACTGTCAAAGCAGCTCTGTGCTTTTGTGCATTCTATATTTAAGATGGAATAATTGCTTAAAACATGTTGTCTAGCATCTTATTCTCCCCAGGACTGCCACAGTGGAGAAAATATATTCTCTCTGAAACAGGGGAACACAAAACTGGGAACTTGCTTAGACTAAGGCACTCTCAAGGAAGTTAATCAGTTCTATAAACATAAATGGAAAGGTTTGGTTAAACTGCATTAAGTCCTTGTATGGACACTCAACTCAGAATTAAAGTGCCTTTAATTCAACTGAGTTTTATTAATTTCCAAGGGAAAACTAAGCTTACCAAAATTTCAGTCACTTAAATTCAGAGCAAAAAAGAATTGGGTAATTTGGTTAAAAAGCTACTAGTTTCTTATGGTTTCCCCTCTAGATCAGCATTTGTAGACGCCTGTGCATTCACAGAGACCCCAGTAGTGAGCCCTCACATTACCCCAGTGTCCTCTCTGTGCAGTGAGTGAGGTGTTTACTATGTTTGTCCTTCCTCTGGAGATGATAGACCCCAAGGAGATGCTTCTAAGGGTAACACCTACCTCTGCCCGTGTCAGTAGTGGCTGTGAGCAGTGCTCCCAACTCACTGCCACACAGAGTCAGCCCTGATCCAGTGGAACACAAGAGCCAACACCCCACAGCAGGGTGTGCCTTGTCTGGAAGAAGCAGGGAAGTTCATCTTTATTTTATATAGTTTACAAAAGGGCATAAAGTGCCACACCATTTCATTCTGAACAGCTTCTCCTATTATCTACTGCAGCACGTGGCACTTAGCTGCTAAATAACAGCAAAGGAAAGAAATTAAGAAGTATAGAGGAGAGAAAGGAGTTGTCTTTGCAGCTGAGACATGAAGTGAATAAAGAGACAGTTCAAGGCTGCTTTATGTAGGACTGAACATATCTGCTGTACCCTTAATCACACCAAGGCAGTCTGCTGGGGTCAGGCTATCCCATACTCCCATACTGATCAGTCATGTCCCAACCTGTGGGAATCAAGTTAATGCTGGGGGAGAAAAATCTGCCTGCTGGGCTGCAGCATATACAAAATTGAACCTGTTTCTTGAGCACAACAGCTGCACTGAAGGGTGGTGGCCCTGTGGGCTGGCTGGTAGCCTGGAAGGGTCTTTCCCAGAGGGAAAAGGCCACAGAGATACCTGACAGGCTTTTAGCTGCACACGTTGCCACGAAAGGGGACAACTTGGAGGGTTCCTGCATCTTTGGAAACTCCCTGGGCATGGCAGCAAGGCCAAGCACTATGGCCTGAGGAGGGACCTCGGAGCTGCAGGGCCAGAGTTAAGCCTAAGAAAACAAAAACATCCTGGGCAAGCACCTCTCCAAAACCACATCTTACAATGTGAAGCAAATGCCCAGATGCCCAGATGGGTACTTTGTCCTCTAGAGTGTTATCCTCCACTCAGTGCCACATCCCTCCCTCCCTCACTTTTCCACAGCTGCTTTTCTGGAACTTGTCTCGTGACCTAAGAGGAAAAAGATGGGGAAGGGATCAGGGGACATCACTGCTTTCTCTGTCCTGGCCTGTCTGCACTGCTCCTGTTTCTCCCCTAGCCCATAAGTACACGACAAAACTGATCCTGCACCAGAAGCAACATGCAATGAAGCATTCTTAAGAAAGTGGGAAGGGAAGGAGAAGGTATGATCGTGCAGGCCCATAAAAACAAAAGGTTTCCCTTGATCTCAGCTGCTGTAGTTCCATTAAACCCTGTTGAAATTTTGCTTCTGCAACAACTGCACAATTAAGACTCTTAAGAGAGAAAGTTGTAATTTAAATCTACAATTAAAACAGAACTTCTAAAGAGCAATCTTTTATTCTTCCCAATCTGTGCTCCTAATTTTTTAGCAACTCGAGGCATTTTTAAAGCCCATTGCAAGACAGAATGCCACAGTGTTCCCAGGAAGCCAAGTGGCAGGACCTCAGACAACATCTGCCACCAGGCAGGTGCACTGTGTGCTCCACTGCAGAATGTCCCATTCTTTGTGGTTGGATACTGCTGGGGAACCTCATTAGAAACCAAATTACTACCTGCATCAGGTTTACACTAATGTATTGACATCTACAGCACTTGTTAAATGAACCGTAAATCCAATACACTAAAGTCATTTTCAACTGAATTAAATCAGGTTTCAGTCAAAAGAATTACAATTGTTATATACTTAATGCTTGGCACTTTCCTGGTGTCTCCAGCTAGATCATTTCAGACACTGAGAGAAAATTGTAAGCCTGTGGAACAGTGCAAGCTAAATTGGACACACTGCAAGCATACTAAACACGGTGCTAGGAGTTTAAGGATGATAATTGGCTCTAATTGACTAGTTGGTAAAGCTATCCAGGCATCCACAGGCATGCTCCTTACTAATCTGTTTTCAACATGCTATTTTCTTCTCCTTAGTTAATTTATACTTTCTTATTATAAACCACATTGTTTGTATTTCCTAGAATCTTTGCTTTTCACATCTTTAACTCTTTCCTCCCCTCAGAGGTAGTAGCTGCATGGGAACACAGTCCCAGCTGCAAGAGATAAGGACAAGGCAGAGCAGCAGAACTGGTCAGAGCCTTCCTCAGACAGCTTCAGTCTCCACAGGAATCAAGATGCCTCCCAGGCCTTGGGGAAAAAATCCACTCCCGTGTCATCTCTTCCCCTCCCAGCCAGGACTGGTCATCTTTGAATACTGATTTAGAAAACACGAGCCATGTTTTGAGGACAGCATGAACACCTTGTTCCAGTCACAGACAGACGATTTCCCAGAAAACACAGCACTTCTCTCAGTCCCTGTCTGTGGCCTCCTGCACAGTACAAAAGGGGATGCCAGCATAGAGGACAGAGCCAGTTTCCCTCTGTCCCACTCCTCCAGCCTCACCTTCATGTCTTCTTTAAACAAAGACAGCTGCAAGACCCAAGTCAAATCAGTACAGCTATGAATTTGAACTAGCAGCTTTGTCCAGCTAGATTTTCCCTAAGTGGCCTTGTAGTTCTGTTTAAGTTTTTCCCAGTAATGGAAAACAGCAAAAGGGAAATTAAGAGGAAAATATATATAAGCCAGCTCCTGTATCAGCATAAATCCTGGTACCAGTGGAATACATTAACACTTGGTGTCTGAGGAACCAGATCCTGATCAAGAATTTAGAGAAATTTAATTATTTAGCCAGACTTTGAACAACCTTTTGTGGTCTTCTGCTACCTAAATCCCAAGCAGATTATTTGCACACATACTTCTCCCCTTTGCTTGGAACAGCACTGTCTCCATGGTATTCTCCAGCAATAAAGAGGTGCCCCATGGAAGAAGTAGCCACACAATAGAATAAAAGGACACATTAAATTTATGCAGCCTGGAAGCAATTCTGCTGACAACCAAAAATCATTTGGTGACCTTCTATTCTATGAAGAAATAACTTCAGTAGAAAGGGTGGAAAGTACTTGCTTGCATTCATGCATGGAGCTGCATTATCTGGAGAGCTAAGGTTGGCCAGCTGGACAGGGCTCTCACACCTCTGGCCACTTTCCATCCCCCTTTGCCATTTTCCACAGTGCCTGTGTTGGTTTTGGCAGCCCACTGTGCTGTTCCCAGAGGTCTGTAGCAGAAAATCATCCTGCTGTGTACTGAAGGACACTTTTAATAAACTGTTCACTCATGTGACACATTCATAGGCTGATGGTGAAAATGCAGCTCAGCCACAGAGTGCATCCCATTCCTTTGCTGTTGCTCAGTCACTGGCTCTGCCCCTGGAATGGGCCTTCTGAACCTCCCAAATCAGCTGACTGGCAGGTAGATGTCCTGTCCCCTGAGCTGACCAAAAGTAGAGCACAGGAGGAGGTCTTCAACCAGGGAGAGCTGATACAGCTCAGCAGAAGGTGGTGGGTGGGTCATTTGCTCGAGATGTTTGCTATCAGGTGCAGAGTCAGAAGCACATTGTGGAAAAACAGGGGAAAATCTGGTAAATTCAGTTAAAACCACAGCCCAAAGCAAAGTGAAGACAGTTAGAATGGGAGATCACACTCACCTTGGAACAGATCTGTTTTTAACTGCTTCTTCCCTCCGATTTTCAAATTCCTCTTTGCCCTGCTCAGTTTTCCAGCATATTACAAGCTCTTTCCTCTCCCGTGAACAAGCACCATGCACACATATTTTACACAGGTTTAGCTCCTTCAGGCTGCTTCCCTGGCTTGCTCACAGTTTGCAGCAGTGCCCATCAGCAGGCAGATGAGAACAAAGTGCCACTCACTGGGCAAGGGGCATCACCACTGCCACCTCCTCAGAGATGGCATCTGCACAGGAGCTCTTAACTGTGGACTGATGGCCTTTGGTTATCAGCTCACTTACATTTTATCTACAGTGATTTTACTCCTCTCTCCCCCCCTGAAAACAAGAGAGCAGGTGCTGATTTACCAGCTGTAAGGTTGCTTGATATCCCACAGAGCCAGCTGCAGTATTGTACCAAACTGGATGCTTAACAGACAAGCAAAATGTCAGTGGGATAACCAGCACTGTGGATAATGCAGGAGTTATGAACTGGAGATCTCTGTCACTCAATACATAAGCTGCTATAGCATGAAAAAGAATCAAGTCTGGGATTTGGCTGTAGCTGAGCCTATTACACACATTAACTGGGAGCCTGGCCCTGCCCCACACCTTCCTTAGGGATTTAGGGGCCCACATGACTCCACTGGGCTTCACTTTACAACTTGATACCAACAAAAGGGCCATACCAAGAAATTGAGGTTGGTTCTGAGCCAGTAAGAAAAGCTCAGAAAAAAAGAAGTGGCTACATGAGACTTTAAAAACGAGAAGCAGATCCAAAAATCAAACCAATCTTCCAGTGAACTGTAAAGGAAATACATGAAATCCCTCACATAGAAATAGGTCAGAAAGATTGTTTCAGTGCAGAGCTCTCCAAATACAACCCAACAAATGAGCTGGTTGATGCTTTCCTGGAAGAGTCAGTATAGTTTTCTTGTAGACCAACCAGAGCCAATGCAGCAAGTCACATAAGCAATGCAGAAGGATCAAAGCACCTTCCTCAAACACCTCTGACAGAGGCTTCTGCCTGTTGAATTAGCTGCTATGCTTCAATTTATTATTTTTGATGACAGCCTTTTGTCTTCATCCAAACTAATTATGGCTAAATCAATGGTAATGGTAGATTTGGCATTGATTATCCCTGTAGAGGCTTTCAGCTTAAATTGTCCTTTTGCATACAGATAATTCCTGTGGTTATCTCCTGCCAGAACATCAACACCTGCATATTTATTTAACTAATTATTTTTATCCACGTGTCATCAGTGGTATTTGATATAAACTACAGGAATACAAATAGCTTCCCCCTCCTGTATTGCCCAGAGACATCAGAAGATGGGCTCCCCCTCTGCAGTGAGCAGCTGTCCACTCAAAAATGTGCATTGAACTGGGCTGTGTTCACAAGATCAGCTTTTTTATCCACAGATCATGTATCAGACAAGTTGCCCAAGCAGATAATTTATAAAGTCTTACCAGTATAAGCCCAAATCTCCTGATGTAATAAACCAATGTGGCTATGTGTGCCTCACTGGTATGCCAACAGTCTAAAAAAAAGCAAGAAACTGTCAGGCCTCTTGACATAATTAAGACTTCTGCAGTTCTGCAGCTGCATCTAACTGCCCACATCTCCAAGACCTCCCTGGCCTGGAAGGGAACACCAGATTCTGAAAGAGAAGCAAAGCTCACAGTCACTGGGATGACAGTTGGGTCCACCTACTGCCATAACCACCAGAAACTTCAAAAATGGAAAAGAGTGTGGGGCATTTACCCACGCAACTGTTTGCTGTTTTCTACTTACAAATCTGTAAAAAAGTTGCAGGCTGGAAGGGAAAGGCTCCTACATTATCAGAGAGAATTACTGTTGTCCACCTTTTTGCTTGGTCATCTAGGTCAAAGGTACCCACTTGATTTTTCCTAGAGAAACACATGACCAAAGAGATGCAAATTTTTTTCCTTTCATTTAAAACTCAGAATGTCAAAATAATCTCAAATCATCCTTCCAAATTTGAAACCTGTGTTTACTTCTGAGACGAGCAGGATTAGTCTCAGTGACAGATTAATTTGCTTTTTGATACAGAAAAAGTGCTCTGCAGGACAAACAACCAACACTCTGCAGGCTCCAGAGAATTGCAGCAGCACATCTCACCTCCAGGTCACTGCCTGAAACTCTGCCTGGCAGAAGGGACTGAAAATCTCTAATGTCTAATGGTTGTTCAATGGTCCACATGAAATGAGTTTTGTGGTTGTGACTTCAATCCAAGTAACACTGCTGAATGTCTTAGCAGTGAGGCCAAGGACTGGGCAAGTGTAGTGAACTGCAAATCCTCCCATTTCCAGTTTCCTTTCCATAAAGGAAAGTCTGCTCTTCAGCTGGCTGATACAGGTCAGCAACAAAACAGAGAGTTTCATGGCATCAGGACTTATCAGCTCATCACCAGAATTAAATTTGTGCTAAGTTAATGTTCAAGGCAGCATTTATAACCCACCTGTGAGAAGCTGAGATCTGTTTCAGTGGTTCAGTGGTCAAGAGGCTGTTCCCCTCTAAAAGCTTCTCATTTTTTCCTATTTGCTGATACTTGGGTTTCTCTAAAGAAAGAAGTACAGCCCCAAACCTAGAAGACTGCAATTCCAGTCCATTTCCAGATGCACCACATGAACCCACTGCACCTGGAAAGGTCAGCTGTAGGCAGATGGAAATCAGCAATAAGCTGAATTTTTTTTCTTTATATAGTCCCACACAGCCAATACCACTGCCCAGAGGGCTCATTCTGTTCCTGCTATGCATATAAAGTTACTTTTACTCCTGTGAGGTAATACACTCACTGTATTTTAAAAGGCAAAAGGCTACTTGAGATTTTCTCAATTGGAAAATTGTTTTTAAGGCCAGAATTTGAGATACTTTGTCTTAGGGAGAAGACTACTGGTCTCATGAAGGCTGCTCCGAGGACCTTAGGAAAATGAAAATAAAAATAAGAGCATTGAAGCTATACCCAAAGAACAGCTCTACTGAACATGGTGCTCTTGGGGAAGGGAAGACACTGGAGAGGAAAGGCAGAGAGGATGGTGTCTGCTCCAGCTTTGGGGCTCCTAAACCCAGGGAGCAGATACCACCACGACCCTCAAAGAACCAAGAGCTGCTCTGAGGCTTTTGTGATCACTTTCTCCCACCAAGTGCATCCTTTCAGGATAGCTCCAGCCACCTCCCTTCCTTCAGTCTGTGCACATGACACAGGAGATAAGAGAAAGGCAATTTTGTACTTTGTTTTCAGTGAGTGCAGGAAGCAAAATAAGAACTCCTGGGTTTCACAGATCTTGCCCTAGTGCTCCAGGAAACAAAGAGGAGATGGAGAAAAGGCTCTTACCCCAGCTACCCACCCATAACAACTTATAGCACCTGATTTGGGGGCATTAACCTGTACACACAAAATGAGTCAGTTCTCATTATTCACTGTAAATATGTCACAAGCATGGAAATATGCTCAGCAAGGCTACTGAGGCTGGTACTGACATTGTAAACAGCCCATTAAACAGAAGCAGTAAATACTCCAAAGCACTGTAGATCTTAGTCAGTTAAAAAAGCACTGGACAGGCTGTAAAACCTGCAGCAGTACTTGGCCCCATCTAAATCCCCTTCTTACAATCCCACCTAACTCTGTACTGCAAGAAAACCACCCAGATAAAACCCCTCCAAGGGCAGCAAATACACAAGCACTTCTTGCTTCTAGAGCCAACTCTAACAGGCAGCAGGAAAAACAGGCTTCAGGAAAAGACAGGAGAGGGATGAGACACAGACAGGGGCTACCTGAGAGCAAACATCCTTATTCAGAACACAAGTGAATCTGAGTCAGTTCAGGGAGTAGGAACACCAAACAGAAGGCTCCACTGGTGGAAACTGGTGATTTTGCACTGGAACACAGGGCTTTGCAGGAGGCAGAAATGAGCACAAGTTAGCAAGATAGCTGGAAAAGAGGAAGAAAGCCCAACACGTATAGAAATATCATCAGATGATGCTGAGGAAAGAGCCAGAAGGAGTGAAAGCTTTTGGAGAGCTTCTTGGCTCCCAGAAGGAGGCTCAGTGCAGCACTACAAAACTCTGCATTCCTTCTTCCAGCACCCATTTCCCTTCTGAGTGGATATAAACCCATAAACCCATGATTTCTTTAGGTATCAAAGGAATAATAACATTGCTCATGTCTGAGAGGTATTGTGTTCAGGATGGGTGTAAACTAACTGCAAACCTGCTGTGAATGTAAGCAGCACAGCTGATCCTCCCATCCAGATCTGCAGAGCTAAGAAGGACACCAGACTGCCAGGTTTGTAGTTTTGGGAGCTGATGGATCTTCAAACAGCTATGGCAGCCACACAAAACCCCATAGAAAAAAAGAGATGGGCACCTTCAAATGGTCATGTCTGTGCCCCACATTATGCCAAGTGTTTCAGACCTATGTTTAGCTTGAAGTGACTCTCTTTAAGGACAGATATACACATGAGCTCATTAAATGCAGGTATTTTTCACTCACAGAAAAGCTATATTGTCTTACAATTTCTTTCTCTAGAACAATTCCTCTACTATCACAGAAGTAATGGTGAAGGGAGTCCAGAAGTCTCAATAATACGTAAAATCAAGGCCTGTAGCTCAGGAAAAACACCTGTGCTGGGGATGCTCCAAGCAGACTTAAGCTTCATCACTGTGCAGCCTGGTGTGTACCTGTACCCTGCTGGCACCCATGGCCCTGGGGCACCCATGCCAGAAGCCTTTCAATTCTACATAACTAGTGAAAAGTTAGTTTTCTTGGCTCTGAAGTTGAGTAATAGGCTTAAGTTCCAGCCTGTGAGAACGATCTCAGGATGAGGAACTGAGATAAACCATTCTCTGCTCTTTTAGCCTGACTTAACACCTTTGGTTCTGTGAGGTTGAGATGTATGGTGAACATGCCACACCCAATTGACAAGGAAATTTTTCATTTCAAGGCTATTCACTCATATAAATAGGCTCTCTGAGGATTTGGCATCTAGTTCATAGGAATATTATTGCCAACAGAAAGGCACAAAAATGGAATACATTTGCCCTTGCATAACCCAGTCCATGGTCCAGTGCAGATACTGACAGAGGATGGGGACCTGTGTCTCACCACCACAGAGAAAATACCTGAACTGATTTTTGTAGGGCTGAAACTCAGCTGTGCCTCCTGGTAATTTACACTGCTATCAAGGATAGAAACCACATGCTTCTTTCTTTACCAAAGACCACAAAACCTCATTTACTTCCCTGATTGCATTAGCCAATATGAAACAAAGTAATTTTTAATAAAGTGTGCCATGGCAGAGAAAAATTGATACAATCACAGAGCCGGTATAATAGGATTTAATTCTGCTTCAGATGTGCTAGTTTTAATAAAAAAGGATTGAGCAAATCTAAAATAAATTACACTGAAAGGTCAGGCTTATTGCTTGTACATTTATGTTAACTCTTCCTCAGACATTTTTACAGACTGTATTTATGAGACCTTTTGATTTTCAGAAGAGGTATAAAATACATCTGCAATTTTCCCATTATTTGCAGCAGTGTTTCTTCTACAACTGTCATTTCCTAGTACTTCAATACAGATTACTTCAACCGACACTTATAAAAAATGATGAGTTATTTATGGGCCAGTTTTGCTAAATTAGTAAAACTGTAAATCCCAAGAGAAACTTAAACTCAATCAGAAAAGTATTTGTTAAGGGAATGATGATTCCCATTTGTGTGCCAGTGACGTTCATGATTTCTTATTCATGAATCATTCTACCAACATGTTACTTATTCAATAGGGAGAAAATCAATTACTTATTTTTCTATGTAGCTAAAGCCCTGATACTATGAACTACTCACAACAGACATGAACTGGAAACAACTGTAAACACTGAATCTTATTACAAGGTTCTTATTAATATTACATCAGCACCTAGAGACCCAAGCCAAGATCACAGCCCACTTCGCTCAGTGCTACCATAACACAGAGATAAATATACATCCTAACCCTAAGAAAATCCACTGCATAAACATTAGCAAGTGAGAGAAAGAGCAGAGAGTTTGCAGAGGCAGGAGCTTGCTGCAGTCACAGAAGACAACTAAGAAATGCAAGGCAGTGTCCCAATTTGCAGTGCTGAGTCTATGCTGAGTCTATGCTGCTCTCCTGGGCACACAGACCATACAATCCTGCAAGCATAACCATAAAAACACATAAAAACAAGTTTTTACACTCATTCCAGCCCAGCAAGAGTTTCTTGCCATTGCCACAGCTGCACAAGTCCACTGCATGTGAACACAGATGTTCTCTGCTCTTTCTGTTTTTACCCATCTCGGGCATACCTGGCACCTCACACTTGGAAAAGGAGTTACCAGTTCTGCATCCATCTTGAGACAATATCTGGACAAAACAAGCTCAATCCTTTACAGCCACCTCCAGAGAAATTCTGCTGAATTTGATCAAAGGAACTATTGGAAAGAACAGAAAATCCAGCCCACAGTTGGTCTCTGTTTTTATTGAGATATTCAGGGAACCTAAGCACAAGTCTATCAGTGGTGGGCATGGGCAAAGCAGCTGGGCTGTGTCATACTGAAAAGTACAATTAAGTTTTGGGCTCACTGTGGAGATCTGCTGAATCTTCTTGTGTCAGTGAAGAGTAGTTGCAGTAGCAGGAGACTGCATGGAGCCACCACCTGGAGCTCTACAAGAATAAAGACCTACCACAGCAGCCAAGGACTCCCCCAGGGAGGGGCCTTGGGTTTTAGGAATCGCTTCAGTTCCAAAATGTTTCATTCTGATGAAGTCAACGAGACTGTCAGACATTACTGTTGAGGAGCAGAAGTGATACCTGGTGGAATTCTCTGTCCTGTGCAAAAAGCAGAACTCTGACCACTCCATAACTAGGAACATTAGGAGCTACTGTTTGAAATTAGAAAGCCATAGCTTTGTTCTGAGGGCTACAATAGCTCCATTTCTGTGCACTGGCAGAGGAGATTCTGCAAAACACAGATCAAAGAGCTACACAGACACAAACATTGACTTCTTTGCATAGTCTGAGTTACATGAATATGTAAAATAAAGGCATCCTGGGAATAGCTGTGAAATCCCTTGACAAATTATGCTTAATTTTATCAACTTTTCTGCTTTTGACAGCAAAAAAACAAATATTGAGGTAGGGTGGTACCCAGAGTAGAAAATTCTGTGTTCAGCAAACAAAAATGATGGACAGAGCTTGCCCATTAAAGGAGCAGTGGCTGCAATACAGAAGAATTGCTTGGTTTGGGGGACTTTGTGATATACAGTCAAGGAACAAGTCCAGATCCTGGCCAAGGGCAGTAGACACTGCACAGAAGGAGGGAAAGGCAATTCCAGCAACAAAACAGTACTGAAAGATGATGGAAGAGGTCAAGTGGTACTGAAAGCCTTCTGCAGAGGGACAACAGTCCTGCTGGAAAGAACACCAAATAGCTCTGAGCGAACAGATAATTCCCAATGAGAACAGTAATTTCTATAACAACCCTCAAAGGAAAGTCTCAAAGCTCATTAAAGTAAAAATAAATTATGCATGTAGACAGGCTAGCAATGCTGCTGATCTCAGGTTTTGTTTGCCTTCATCCAAAAAACAACATAGAAAAAACAGGTATATAACCCACTAAGACAGTCTTAGCAAAGCTGTACTTGAACACAACCTCATTCTGCTGCACTGACTACAAAGCATAATCTCTACCTCTACATTCAATACTGCATTGAGCCTTTGTGTAGAAAAAGAAAAAAAAAAATTCTGAAGAGTGATGCAGTCAGCCTACACACAATATTCAAAGGGCAGATACACAGACCAAGCCAAAGGTAAAATATTTAAGTAAATCAGGTAGACTTTAGGACCCTGGAATACCACCACACATCATTTTCCAGAGAGTTTTGTATCAGAAAATAACCACACTGCTGTTTACTTACTTATTTTTCTCAACTTCTACAGCTCAGTAGCACTGTGCTCCTGTTTACAGTGAATCATTGCCCCTAAACTCTGTTTCCTGCCTCTGCACCTAAGCTCAAGGTAAGCCTTCAGCACACCTTACACAGCACACAAAGCACACCAGTTCCCATGGGGCCCTGCAAATGGGAACAACAAAATGGTGAGCAACATGCAACAAAGGATCTGAAGCAGAACTATGGCAGCAGCATGAAAACAGCCAGCAAAGCCCTGCTTTAGGTACCATCTGACTCTAAAGAATCCTTAGAAGACACATTTAGTACACACATTATCCAAAAAGGAGAGTCAACATTGTTAGTTCTAAGCACAAAGCAACTGTGGCAATTTGTCATTACAGAAAGACCATTAGGGTTGGAGGTAGCTTTGCAGTAAGAAAATTTAAAAATTACCAATGCACAGAATACCATAAACCACCTTACAGCAATAAAATAAAATCTCCTGCCAGGGATTGTCACCTTGTGAAGCCATTGTACCTGTCTTTCCCATCCAAATCAGCTCTTTTATTGAAATGAAACTGAGCAGCAGAAAACAATAAGTTCTGTCACAGTGTAGAGGACCCTGTGCTTGCAGTATCAGAAAATGTGAGTACGCATGTACTGGTTATCAGTTGGTTTTGGCTGATTTCTTATTCAACAAACAGCAAAGTCTATGGCTTACCTTAAACAGGCTCCACCACTACTTGACCTTCCCAGTCTCACAGCTACAGTATTTTAAAAGAAATAGTCCTCTCCTTCAGCCACTATCAAGTCAAAATATCATTGTCAGCAAGAGCCTGAAATCATCACTGAATTACTGAATCACAACAGCATGGTCATGGCTCTACCAGCACCTGTAACTGAGCAAATTTACCCCAAAAGCACAAAACCACAATTTAATTGTGCGAAAGGTAACCTCCCACCTATCAACCAGTGCCAAAGGAGACTGGATGAGCATCAGGACCTGTGATCAAATAACAAACCCTTACACCCCAGGTTTCTCAATAGATTTCTAAAATGGGATGCCTTTCAGTCAGCATTTTAAGAAAATCCTATAAGCATCCAAGAAATAAACAGACTGATATTATTCTTATGTTTTTTCCTTGGGTTCACCACACAGTAACCTGCAGCTCAATGAATTTTGACATGTTTTCAAGTTATAAAAACAAAGACAAAACCTTATTCACTTTTTACCTCATCTATCCCAAATCAATAATCACATCCATTGATCAATTACATAAATTCAAACCATTAATTTACATTGATTACCATAACCTAGCAAGAAGCCAACAACTGAATTTGATACTGATTTTCCTTTTGTTTCCAACGGAAAAATCTTCAGGCCTGTGGAGTACTAGGATGCAGTACGTGGAGCAGTTAATTATCAATGAGTATCACAAAAAGCAAAAATTAAATTGTTTTTAATATGGAAAGAAAAGATAAAGTCTCCAGGACTGATGTTTAAGCGTAAGAAATTTCTTGTACTCCTTCCAGATGTGCACTCAAGCAATGTCAATCATGGTACACACCTAGAGAAGCTACAAAGTAATGCTGCAACATTTTGTTTTGAAAAGGGAGTATGCATTTGTTTGTTTAAAATTCCAACCAGGCAATCTTACTAGTAAGTCACTGAAGCAAAATCCTGTGGCATGAAGTGACGCTGCTCTGGGTGGCATGGAGGGGTCTGCCCTGAAGCAGCAATTGAGTGCACATGGAGTCCACTGAGTGCCACAACAGCTGATAACCTAAGTCTGAACTCTCAGAGTTTTTTTAAGTTGAACATTATGCAGTTTTGGGACTAGACCTACAGAAATCACCTCATGTGTAGGAGCTGCCCAGTCAGCCAGGCAAACACTGGAGGCACTGGGAAACTGAGGAGACAGCTGGACTATAGGCCCCTGGAGACAAATACCTGAGCAACTGCAGAGAACACCTCAGCACCTCGATGCCTCTGGCATGTGAAGGGAGCAGCTCCATCCTCAGATTTCCTCCTCAGCAGGTGAAAGCAGGAGAGCAGCAGAGCAGGAAAGTGAGAGAGGAGCAACGCCCGGCGCCATCTTGACGTGAAGCGCTTCACCCTGAGGCGCGCGCACACCTCCCGAGAGAATTCCGTGCTCAGCGGCACACCACAGTGGCTTTAAATTTCCATTTGATACCAATAAAAAATGGATAAATTTAGCTCTTTCTATGTAATTACAGTTTCCCAGCCCAACTCTCACCTCAACCTGAGACAGGCGACTTTTTCCAAGATTCAGCCTTTTCCCTCTGCATCTCAAATGTCAGAAGAGGAGAGCGCTGTGAGAGCGGCGGACACACAGGAACTGGGACTGTGCCAGGACACCCAGCCTGTTCATTTGGACAGATTTCCACCGAGACCCTGACCCTCCTCATGAAAACATCCACCATGTCAACTGACCCAGCAAGGTCTGAAACAAGGCCTAGAGAAGCAAAAGTTTCCTCTCAATTAAGAGCCGCGTTTTTGTGGGGTGCTTCACACACACACACCTCTACATCTTCCTGCTCCATCCAGGGACCTGACCACTCTTCTATCCAAATACCAACCAATATTTAAAGCAGGTTAGAGTAATAACTTACAACTCCTTCTCTTGTCCATCTTCCAGTCTCATAGTTAAAGTTCAGCGTGCAGCACCACAGGTCCATCCTGGACTTGGTGTTCAGAGCTCCCCGCAGAGGAGAGGGACAAACACCTCCAGGGAAGGTTTGTAAACTCCAGCCAGAGCCAGGGACAAGTGTCACCTAAGGAGAGGGCAGCCACCAACCCAAGGGGCTTCTCCTGCCACCCAGAGCAGAAAGGAGGCAGGCACAGCCTACATCAGGTTGAGGTTTTTTCCAAGGAAAGGGAGAAGGGATAGTGCAGAGTAAGCAGAGGAGCACACATGTGGTCCTAAGAGACCCCCTAGCCCCACACTTTTGGCCAGGTTACACCACAGCCAGCAGAAACAGCCTTGGAAGAAGTCAAACACTAACACCCAAAAAGCAGAGCTGGAAATATGGAACTATTCAGTGGCATCACCTGAGCCAGGTCATCAATCAGTGCTCTAGCTTGGTACTGCTGAATCAAAGCTATTAATACATTTACAACTGAGCACTCAACAAGGAAAAATGTTTGTCTACAAAAGGTACCTCAAAATCTCTGATTTGAGCTACTATTCTCAGCAGAGGATAAAGCATTTTATTCAATATCTACTCAAATGCTTTGACTAAATAGAAGCTAAGACAGCATCAGTGCAGAGCTAAAAACTAACTTCTGTTTTTCCATGCTGATATGCCTACTGCCAGGGAATACAAGTTCATTATACAAAGCATTACTCAATGAAAACCTATTCCAGGCAGAAAAAAAAATAATTAGCAAAGTTATCAACATTTTATCCATCCATATATAAAGGAAACAATTATCAGTGCAGATAAATATGAAAAGAAAGTTTGTGGTCTACACTTATGGCTATTTACTACATTGCTGACTTTGCTTTAGGGTAATATATGGCCCATGCATAAACCATGAAATATAATTACCAGAACACATCAGGTTCATATTAATTTTTATTTTCATATATGTACAACTTAAGAAACAAATCCCAATTCGAAAAACCTTCAGAAGTTATCTTTCAACAACACAACACAGCCATACCTTGGAGGCAGCAAACATTAATCCTATTAAGGCTCTTATGAATGGATGGATATCATGCAAATGCACTTAAAAAGAGAACATTACATTTCAAAATATGCAAACCAAGTTCAACTTTATTTCTTCCATGAAAAGAACATATCAAAGATTGTAACTGTGACCCACCAAAGCATTTACATACATGCTTGACAATAAGTACATGGACTGGATAAACTTAAAGCAAAACATAACAACTGTCAAGCTACCTTAACCAGACCAGAACTACAGTCAGTGACCAGTCCCTGCCCACACTACAAGTGCCAGTGGCTGCACCAACCACATTTTACATTCACAGAAACCACTGCTGACCACAGAATCCCACCTGCCTTTTCATCCTGTAAGACCCACGTTTTTAAACTTTGGCATCAATTTGTGATCACTGAAAGTCCCTAATCCCTCCACTGAACTTGAGGAGGAGGCATGCACAGAGAGCATCTGTATCATAACAGTGCACAGCAGGAAATGCAGATGCTGCAGGAGCTGCCAAGCAGAAGTTACTTCCATTAGGTATTTATGAAGATTAATTTCCATATACTGTATTCCTTGCTCATGATCTCAGAGTTAAAGGTGGGGCTTTTTAAAAAAAAAAACAGCATTAGCACTACATCAAATAAGCAATGATAATCTACAAGAAAAAATTCTTACTTAGTATTTTAGGATAGCAATTCTACTTGTGCAAACAATATCTAAAGAGTGTCTTAATAGTACCAGCAGGAAGAAATCTTCATTCATTCTCTACATTATCGTGACAAATTGAAATTAAATATAATGAAGATGGTCAACTGCATGACTTTTTTTTTCAAAAATAAAAGGGCTGATAATTTGAAGGTGATGAATATGTGAACAGAAGAATAACACAACTGCTGCAACCTCTCCCAGGATGTTACACGCACTGCTTGATATGTGAAAGGTGCTAGATGACTATTTTTTCTTTCTTCAAGCCTAGTGGTAGCCAATCAAATTTAAACTGTGTACTCAAAAGGAACTGGTAAGTTATTTTCAAAATTCTCTCTCACATTTTTTCAGACTTTCCAGAAGTTTTGTACTGTGTTACATTCAGTGTTTACAGATATCTTACAAGCAGTACACCTCACCTAAGGAAATAGTAGTTGAGAGGAAGATTCCTTTATTTCAGTCCATCTAATTTTAAGTCACAGCAGCACATCATTTAGATACACTTAGGCACACACAGTTTATGCATCTGCAACTGGCAGAACAAAAAAGGAAAACAAAGACCCATTTTACTTTAAATCCTGACCAGCAGCTATTGGCAATTTTCTTCAGTTATCACTGTGGGACATGATGGATGGGAAGACTCAATATGCTGAGGAGCTGGTACATAGTACACAAATGCTCTCAAGGACTGTTTTTCAACAGCATATTCAGTTGAACTAGGAACTACAGACTGTAAGAGATAACAGGTAGTTCCTGGGAGCATCTATCATGCCTCAGATCAGCTATCTGATCAAGAGGGTAGCATCTAGAAAAACAAATGCATCATCTTGTGCTATACAGTTAGTACAGCACATCATTGAAGAAGGAGAAAAGTTAACATTAACTCAGGTGGTAACTCAAACCAAGAAAGCTGCATAAAGGAACAAGCTGGGATATTACCAGTTGAAAACTTTCCATACACTTTGCAACACAGTGAAACTATACATAAAAACATGCAAGTGAAACAAAGCTAATCTACAATGAACAAAGCCAGAATAAATGTATTTCAAGACTTAAAACATTAAAATATTCATACAGTGCTAAATGGGAGCACCAGAATAAGGTCTCGACCTAGCCATATCCATAGAATGCAATAAAAATTCAATAGGTTCTTCCAGCCTTTATTTCCCTCCTCTTTTAACTTGTTTCTGTAATTTCAGGACATAAACTTACTGAGTGGTATGGGAGCCAAAAAGCAAATACAAGTAAGGCATCTTCCTCTCTCTGTTAAAAGCAACACTCCAGGGGTTAGTGATTGTATATTCATGTAGCTGCACACCCTTTTTCCAGCCCATAATTACATGGGCTGTCTTTCCCCAAGGATGAAGCAGGATATCAGCTACCCCAATACCAAAAATACTATTTGAAAAGACATCCTTCTTTTCTGAGCATACCTAGGCCATCTGGGTTGCATATTCACTTAAAAGTATGCAATAACACCTGTCACTAACCTTCTGTCTGAATGTTGTGTCCCATCATTATTAGAGGTAGCTCTATGAAACTCAACACTTGAATACCTTTTTGTTTTTTTTGTTTTTTACACTACAAGTCTTACAACCAAAAGCCCAGTGAAATAAAATAACTTGACTTGGTCCCCAAACAAAAACCCCACTCCAAAATACAAACCCAAATTATTAATCCTTCAAAATGCTCTACCAAGTCATTGCACTCATTTTACCCCTAAGCCTTAAACACAGATGACCAGGACAGGCTGGAAATTACTCATCAAGCTTACACAGATTAATCCCAGAAAACTTCAAAGACATTCCAATATCTTCTAAATTACATAAAAGAAGGGGCAAAAACACTGTCCTAAGATTCAAGAACTTTATAAACAAGTCCTGAATTTTACAAATACAGGAAGTAGCAAATACAAAGCATGAAATACAAAGTTTCAAGAGATTTTTTCATCTCTAAACACCTCAAACCACAGGAGGAAGCAAACTGCACTAGAAAAAAATTTACAAGTAGTCTTCAAGGGAATTACTATGTAAAGCAGACTGCATTCAGCTAGACTTGACATTAGGAGGGCATGTCTCAGTGTGGCAAGGTCCATACTGAACACCAGATCTGAGACAGAAGATTAAAGTACAACAAGAGATGTCACAGTCACTGTTCTACTGATCAGGAAAAGCAGACTCCAAGGTGAGCAGAAACTATGAACCTGCTTAACAAAGGCCATTCTTGCAAAGTCAAAAAAATCATACACCCAACACTTTCACATCCCTTCATTAAAATAGAAATACTAAGAAGGAGCACTCTGTAACATATCCCCATGGTTTCTGACTGACACCTTGAATCAAAGGTAAAAGCAGGAAGTTAGCAGAGATAATTAGAGCAACCAAGATCCTTCAGCACAAGGCAGCAAAGCTGAGCAACTTACCAAGCAGAAGATTATTATTCTGTTTGTTACTTGGAGAAGCTATTAATTGACTACTTCAGTTTATTAGGCAGAGAGAAGTTTTCCTCTAGAGGTCATTCTGAAAAACACCTCACTCTGTGTTTTAAGCATGTATGAAGCTCATCAGAAATCAGTGATAAAAAAGAAAAAAGTGTAAGTACTTGCTGGCTTTCCTTCTGAATACTTCAGAGAAAAATGTCAATTGACTGCTGACAGCAAGTAAGGATGTCAGTCTAATTAGATTTTTTTTTTTGTTCTGTCATGCTCCTGATCCTATCTTAGTACTCCTCTGAAAACAAAAATCTGATCAATGATGAAGGCACAATTATACAAACCTTAACTTTCACTCTAGCTGTAGCTATGCAAAAAGGGGGAGAGTGTAGGGGAAACAAAGGTGAAGTATATTTCTCTTCAAATAATTAAGTCAGTTTATTTTCCAACAGCCATATAAATTTAAAATATGAAACAACAATAATACAGCTATAGAATCTAAGTTTTCTTTCAAAGCAGCAGCATATAAAACATACAAAAGCTAAAACCTCAGCACAAGCTTCAAAAAAACAAGGACTGAGTGAATTTTGCCAAAGACATGAAACTCACAAAATACAACACACAAAAATACTGGAATGCATAAGATATAAAGCTACACATTTTAGGTAAAGAAAGACATTGGAAAGTATACAAAATCTGCAAAATTAAACCATGGGATCTGGGGGACAGTACCATGAATACAAATAAGTTGGCAATTAATACTTGTAGATGGTGAGAAGAAAGTGGCAGTTCTACACTTAGCATTCAGTTTTCAGGTTCATGACTTCACTTTCTTAGCATCTTTTTTTCCAGAGTTCTCAGCAGCCAAATCTGCTTTTCTCTTCTGTGACTAAAAAGGGGGAAAAAAATATGAAATTCAACAAAAGGGTGTCATTATTTTTAAAAATAATTTTAAGTATGACTTACTATTTAAAAAGAAAGTAAGTGACCCTAACATATATTTCAGTTTGGCTTTGCAGGACACAATAGAAAGCCAAACAAAAATCCCAAATTTAGACTCTTAACACTGCTACTCTTCATATTCTCTTGAACTCAACTCACTATCTCAGTGGTACAGGTACAAACATACCATGAATTGGATGAAAAGATCAGGACCTTGACTTATATACAATTCTGTTCTAGAGATGACAACTCTTCAAAATAAAAGAAGCACTTCTTATCATTCCTTCTTCAAGGAACTACAATGTAGGGGAGGAACAACAATCTAAGATTAAATTTCAACAAACATATCTTGTAAATACGTAGGCAGAAAGAGGGTTGTGCTTTCTTTTCTTAGCAAGAGTCTTCCTCCCCTAGTAAAACAGAAGACTTCTTTCCCCCCAAAAAAAGCCCCAGAATGCTATGAATTGGGAATAGCTATGGAAAAGCTAGGACAGCTGAAACTAGACAAATATTTCAGTTTACTCTCTCTCAACTAATGTTTTACAGTAAACCAGCAAGTGCCTATAATTCCATTTTCTAACAAAATAGAATTGAATTCTGCCCCACTAGAAGTAAAGTAAGTGCTTCTAAACATACTGCTGTAACTTTTGCTCCTCTTTTCTTCTTTTCAGCTCTTTCTTTTTCCTCAATTTCCATATTTTCTTTTTCTATTAATGATATGAGAGTATTGCACCGTCTCTGGAACTCCTAAGGAAACAGAAAATATCAAAATTATCTAAATAAATGATACAAATTCTCCTATTTACATAAATATGTTCAAAATTCTTGAATTCCATGCTTAGGTTTTCAAAAAACATTTAATATTCATTGACTAATTAAGATTAGCTTAGTTATTGTTCATCTGTTTTTACCATAGTGTAACTACACCTCTTTATAAACAGTGAGAGATTCACTGAAATTTTCAGCTTCCATATTCAACCCTAAGTGATTTTAGGATGAAGGCTTCTAAAGCCATATGAAAGTGATCACAATTAAATGCCAGAGAGTCATTTATACATTAAAAACTCTTTCCAATACAAGTCAGACTATTGGTGTTGCAGTTAGGAAGAGTTGGCTCCAGTAACTGAACCCATTTGATTGGGCAGTTTCTTCTGCCTCATCTCAAAAAATGTAAAGACCTCTTACCAAATACATACATTTTGGTTTTGATTATAATTACTCTCTGTGTTTTATGTATTTTGAGAACACTGATTCCATTGTGTTTCCTTTCCAGCTCAAAGCATGATGCTTTCCTCTGAGAAAAAAAAAAACCTGGGAAAATATGTCCTCTCCCTGTTAAATTCAAGGAAGCCATTTTTGAACCACAAGCTATCCTAGAAATACCTGGTAGCATAAATCTTAATCTACAACTGGTCTGTTGGCCAAGAAGTGAGCAGGTGACCTTTTGGCCCAGGAATTAGTCTCTATTTTCTCAGCATCTGTAACCTGTATATTGCTTCAGCCACCATGTTATGTGAAGGAAAAGGATGCAGCCTGCATGTTTTCTTGACTCTGAACATTCTGAAGCCAGCAAGCAGAGGACTCATCTCTGAGATGTTAATATCTTCAAGCTTCACCACATCTCATAAGGTCTACAGTTAGCACAGATTCCTCTACAAAGGGTGCTCCATGGCCTTGGGTGAAAGCTGTGCAGTTCAGAATGGGCACAGAGAATCCTGCCACCACATTCATTTTTACCACCAAATAAAACAATTCTTCTGAATATTTTTCTTTACAACACCCTGCTCTACTGGAAACATTCTAGTCTCATGCATGTAGTTTTGCAAACAGTGTGTTCTCAAAGTCATTTCTACCACATCCATCTAAAACTTCTCATACTCCCCAGTAGAGGCTTAACCCTAAATCAGGACACTAAGCTTGTGCCCTGGCATGTGACAGTCCTGCTGGCACTAAAAATGTTCTCACTTCAACCAACAAACCCCCTCAAATTCCAGCCACACAACAGTTTTTAGATAAAAAAAGCAACAAGTCTGAGAAAAGTTGAGTGCAAGCCAGTTGGGTGCAACATACATTGTTTCCTGACATACAGAATAGAAGAGCTTCTGTCCCAAAACCCTACACTCCACAGAGGAATAGAGATGATAAAAAGATAATTGTCAGTATGTCAGAAGCACTTTACATCATTTAAATTTGTATATGTTGCCTTCAAAGACTTAGGAGCTGCAGGTAAGGACTGATGACAAGCTGCTCCATATAACAATGTGCTGGATTTCTTTTAGTATATGAGAAGCTGGTTTCTGTTAAAATCAAGACAAGCAATGAATCAGAAAGGACTAAGAAATTACCTTAATCTATTTGCTAAAGGCAGTAAAAAAAGAAAAAATTTCCTCTTTCACAGAGAAAAATGCTTGCATAAATATGGACATTCATTATAGTCTGCAAGTTCATGGTTAGACCTTCCAAATGAAGTACTACTCCAGAACAACATGCTGTGAACAGAGAATGGCCTCAGAAAGCATCTGCATGATAAATCCTGCACTGAGCTATTGAAATTTCAATATGGGCTGATCCATTCCATTCTATTACAATAAAAAACACTTTAACCAGAGTTTAAAATGCCTTGCACATTTACAGACGAGATTTTATTCAGCAGCCTGGTATTTCTCTCTTTAGGATGGAAAGAGATAAGACATACTTTGCTCACTCCTTCATGGCTATAAAGACTGGTATTGCAATAAATAAGATGGGAGCACTGAACCATCACTTTCTGCATGACTGAAGGCAGAGACAGTGACTTGGAAGTGAGAGTGGTCCTAAGGTCTGTCAACAGGCCTGTATATTCCTGTATTTACAAAGAAGTCATTTGTTTTATACTGGGTAGGGTGTGCAGAAAGGTAAAAGAGAAAATGCATAATTTATGACTTCAGAAAACAGACACATGATTCACTACTACCACACTATTTTGCATTCATCCTGTGTGACAGAAATAAAAAACAGAAACAACTGAACTTAAAAATGTAAACCTCTTAGCCTAGTTTAAAAAAAAACAACAACCACAAACATTACAACTTTAGGCACTCTCAATCTCTTTGAAAATTTATATTTAGGAAAACCTGGTTTGGAATAAATAAATTAAGCAGAATTTTTGTTTTCCAGAGAGGAATCTTTGGAAGCAAAAGAAGCTGAAATAAAGATGGAAGATAAATTAGCTATTTCTGTGGAATTCAAGAGACATCTAGTGGTTAGTAGAACACACAGCTTTCTCAGAGAGCCTGGTAAGTCCTCTTCTGAACCATACTGCCCTATCTTGTTTCATATCAGTTTGAATTTAATACAGACTAATTTTGAGATCACGTTTGAATTTCAGTATTTCAAGAAGTTTTACCCATTTTCACTGAATGTTGCTATCTACCCCTCTAGAAAGATTTCTATTTG
Organism: Florisuga fusca; assembly: GCA_038090715.1. NCBI lineage: Eukaryota > Metazoa > Chordata > Aves > Apodiformes > Trochilidae > Florisuga > Florisuga fusca. The sequence goes on from JAAWXA010000017.1 coordinate 16,808,181, forward strand.
TACTTGGTTTGTTCTTCCTGGTATCAAGTGACTTCCCAGCATATTTCTTCATTACAATTACCAAGCTAGTGGAAAATGCACTCCTAGAAATCAGTATTTCCACAGATGTCTGGATATTTCAGTACATAAAACATACCAGTAACTGGCAGTTATACACTACGAAGCCATACCCATCATTGCAACTTAAAATATTTCAGAAAACTAGAAGCAAATCAAAGGTTCAATATTACTTTAGCTTTGTATTTTCATACAATTGTTTTTCAGCTGTGTAATAGCAGAAAAACTAAAGAAATATTAAAAGACAGAGAGCTTAAAAGAACTCTGCAGCAGACAAATATTGGAGGTTTTTCTCTTTATGGACAATTTTCAAATCCAGAGTTTCTTCAAACAGACATTTTAGCAAGTAAAGCTTGCAATTCTTTGTAATTAAAGCATAACTGCTGTACTATCCAGAAACACTTTCATTGCTGAAATATCCATTTGAAACTGTATTGCATACTTATAAGTAGCACTGGGAAAAGCAAATATTCCCACCTGTTCCAATACACATTTTAAACATCTTATGTTTCATTCATTCCTAGTTCAGTAACCAGACCTCTGAAAGAACATTTTATAAACAAATCCTGAGGCCAGAAAATGAGGACAATAAGCAGTAATACACAGTGGTTCTGCAGTTGGTAGACTAAACTACTAAAAAACCAGATTTGTATCTGAAATTACTCTTAAGTTACATGACTGCAGCACAGCATTTAACTGGAAATTTGCTTACCAGACAATGGGCACAATCTATGACAACTATAGAAGGGACAATGTGTGTCAGTCTTTTGTATCAGCCATGACCAGTATGGTTTTGTATTCAGTGAAAAAAATGCTCCAGCTCTCATTTCTTGGCAAGTGAGTAAGGTTATTTTTGGTAAAAAAAATTTGAAAGTACATTTTTCCCATATAAATACATCACAAGAAAACACACATTTCTTACATAAGGTGCAAAGACTACTAAATTCTTCTCATAAGAATAGGAACTGAATGGGGGAAGATCTGACCAAAAATTCAGGGCAGGTCCAATGTCTTTTTATCATTAAAGGTCCTGTATTCTGAGGCTGGTACCTACATACCTAATTTGCAGCCACCAAAGCTTCTGTTAGTATTATCACTTCCCACTTTCTAATAAATTAAAAAATGGCCCTGGCTCTTCAGACAAAAGGAAGGACAAAACTACAGCTAAAATTCAGAGTAATAGCCTACTTGCTACCAAACTTATATTCTACAAGTATGAGGAAAATCTTCAGAATAGCAGAACAAAGACATTGAAGCACTTGGATGTGATAATCCTTATTTACAACTACAAAGTTCATTTTAAACCAGTTGCCTCAATGATTAGCTCTTACATGAATCACTAAATTTCCTCATGTGTTTACAAATTAAAAACCACTATCAGAAAAGCTCTTTTTTCCTTCCAGTATATAATTCAGATGTTTTCAGTCTTCAGTATTGTTCAACAATTCTGAAAAGCAGTCATATTTGAAGAAACATCTTTTGGTAAAACTTTCAGTTTGTAGTAAAAGTAACAAGCAACCTGGTAAAAAGAGACTACCTCTGCATTAATCCCTTTGGGTAACATGGGACTTCAGCTTGGCAAGTTTTCTAATCTGTTTGTTTCAGATGTGCTATGTGCTGTACTAAGAGGAAAGCATATTTTATTAAAAATTGGAAAGGAGAATAAATGTCATTCTTCCAGCACTTGTTTTTCCTAGATAGATTCCAACATTCTGGCAAAAATACAGATTCTGGTGCTGAAAAACAGAAAGAAGATGCTTCATATAATGACTGAGGCCCTGCAACTGATACCTACCATTGCTGTTCTAGATTTGATAAACCAGTCAAATCTGAACTGAGGAGCATTGCGCACACACTGCCTTAGTTCCTCATAAACATTCTCCTTGTCAAAGCCCATCTTGTGCAACATGCATATCAAAAATCTATCTTCCTCTTCTGTGTAATTCTTCCCTTTGTTTGTCCCATACTGAATACGCAGCTGATGAAAAGGTGCTTTATACCTTGCAATCTGCATGCAAAACAGAAATAAGGCCTATTAAATACATAATATAAGGTCAAGGATCTATTACATAGTAGTGTAGATTATTGATACACAGTATAACTTCTATTCTAAAAAAAACCACAGACTTCCCATCCCCAACTACTCCTTTTCCACAGGAATGTAGAAGTCAGCTGTAGAAAACAAAAAAGCTGCAATGATTACTTTGGCATCCAGGGCCTTCTTGATGCTGATCCTCCGCTGAATTCTTGCCTCTCCTCGTTCTATTTGAGCCATGATCCTCTCAATGTCCTGGAGTTCATTACAACGTTCCCAGAAAACAGCTAAAAATGCAAAACAATCATTTGTAACATTTAAAAAAACCACACACAAAAAAACAAACAAACAAACAAACAAACAAACAAAAAAACCAAAAAACAAAAAAAAAACTCTCTGCTACTTTACCCAGCTGAGGCACTCCAGCACACACACACACACACACAAGTGATTGTTTGTTTGCATTAAAAAGATTTGCTGATACTTTTCATTATGCTAGCCAAGAAACAAACTGGCACAGATCCTTTATTCAATATCTTTAGAAGTTAATTATAAGAAAATGTTTATTGACTTCCAATGTCATTAACTGTAGTCATGTAAAACTGAAAAAAAAAATTACTTTAAGGTATAGCTTTTCATAACAATGGGGAAGGAAGTCTGAGCTGCTAGTCTAGCTAGTGAAGACTGAAATATGAATGTTTCACTGCCATCTCCAAGAGACAACTTTCTCTGTTCTGAAAACCAGTAATCTGTAACTTCTCCAGTGACATCTTTAGCCAACTCAAAATAAACTCAATACTTTGAAGGGAACTCTTGTGGAGCTCTTCCTTATTAAGGTATTGAAAGAATACTGCAAAGTTAAAATTTAGGGAGGTGTTTAGCAAAATTATATCCAAGGATGAAAGAGAAAGAATACTATACAAATTTGAAAGCACTGTTTAATACACTGCAAATTCAGTGTTTTTAACAGAATTGTGTCTTCTGAAAAGAACCATCACACACTTTAAAAAATATTCTTAAACACATCCAAATTCTACATCTCGTAATTTTGAAAAAAAAATTTTGAAAAATCATGTAGCAGCTACCACATGGTTAAGAAATACATCCAAACCATCACAAACCTGAATACTCAATGACCTCTTCAGGTGACTTTCCCTCCACCTCCCGGGCAATATTATCGATATCGTCACGACCATATTTCTCATTAGCCTTAATAAACTGGTTAAAATCTCTTTTATTCCAGTTTGTAAAGCCCTGTAAGTAACATGAGATCAAGAAAGTTTTACTAGGTAGAACAGAAACATTCTGCAAAATTTTGCCTTACCTATGAATTGTCTGTGCCAAGTGGCAATGCCTCTGCAATGTCACATAATTATAGTGGTTAACAGTCTTCCAGAAGTTCCATGGAATTGTATTCTCCAGGTTTTATTACTGAATCATTAGAATTCTAAAGAGTTATTTTTGCATATGACTCCACATGCATCAGTGAGAGCTTCTTACTCTACGTTCTTTTTAAAGTTGGTACATTTCTCCAAAGAAACAAGCTCAATAACAGGTTACTGTAATTTTAGTTAAGTCACCCGTCTGCAGACACAAGCAATGAATGACTTGGGAGCACTGGGGGAACCCATATAAGTGTCTTTACAAATACTTAAGAGTTGTGCAAGTATCTAAAGGAAAAGCTCCTACTTTGGACATTTACAAACCTTGAACCAGACAAAGAGCTGGAATGAAAGCATAAGAATGTCAAGAACTCATCTCTAGTCCAAAAAGATGCAATCAAATGGAAACTCTATAGCACTGTCAAACTGAAAATGTTATGTACTGAAAAAAATGAATCCAAAACAGAACAGTAGCTGAGATTCAATACACAAAAACATCATCCACGAATGAGACATTACAATTTAAAGACAGGGAAAGGTAAAAAGCTCAAGAACAAACAAACAAGGAAATCTCATGCCTGAACAGCAATTTGCAGCACATTGAATCTCTTTCATCACAGAAACACATTTAAGGAACTCTGCCAGTTCTCCAGCTGAATAAGCTCACTGCACAATTAGGTATCATCTTTACAAGGAGTCCAATATACACAATACAAATAGTTCTTTTTAATCATTAACAACACTGACATGCATGTCAGGACCAGCTTAAATATTTCCTCTGCTATAAACAGATGAAATTAATAGTCAAATTGGGACCATGCAAACTTCAAGGTTCATTACATCCAATTCTACAGAAAATTTTCTGAACAAAAAACCCTGTTACTTTTTGAGACACAATTAGCTTTTAATAAGCCTAATTAGCAGAAAAACCAAGAAGACAAGAAACTGACCAGTGACAGGCATGCAGTCCCAGTATAATAGGAACACACCTAACAACCCAACTGGGACAAAATTCATGTATGTGATGCAATGTCTTATACACCTGTGTAAATACCATGTGTGTTGACAGAGGCTTGTCCTCTCCAATTTTTGATTAAAAAAAAGGAATATGCAAGGTAGATGCAGCTATGAGAAGCCCACTGGCTGGACTTCTGCATGTACTGCTGGGAAGTGTATTTACTGTACCAGTCCTTGCCTCAGAAACACTGCAGCCATTTAAGGAAATAGTAAATGATTAAGACAAATTTGTTTAAGGACAGGAAAGGTCCCTCAAAGCAAAACCAAGCAAAGTCATTACATGTTGCATGTTTTCTTCTTTCTATAACATCTGTGTAGCTTTTCTGTGTTTTTCTTATTAGCATTTATATTCCCAAGTAGTAAAAAATACATGATTAAATACATGAGTTATTTTACCTGTGTCAGAAGCTTTTCCTTCTCTTCAGTTTCCTCAGTATTCAGAGGCATAGACTCATCTATCTTTTTCTGTTCCTCTTTTTGTACCTGAGCTGCATTTGGGAGATCAGGATTCCTGGGAACCTGGAATCAGGGGTATCAATAAGCAGTGGCACAGCAATGTTGTTTAAGAGACTGTACACTTTATAATCAACCTTGGTTTACTATTTATAAGCACATGTTAGATCTCACAGGACTGATACAGTCCATACCCACTATGCATTTGTTGTCACAGAATAAAAAAAACCAAATCCACACAACAACAAAAACAACAACAAAAAACACCACAGAAAAAACAAAAAACCCAAACACCTAAAAAACAAGCCAACAAACAAAAACAAAAAAAAGCCACCAATCCATCACCCTGTACCTTGGCCAACCTGAAGAAACCAAACCACATTAGAAAAAAGTAACTACCAGAATATTATTATCTACAAAACTTGCAGAATTGAAAATATTATTCTCCAAGACAAAGTGATGGATTAAAAATTCATTTATCTATGCTAATTCCTTCTTGTGTCACAAGTTCTTATTGTCAAGTTTGTCTTCACCTATAAGTAACAAAAGGCTCCTATTCACTTTTTAAGAAAGTTCAGTGTAGAAAACATTTAAATGGTAAATTACATTTTTTTCCAACAATTAGATATTAAAGCACTGGCTTGTACAGCAGTTACCAGTTATGTTTTACCTAGATTCCAATCTTATTGCTTAAACCCCTCATCCCAAAAACAAGGCTAGATTTTGTTAACTGTATGTTATCATTTTCTGATGCCCTGTACCCACCCCACAATGACTTTAGGCAGAGCCTCACCTGGTGCAAGCTGCCACAGTTCACTGAGTTCAAGGGCTCTTCTCATTAGCTGAGGATCTGCCCTCTTACACCCAAGGTACAAAATTTTGTAACTAGTGTGAAACACTAAGTTCAGCCAAGTTTACCATAAAGCCATGGACACTGACCAGACACAGCATTCTGTAAACAGGCCACAAACTTTCTGTGCCTCTCCACACTGACACCAACTTAATATTTGTGACCTTTAAACTGTGCATTCCAATTCCACACAACACAGTGGCAAAAAAGTCAGGAACCAGTGCACAGCAAAGATTTTGTAAACCTTATATATTTCTGCAGCAAAAAGCAAAGCAAGTTAAGAGCTGGTTTTAATATCTAGCCCAGAAATATTCCAGGCTTCGGTGGTTTCTATAAGAGTGAGACATAAAGCTTGGTCTCTACTTAATACCTTCTGATACTCTTTATGGCAATCTTCAGTTTTGATAATAAACTCTCTTCAGATGGAAAATTATACTTCCATTTCAAAGCAGAACAAGCTTAACTACCTATATTTATATAGGTAGTTATATATATTTATATATATATTTATAACTATTTATTCATCACCAGTAAACAGTCATACTAAGGTTTTAAGTTAACAAGTATTTATCTTTAACCTATCCACTCTGATGGGTTTCATTGACAGGACTGAAACACCTCTTTTTTTTTCTTTCTTAAAACACACATATTGTCCACATTAATAATATTCTCATCCTTATTTGTTGGAGCACTATTATTTAATTTCTTCCCCTAAGATAATTACACTAACTCTAATCTTCATTTCATCCTGCCATCCACATATAATTTTTATTCTTCTTGCTTTAAACCAGATTTTAAGATACCTTCTGCTTTCTGGTGAAAATAAATTTTGCTAATATTAATTCTATGCTTTTGCAACACCAATATCCTATCTTTTGCTTTGTATGACAGGTTTATGTCCCTCAACACATTTTATGTGTGGTTTCTTCTTGCTGCAACCTGCCATGAAACACGAGGCCTTTAAAAGTAACTTACATGTCTGGAAGCAGGGGATCCATTTGATTTACTCAGCCAATATTGGCACAAGTAATGAAATTCAACAACAAAACAGAATTTCACTGCTTTTCCAGTAATGTCAGCAGGGAAAAGGAAGAATTTTGGCTAAGGCACAGCAGGTTAAAAATAAAATAAAATAAAAAAGATAAGCCTGTTGTCTAGTTTTCTTTCTGCAGTAGTAATACATCCACACTTCTCCACACCTTTAAGCATTTTACATCCCACAAAACATAGAGGAAGTTGATCTCTTTGCTACCCATCATAACAACACGAACTCAACTTCAAAATATTGAACCATAGGTTACTTTCGGCATAAGATATGCAAAAACCATAATGAAAAAAAAAAAAAAAATTATACCCTGGAAGGTGATCCTATCTTAGCCATAAATTTTCACCTTAGAGAAACTCCTTTTTTTGTACTTTATTTTATTGTTAGGAATCCATCAGAAAACACAAAACTACACAGATATAAATTTTTAAATGAAGGAATTACAGATTCCTTTTTCTTTTCTGCAGTGGAAGAGAAACAAGACAAGAGGTTTTAATTCATTTAACGAGAAGCACTTGAAAAAGTGAGAACAGAATGATGTCTTTTCAAGCTGCAGTCTCATTTACTTCATTTAGCTATTGTCAGGGTTGCAGTAAATCTGCAAAGAGGATTACAAATACATGTCACAATTTTGAAGAGGAAAATAAGCATCACCTTATATCCTATAGTCTTACGATAATACAGGATTTCTTTTTCCAGAAGTTCAAATAACCGTGGTGGGAAAAACTGGAAATCCTGAATATTGGGTTGTTTTGGAGGTCGTGGAGCCTTCAAAAATACAGAGGACATTACATAAGCTGGATTTCTGTGCAATAAAACTGCCACAATTCAGCAGCACTAGCCACCACTTTGCAAATACATTCATTTTATTACCAGATTAGGGTTAGGGAAGGGATGCAACACTGGAGAGGAGAAGAGCAAATGAGCAACATTAAAAAAACCAAACCTCCAGCTTGGTCAACTTCTTACCTTTGGGACTTTGGGTTCACTAACACGTAGGGCTTCTCTGAAATAAGCATCAACTGCATAATTAGCTTTGCGCTCTCGTTTTGGGGGCTCAATCCATTCCATCATGCTCAGCTACAGACAGAATAGGAAAAAAAAAAAATGAAAGGAAAGAGTCTGCTTTTCTAAAGTTGCAAAAATAATCACCAACGTGGCACTGTACAATGGAAACATATTTTTGCACAGCAAATCTAAGAGCTGTGCTCAACAATTTGGATACTACAGAGCTCAGAAATAGAAAACACATATATACACAGAAGATAATGGACAAGGCAAGTGGCACAGATTAATTCTTTTACATTATTCTATTTACTTCAGACACCTGAGTAAGGTTATGAATTCTACAACATTTTGTGATATGAATAAATAACTTCTCCAAATAGCTCTACAGAGGCTACAACAGTGGCAAAGCAAAATCCATTAGCAGCAAATTAATCTTGACTAAATTACTGCAATTAAACTTACTAAAGCATAATTCAGGACTATGCAATTTTTAGCTGGCTTCTTGTAATGAAATTATCAACACACAAAATAGAATCTTGTGTATACAGGCACACACCTCACTTCATTCTCATTCATTAGTTTATTTTTCTAAATGTTTCTTCACAACTTACAAGAAACCTGGGCTAGAAGTGCATTCCATAGTTAACAAATAAGAGTTCACATATCTGGTTCCAAAGACCTTCAGGATATCTTGACTCTACATCCCATACAAAACAGACACAGAGATCATGCTGTGGGACTCTGAGTAATACCTATTTGTTTGCACTATCCTCCTATAATTAGGTAAATTGTTGTACAAAGAGTTCACATTAGTGTGTAACTAAAACCTTCTCTGCAAAAAAAGACTTAAGTCCAAGTTCCACATATAAAATCACTGTAGGCTGTTTTTATCACTTGGTTAAGTGGCAGTAAAATCATACTGACTGCAGCAGTACTGTAGGATGCAACATCCTAGTTTGGCTGCAGGAAGGATAACATTTGAGTAATATTATCAGATTTTACCATTAAGAAAAACAGTGGGGCTGAAAACTAATTTACAAAAATTCATAATCTTGATGCTTCTGCAGAGCTTTGTGAATTTTTCAGCAGCTCCTTACTTCTCTAGAATAACCTTTACAGTCATAACACTTCTAGTGTGGCCTTAATGCTTGCCACCTCTAAAATAAAATCTTAAAGACTAAGAAAAATAGAAAAATTACCTTTTGTTTTTCTCTATAGTCTTCCCCTTCAAAGTTGTATAAGCTCATCTCTGTGTCCATAGTGAAATTCCTCAAGGAGCTCTCCCCCATTTTTTGCAGTCGTTCATTCATTTCAGCTGTCTAAAAACACAGGATGATACTTTTAAGTTCACTCAGGCTGTCCTGTTATTTCTGAAGAAAACACCAGCTTTTATTGTTATTAAAACATTCTCCATGTCTTTTTCTGCTTTAAACTTTTACTTACATTTTCCTTGTAATGACAGACACACACATTGCTTTTCAGTCTTGAACTATCCGAACCCAAGACTTTACATTAAACTGAATTTACTATGCTGTGATGCAGCCCTACAACTGATATTTTAACTTTTAAATTTAAATTAATTTATGCCCAGCTCTTTGGAGCTGACAGTTCATTTTTCCACATAGCTCCCTATTCCCTGATAAACATCCATAAATGTTTTCTCTCTCTTAGAACTGATGGCATAAAATTTACATCTTTTAAGAAGTCCACAAAATAAATAGTGGTGAAGATATCATCATTTTTTAACTTCCTGATGCAATGTAAATCACCAATTCTACTCCTTTGAAATTTCCATAAGCTTTAAAATATTTACAAACAGTAAAGTAATAATTTGGCATAAAAATTGATTTATATTATCAAAATTAATGCTTATTTTGTGCATATCTATTTACTGTTTGACACGTTTAGATTTTTGTACAGAAAACTGTTCTCTAACCTTCTTTTCACCTCTTTCTAATATAGTGGTTATATCTTCTTCTGTCAGCTCACTATCTTTGGAGGCAAACACGTGCGTGGCGCCGTGCCGGATCATCTGCAGCATTTCATCTTTTGCCAGTTTGTTAGACTGTTGGTCTATGAGCCTTCCTAAAATTAGGAGAAACATGTTGCAAGTTATAATAAAAGAGTTCTAGTAGGCCTATGCAAACCTTTTTTAGATCACTGTTGGCACAAGGAAGGAAAAACAGAAGAACCACACACAAAAAAGTGCATTTCACTTGAGCTGAAAATAAACAGAAATCAGCTACTTTGGGGGAAATAAAGAAACCAACAACTTTGGATCAAGGATATTTTTACATTCAGATATTCCAAAATTTATGTTTAAGATCTTATTCTTACAAAGTTAGCTTAACTTTCAAGATTGAATTCTTAGAGATTAAAATTAACCGAATATTCTGTAATAACCATTAAGTAGTACTTAAGGTTTTTCACACTCACTCCACTGATTTGAACCCAAATCTCTAAACATTTATACAAAATTACAAATTTCTGTCCCAAAATTTAATTTATCCTAATATCTTCACAGATCAAAATTTTGACCATCACCATTTCAGTAGCCCACCCTTTTCAAAATTCAACCAGCCTTCAAAACTTAGCTTGAGGACCTTAGTTTTTGACAAACTATTCTTCTAAGAGCTTCTAAACAAAGACACACAACACAGTTTTAATATTTAGTAAAGTTGTACGTGGCAAGAAGGACACATATCATCACTTTTATCTGCCATGGAACATACCTTTTTTTCCTTTTTAAAGAACTAATATCTGTTCAGCTGTACCTTAGTTGCTTCAGGTCAGTGTAAGGCTATGCCCACATTACTTAATACAGAATTTTTTCAAAAATTTCAGCTGAACAAACAAATAACTTATACATTATAGTTTCTTAGGCTGATTCAGAGTGCTACTACTATACACAAGGCCTGCTTTCTCTCACACTGTACATTTGTACAGTTATTTAACCCATACTTCAAGTGACTGAACAATTCTGTTGCAGACAAACACATAAAGCAGTTGATACCTTGTTGTATAACTATAGAGTCCAGTCTCAGTTTTATTTCAGCTCTTTCTACAATCCTCTCTTCAACAGTATTATCAGTGATAAGGCGAAACACCCGTACTGGTTTCTTTTGACCAATACGATGGGCACGATCCTAACAAACACAAATCAATGAGTGTTCAGCAACAAAAACTCACAAGCAATTGACAGTTAGCTTGCAGAAACAGCAGACAGAAACTAGCATAGATTTCTTGGTTCCTTGCTTATTCAAGGATACAGAAATAAATAAAACCAGTATAGTAATGTTTGCCAATACCTGGCTATCACACCTTCTAAGTTCGGGTCATTCTGTAGCAATAAATAAGATGACTTTATGTCTGGCTAGACTGCAGCTGGGAAGTAGAGATACAGCAGTACACACAGACAGCTGCACTGCTTTCAAACAGATTCTCTCACTTGACATAGGTACTGAAACCTTGGCATCCCTGGCTTGAGCTTATTCATGGCACGGAGAAAGTCCGTGCAGCCACAGCTTCAATATTGAGCTACATAAGAGCATCAATATGCAGCTCATGTAGTAGAGCCACAGCAAATAAGGCTGTATCTGTAAAAAAACTGTTGTTTATTCTGTCTGGAAAACAGATTAAAATAGTATTTTGTCCTCTTAAATTAAAAAAAAAATAAATAAATGACTGGCTTTGAGCTCTCAGGACCGTGATTTTCTAACTGTCCTTCAAGTTATCCACTCAAGTTGTTCCATCTTAAATCCTCCTGCATAATATTAAATCCTACTAAAACTCACAAATCACTCAGTTTCCAGGAAGTCAGTCTACTCTTGGTAGTCAGGATGCATATGGAAAGGATGAGTTATTCACAGTAAATATTTGATGTTATTTAAGGACATTGGAAATACAAACCAAACAAAGCCAAAATACAAACCACAGAACAAATAGCCATGCTCTCAATCATGCAAGGATCACATGATTTTTATTCCATATAAAACAATGGATTTGATTTTTTGATATTCAGCATTGAGAAAGAAAAGATTATAGCATGTTCAACACAAAGAGAAGGGTGGTTATTCAACCACCAAATGATTGTACATTGATGCAGAAAGAAGTTGGGATGCAAAAACATAAGATTCCCAAAACAGAGGAATATAAAGCTGCAGGTTTTTAATTCTTTGTAATTATTTTGGAAACAGAGCTCTGCTACCACTTTACTGTTGTCTTCCAGACAAAATTCATAATTCTATAAACAATATTGATACAGTATTTTGACACAGAAATGTTATTTTATTATGAAATAATTGAGACAGATATTTACAGCGAAAATTCTACATTGTCTTCCACAATTCTCTTCATGCCCTTTTAATTCAATTCCTTACGAAATTGTAAGAAAAATATGAAAATTAAATACAAAAAGTAAAGAAAATTAAAAAGTGGAAGTTTTGAAAACACATGAAACATTTTAACAAATCAGTGTGTATTGGGTTAACTCACCATGGCCTGCAGATCTACTTGAGGGTTCCAATCTGAATCATAGAGAATAACCACATCAGCAGTTGCCAAATTAATTCCAAGACCTCCAGCTCTGGTACTCAGCATGAAAATGAATTTACTGCTGTTGGGAGCATTAAATGTGTCTATTGCTTCCTAAAAGGAAACAAAAGTACCAATAAAGTATCTGTTTTCATATAACCTTCAGATATGTTGGTGGCTTTTCAATAATGTTTCTTTGAAATTTACAGAGTTTTCACACCAAAACCAATTTTTTTTACAGAAGCAAGAAACTGCAGGTTTGCACAGGTGGAAAGATTTGAGTCCACAAAAATCTCCATTTGTCATTTAGTTAAGGAACTAGTGAAACCTACTTTACTGTGGACTTTTATCAGAAAAATAACCACACTTAGTAGCCTTTTTTAAGTCTATCACTTCTGCTTTGCTTTAAACAATGATGTAGCTATGTGCATATATATGTAAACAATAATGTCTACATAATATACTATGTAAAACAAAGACATTTCTTGTTTATAAACAACTTTCTCACCTCTCTTTCTTCGTGTGGTGTCTGTCCATCAAGTCTGCAGTACTCATAACCACGCCACATGCAATAGTCTTCCAAAATATCCAGCAAGCGAGTCATCTGACTAAAAAGCAACACTCTGGAACCTGACAGACAACATAGAAGGTTTTGTCATTGTTTCTGTTTTGCTTTGTTTCCATATTAGTCTTATCACAGAGCCTATTATACAGCATGAGTAAGAAATCATGTGAAATACCCTTTGCTATGCCTAAACTGACTCAAGGAAGTATTTCTTCTGAAGTTACTTTTCTGGTATTGATTTAACTTCTCTTCAAGAGAGGTTGTTTAATAATTTATACAGAAGAAATATGCAGCTGAAGAAACAGAACACTGAAAATTATGGGAAGATAATCAGCTGACAACTGATGAGCACAAACAAATCCTCACAGAAATTTTCTTAAACACAGCAGAAGGCAGGCTCTGCCCCTCCTTTCCACCTGCTTTTCCATATTACTAATTTTCCTCATCATTCCTATACAACTTCCTTCCCTCCACGTGTTAAGATCTTACAGAAGAATGATTTTCAACAAAAACCTCACTGAAAACAATGAATGCATTCACTGAAAAAAAGACAAGAATGAAGCTATGCAATTTCTGAGGGGTCATTTCACTCAAAACGAGCATTCAGACCACTACTGTTTGGAAACTACTCACCTTGCTCTCGAAGTTTTGCTAGCAGTTTATCCAGAACTAACATTTTACCACTGTTGGTGATGAGATGTGTGTCAGTGGTGTAAGGAGGGCCTGGCTCAGCACCATCAAAGAGGTAAGGATGGTTACAGCATTTCCGCAGCTGCATCAGAATATTCAGCAGACGCATCTTATCCATTTTCCCAGCTGAATTCAGGATATCAATATCTTTCATCAGGATCCTCGTATACCTGAGGTTTTTACAGGGAATTTTTAACAACTCTCAGTCGTTCTTTAATATTTGAAACATGCACTAAACCCTACAATACCCAAAATACTTATTTCTGGCTATAGGAGTTTGCTTTGTTCACATAAGAATGAGCTAAATTATTCCCAAACTTGGCAAAAACATCTGGCTGATAATAAGGATTTATAAGTCCATATCTAAACATAAAAGGCAATTTGTGAGTGACAAGGATCTGTCATTTACTGGGTTATCTCACAGTTCCATTTCAGGACTTGGAAGATGATTAAAGACAGCATTTATTTGATTGAATCTGCTACACTGACCTGGTTCCTTTTCTCTTATCTCTTCTGGGTATGTGGATCTTCAAGGTTTTATTTTCATTTCAGTTCAGAATTTTACTGGTGCATACATACTTGGATCAAAGAAGGAAACTTAGAAGGTCTATGTTATTTCAAATAAAACTAAGGAAGGACAAGAAGTTTCTACTTTCTTCCTCCCAACTCTTTTTATTTCCCTTTCTGAGCTGTTTTGTAATTTGTACAGTCTAAGAAAAAAAAAAAAAAAAAATAAAGACTTAATAGGCTTCTCCACCTGTCTTAATATGCCACTACAAGAAAGAAAAAAAAATAAATAAAAATCAGTGGGAAGACTCATAGTGCTCTTTATCAGAAAAAAAAAATGTGTGATGTAAATAACTCACCATTCCCTCTGCATTTTGCTGAGCCCAAGATAAATTTTTACTTCCTTCTTTGGAGGCAAACTCTTTTCTACTTCAGCTTTTATGCGACGTAATAAAAACGGCTTCAAAACCTACACAAATTAAAGAGTTTTCCCACAGCTAAAATTAATAAAATTGATTACCTTAAATATAAAATTAACAGATTCAATTATCTGTTATTTATTCAGAACTAATCAATATCTATTGCTGCCATGGTGACTCCTTCAACAAAATTCTGCTGAAGTCTGCAAAATGACGTTGTCCACTAACAGGCAAAGCTCACACATAAATACATGGCACTACACAAAGGCTGCCATATTCATCCCAGTTGTTATTCTAAGCAAAGGCCAAACCCATAAGCTTATAAAAACCATTTATTTTCTTTTAACAGCTCCATTTCCACCATAGCAGCATACACAAAACACAGCAGCTTTTCAAAGAGAAGCAATCTATGTTGATTTCCTTGCCACTTGTTTTGTTACTGTATGATGAAAAACATTTCATGCACAATAAAACATAGGCAAGGGCATATTTTTATTCAGACTAGCAAGACATGAGGATCAGAATATGATTCACAGTAATAAATGGTTCCAAAAAGACCTCAAAATTCTTCATTTTTAAAATTTTATGTACAGATTTTGTCTGCTTCAAAAAGTAATGTTACAAAAAGCAGTATCTTTAAGTTCCATTATGTCATTAATGATAGTTCTGCTGGGCATTTCTGTAACTAAATACCTCATTCATCTTCACAGACTCATGATGAAGGGCAAAATGCAGAGTTTTTCTTTATACACTGTGTATGTTAGTGATGACACATGATGAAAGTTTTAATTACTTACAGCATGAAGTCTTTCCACAAGTTTCTGATCACCAAGACAATTTTTTGTGTCGAACCATGAGTCAAAATCCTGTGGTAAGAAACAGCACAATTAGTATGAACAGTTTATCATCTGTAGTTTTAAGAGACACATATTGACTCTATCACCCTAGCTGAGAGTGGCATCAATCTTGAGCCTTCATAAATCAAACAACTTTCTAGAAGTGAAACAAAACAAAACAAACAAAAAAAAAAGTGTGTAATTCTGTGCCAGCTCCCCAGCACATTTTAACATTTGAGTCAATCAGGTTGCTCCACAGACAAAATACTAATGCTCTGCTTAGCTCCCAATGGTATTCCATGCCCAACACTGCAGTTTCCAACTTCTTCCACTCAGTGCTTGCATAATCATGGGGCAAGAAGGTAAAATGATACCAGAATCATTAATTAAAACAACAAAAGTAAGCAATATAAGAAAACATTAACAGTAAAAGGGGAGAAAGATTACTCAAATTCTAAACAAAAAAAGCTTATGTCTATTTGGGTGCTTCACATTATTTATTCTGCATTGCTTTCTAAAAAAGTTGTTCCACTTTGCATAATTCTTGAACTATTTTAGGTACTACATGTGCTATCACTGGCCTGAGGCCTTACCTGCACTAACAGGTAAAGAAAAAAGTAATACTCTACATTTTCTACTCAGTCCGTGTCTGGGAATCAAACTAACAAAACTGTACTTCCAAACTTCAACTTACATCAGCAGAATTGAAGACATCAGGTAAAAGAAAATTAAGTAATGCCCACAGCTCATGGAGGTTATTCTGTAAAGGAGTTCCTGTGAGCAGCAATCGATTTGTTGTCTTGAACTCACGCACAATCTCTGACAGCTAGAAACACAACAAATAGTTATCATCACCATGTACATGTAAGTAGAATGAATTTTCATCAGTTTCTGACCTGAAACAGTGTCAGCTAAATTTAAAGACAGTGAACTACCAATGAAATTCTTATTTACCACCAAATAGCTTATGACTTGTAGTTTAAGAAGCACAAACTTAAAATCTGTTAAAATCAAATGGACTTTTGTGTCAAAGTATCTTCAAAGTATTAGACAATTTTGAGTTTACCTTAGACTTTTCATTCTTTATCCTGTGGGCTTCATCAATTACCAGGTACCTCCAGTTAAACTTTTTGAAGACAGATTTCTCTTTAATTACCATTTCATATGATGTAACACAAACATCCCATTCACCAGGCATCATGACATCACGGATAAAAGCAGCCTAAAGGAGAACAATTGAGTTAACAAACGTTTATAAATATGCACAATTTATATGGAATTCAGTGAAACTTCTCTCCCCCCACATTACTGATGTGCTAAGCTAGCACACAAAAGACAACTCTGAAACATCTTTTCAGTAACTGAAAGCTACTGTAACAAATCCTTTGTACTTTAAGCATAGACAGATCATCAGTTCAGGTTAAGCAAAANCCAACTTATTTTTAATGGGATTGTTAGCATCCAGGAAGCCTTGTCAAATAATCGTTTTACAGGTACTTTCAGGGACACCTGTGGCTGCTTCCACTTCCCATGAGCTCCCCCCTCCCTCCCTTCATATTAGCAGGGGAGATATTTTTCTCAACGAGAAAGTGTCAAATTAAAAATCTGTCTGTATGACCCTGTCCTGCATGTTCATCCAAAGGTGTAGTTGCTTTGTCTGGCTGATGGCCCTTTTACATTATTACTTCATCTTTGGTAATTCACATTTCCACGTGAGCACACAAAAAGGCATTTGTAAAACTCTTGAGTAACAAGCTGAATTCTGTCAGCTAAAGAAAAAACATAAACCCGATGCTCTTCCTCACCCAAACGGAAGAAAGGTTGTTTTTAACTAAGACTTTTATCCATTCATATC
The DNA here is from genome assembly GCA_038090715.1 of Florisuga fusca. NCBI lineage: Eukaryota > Metazoa > Chordata > Aves > Apodiformes > Trochilidae > Florisuga > Florisuga fusca. The sequence goes on from JAAWXA010000017.1 coordinate 16,825,433, forward strand.
TAAGAACATGTATTCCTGACCCTCAGAGCTTTGCCCATCTCATCCAAAGCTGCTGCTTGACCTGCAGTGTCTTCCTATTTGATTTTTTCTGTCATAAAGCTTTGCCAGAAAGATTTACTTTTCACCTAGTTTACCAGTATGTTTTTCCAGTTTCCTATTTAAAGAAAAATGAGCATTGTCTCCTGGAGGATCTTTATGGCCATACATTTCAGGGGTCCCTAAACCTTTTTCTCTTAATAGCCAGAGTCAGGATCACTGTCAGGGGTACCTTTGCCCAGGAGAAAAATGATGGCAAACCTGTTGCATGTGCCACCAGTTGGCACCAGCACTTTGTGGTGTTTTAGGACAGTTTCTCTTTCCTCTGTGGTGCAAGAGAACAGCTCTGTGTGCTATGGTCTCTGATCCAAGTGCTTTATCTTTCAGAAAAAGTGGTGTGAGATTTCAAAAGATTATCAAGAAGAGTCACCCAAAATTCATGTCAGTAATGTGAAATCTCCACAAGTTTCAAGAGCAAACCCAGGATACTGGAGAGTACAGAGACTAAGTCTGCCCTTCCAGCACCTGCTCCTCCTGGTAGCCAGAGTTTTCAGAGCAGTGATTTGAATATGCTTTACCTTTTCCAAATCTATGCTTTCTCTAGGACAGGACTATTAGACTCCTGAGTCTGAATACATTTTGTGAATCAAATGAATGAGATGACAGTGTAGAACCATTTGGGGTTTTTTTAGGCTTACTTTACTGGAGAAAACCCAGGCTGAGTGTGCTACTTCAGACACGTGGGCTGCTGCTTTTGCAGAGGCTCAGGGAGAATCTGCATCTTGCCTGAGACAGTGAACCAGTTGGCAGATAGCTGCTTTTGGCACTCTGTTACTTGCATTTTTCTGGCAGAGTCAAATACAGATGAGAACATAACCAGCTAGTTGAAGACTACCACTGGCAAAGAGGATAAATCCAGCATGGAAAGGGTCAACAGACATACCTGAAGGAGTCTTGCTGCTGTTTTCCTAATGGACACACCCAGGCAGAATTACAATAAGCTGCTCTACCATCAAAGGATCTGAACCATCCTGGGGCCAACTCAGGCTGGGGATGCAGCTAAGTGACAAACACAGCACCCTGTGCCTGTGTCTCCCTAGCAGGGCACACTCCTGGACATGCAGACAGAACTAATTGTGTTCAAACCAGGTCCCATTTAACTGGATATTGACCTTTACTTTATTTTAATATTCAGAAGCCTGAGAAACCCCATTCATCCTGGTCAGGTTCCATTTTGTAGCCCTGGACAGCTCACCCTGCTGTAAGCTCGGGCTGAATTTCATCTCTTACCAACCCAACAATTCCTCTCAATGCAGAATGCACAGTCTGCTCCAGTGACATGCTTTAAGGTATGTTTGCAGGCAATGACAGTACAAAAACTTGCACAGAACTATATTCTTGACAAACTTCACTCCTTTTTGGGTTGGCAAACCGGCCCTGATTACTATGAATTTATTTATTGTTCATAAATATTCCCCCATTAGTTTTCAATGAATAATTTTCAACCTGTTACTTGTAAACAACTCACAGCTATGAATATCTGCTATTCATTATTGATGTGGTAAGGCTGGCCACCAGGGCATTTCTTATTGTTTCTGCATTTTTATTGGACAACTGTTTCAAAGAGGAGAATAATGAATCTTAATGTGGCTAGGGTAAAGAATAAGGAACCCAAGTGACAATTATCAAGCAAAAAAAAAACCAAAAACAAAACACTTCTGCCAAAATTCTTGACTCAGAGATGACAGGAGTCCAAGAATTACCAAGTTATAATTAGTACAGCCTCATAAAGAACAAAGAAAAAAATTTTTTTTTAGTTTTTAAAGTGTTCTGGAGCCACTGCTTGCAAGTATTGTTTAAACATCTGCAGTGCCAGACATCATACAACATTTTTTTTAAGCGTGGCAGATATTATTTTAAATGCTAGAGAAGCGTACTTAGAAAGCAGAATTTGGTAATAGTTCTGAGCATGTAGAAATACCCCAGAAGTCTTTGCAGAACAGCTCTTCTTGCCTGCTAATTACAACAGCTTCACAAGAAGCCTGCCATGTTGCATAATTAAACAAAAATGCTGGTAAAACATTGTGAAGTAGGTAAATGAAAGTGTTTAAAGTTTTTTTAGACACAGACTCTACATGAACACTATTAGGAATTAAAACTATCTGTTAAGAGCATCCAAGTTTTGAGTTTTCCTTGCACAAACAACAGGTACAGATCTTGAAACCATGATAAATTACACCTTCTCAGTGTAACCCCTCCAGCCCATCATCCTAATTTTGTGTTCTTCTCTTACATGGAGAGTATCTGTAAAATAACTGTGCAAAAGCATGAGTTACATGAAGAACAAATTACAAATCAGGACCACAAAATCAAGCACTCAGAAGCTGGGAATACCTCTGATTTGATGCTCTCAGGTCCTCACTAAAATCCTCCGAGCTGTCTGCAATATTCATTCAATGCTTGGTCAAAAAAACCCAAAAAAACTGGTGCTAGGATGCATCTGGTACCATCACAAAGTGGTGATTCTGATCCCCTTTATAATTCCTTAGTACCACCAGCTCAGCACGTTTCTAACAAAATGTTAGTCAGTAAGTGCAAGGGTGGGAAACATGGACTGTAAACAGGATGGCAGTGCTGACATTCCACTGAGTAGGACACAGGTTTCCAGAGGGAATTTTCCCCTGAGCCTTAGAACCAAAAGACAACCATGGCATTCAAAGACTCCATCAAAAACTGAATGGCTGAATGATCATGAAAGCAGCAACTTTAAAGTATTTACAGTGGATAATAACAACCATTCCAGCTAAATCCCACCAGCTTCATCACCCTAATGATGAACTGAAGGCAATATTTAATGACACAGCAGCAGATAGGCTGTTCAGTTAAAAGAGAACTAGGGAAAATGTTATTATGGTTTATCATACAAAGAATATCAAATTATATTAAAATTGGGGGGGCAAGATAATAATTTAATGCAATTTCTGAAAAAGATTCTGAGGAAAGAATAAATGAGTAAAGGACAATATCAAGAATTAGGTGGAATTCCAAGCATTTCTAAATTAAACACACCACAGTCCAACTAACTCAAAAAGTTTGTTCCCAGGAGTTCACTTGCTGGACACGTCATTGGGATTTGCCCTAATACTATACCAAATGCCACATAATAAGTCAAGAGAAAATTAGAAATTTTCAGCAGATATCAGCATGGGAAACCTGACAAATAGGGCCCAATGCCACATGCTGAGGTAAAACTGAACATCTGTTCATTAACTGATCCCTGTCCTTTATGGGCACTGAAGGAGGCTGAGGCTCAGTGTCAAAATAGAATATGCTTATTTAATTAAAATCTAATCATCAGAGACACAACATGGCACAAGCACCCCTAATTCTCTATTTCTTTTTTTAAAAAAAATCACAGTGTTGTCTTTGGAAGCTAGTAAAATTCTTTTTTATATATTTCTGTGTGTAACTGCTAAACATAAAGCCTCGTGCTGTGGCAGGAGGCCTGAGCTGGGCAATGAATCCTCCCAAAGCCTGAATGTCACAACTTCCACCAGAGAAAAGCTTAATTTGACATCTTTCTATAAAAACCATCCCTGTCACTGATTTCGTCTAAAAGCTAAGATTAGGTAATGGGAGGGTAAAGCAAAGCTTTGATGTTTAGATTTTAGGTCTGGCTGCTAGAAGCACTGTAAATTGGTCCCTCAATAGAAAAAGGTGAAGACAGACAATGGATTCATCCCTGAACAAGATGGCTAAACTCAAAGAAACCAGGATAAGTGTACTTTGGCCTGTCAACGTGAGCCATGTGAGGTAGATGGGCTATAGAAATGCAGGACTCACCAGATACTAGCAATCAGAGAGGCACTCTAATCAAGACTGCACTTTCAACTTTTACCTCAAAAGCAACAAAAAAATGTAGGCTGTGTTGGAGTGAACATTCCTCAAGTCCGTAGTGTCCTAAAACTTCATGCAAGGTTCTTCTGGAAAGGATAAAATAAAGTGGCATGTGGTAATTGCCTTGACATCCTTCAGGAAAAATCAATAATGAATATGAGGGAAGGGTCAAGGAAGAAACAGATCCACTACTGGGCTAACCTAGAGGGTTTAAATCAAACTAACTAGATTTGATAAGCAGTGAAGTCTCTCTCATGCCTGTATTTTAGGTGAACTTAGTTAATTACACTGCTCCTGAGAGCAAAGTGCTAATTACATCCTGGCAGAATCCCCAGGCATAACAGGGTTGCCACTGTGCAGGTTTCCTCTGGGCACACAGCTTCCCAGCCTGCTGTGATTTGGACCCATGGCATTCCTGCCCTCCTAAGCCCTGTCTCTCTTCCTCTGCAGTGATGGGCAGTCAGCATCAATTATGTCTTAAGCAGAAATTCCCACCATCCAGGCAGAGAGAATATCCACAGTGCCTGTTAGAGCCAAGAAAGAGTGAACTAGGAGGGGTGAAGGTGGGAGGGAAAAGAAAGGAAAGGATAATTCTGCTGGTAAATGTGTGGGAGCTCAGGTGGCATCATTTCACTCCAATGCTTCACCCAACCCCATATTGAAATTTCAGAGGACAAATGCTCTTTTACTACTTGATACTCAGGATTACATTCAGGGAAAAAAATATAAATGTGGTTACCCAAGAGTGTCCACATCTCTTTGACACTCACACCAAGAAGGAAAATTGCTAGGGATTCTCTCTTCCCTTGTTTTCTAATGACCAAATGCCTCTGCTTCTGTGCTTTAGTGTTATACACTAAAGAAAAATTGTTTGCAAGGGCCCCTAATTAATGGCAAATACCACTGGACACCAATAAAATGAGCTCATTTTCCCCGAGTTCAGATCCTAGCAGTCAGCTTTCCCTGAGAGAGCAAAAAGCTGATGAAAAGTCTGTTCCTTCTGCAGCTCAGATACAGACAGTATTTATTCCTCTGTTTTTCCAGGATGAACACAGAGTAATCAGACATAACTGTTTACCAAATCTGATACTTTTATATAGTGTCGTTCTGGAGCTTGAATAAGTGGAAATAAGTCAGAACTGTAGCACATTGAGGAGGAAAGAAATTGCTTATAGAATTCAAGCAACCTTCAGAGTACTTCATGTATTTTCTAAAACACTGCTGGGCTTTTTGTACCATATCAGCACCATCTAAGGGAAGAAACTGGGAATCACCTGAAGGAGGTCCACAATCTGTAAATGGTGAAATCTTTTCACTGTGTTGGAGATCTGTGTCAGAGTATTTCAACTCAAAGGGAACCAAAAAAAAAAAATAAAAAATCATAATTTAGTTCTCACATGGCATGGAAAAAACTGATCAAACTTAACTGTGAAGAAAAAAAAATCAGAACACTGTAATGTAACTTATCAAGTGGGGCTTTCAAATTGAGCTTAATACTCATGCACAGAAATAAGAAAAAATAAAGGGCTTTTTCTCCACTAAAGGAGGAAAGTTCCAAAGCCAAGAAGTTGTTTCAAAGTTTCAAATCAACAGAAAAGGTGTGGGATGTCTACCAAAGACTGAATTTATTGAAAAGAGACTGTAATGGTATTTTAAAAAATAAGCTAATATGCACAGAGAAGTTGTTAATGCCCAAACAAAGTAAAAACTAAAGGCTTGGATTCATTCACCTAATAAATAAACTTGGAAAGCTAACACAGCTCAGCAATTGGCCATAGGTGTAGAAATTACCCTCTGGGCACTCAATGGGGCATTCACTGTCTTATCTTCAGATCACTAACTTAGATACTGAGTTAGGGCTTTTATAATCAACTAGCTGGGACAGTTTCCAACTGGGAAACCTTCCAGTGCCCAAACTGGTCCTGCTGGGACCAGTGAATTCATGAAGAAATAGTTGAGAGAGAAAACCATACTTGAGGAAGACACTTTGCTGAGGGGAATTTTGATTGATTTCTGCAAGCTGGTGTCTTGTGCCAGATTTATGGTTTCTACAAGTGCATTTTGGGCTACCTTTTTTATTCTTTAACTGTTTTATTCTTTAACTTTTATTCAACACTGTTCAGCTGATTACTTATTTTATTTATTTATATTTTATTTATATATTTATATTTTATATTTATATTTATATTTTATTATTTTATATTTTATTTTATGTTTTCATCATAAATGCTCACTATAGGTTAGACCTAATTTGTGCCTTTATGTTGTCTTTTCCTTTTGTCATTGGACTTCTGCTTTTTGTTCTAATATCTTTAGTTCTTCAGCTCTAAATACAGAAATGTGTTATGTATTAAGCTATTACAAGTTTTTGTAAAGGTTCTTCCCTAAGAAAACAGCTTTACCAATTGATATAGAAATAATTTCCCAGAATGTGAGTCATGCTGGCATCTGCTCCATTTGCAAAATAAAGGGATAGCAAAACACAAGAGTGAAATAACTGGAATGCCTACATGAAATAAAAACTATTAATAATAAGTTCCTCGAGGTAGCAAGGAATTATAAAATGAGATACAACAGCACAACACCAAAACCAGTGACATTCAGGTTATAAATAAGCCAAAAATCTAACAGAGATAAACAACCATTGGAGTCCCTTGTTGTATTTTATGCTGGGACCTCCATCATGTTCACTTTTAAAGCAAGACATGACACCGTTCCAAAAGCCCTACTCTGCTTCAATTAAGAATTAATTAATCTAAGTCACTTCTTTTGTGTCATAAAGAAGGTCACAATGAAAAGTTCACAATGACACAAAATAAATCCAATCCTTCTTACCTAGACTGTTAATAATTTGTCACATAGCTCTCTTCTTGTTCAAACATTACCATTACCACGTGTTAACTACTTGTCCTGAATTTACTTAGTAAATAGTGCTTAGTAACCTCCTTAAAATGCTAAAACTTTATGTATAAATACCAACCGGATGATCTATTGCTTACAGGTTAATTTCCTATTTTCCCTAAGAAAACTTTCAGAAATTGATTTCCATTAACTTTACAATTTTCAATCCAAATTTGCTTTTTGTGCTCACTCGAAGATTTTCTTTCCAAGTTAGATCTCACAGCAAGCATTCTTTCCCAAAGGATTGTTAACAGAATTCATAGAGAGAAAAAAACTCAGATGTGAATGTAGTGTGATTGAATTTCTTTAGAAGCCTGAACTTTTGTCACAGATTTTTCAGAAACAGGCTCAGTTCCATTTACAGGCCAATTCAGCATCCCTATAATGTAAGGGGAAAGGGTGCAGGAGCTTTCACAGGAAGCCAAAAAAGAAAACCTGAGGAGATGTCTACCTAAGCATCATATTTATTCTTTTGCTACAAAGCAGCCTATTAATTTACTTCTTTCATTTTAGCTGTCCCTATAAGTAGATGTGGAATGCAGGCAGTCAGCAAGTAAAACAAAAATACAAGTGGAGTAGAAAGAGGCCAAAGAAAGCCAACACAAGAAAAAAGAAGCTTGTTCAATGGGACAGTCCAGGTCACCAGCAGAAACAATTTTCACCTGCCAGAGCAGCAGAGGACACAGCCACTGACTCTGTCTTGCAGCAGCACACACTCAGGTTTTGTTCCCAAAGCCCACTTCACTCAGTGACATTGTCTGTTGTCCTGCTTTTCAAGTCAGTGATGAAGAAAAAATAATTCCCTGGCAGGAAGGCTTATTAACAGTTTACCAGCCTTCTATTTTTCTGAGGCTTCAGCCCACACCCACCTCAGACAGCAGCAAACAATGAGAAAGCCATTCTCCCCAGCTTGCTGGGTGCTGCATGGGGTGTACAGGAAAAGGGCAGAGAAACTGAGCCCCATTTGTAGGAGATGCCTTCATCAGAATCAGGATTTGCTCTGCTTTCCCAGCACAGACAGGAATTCATACATGAATTATTGCCTGGATTCACTGTCCTTATCAAACAGCAGGAATGTCTCTGTTCCCTTTATCCCTGTTGCCACTGGGAAGTGCCCATTACTTGTGCCAAACTTTTTTCTGAAGAGAAGTTTTTGCCCCCATGTAAGTTTCTGCCCTCGTGTGGTGGCTCAATCCCACTCACTGCAGTCCCTTTACAGCAGGCAGGCTTCAGCCAGCTTTGCACAGGGGCAGTTAACATGCAAACCCACCATTTTTCCTCCTATTTCCAAAAGGACCACAGGAGGCTGGAGGTCTTCCAGTACCCCCAGTGTTAAGGACAGCTGCTGGGCTATACCTTGATGGCACTGAGCACATCACAGTAATATAAAGCTAAACGTGCTGATACTTTTCCAAACTATTGGCTTGGTAAGCACTACCAATGCTGTTAGAGTTCAGCACAGGCTCCTGGGGGCTTGCAGACTCTCCCAGAGTAACACCATGGACTCAGTTACCTTTGCTCAGGGATAAAGAAGGTGCTGTGTGACATGCAGGAGCTAATACAGTGAAACAATTAGGAAAAGACACGCTAGGAAGTCCAGACAATACTGCAGTACAGGAACCAGTTATGATTTGCAGTGTTTTGTATTGGTGCAGGATCTCAATTCATTACTAGAGCACATCCCTGCTCAGGATGTTGTGTGCTACACAACGTATATGATGTTCTTTAATCTAACAAAAGGTGTATATTACACTTCCTTTGGGGAACTGCTTTTCTGTTAATACCTGCCTGCAAATTACCAAGGACATTGCTAGTGCTATAAAAATAATAAACTGTAGCAATAACAGTAAGTTGTATTTGTGAATACATTGAAGCTTGATCAACCCAAAGTTCACTCCACAGCAGAGATTTCATTTCCACTGAAAAAAAGTGGTGAGATGCTCCACTAGAATGGGCTGCAGCAAGCTCTTGGAAACTATTTCATATCTATCAAATTATGTTCATCTTTCTAGGATTGCATTGACTTCAAATGCTCAGGTTGCTCTAAAAGCACGTTAGCTTTATTACTTTAGATTAGCTGTACGGATTGTACATTTCAGTTAACAACTTAGCAACCCACATACTGAAAGCCATCATTTCAGGAATCCTCAGGTTTATAAAACTGGGTTGTCCTGGACACCAACACAGCTCCAGTGAAGTTAATGCACCTTCCCTGGTTTGTATCAAAACGTAGGGGGTGTTGTGAAATTGTGAGCTCTGCAATGACTATTTCTACTGTTTTCAAAGGAGACAGTTTTTGCCTCTTTTAGGACTCCTCCCTGCTTCTCTACAGCATCTTCTTTGGGTGTAAGCAGAGGATCAGCCCCATCCAGCTAATTCCAGCTGCTGTTCAATAAGCTCTGTGTGTTTATAGGAAAGAAAGGGGCTGCCTTATGATGATTCAGTAACTCCAGCATCCCTGCCACACTTGCAAAATCTTTTTCTCCCTCTCTGTAACACAGAGTAATTCTGCTGTTGACTGAAGTGAGGAGACTTGAGTCAGTGAGGTAAGGTGAACATTAGCAAGAGTGTATAAAGGGAAAAAATGTGACTGAAGGGTGACTGAATGAAGGGTGACTGAAAAGAAATGCTCCAGGCTCTGTTAGCAATGCTAAAAACATCAATGCACAAAAAACTGAAAGTTTGGTGATGAAGACTGGACATGAAGAACACACATTATCCTTCCTGCCAGACCCTTGCACAGCAGTGCTGGTACAGGTTCATGGGGCTGGGCTGCAGAAGGGGCATCCTTGCCCCTCCTCCAGAAGCAAAAGCCTCATTCAATGAGAACATCTCCTCAGCCAAGAGCGTATTATCTAAATCCATTACTTCACGGAGGACATTTGTAGGTTACAGAGTGTCTACAGGTATTTTAACAGTGTGAACAGAAAGGAATATGCACTGCCCCCTAACTTCAAATAAGTGTTAACTGCAGACATGAGAGTTCCTGTACAGCTCTCAAAGACTGCATTTTCTCTTGGATGTCTTACCTAGGTACTTCTGAAAACATGGACAAGTATCCCAGATCCTCTTCCCAGAGAGGAGGATTGTGAGAGCCTGTACTTAATCACCCCACCCTAGTGCATGCAAGCCTAGGGCTATGCAGGTGCTGTTTCTCCATCCAAGACCACAGAAGGAGATTTTAAAGTAGTGCTCAGGTGACACAACCACAAAATTTCAAATCCTATTAGTTGTTGACAGGATTTCTGGAAGTCCCTCCCACTCACTGGTTTGAAAGTCAGGCACTTCACTTCTTTCCCCACTTCCTTGGCCATCAATCCATGGCTATGCATCCACACTTGCTCTTGGCTTCCTGAGTTTTATTTCTGCAACATCCAGTCACCAGCACAGGGAACACTGCCATCACTTCATATTATTTTTAAAGCCCTCCATTCATTCCCATTTCTATTCTTCTTCCTTTCCTCTCCAGTACATGTCAGAAGCACACTGACATGAGCATGTTTCATTACAGGTGTCTCCAGCCATGGAAACAAGGGGACACAGCTGCAGAGCAGACCAGGACATAGGGCTGTTTGGTCTTTCCTAATTATAAGCCCTCACAGGAAAGGCTTTTTTTTTTTTCCTGATGACTTAAAAAATATCTTCTGGGGAAGGAGTTACTTCCCAAGTAACTTCCAAGGAGTTACTTGGTTCATTCCAAAGCAGGGTGAGCCATACACAGACTACTTTTAGCAGGTATTTATCTAAGATGTCCTTAAAGCCCTGCAATTAACTTCTTTTTGTCAACCAATAATGCCTAATTAATTATTCCCTTTTGAGTTTTTCCATTTGAAGTTCACATTTGAACAAGTATTTGAAGACTTGACCTTATTAATTGCCAAACAGTTCTCAAATTTATCAAGAATTCAGATCCTTTTCTGCAAAGCCTCTGCAGTCCCTTGAAGTTGTTGCAACCTACATCTATAAATAAACTTAAACTCAGCAGCCAAGACCCTGATGAAAATACAGAAGTGAACCAGACCAACAACCCGAGTTCACTTAATAAATGACCCTGACATGACATGGTTATTGGTATCAATAACTTATTTCAGTACCATTTTCAACCAGCTGTGGACACTACAGTGATTTTGCCTGGAAAACATTCCCTTTCTGTTTCAGAAATGGCCTTCTGGGGTGTGCTGCTTGTCTCTTCTCTCCATCTGACAGTGGAGGACACAAATTTGTGATGACAAGGAACCTGGTACATATTTAAGGCTGTCTCTCTTTCTGCAGACACAAATTCAGCTTGGTGGAGTACCACGATGCTCCTGAAGTATCTTTTCCTGTCCTGAGGTCATTTCTAGATTTTTCTTTCAATTAGCTTTCACATTTAGAGCACAAAATACAGTGCCCTGGTCCAACCTGACTCTCTACCACATCACAAAGCATTTTCACCTCTTCTTCTAATAGGAGCTGCAAAAGAAGTCCCCCTTGACTGGTTTGGGGGGATCTCTTGTCTGTCTGGTTGAGACACAAAGGACATGGAGTTGCACATCCCCTTCTGCCACAAGCTCCACCACATCCTGTTGTAATCCCTGTCACAGAAATCCTAAAACACTCAACAGGAACAACCAGGTTTTGCCTGGATGTAAAGTGCAAAGCCCCATGCAAAACACAGCCCCTGGGGTTTTCCTGCTGAGCTGACACTCTGCACATCACAAAGTTGAGTGCTGAGGCCAAGAGGGGGCTTGAAAACTTTGACAGATTTTGGATCATTCCCTGGGAACATCCACCAGTGCTCTTCAGGAGTGTTAGACAGACTTGGAGGAAAAATTCCCTCTGTGTCAGGAGGTTACAGAGTGATAGCTATGGAAAGGGAAGGGGAAATCACTCACCTCACCCCATTTAGTGAAAAAAAAGAAAAATCGTCACTAGAGAAAGTACATCAAAGCCACTACAGGGAGCCTGTCACAACATTTCTGTATCTAGCAGCTTCACATAAATATCTGTGTACACTATTTCCCCCTCCACATAGAACTTAGATGAGAAAGGGGCCTAAAAAGAGCAGCACAGAGCAGACAGTGGGTTTTGTCACTCTCAAAAGAAATCCTTTTCTCACTGTACTGTCAGTTATGGCAGAAAAACCATCATGCACCACCTCAGCTTTTCCTGATTCACTGCTTTAGGCTGCAGTCATTGTCTCAGGCATTCTCCATCTTTTCCCCCAGCTATTGACAGGAAATTACAAGGAGCTCCCAAAAAATCATACTGGGCACATCTTGACACGTCTGCCTTTATTTCCCTCACAGTTCAGAGTCATCTTTGCCCTTTGAGGTTATTCCTTTTGAATTTCCTCGTGTTCTTCTGTCACCTCAAAATGGCCTAAGCAGACTTCAGTGAGGATGAAAACTGCAGTCCTTGAAACTAAATAATTTCCTTCACATATAATATTTCTTTAATGTTCTTGATCAATTTTTGCATCTACCTGTGCTTTGCACTTGGACCCATGCTACAGCACAGGCACCCTTGGTGCCAGCAGCATTGTACCCCTAAGACTTTTCTCACCCCATATCCTGGAATCATGTATTTCTATTCCATGACTGTTTTTTACTTGTGGCTCACATTCTTGCTCAGTTCAGAGACTTCAAAATATTCTTGCCTGGTACTCCAATGCTCAGTAGATACAAGTCATCATTGCTGCACAGATTTTAATATTTTCTATAGCAGTTTCTTTCTACTAATATGAGAATGCAGACAGTGTTTTACTGGTCCAGAACTGAATCCTAAGTTTCCTGCAATCTGTAATCAAAAGCAGCCAAGACTTGCTTTTAAAATACACCAGAAAAGGTTTCATTAAAATATCAAGCCAGGTTCTTCCAAAGCACGTTTCCCTCAAAACTGACATTTTCTCCAGGGCAGTGCTGCCTCTTGCTGACATCTCCCTGTGAATTACACCCACTTCTTGAGAGCTGCTGCTGCTTTTTCTCCCACACTGGACTCTCTGATCTTACTGGTGAGGCAGGAGGCAGCCCTTAGCAGGTCCAGCCTGTCTCAGCAGGTGGTTTCTTTACTACAGCCATCTGTGAGTTGTCCCTCAGCCAGCCAAACTACTTTGTCATTCCTGTATTTGACTCCTATTTTGAACCCAGAATCTTGGGAACTGGATGTAAGTGTGCACTCACTGGTGGGCCTGGAGCTTCCAGGTTCCTGCTCAGCTCAATCCATGCTCTCCTGGTGGATACCCATGCCCACCAACCTGGCAAAAGACTGTTCCATAACCTCCAAACAGGATCTCTGCATGTTCATGAAGGGGAGTTTATTACAGTTCAGCATGAAGAAAGCCTGAGGCCACCTTTCTACACAGCAGAGGGAAAAGGGGAGCTGGGAGCTGCATGTGTAAAGTAGTAGGATCCCAATAGAAGCAGTGGATTACACACTGTGACAAGTACAGGGGGAAAAAGGGTACTGAGACAGGAGAGGAGACAAGCAGATCATAATAAAGGAAAGTAGTCACATTCATTCTTTACACTCAGCTTGCCCAAGCTAACCAGCTTTTTTCTCTTAATTTGTATTTACTTTGCAAACATCCATTTGGTTCTCCTCTGATCCAAATTACTACAGAATAAGCAGCCTGGGTTCCAGTACATGGACCTATAACTGGTTCCCATGGTCTTTAGCAGTCTGCACCTTCATATACAAATGACAGAAATAGAGGTTTGTCCAAATGTGAATTGTTCTATGTGAAGCTTTCCTTTTCTGATAGGTTCACTCTCTACAGGTACTCACTCCTGAAACAATTTTGCAAGTAGTAATTTTAGTCCTGCTGAAGCCTGGCTGGTTTTAATTTCAACACAATCCACACAAATGTATTGATGTGATGTTATTCCTGGCATGTACAGCCCAATATAAGCAAATTAGTTCATTTGGGCCAAGTTTGCCATGAGGTGAAAGGCAAGACTCAGTGGTAGGTAAGCACACTGTGAAACACACCCCTGTCCCTTGCTCAGAAGAATTCTTCCTAGCTCCAGGTCCTGGGAATTTAAACCAGTATCTGCCATATCCTGCACTGCAGGATCTCCCAGGGACTGAGCCCGAGCAGGGCCATGGAAGTCTCTCAGCTGAAGATGGCTGAGGTCTTGAGGAATTTCTTTTGCCATTCAGTAGGGCTCAACAGGCTATCATCCGCCCCTGGAGAGCTTTTCAGATTTCTCTCCTGTATTTTCTCATTTGTTTTTTTCAAGGTCTTTATGATTCCCAATGTGCCTAATTGATAGGCAAATACTCAGAGCAAAATATTTTTATACAGTGTGCAGCTTTTCTACATAATTCTTCCAGAAGACAAAGCTTAATTTATTAACTTTTTTGTTTTTCTGAGTTGCTAGATTACTCTCCCCCTTAACACTGTATAATACACCCTTGATTTGGAGCTCAATAAACTTGGAGAATTATTTTATTTTGTAACGCAACTATAAAGTTTGTTTTAAAGATGAAACACAGGCATTTAACCTGTCAAAAACAAAGTCTGAGCGTGCAGCTTCCTGTATTTCTGCCACTAAAGATAACAGACCTGATCCTGCAGGTTTTTCACTCCAAAGGAAACCTCTAAAGCTTAAATGGGAATTTTGAGGAAGCAAGTGAAATATGGCTTCAAATCCCTGTCCAAGGGCACAATAAATTGCTCTCAGGTTGGGAGACTAATGAAGATAAAGGGAAAGGAATCCTCCTCTCAGTCTGGCATCCCAGTGCTGCTAATGAGCTGCAAGGGTTATAGCTGCAACCAAAGCACCCATACACCCTCTAAAGGAGGCTGTTTCAGTGGGAGCAAAGCTGAAACAAAATTAAACACTGCCAACCCCTCATCTTTTATGGACACCATTGAATATTAACTTTGTGTCAAGGTAACAAGTCCCAAGCTGTTGTAGCCCCCTCACTCCCTCCAGAGAGGAAATCCCAAAGACAACACTCAGTTGCTGGCTATGGACCAGAGGACACATCCAGCACAGCATAACCTGGATTCCAGTTAATTTAGGTAATTCTCCTCATTTTTAGAGTTCCCATTGCTGAATACCCTCAGTGTCACCAAATAAGTCAGAATTTTTAATCCAGGTGACGTTTTTCAGGGCACAAACAATGTCTTAGACTAAAAGTGCAACAAAACCAAAGTTTACCCAGCTCAGGGAGTCCTGTTCCCTTCTCTGAACATCTCCCTCCTGCTCACGTGTGCCCTGCAGACACAAGTGGGTTTGAGCACAAGTTAAATTAGGATTCATTTAGAAGTGGTGAATTTGTAAACTTCAAACTGGCAAACACAGAACTGGGCCTTACATTTCTGCCTTTATGGTCTTCCTTATGAACTGACCCAGCACTGAAATTTTGCTGTTCAGTTTCAGTCCTGCAAGTTACTCTTTCTAATCGGATTACAGAGTTTATGGACACCCTAGTTTATTATTGCTGCAATCACCACACATCCACCAGCTCTGCTGTCTCTACCTCTTACTGTACAATACCACATTTCACTATTAACAACAGACCATGTAATGAAACCAGAAACTCTGAGGAGAAAACATCAACATAAACAAGCTGTAGGGCAGATGGAGAGAGAGGGAAAGCAGTTATAAAAATGCCCTCAAAGACTGTTTTATAAAGAGAGCATGCAGATATTATACTCTAATACACCTGAAGATAATTGCATTTCAGATTTCCCTCCCTGTTGGATTGCTGATGAGACAAACACCCTTGAGTTCATGTAGTCTAGTCACAAACGCCAATCCAGCTTTAATTAAAAAAGAAAAAAATTAAAGGAAAAAAAAAAAGAGAGAGAGAGAGGGATAAAGAAAAAGAGAGGAAGAGCAGGAGAAGAAGCAGATGACAAGGGAATATTTGGCACGTATACTAAGTGTGAAGTCAAAGCTTCAATTATGGAAAATCAGCCATCAGATTGCTGGGGGAACATAATAAAAAGGCTATTCAGCTAGAGAAATTAAGTATATCTAACACAAGAAACAGGGCAGGTAGTGATGATGGAGCATTGGCTTTGTCCCAAGTTAAATTTGACAGTGGATAGCATTCAGAGTGAGAGAACAGCTCAATTAAAGCAGGAAGGAAGGGAATTACTTCAGAAATGACAAAGCAGATGCTGTCAATCTACATGTCATGAATCAAATAACAATGAAGAAATACTCAATTTTCCATATGGTCTGGATGTGGTTTTGCCACACAAAATAAGGTACATTGTGCACATTGCTGATGCCAAGACCCAAGGAAATGTACCTATTACTGTTTGAATCAACTAATGACTTATTTTTGTTGCAATAGTATATTTAAAGTCTTGCAAATAACAGCATCTCCTGCTGCTTCCACAATGCTTGGCAGACTCTGTTCTTGCTCTCTCCTGAACCTTACCCAACCCACTTCCCACCTACCAACTGGCTCTTCAGCATTCTACTCACTCCCAAACTCATCTCTCCTTTGCTACACTCCCTTCTCTCCCTCCTGCCATCTTCTTTCACCTTTTCCTATGAAACCTTCCATCTTCACAACACAATTCGTCACCCAACCTCACTCTTTTTCCAGCCTCCTCCACTTAACACCTTCTCATAACAGATACAGCAAGCCCAATTTTTTAGAGTTTGTAATGATGAGCAAAGCCCTCTAATGCTTTGTGGACCTAACTCGACTGGAAGCATCCCAAAATTTCCAATTTCTCTTCTTAAAAGTCACAAAAAAAGAAACCATACCACAGGACACAGAAATTGGGAAGAAATTGAGTGCCCTTCATAGTTTGCTGTCTTTCCAACATTTGTTGATTAGCCAGGCTGGATGCATTTCAGGAAAATGACACAGTCTTATTAATGCAAGTCGTGTGTATCAGGGCTAAACATGCAAAAGTGACTCAATATTTAAAATGGTAGTCAGAGACATTTAAAGAATTGGCTCTTGCAATAATGAATGAAATACAGCAGCCTCATAATTCATGCCAGCAAGAGCACTCAAGGAAAAGCTATTGTAGGAAACTACTGGTAGAAATTTCTGATTATTATCAAACCAGTCAGGAAACCCAGGGCTTAAGGTAAAGATGATGCATCCGAGTCCTGCTGCTTCTGGAGCTACAGCAACCCGTGCTGAGCCCCATCAGATTTCCCAAGTCCACACACAACTCCACGACTGACATCTTCCCACAGCAAGGTGATAAAATTCCACACTTCCACCTGTACTCCTGCAATGGCAAAACACCAGGACAAACTAAAACACCTCAGCCTCACGCTGCAAACTTGACTTTTGCAGTAGCTGCATGGAAGGCTGATCTGGGTAAGTAGTACAGGGAATTAAAAATCTGTGTCCCTGATCCTCATAACATTAGGGACAATAATAGGATTGAGTCTCTTGTATAGGTACCTTCAGGATAAAACTCTTTCAAGAGAAGAAGAATTATTTTTCTATTACGTACACATGCTTAAATATAAGAGGAAGAAATTTCTATTAAAGTACCTGCAATACCATGATGGGAGCAATCTTCTCTTCACACACACCTCTTTTCACCCACAAGCAGCCTCCTCAGCCTCCTTCCCTGGTCAGCTGGACAGGCAAGTGCCACCTAAGCTGTCCTGGGTCCCTTGGGCAGGAGATATCTCCTACACCTGCAGGGAATGAAGCAGAAGCACCATCCTGCCATCCCCATCACAGTGCTGAAGCCCATAAAAATTCTGACCAGGACCAGACCTTGTTTGGTTCAGTCCCTGGGAACTGCCACTCCCATGCACAGCAAATCACACCATTTCCCAATCCCATTTCAAAGCTTCTCCTCATTCTAATTTAATAAATCAGGCAGACATCATCTTGGTGTGCCACAAAGGCAGCCAAGGAGACCAAAGGAGGAGACCAAAGCCACCTTTTTGTTTTCTGGTTAAAGCTTATTTAAGAAGAAAAAAAAAGAAAAAATAAAAAGGAAAAAAAAAACCCCACCACACAACTGAGTTTAAGAGTAATCATTGAGTTTCCCCATCCTTCTAGATAATACTTTCCACTTTCAGATCACAGTGTGTCATCTGGATGAGCACCTTATCACTAGCCAACAGGGGGAACTCAGTGTTTGTATTTATATTTGCATTTATATGGCATTTTCATACCCTGTATCTCAAGCCACTGACAGAGCAATGAATCACAGGCCTGGGGAGTGGTGAGTGCATGCATTGCAGCTGCAGCAGCACACAAGTGGAACAACTGGAAAGGCTTTGGGTGCTAATTAATCTTGGCTGCTCTAATTCTCCAAGTGGAGAGCCTGGCCTGACAGATTTGGCTCTGCCTTCCAGGGTGGAGGAGAGCTGAGAGAGACAGCTTTTTAAAAATCTGTTTTGGCAATGTCTGACACAGCATTTTGTTCAGAGGATGGGACCAGCACCCTGCTCTCTAATGACAGCACCTGTCGTAGATGCTTGACTAAAATACTGCAGCAGACTATGGGGTGCAAGTAATTTTTTCTCTTATTTGAGTACATGAACAGAGGACATCTGAACTGTTTTAGAATTTAGATCAGTTCACTTAGTGTGAAGGCATGCTAAAAAAAAAAAAAGAAATAAATTAAAATATGATAATTATATAAATAAAATAAATTTAAATTTTAAATAAATGTATTATTATAATAACCTTATTTATTCTTATTTTTTAAAAAATTAAAGAAACATGTTTCAAGATGAAAAAACAAACCAAAACCAATAAACCACAAAAAAAAGAAAAGTTCTTCTCATCACTCTTTAATTCAAGATTCAAGGCTAGTGACAACTGCCAGGAACTGTTAGATCCATCCTGCTGTAGGGACAGATCCAGTGACCATGCAACTAGTACCACAGTCCCTGGGGATGTGCAACTGTTCTTGCTGGCTTCCCACAGAAACAGAGACACTTCCAGGGTCACTAAAACTGCCCTGCACTGCTCATTGCTGTATCCATGAGGAATGGAGGATTCCCACAGGACAGCCCCTTGTCTCCAACTGCAAGGAGTGGGGCTCTCCCAACAGCCACTTTCTGTGCCTCATGCAAAGAGGTGCCACACCAGGGACCCAAAGAATTTTCTCATTCCACATCAATCCTTGCACTCTGCCCCCCTCACACCAGCAAACTCACTTGTACTGCCAAGGCTGCAAAGTGCTCTGATTAATTGCTCTCATTACCAGCTCATTTTTTAAATTTCCCTTCATTTTAATGCAGAACTTTTCTCTGGAACCTTAGCTGTAATAAGTAAAAAGCAGTAATAAGGATGAAAACAGTGCACAGGGGCTGGCAAGAAGCAACCACTTCCCAAAGGGAGAAAAATGAGAAGGAAAGTCCTGAGAAGAGATGAGCTAATGAGGAGCAATGACAAGGAAAGTGACCTGCAAGGGAAGCCTGCAGAGAGGCATAAAGGATGCTGATACTCACCAGAGGAAGAGTAAGCAGCAGCTCTGCAGAAGAGCAATGTCATACAACACCTGGAGAAACCCTGCAGCCCCTGCCCTGCTTCAGGTGCTGCTGGAGAGGTCAGGGTAATGACAGGGACCTAACATTAGGGGAGAGGAGAGGGGAGTTTCTCTACAGAAATGGCGTTTTTCCAGGAGGATTTTCTTTGAGGTAAGTGAAAAGTAGATGAAACTCCAAGAATTCTCAGAGGTGAATCAGAGGACTTGCTGTGGACTTAGCAAAATGATGGCAAACCAGCAACTATCACTCTCTCTTCACCTGAACACAGACAAACACACCCTTCGGAACAGAATGAATGAGACTGTAAACTTGAAAAATTAGTGGAACAGAAATGTTGTTTTTCCTGAATGGATGAAATGTTGAAGTCACTGAGTACAGCAGTCCCAGGCTATTATTCAAATGCACAACCAGTAGAAAGGTGCATGATGATTGTTTTTTATGGACTCTTTCTGGAAGAAAGGAGTATATTTCTACATCAGGCTCAGAGAGAAAGGAGGAGAGGAGGAGGAGAGGAGAAGGAGAGGAGAAGGAGAGGAGAAGGAGAGGAGAAGGAGAGGAGAAGGAGAGGAGAAGGAGAGAAAGGAATTCAAAACAAATTTTAGGAAAATTTCCTAAAAAGGAAATTTCCTTTAAAAAGGAAACAAATTTTTAAAAATTAAAAAAAAAAAAAAAAAAACCACAGGTCTTGAGTGTAGTTCTCCTCTCAGTATAGTTTTTAAAGACAATAAGTACATTTGGGTATTTTTGTTGCAACAACAAAAATGGAAATCATAGTTCACAACACAAGCCACATGTAAGATTATGTTAAATTAAAACACAGGAGCACCTAATATGATGTAATTTTGCAGTTATTGAGTACTTACTGACCTTTAACTTCAGGACCAAGAGATTTTTTGCATTACATAAAGGATACAGTATAACTGCATTTAGAGAAATGAAAAATTAGCTGAATATCCATTAAATATCAAGTTTACCCTTGACCTTCCTTGCCAGTAGATGCTTGGTCAGCAGCCATCCAGGGTGCTGGACTAATAACCACTTCAGCTCTGGGTTCAGCCCTTGGTTGCTCAGATCACCTGGCATTTCAGCTGGTGGATGTTTGTCAAATGCTTCAGAAATAACATGGACCCAGCTCACGATGAAAATTAAAAGCTGCTACTGAAAAACAAAGTCACGTACCAACTCTGCTTCTTTGGGATTTCCCAGCTCTTAATTTTTTGCCAATTAAAAATAATTCATTAAGATTCACAGTATGGAAATCCCACGTTCCCTGACATGTCAGGTTGTGGGTTTGTTCAGAGACAGAGGCAATTCCTGCAGAAAGCCCAGTCTGACACAATCAAACACATCTTGTCAAAGCCCAGCTAATCACAACCTTGCACTTAATCTCATCAGCTCTTTCAGCTTACTCCAGACAGTTTTACATTTGGGGATTCTTGGAAAGCTCAATATAACCTAGGATTCAAATAACACAGATCACAGCTTGTTCCTCAACTTGCTGCTGCTTTCTATAAATATGTCACTAATCATTAAAAATGACATCATAATTTGACATATAAAGTTTAGGAGAACTCACACCCATTCTGCAAGTGTATAGGGTTAAAAGGTGTGTTTGCAACCTGGGTGTGGCTTGAGAAGCACCACAGAAGGTATCAAGATAGACTGGGGAAGGTACCTGGTTTTCTGATTCTAGTTTTTGGACTCATCATTTTAAAAAAGTTCCCCAGAGTTTAGCCATGCATGCATAAGATCAATAAATTCCTCTCTGCTGTTGAGAGTGTTCTTGATTTACGAAGCATCTTGATGAGATTTATTAGCTAAACTTATCGATCTAATTATTTATTTTGTTTGGACAGGATCTAAGGCTTAAGTATTACTGTCAGTTGTTGGATTTCTTACAGAACAGAAGGCAGACTGAACATGAGGCTAATCAAAGCTCACACTACCATCATTTTCCTCCACAAACATCACTCCATCCAAGCTTCCCTGGTGCCACATGGTGCAGGGTCACCTTGACCCAAATGTTATATTATAGCTGCACTGTAAAATATTATTCTGTCTCAGTGCTTTTCAGAGATATGAATGAGTGGAAGATATTTGCCATTAAAAATTTAAACCAGGTAGAATGTCATGGCTGTGAAAGTAAGGTTCCTCAGAAAGGAAGGAGAGGAGATGAGAAAAATCTCTTCAGAGGAATGACTGCATCCTGCAGGGGGGTCAGGGTGGCGGTGCAAGGAATAGCAATGCCACCCCACTGCTTTATTTACACAGCAGAGAGCTACTTTTGAAGGGAAGGAAACTGAGAAGCTCTGCAGCCTCTCAGCAGGAGGCTCTTGAGGAGACCAGGGGGGTTTTGCAGCTCAGAGAGCTGTGGAAAGGCTGTCCCTGCTGAGCTCACAGCCACCAGAGTTAACCTGGGCTGTCTGGGACTACCAGCTTGTCCCAGCCCCAGCTGCCACCCTGCTGGCCTGCTATGGGAGTACTGTAAGTCCCCTCTTATTAATGAACTAAGTGTGGGGTTTGCTGCTTTAGTGATTAGTGGCACTTCAGCTCCTGCTTCCCAGTAGTCCCACTAGCAAATCAGCAAAAGACACGACAGGCAAGCCCCCCAGATGCTCTCATTAAAAACTTCCTATAATTTTAACGATATTTAATGGAGAAAGTAGTTTTTAAATATGCAGCTATTTTCAATTTCTTCTAACCTTCAAAGCTTCCATGCCTTCAAAGACAATTTCCACTCCTTCTGTGAATTATTATTTAAGCCAGGTATTATTAAATAATATTAAATCCGTTCATTTGCAACAAAAATAATTAAAGTCACACTAGGTATAAGAAGAAGAAGATGAATGATCTGACCTTTTAATTAAATGATTAGCACTAGTCAGCAACAACACAGTGAAATGACAACGGGAAAGTGATCTCTTTATGTCTTCACTAAGAAAGGGAGCAGGACACCATCAGCATTTTAATCTTTTCAAATTGTAAGTTATAGAGCCACTCACCTCAGAGATCATTCATAACAAAACCTTCCAAGCTCAGCAATAGAGACATATACCCTATAGATATATGGTAAAACAGCTATTCTCAAAAATGACCAGGAGAAAAAAAGGTCAGTCTGTCATATTTTGGTAGTAGTTGTCTTCAAGCCTATTAAATACATCTTCTGAAACAGATGGACTCTGCTGCTGACTCTCTGTCAAAGTCATAATGAAAGTGAGTGACCAAAGAGTTAGATGTATCCCCAGCTACTCAGTGAGGCAATGAACACTTACATTGGAAGTGAAAGGAAGATTGTAGGGTTTTATTCCCTAGCTGTAACTCCACAGTTATAAAAATAAAGGCAAGGGGAAAAAAACAGAAAGAAAATGAAAGCTGGTTTAGGCAAAGTATATTTCTATATTTTGAATCATAGCTTTCAAATTGATTTAATTCCAGCTAGAACAATAGGTTAAGCTCTTCACGTTATCTTACCCAAGGAATTTACAGCTTTTGAGTGTTTATACCCTGAGTGAAGCAGAGCAAAAAGAAAATTGAAACTTACAGGTTTTTTTTGTTTCAGCTTTGTCAGTTATTTCTTAAATAAACTGTACAAGCTCCAGCACACAATGACACTCAAATATCTGCAGTAGCTCATATAGCAAATAGCCCTGAAGTGTATACTATCAAATATAGAGACTTCTTCTACAATTCACTTGTAAACCAAGTAGGTGGCAAGAGCATATCACATGGTGAGCTGTATTTTACATTTGTTTTATATTTTTTAAAGTCATTCTTTCTAAGCAAGTCTAGTAGATTCTTTCTAATCTAATAGCTGGGATTTTCTTTCACACCTTTTTCTGAGACCAAACAAGTCCAAGACTGTAACTTCTGACAGCATTTATAGACACTCACACAGTTCTAAATTAAGCCTAAAGTGTATTTCTATTTTCTTCAATAACGTTCACCCCTTTAGCTGAGATCAAGGGCAGCACCAGTTCAATGCCTGAGATACCTTCTCACAGGAGACTAAAGGAGAAAGACTCAATGAAATTGAAACTTTTTCGTCACCTCTTTTTAATATCCAAGACATTAAAATGCATGGCCTTGTTATGGATCAGGTGGAACTTCTTTAAATCCATTTTATTGTGCCAGTTTTTACCTATAGATGGTTTGTACTACCATGTTTAATTTTATGATCTTTTTTTCCAGTCTTTATCACATAACAGTGATATATATATAACTACCCAGGGAAGCAGACCAGTAACATAACTACAGCAAGCAATATGCATAGCTGTGTTTTCATAATACCTCACAGGCTCATGGTTTGTTTGCTTATCTGTTTTTTGCCAACACAGAAATAACTTCTGCTCCATTAGAATAATTTCAAATGTAGGAAAACATATTCAGAAAAAAAAAAAAAAAAAACCCCTATTTCATTTTTATTTTATTTCAGCCATATTCTTAGAAGTCTGCAGCATATACTCAGTTCTATGTCTTCACAATAAAATCCACCTGAACACAAAAGTGAAATGAGCTGTACAGCACTTCCATATCAAAAGAAAGCAGTAAAAGGTCTATTTAGTGAGCTCTGCTGCATCTGGCTTGGAGTCTGAATTCCACTACAGCCACCTTCCTCTGACAAGGCATTTTCAACTAGCATAATGTCTCTGATATTTTCCCCTTTTGTAGCTATTTCCATCTAGAGACAAAATAATCTCAAAAATATAAGCCATATTGCTAAAAATGCAAAAATCCTGAAGAGTTCTCATAAGATTCAGACACTGCAGCATCAGACACATGATGCATCTCTGTCAAGTGAGCTCACATTCAGAGATTTTGTTCCTCCACTGTTTAATTGCTAGGACAGAAAAAAAAAAAAATCTATAGTTCTTTGCTATCCTAAGACTAATTTCCAATATGTTGCTTTGAGACTTTGACCAAGTTGACAGCTGCTTGCCAGTGCCAACAAGTTATTGGCTTTTGTTGATTTTTTTTTTTTTGACCTCTGTAACAATAACACATGAAAAAGAAAGAAAATCAACTTACCTCTTCATTTCTAACTTATCAGGGTTTTGTTATCTAGCCCTGAAGTGAAAGAAATTATATGCACTTTCCCACATTTGTTTCTCATCTTTGCAAATCCCAGTGGCTCCACAGTCTCAAATGTGAGATAATCTGTAGATCAATGAGGGCGGATGTAAAACTCTTGCTAAGCCATGTTTTCCCAGCTGGGGGTAAATTCACTTGCCTGTATGTAAAATTTCCTAATTAGAAATGTCAAGTCTCTGTTAAAAGCTTCCAGAAATTGATGTCAAGCTCTACAAAAAGTTAACTGTTCCACAGCTGGGTTTCATCTGAGTAGTCAGGAGAAACTTGCCCATATTTTTTATGATTAGGGGTAAGCTGTCCCAGGAGGATCAGAGCTTTTGTTTCACACTCAGGCTGTGGGTGTCCTTGGAGGAGAGGTGCTCAAGTCCCAGAAACTCATCAGAGCCTGAGCCCAGTTTCAGCAGAGCAATTAAGAAAACCTTTCATTACCAACCCACTCATACAGCCCACAATATTTTTTCAGTTCAGAGGGGACCACGGGGAGTTCAAACTCTGTGATCCACAGGTTATACAAATGACAGCAAAAATCAGGGGGTCTGGGGGTGGTGAGGAGGAGGTCACTGCTTATCTGTGTCCTTAACACTGGTGATGCATCTATTGAAATCCAGATATGACTGGTAAGGATAATGTAAGACACTCAAAATTAATAACCTGTCCTCTAATTATTACAAGTTTTCCATCCCTCTGACATAGTTATGGTCTGGATGTTTGGAATATATGGTCTGTATGGTTTGGAATATAACCAGACTTCCTAGTTCTCACTGTCATTGAATAATGGAACAGTTACAAGTAACAATAATTGTTCAGTGGTAAAACTCTTATTATTCAGAATGACTTGGTAAAACTGTAGAATGTTGACATTGCTGGAGTGGAGAGACTTTAAAGATTTGTACAGGTAGAGTCCCAGCTTTACATCCCAATGGATCCCACTGAGGCATGTACAGACCATGAACAGGTTCATGGAAGTGACAACAAAATGTGTCCAGGGTATAATGCCAGGATCATGGCCATGGCATTCCTGTTACCCTCCCTTTAACTATGGAATTATGGTCATGATAAAACCTGGTGCCTGGAATCTGAAATTTTAAAAAAGCTTTAGAAATGGCAGAGAGAAATTTAAGACACAATAGTCACACTCAGCTGCTCCAAAGAATAAAGCCAACTTGGCTTTTTGTTCTCAGGTGTTCAGTCTGATTTTTTCTGAACTGCAGGTTAGAAAGAGGACTTGTTAATATGAGTTATATTATTAGTTGATCTTCAAACTCCCATCAGCATTTTGGGCTCATTCTAGTAAAATACTCCAAATCTGGGACAGTGCCAGCTCTTTCCAGTAGACATCCTGGGCATTAGAAAACAGAAACCCCAACCAGCCCCCACCCCATCCCTGCTGCTGCCAGCCTGACTTTGAACACCAAAGAAACACAACAAGAAGCCTTACTCCTGCCTGTTTAACCAAAGAGAAATACTGAGATCTCTCCAAACAAAATAATGCCCACAGGCACCTGCACTTTTTTGTGTATTTGAGCTTTCACACACAGTATCAGTAATCACCCTCCCTGCTTAGGCTGATACCTACAAAATAACCTGTGTTTCACTTCCATTTGCAGAGTTCCAGTTATTGCCATGATTAGGTGGTGAATAAGTGTAAGGCTTCAGGCCTCAAGTGCTATTCTCTCCTCATGAACAATCAAATGACTGTACTGTGTGCTTCATGAAATGGCTGGATAGCTTAAACTTGTGCTCATTCTTTCTCTCCCCATAAGAAAGAAATAAAAATGATGGGGGGGAAAAAAAAAAGTAGTTAAAGTAGCTTTTTTTCACACTTTAAGTGAAATAACAGGCTGAAATGTGATGTCTTTGCCACAGTGTGAAATGGCTTTCAAATAATAGGACGACATGAAAGTGGATGCCACAAATGATAAGTAAAATGTTTCCCAGGAAGACAGCAGTTTCATTACAGGAGGCAAAAAATAAACACATCTTCAAAAAGCAAATCGATTTTGACTCCAAACAAGGGTCCAAAGGATTGTTCAAATGCTCACCATTTGACTCCAGTGCTCATACATAACAAATATCCTTTTGTTCTCTTTCATTCCACCTGCACATAATAGCCACTTAGTGGGTTTCAAAGACAAGTAATACAATAATTGGAAAAAAAAAAAAAAAATGGGGTATGTCTGCAGTGAAATTTCCATTTAAGAAAAGGCTACTAAAACCTGGTTAACCTGCCCTTAGAAGAATAAAAGTTAAACAGGCTCTAGTGGCAGTAATTAAGAGTAAGGGAGATCCTTCTTCTGGCATCATTATAAAAGCAGGCTACAGTCACAGCAGAAAAATAAAAAAGTGTAAGCAGAGCACAGCCACCCAGGGGAAAAGCAATAGCTAATGTTCCCCTTAGCAACATTTGGAGACTACTGGGAGGAGCCAGGAATCACTCCTCAGCTCTAGGTGATGGGAGCACACAGGGGCAGAAAGAGAAAATCCCCAGCTGGATACTGATGGTGATACTGCTTGTGTCATTTCTTGTGATTACACCATTGCATGTCTTTTAATAGGATCTTCCCCCAGTCCCAAACCCCAAATAATCACCACAGAAAAGGCTTTGTGCTGAGAAAGGAAGAGCTGAGGAGCTCAGGAAATTAAAGATTTGCCTATTTGGAATAAAATATTCTGGAGCAGGGTAGAACCATGATTTCACCCTTTTTTCTTGCTGTGCTTCAACACCTTCCCTCTGCCTAGCACATGGCTAAAGGGCTCCCCAGCCTTGGCCACACTGTCCCAGCAACAGCCACCTGGCACAGCAGTGGATGAAAGCCCAGCAGACATTCAGCCTTTTTGGGAACTGGAAGTTTAAAACAGTTGTTGTCTTCAGCAGAAGGAAATCAGCATGTCAGAGATAGCTGGCTGGGGCTGGAATAAATATGTTGCTCTGCCCAGTGGCTGAAAGATCTCCCAGGGCCACCCTGCTGCAGAGGAACTAACAGGTTTGAGTGGCAGACTCCTGGGTGTCTCTGTTGGCATCAAGTCTTCTGTAACAGGCATCAAAATTGTTAGTCACTGTCATGGGGAGCCTGATGTAATTAGCTACCAAGTGAACACATGTACAGCACTGGCATGGGTTAGGTAAACAGGGGGAGGAAGCAAATGAGGACAATAAAACCAAAGCCTTAGGCAGAGGCAGTGAAGGATGCATCGATTTCACTCACCACTACACCATCTTCAAAACTAACTCTGAGAAGAAATCTAAGGTTAGCCAAAATTTTACTAACCTCTGGCTGTTTGTTGTTTCACAGTTTGAAATCAGTGGAAAGCAATGAAACCCTTAACACCAGTACCATTAAGGAAAAAAAAAATTAAAATAAAATTCTTTGCTCTCAATCTCAAACCCAAATTCTCCAGTGTTCTTTCAGATACTTGTTAAAATTAGCCATGACCTATTGAGCTAAGTCATTGTCACAGACAAGAGAAAAATGCCACATTGTCAAAAAGTAACTAAAATATATTCTGAAACTAAGGAGAAAAAATATTCTGAAACTAAGGAGAAAAATTGCAATTTGGGGAACTAATTCTCCTTTCTCTCTAACTGCAGTTTTCACAGATTTTAATCAGATAGCTATCATTCTCATAATCACTACTGTAATTACAGAGAGTTACGAAATGCTGGAAGTGGTTCTTTCTTATTCAAAGTTATAAGGAAAAAAAAAAAAAAAGAAAAATAGAAATAAAAATAGACATAGAGACAGATTTTTAGAAACCTCAGGTTTCTGGTGGCATTTTGCAATTGCAAGAATTAAGCCAATGAACTCTTCTGCCAAAACACACTCAAACCCCCCATGATTTATCTGCAGGAAATTCAGAAGAGGAGAAAAATTGTTCATGGGAGTGGGATTTTGTCCTCTGAGCTCAAATAATTTTGTTAGATTGGTTTTAGTAACAAAAAGAAAACAAACTCACTAACAGAGCTCTGCCTACTCATCTCACCTTGCACATGGTAGATTTGATGGAAAACAAGCCCCAGTTTGCAGCATACTGCAACATAGCCTAAAAATTTCCAGCAAGGGTGTGGACACATCTTTATTTGACCTAAATCCATCCTCTGGCAGCAAACCATATGAGCAGCTTCACACAGAAGTAAAGAATAAGTGAAATGCTTTCAATAATGGGCATTAATGAGTGTAGCCTGCCCTCCTACCATCACACTGACATGGAGAACACTTTGCAGAAGATTACAACAGGCCCTTTAAACTGCAAAGGGAATTTTACATTATAAGGCCAAAAAGTAGCTAATCATTCTGAGAGTATGAAAGTGGCAGGGTTATTTTGACATAACTTTTGTGCTATTAAATAGAATAAAAGCTCTAAGTTGAATAATGAAGATCCTTTGAAGGGTCCACTATTTTGCTTTTCTTCTTGAAAAAAAGTACATAAATGTAAAGCCATGCATCCAAAGGACTAATGAGAAACTGAAAATCAGCCTCATAGCCACAAGGGAGTCAAAATCTCCAGAATAACTATTCCATTCCATTAATTTTGGTTTGTTTCTAAGCAAATTAATCTCTAGGAAAAATTGTTACTTGTTACCATGATATTCCATCCCTTCCATCCCAGCTCTTTATTCTCAAAAGCAGCATGTCACAAGGCAGAGTTATGGCTTTTGGGGGGTTGTTGTTTTGTTTTGTTTTTTGCCCTTTCCTCATACAGCTCAGAAGTCAGCAGATAATGTTTTTTCTCTTTCATCAAAACTGCAAAGATCCAATCTGGTGACCCTAAAAACCAACCCTAATAAGAAAAAAATAAACTTCCAGAACAAGGACTAAGTTGCTCTAGTTAATTCACTGGTTAATTCCTCCAACAGGAAGCTCATTCTGACATCAAATACAAAACACTGAGTTTGATTCAGCACTGGAGAAACTCAGTGCAGCATCTCTCTCCACCCTAAAATCCAACCTGCTTTAGGGAATTATCACCACTATATATTATTTGTTGCCTGGAGGAGCCATAGTTATGAAGCAGTTCACAGCTGCTCCTGTGGCAACAGTGGGAGTAGAGCTGAGTCCTAGAGCTTATGGCACAGACCTGACTGTCTAGGAGATAATCTTATCTTCCTATTTATGAAAATGTGAATAATTTTGAATTATCCTAATAAACAAAGACCAGAAAATATGAAGACATCAGGTGTGAGGCACTCTCATGAAAGATATTATAACTTGGCATGAATACTGCTTTTGGTAAAATAACACACTTACTTTGTTCAATTCCATGTTGGGAAAAATGAGGAGCTTCCACAGCCCGAAGACATTTATTTATTTGTGTTCTTCAGGCCATCTGAGCTTCGGGAATACATGCTGAATATTTGAGGTCAATATGAAATATTCCATAGGTCAGCTGTAGCAGTCCAATATTGTTTCTGAAAAGAGAAAACAAATGTTTTTCTCCAAGCAGCCTCTGTATTTTTATTTTCATTCATTTTCCTAGGGGAGTATGATTAAGCAGATGTTATTTTAATAAGGTTTTTAATTAATATTTGTGCAGCAAAGTATTATTTGCCATAGATTTCATCATATTTCTTTTGAGATAATGCATTAGAAGATAAACATTATCCACATTTATCCTTTAACCAGAGTTCTGAAGCTCATGCTTCCTGTAAACAAATGCATATTTTGTCTGTAGCTTTCTATATTCTCACTTTTGTCTGGCACTGTGCTGTGAAGCAAATAGATTGAGAGATGCAACAATATGTATAACCCTTAGCTTAGCTGTTATCACAAGGAAAACAGTTACTGTTGCTATGGTTGTTTGGTCAAACTGTCACCCCATATCAACACTGTTAGTATTCACACTTGATAAAAAGATAGCTTAAAAAAAAAAAAAAAGAAGAGGAAGGGGGAAAATAAAGCAAAATGCTTCTAGAAGATAACCCAGTTCTCATCTAATCTCATTTCAAATCTGCTGTGTTAATGCTAGCCAAATGTCTATAACAAAAATAATAAAAGAATTCAAATAAGGGCAAAGTGAAAAATAAAGAAAAGTGCAACACCAATGTGTATTTTATCTGATTACAGTGATGCTCAAATTTTTATTTGTGAACCACCCATAAAGTGTTTTCAAGGTCAGGAAAATACTGTCTGAAAAAGCCAAACAAACCAGGGATGATTTTCAAGTACATCTAAACTGCATTAAATCTCTGTGCTATACACTCAAGAACCTGAAACCAATCCCATATGAGACTATTATTTCTCAGCATCTTGTTAGTCCTGCTTTTCACATAACCTTGTGAACTACTCAGCTTTCTAAATAACTACCCTCAGCCCTAGAGGTGTACCATCAACTTTTATGATTAGACTTGGAAATTGAAATTAAACTTTGTTTCAAACACAGCTGTACACAGCAAGTGTTTCAAAGTATTCCTGCAAGGTAAATTTTCAGACAGTTCAACAGTATGAACAGCCAAATACGTGAGCAAAACCAAAATTAAACAGATCCCACAACAAATCCATTCACCTGAGCTCAGATACAAGTACAAAGTGCTTTTTATTCACGGATCTCATAACAGTGGAATTGCTACCCCCAAGTGAGGGCCAAAGAGGTTTACATAAGGAACAAGTCTTCCATGAAACATAAACACACAACAGACCACTAATATATACTGACAAGATGCTTTTTGCTGCTTTTTCCCTCCCTTACCAATTTTTCACAGAAGCCAGGCTCTGGTTATGAGGCTGGTGAAAGCACATCATAGCACTGGGATTTGCCCTTTCCACAAACTCCCTCTGGTGCTTACCAGCTCCCCATGCTTTCATCACACACTGTCCTTCCTTTCATGCTCCAAGGGCTCAAAAAATTTCATCAATCCTGATCCTATTTGCTTAGAAACTCCAAATCTTCCCAGGTGCCATTTTGCACTTGTACCTGTGGTACTTGTACCACCTCCATGAAGGCTGCTTGCTAAAGGGAGACACATGCTGTGGTGGTAAAGAAGAAACTTTCCTCCTTAGCAGAACTTTCAAAGCCCAGATGAGAAACTGGGACATCCTTTTCTTCAGCCCCAGCCTTGCTTAACACCGAGCTAAACACTGCTCCCCAGGGACCATGAGTGCAATGACACCATGCAACCCAGAGACCTCTGTAAGGAACATCACCAGCTTCTTGGTCTCCATCCTGGTCCAAGTCTCCAGAGCACTTCTCTGGCCCCACAGATAATGTACTGATTCATTTTGCTCAACCAGCTACATCTGCAGCAAGACGCAGAAGGTTGCTAGAGAAGCCTGTTTTCCTAAAAATTCATTTGCTCTGCTGTCTTCAGGAAATAGGACACCTGATTCTGCCCTTCGAGGTATAATGGAGCCAATATCTTATCTGTTGGCTTCATGGAAAAAGGTGAGAGAGGTTGTATTACACCATCCTGAGGATAAAGAGCAGAAACTGTGCATGCAAAGCACTGACTTGTGCCTACTGCTGCAGATGCACAAGTACACCTATAAATAAAGGTGGGTTTATTTTAAAATTGCAACAATGTTCTTTCTGGTGTCTTAAGACAGATTCCTCTCATTTTACACAACTAAAACTAATAGTTGCTTCTAACAATTTCCTAAAAATTAATGCAAAAATGGTGGTTTAGGTGCTGTTGTCTTCCACATCAGAAGTGACAGCTATTACTTTGCCTCTGCACATTACTGCTCTCCAGCTCCCAGGTGAATACAGATTAACACACACCACAGCAGTACTGAAATTCAAAAGTGAAGCTATTACTAGGAAGATAGAAGCTGAAAGGTAAAGAGTACCATCTTGTCCTGGTAACACCTAGATCCTGGTCAAGTACTCCACATTTTTCTAAAGCCTTTTTTGGCTCCATCCTAAAGCTCCAGATTTTAACTTCGACAAATCTCAGTCTTGATTATTACAGTTCATAAGTTGCCACTCGCAGGTTTGGGAAAGCTAAGAGAAAAGCAGGATGCTGACAGGTAAGAGGTTTATAGTTTTTGAAGGAGTGAGGGGTAGGCAATAATAGGTTCTCTGGAAGCAGTAACAGCATAGTATATTTAAGTGTAAATAGAATAATCACTTATATCAGCAGGTAGGCAAGGCTGCCATTTGCCCTGACATTAATGTATTTATTGAGTTAGTGTTCCTGAACTCAGTATACTAATTTATTTTTTACAGTGATTAGACCCCACTAGGAGAGAAGCAAGGTGTGAGATTGACCATCTATCTGACGAGCAACACTTCCACCAATTCATTATAAGGCAGTCTGCAAAAACATTCTTCTCTCTCACACACAGTGTCAGTGCCACTTAACAAATCAGGCAAAACAAATGCAAAAGAGGAAATGCATCTGAAATGTGAAAGGAAGAAAGTCCAAGCAAGTAACTATTTAAAATGCTATTGCAGATCTTGCTCAGACATATCTGTCAGGCAAAAGGATACGAACAAGCACTTTGTTCTCAGTTCTCTCTGACACAAACTCTAAGCTCTACAGAAAAACAGAAAGCTACTTCAGCTTCCATCAAACCTCAAGACAATTTTCAGCTATAAGAGAATTACGTAGTCCAGAATACAATATAAGAAAACCCAAGTATGATATGTTGCTCATGTTAAACTACCCCCCTAAGTCTGCCTGAGCTTTCTGTCGGTTGTGCCAAGCAGAGCTCTGTACATCTCCCTCCAAGCTTTGGCAAATGTAATAAACTCTCTTGGGAGGTAAATAGGTGGGTATGTCTGGAGTGAATTGGGCAGGGGGACTGGGAGAGAAGCCTGTCTGACCACACCAGTATCCTGTGTCTGCTCTGAAATCAAAGCAAATATAGATCATTTGCTAAGCTAGAAGCCAGCAAGGAGGGCAATAAATTTAGAAAAAGACAACATAAGAAATGGGAGCCTAAGAACAATTATCTTTCCAGGGCATTACATATTCAAACAAGGATGATAAATTACAAAAGCCAAGTGAGCTCTAGTGTGTCAACCTATTAAAGTAACTTCATGCATCGTGGAATGAAGTGAGAAGGACACAAAGTTGGAGGGAAAAGAAGCTGCAACACAATGGTCACTGTAGGACCAGGCAGCATGGGGCTGAGCTCTGAGCTCTGTGAACAGGGCCATGTCCTACACAGGTACAGTTACTGAAGAATAACATCTTGTTAATAAAAAACAGTTGGAGAACAAGGTGAATGGCCATCCCTGAACTTACTTAGCATCTTCTCCCAACTCTGCCTGAACATGTAAGGGTGGTTTATTTCTTGTAAATAAACAATAAGCTTTTTCACAAGAAGCAGGCTAGCAGGCAAACCCCCCTTGTTTTGCCAAGCTGGAAAATGAGTGTCTTGCCTGTTTTAGGATTCTACAAATGGCTCTGCTCTTGCTCCCCAGCACCAGCTCAAGGCTGGCAGAGCACAAGCTCCTGTGCAGACCATTCCAGCTCTTCTTATTTTTCATTTTCTTTCTTCTGGGTTTCACTGCTCAGGAAGAGACTCCTCCAGCTACAGGAGAGGCCTCCAGGTACCTCATGGCGTCCCACAGCCACCAACATGGCGGCCGCCTGAGGTAAACACTGGGAGGTGACTGCCACGGAGATCTTCAAGAGAATTTTGACAAGATTTTTGCTCTAAAATCCAACAGCTTATTCACTTCAGCAACAGACACTTTCTACATGATCCCCTGAAGCAAAGAACTTATTAAACAAACAGCCAAAGCCCCAGGGCTGTGAGCTGCTGGTTGTGGCCTTCAGGTTTTTATTTCCCGCCAACGCCAGCGTTTATCAGTACAACTCACAATCTTCCTTCATGCCATTTTTTAGCAGAAAATGGCAGGCCCATTCCACACAGCTTTAAAATCCTTCTCATCCAGGTGGAAAAACTAAACCAACCTAGTCTGTGAGGGAAATTTTTACCCCCTTTGCCCTAACACGTGTGAGCCCACACCTGCTCCTCCTGGGACTGATCCACATGGAGACCCTCACGCAGCTCCTGAGAGGGGAGCGCCAAGGGCTTCTGCAACACATGGTGGTAAATGTCAGATTTGAACTAGTGGAGCTGGAAAAGCTTAGATCAATTTATGCCTGACATTTAAAAGCAAAGTTCTACTTGACTTCACCTGGCAGAGGTTCAGTAGTGTCCAAGGCACAGATGCAGAATGAGCCCACGCATGGGAAAGGAACCCACCTGTCAATTACAACTTCAGGATTTAGGTACCAGACTATAAAAGGTGTTGCAGACATATGCACTTCTAAATTTGAGAAGACACACACCATTTTGCATCTTGTTTTACTCGTGATGCAAAAGGCAGAAAAAATAGCAATGCAAATGGCAACACAGCCCATGTAATCCACCATTTGGCTCATAGCTAAAATAGGGAATATTTTCTGGGTACTCTCTGCAGAGTGAAAAACTGAAATTGCTAAGGCCAAAGCAGAAATAAGGAACTGATAACTGAGCGGGAATTAATCCGAGTAACTTATAAAGAGACAGTGATATTGTAAATTTTCCATCATCTGGAGTATTTAAACAAACACCAGTGTTTTTGTGAAGGATGTTTTTTCACTGAACCATACTTATTTTGCTGTGGCTTCAACACCACCACATTTGGCATGACAAACCTAGATGCAAATGACAAAATCTTACCCTTTCTATTGTGCAGCAGAATCAGATCAGATCATAAAGCAGAACTATCACTTCAGCCTTCAGGTTTTTAAGCACAAGACCCAAAACTGTACAGCGAGAGAATTGAAGCTGAGATATGAGGTAGATAGAGGCACAGGCGGAAAAGAAAGTAGAAAGGTTCCTATCACCCAGCCTTCCCTAGATTTTGACCTTCCTTCACACTAAAAAAAAAACCAAAACAAAAAACACCAAAACAAAACAAAAAAAACACATAACTGCCAACTAGACTTGAAGTCCTGTAACTAAAACTTGGGCATAGGAGGTATCAAGCCTTCTCTAGGGCCTCTATCTTCTTCTGGTTATCAGCCCCAGTGATGTGCAGCTGCATCTGTCATGAGGGATTAGATTATGTCAGCAGTGTAATGCAGTAGGTGATACAACTGGTTCTGGCATGTAAGAAAACATCAAATCAGCCTAGAGAATTTGAAGAGACATTTTCTGGAAGA
Organism: Florisuga fusca; assembly: GCA_038090715.1. Classification (NCBI taxonomy): domain Eukaryota; kingdom Metazoa; phylum Chordata; class Aves; order Apodiformes; family Trochilidae; genus Florisuga; species Florisuga fusca. The sequence goes on from JAAWXA010000017.1 coordinate 16,860,884, forward strand.
AACACAGGTGCAGAAGCTGGGCTTTAACAGAAGTTCTTTCAAATGCAGGAAGTAAACAATAAAAAAGGCCATTTTACCCTAAGTAGATTTTAGAAAATGGGTTTTCTATCCAAATGTTTTGCTACAGCTGCAAGCCACAGATTCAAAAACTGACAAAAAAGATTTCTTTCAAACTCCAACATGAAGTGAATGACAGAGAGTGAAAGAGACTGAGAATCTCATATCCATTAGGATCCCACCACTTTGTTGTAATCAGGAACCAAATGTGGACAGAAATTGTCCAGCCTGTATAGCTCGTTGTGTCTTTTGTTGGAAGTTCAACAATTTTATGTGTTTGGAGTTGCTTCCTCACATAGGAAATAAGCAGTTAACAAAGACCTTAGTGAGACTGCAAACCTTTCAGCACAGACTATCCTATCTTTATAGAGTTTCCATAAGAAAAGGTATTCCTTGTACTATCAGTCTATTATATTGTGTCTTCAGTGTCATCTCTCATTGGTATGAAAGGCACAGGTATCAAAAGATCCCATAAACTCCAGAACTATGGTTAAGAGGTGTTTTCACACAGTGTTTTACTTCTCTTTCTATCTACTGCCATCCAACACATTACCTCTTCCGATAAAATAAGGGTTAGAAACAACGAGGAGATTCTTCCTGTTCTACCATCATCCCACAGGACACAGACTAAAAAACCTTCCCCACTGAAGTATCATACAGCCTCCTAGCTAAAACCATGGTACATTGTTCAACAGTTTAGTTAAAGATTCCCAGACTAAAACTCAAGTTATGAGATCCCTCAAATGTAAACATGACAAGAGAAACCCCTGAGCTACAGGACGAGGGAGAGGGTTCCTCTCCTTTCATCCATGGGGTGCTCTCCCTTCCATCCACACACCCTCCTCTGAGTAGGAACTGAGAATCAGGAGCAGAAAAATACAGAAATGTCAAAATTAAAATGAAAATTAGGAGGAAATTATTATTTTTTTTACATTTAAATGGAAACAAAACAAAACAAAACACCCATGTGGCTCCTGACTTCACCCAAACACCCCAGATACTTTTAATGGACAATTTTTCACCTCAGTGCAGCCTGGCTTGCTGATGTTTTGCCAGTACTAGAGATAATCTTTTGAAATCAAATTATATGTGTGCAACATGAATTATGATTTTGGCTTACATTGCAGCAAAACTGCCCATTTTGCATCTTTTTATTTTTTTGAAGGATGGTAGAGAGAAAGAAAGAATATATATAATTACATGTCAAAACCAACTTAGCAGAGATGTGGATAACTCCAAACACAAGGGACATCTTAACTCATGGGGAGGATGTATTATCAGATACATACACAGCAGTTTTCATACTTGAAAAGTCAGTATTGGCTTGAAACTATTTTAATATTTTCAGAGGAATGTAACATTGCTTGGAAATACCCTGCCATCCCAGCACAATTGCAGCTAACACTGATGACCCACAAACTTCTCCCAGTGATGTGAGGTTCAAATGTGTTTGTTGTTTCCCCTGGATGTCAAAAACACTCAACCTGGGCACCACAAGATTCCAAAGGGGCAGGTAGGGCTCTGTTATCAAAGATGACTGCAAGATGTTACTTACACACAAGATTGGGAGTCATTTATTGCCCAAATTTGAAACCAAACTCTAATTTTGGTTTTCTTTATATCAAGCAGCTGATATAGTACCTGAGAAATCTCTCAGTAGTATTGGATTCTCAGTTACTGTTTCAGAAGTTTTCTCAATGTGAAAAATACTAGGACATACAATAAGGCCTAGAAAGGATTTATTTTTCCATTCACTGGCACACCAGTTTAATTAAGACACCAAACCAATTAATAAGCCCTACTAATAAGACCCACTGTCTGTTAGCAGATGAAGCTAAAGCAGTTTCTCCCTGTGACTATTTATGAGAGCAGTTATTGACTCAGTAACCACTTACATAGTAACAGCACTAAAAAAAAAACATTCTTTGAGGACTAAAGGGATGAGAAATTAAACGCTGTCGTTTTTTTAACTACATCATTTTAAGAATATATATATATCCAATGAGAATAAAGAGCAAGGGAGAAATTCCTGCAAATAAAAGCAAAAAATAAATGTCTTCATATCTGCCAAAGCCACTGGAGTCAGCCAGGTCCACACACCCTTAAGTAAACTCTGCTGTGCCCCTGGGGCTCTGCAGACTGTAACAGAGCCACAAGACATGAGGGTCACAGCAGCAAGAGGAACTGTTAAAACTAAGGTCACATTTAAGGCAGTTATGTTTTCTCACTCTGGTCACAAAAACCTAATAAATTAAAGGGAGTTCATCAGCAAATCCTCCCTCCTTTTAGCAGGAGAGCAGAGAGCACCAACACCAGCTTCACCCACCCAGGACACTCCCCACAGCAATGAGCCACGTGAAGAGCATTGCCAAAAGGATTTCAAACCCACCCCTGTGATATAATTTTGCAAACTTCCATGAAGGAAAGGATTATTATTCAGGAAACATTTCCATCCCAAGTGGTAGACACAATTTCATTTATCATCTTCTCTTAATTGCTGTCTCAAACCATCTCGTTTCACTAAAGTGAGCAAAAGGAAGTTTTCTGGGATGAGTCCCACCATCAAGAGGAAATATATTCAATTAGACTATTTATTTTGTAATTTAATTTACAGCAGTTTCTGCTTTTTATTCTCACTGAATCTTGTCTCAGGACAGAAATATACATTTATGTCCAAAGGAAGGTGACGCAGGATGCTCCCAAATTTGTCCCAGTTGCCAAGGTGAGAGACAGCTCTGAATAAAAATGCCGAGAAATATGTGAGAAACAAAACCTCATGAGTGAGATGGAAAGAGATTTCTGCCAGCATTGTAACTGTAGCACATCAAAGGTATGTTGTTTATGCTAGAGTAGTACAAAGTAACAGAAAGCCTTCTGAATAATAACAAAACTTAAGATTTTCAGAATATTCTGGGCTCCTAAACAAATTTTATACAACTTTCATCCAAAATAAAAATCCTGTTACTTGTTGGGAATTCCTGAATGAGCCAACAGTACAGCAAGGGGTGGTTACAGAGTCTATCCATGATATGCTAGAGAAGATGTAATCTAGAATTTATTAAGAGATTAAAACCAGTTCTTGTACTCAGGTGTTTTGTCAGCTCCCTGTCTACCATTTGCCCTTCGGGATATCCACGTGACATTAAGCTGCATAACACCAGTAATTAAATGTGAGGTGCAAAAAAAGGACAAAAATGAGGCTGTCCAAGGGAATAATTGAGAGGTGAAGGGTGGGAGGAAGGAATGTGTCAGATGGGAAAGGAACTCCCCCCAGTTTCCAAGCAAAACTCCAGAGGAAATGATACCTTAAACACCAACAATGCTAGAAAATGAAGAAGGGAAAAGACAGGTTAGTGAGCAAGCAGAAGGGTAACAGAGTCCCACTCATAAAGGCTGTGGACATCAAGGTTATCACCTGAACTTACACTTCTGATGGACTACAAGAGGCTTGGGAAAAAGTCAAATGATGCATGTGACCCAAGGAAACATTTTTAACAACCAGAAAAAAACTACCCCAATTCTAACGTTTCTTATTATATTTTTTTCTTTTTACTCATAAAAAAATTAATTGCTACAGAAACACACATGACCAGGTAAAAAGTGCAGGGATGATATTAGCTGCTTGCTGGAAAAAAAAAAAAAAAAAAAAAAGAAAGAAAAAGAATACACGTTGGCAACTGCAGGCAACTTATTGACTCCTCTGCAATGGTCAATCTGATTTTTTGTGAAGGATGAATTAAGGCAATGGTATTCCTAAAGTTGGAGGGAAGAAAACCCATCAAACAACCAGCTCCAAAAATCCTAGACAATACTGTATCTTGGAAAAGACTTGGTAATAAATTTCCTAAACTAGTTTGTGTCATCATTCAACAGTTTCCTCCCAGTGTTCTGAATTCCATAAAACAAAGCAAGTCCTAATTAGAACAGTTTCACAGCAATCCCTGGTACACATAGCTGTAACTTCCACCAAAAAAAAAAGAAAAACATACTTCTAGTCCAGCAGTGGCACAAATCAGACATATTTTGTGAAAATCTTCCTTTCCTCATTTCCATTAGGGTTTTTGATAGTTTTTTTCATTAGAGGCTCCACCACTACTGTCTCCCTGAGGCAAAGCTTACGTTACACTGACTGCTATATTTTTTGTTTTCCTCAATGCCAAAATCCCCATTCCTAAGGTAAATGAAATTAAAGATGTCAGTGGTGTAAGTAATAATCTTCTACACCAGGAACATCATCATATTGACCAAAATTCTGTCAGATTACTGAAGCAGCTTGGAAGCCATAATCAAATCCTGAATTCTTCTCATTTTCCCTGATCCTTCACACTTTTCACCGTGCTGAATTCCACAGTAATATTTAGAGGTCCCTACAAATACACTGAGTTTCCAGAGCTCTGTGACTTTGGCTGTATTTGCCCTCTGAGCCCTGGGGGAAATGGCAGTGGACCACAGAATACAAAAACTGTGGGGTTTGTGGTTTTTTTTTTTTCTTTTCCCTTTGGTAAAGCACACTGGTTGACAGCATATTTTCTGACTTTCCTAAGCTTGGCCTCACACTGACTGGAAAATTTCCAGGCTGCAAGGAATACACAAAACAGGTAAACAAGTCAAGCAAGGTCACAAAGCCCAAAATTCACTAGAAATAAAAACCTCAGGTCAGCACCTCAGGGGGCTGTTGAAATTGGGGATGCTTCATCTACTTACACCAACCGAAGATTTGTTGCAGAAATACTTAAGTTTCAACAAAGAAATATTTCTCTTGAGCTTTTAATCTGCATTTCTATCACCCCATGCCAGACAAATGTCTCATTTTAAAATATATCATATAACTCATTCTCTGCTCTATTTCTTCTTTTGCCAGCATAATATTATTTGCTTGAAGAAAGCAAAAAACCAGTGTAAGAAAGAGGAAAATAACCCCAAATTTAGTTGGAAATGAAAAATGGGGGATCTGGATTGCACCTAGTGTACAGGCAAATGAATGGAGGGCTGCATTGAATCTCAACCATTATTAGAGATCTGACATGACCCAGGTTTTGTCAGCAGGTCCTCCACAAGACAGAGGGAAAGCTGGGAAAGCTCCAAAGTGTGAGCCAAAGTGTTATGAAACTGGTACAATTGGGTTTTTCCTCCCCTAGCATTCATAAGTGATTTTTGCTGTTTGGTTGGTTGGGGTTTTTTTCCTGAAAGGGATCAATTCTCTGATAAGACTGAATTATGCACATCTCATTTACTGGAAGAAAACATGAGAAGAGTGGTTTACAGGAAGGGAAACTTATAAGAAAGGCTAAATTGGATCTCAAAGAGTTGTTGTAACTAAGTAGCCTTTATTAGGTTTTGACATTTTTTCCCTTTTTTCTTGAAAAGTACATTACACAGGAGAACATGCTGACAGATTTTTGACAGTATGTCTCATTTCTGTTGTTTTTAAAAGGCACCTTGTACCACAGTCTTCAAACTTCATATCATAATTGCATGATAGCTCTGATATTCCAGGAATTGTGCAAAATCAGCCTTCTTTCATGTGGAGTCTGAACATTCTCTGGCTGTCAATACATAACTGCTTGACAAGATGTTTTTGTCAGTACAGTTGTTGAGAATAAAACAGTAGGAGGTATCAGCAAATTGTATAAACTCCAGAAATTCAGGCATAAAGGACTAAGTCAAAGTCTGGCATGAGTCCAACTCCAAGCATTTTTGGTGGGACTTTGTAAACAAGCTTCAGCATCCATTTACTACTGTAGGAGTGTACAGACACTACTGGAGGGAAGAATTTTCAAATATTTTTTAAAAATACAACTTTGGGGAATTTTTTAGAAAATAAAAATCCAAATGAAGCAAAGAACTGACTTGTAATGAGAGGTACTGTCACCAGCCAGGGAACAACCAAACCCTGTGCTAACTGGGATCAGCATCCACAGATCCTTCTTCCCATTGTTTGCAGCAAATCAGGTTTTGGTCTTAGGTTGAAACTGCCAACAATTCCTTCCCTGTGTATTTCTACTCAAGGCAGGATTTGGGACTATCCATTAGGAATGTGCTGGTGAGCTCAGGAAGGAATAAGAACAACCAAGATACAGGAAAACCATTTGGAAACATCAATGAAAGCCAACAAAACCTGTAGTAATTTCTTTTTCATCTCGTACAATGACAGAATTTAGAGTTTATTAATTCTGATGGAATTACGGATCACGGAGATGCTGCAGAATAAATTCTGGCATGAGCAGATGAGAGCAGCCCACACATCACCCCCAGGTGCATGCTGTTACCACAGTCCACCCTGGGGTACAAATGACTGACAGGAGCTATCTTTCCTACAACAATCATCTGAGTGCTCTTCATTTACTTTGCTCTCACAAGAAGGCAAGAGCCTGCACTCAACCAGCTGCTGTGAGTTCTCACAAATTCACACCCTGCCTTCTCCTGCAGTAATGTAATCATTTGCCCATGGACATGAAAGGAACACAGACATATGTCAAAATTTACTAACAGGATCGTGGCAGGTGTCACTTTAATTTGGAATTATGGTAGGGAGTTCTTCATCAGCATTTTGATAATCATGTTTGCAAAGTCTTTGCATTCACAAGGCTTAAAAACAAGGAGAGGCACATCCCCCCTTAGGGAGTATCTGCCTGGCTGTGTGGTGGGCAGGATGCTGCTCCTTTGGGGGGGGCCATTCTTGTGCCTTTCCCTGTACACACACCCTTGAGAGACACCTTACAAACAGAGGATAAAGCATTTTGAAATGCAAGGATAAAGTGGCCCCTGCCACAGTGACACAGCACTAGGGCTATGCAGAGGCCAGGAGCTGGCATAGGAAAAAAAAAGGCCAACAGATTTTTCAAAATATTTTCTATCTAAACCTGAAAGCCTATGTTGCTGGTAAGTTTCTGAATTTTTTTTTTCCCCCTGAAATAGTAAAAAGCCCTTTAAAAGTGGCTGGTGAAAAGCATCAGCACAGAATACATGAAGGGCATACATTACCATACATTGATTACTTGTATTTTTAAGTGTAAATGTGGTCTGCTCAGCATCTGATAGAATTATGCCAGTAGGAGTTGGAAAATGTCATTGACATTCAATTCTCTGTTCTGAAGCTTTACAATACCCCTGACTCTGCAGTTTTTCTTGGGATAGTATTCATCATGCAAATAGGAAACTACTCCAGAACAGAATAGATTCTGCTTCTCAGACTTGAGAATTTTGGACCAGAATTTCCCCAGGCACTGCAATCATTGACAGAGGGTGTGAGGGCTCCCAGAGGCACAGCACTCACCAACTGCACAAGTGTGTTCATGTCTCCACCTCCATCTTCTGGGAAGGGCAACTCAGAATCAGCTCAGCAGCATTCCCACCCCATTAACCACTCCTCTGACAGCAATGCAGGAAGCCACAGAACAGCTTCTGAAAGTATCTTCCATGGGCTGCTGGAAGTGGACACACCACAGCCTGGAAATCCCACTCCTTGCATACTTGTATCCAGTGCTCCCAGTCTCACCAGTTTTCTTTCCAGCTAGGAAATGCAGAGTTTCATGCTACCTGGCTTCTGGAATCCGCTCAAACCAAGGTCTGCCCTGGGAGGACACAAAGTGCCTGGGGTTGCCACACAGTCACAGTCACATCATCTTCTGTTGAGGCTTCACAAGCCTCATCTGCTCTGCCTGAACCTTGACCACAATTTTGACCAGAGACCCTTTTTCTGAAGCCCTAAGCAGAAAGCAGAAAGCCTTCATGTTATGGTTTAGCTCTAACTTAATTCATGGAATGGTAATGGTACCCAACTCTGCAAATACCAAAAAATGCAAAGGGAAGCAGGAGCTTCCTGACTGATTTCTCCCATTTTAAGAACTAGTGGTTTAGTGGCAGAAAATCTGACCCTGCTGCCTGGCACTAGCACTGCTCATTCCTGGCCTGTGCTTTTGGTGACACAGGGACACTCATACAGCCAGCATGTTACCTCTTCATCCCTAGCAGTTTCCCAGCACTTGTCAGTAGTGATCAAGCAGTTATCAGCTTCACAGCCAACCTGGTGGTGTTCCTCATGAAGCATTGATAAATCTGCACGTTTTCCCTCAGTCTGACAGGATACTGCCCTTTTCATCCCCCCAGGTAACACACACACTCCTCACTATCAGTCAATAACCCAGTGCTCTTTTGACATGCTTTTGAATCCATATAGTTAATTAAGGTATGTATATCCAAAATCTATAGTGATTAAGCCTGGATTAGAGAGCCTTTTTCTTGCTCAGTCTCAATAACCATGAAAAATTTGGATATCCAGACAAAGAAAGCTGCTCCAGTTCCTGTGTATTTATTTGGCTTAAGATGTTCCATCAAAGAAAAGAGTGTCATTACTTGAGCACCAGGCCTTAAGTGATAGATTCCAAGAGCATCATTTTTAGAGCCATTATAGGTTATCACACCTATATGGTTGCTAAGATACCACAAATAATGAAGGAAAATATAAGATAATGGTAGGCAGACACTGTGATGTTTATCAGAGTATGTTCCGTACATCTTTCTTAATATCATCATGATTAGGATCATTTTCAAGAGTTCCCATCTATTTTCCATCTAGGTGTAAGAATGCGACTGCATTAAGTTGGCAAACATTGTTTATAATTCATATATTGCCAAGGGTAAATGAATTTGTGGAAGTCAAGATTTGTAATTGCTACAGCAGAATTTATTAATAACTAAAGCGTGTGTCTGTGTGCAAGTTTCTTTCCTGGCTATTAAATAGGATCTTCAGAGTTGGAATGAAATCATCCTTCATTGATTTCAAGTATATTCTGTGATAACAGAGACTGAGCTTTCAAAGAGTTTTTAAATTAAATTTGTAGCTGAGGTAATTGCTGTTGCAAAATTATGCAACTGAAGTAAAGCTTTATGCTGCAGCTTTCTTGATATTATAATTTAACTGCCTCTTTTTTAAATCATAAAAGTGTGAGATGTCAGATTAGGGCAAAGTATTAGGTTATCACTGAATTATTTCCTGTTTTATCTCTGGAAAGTAGCTTGTGAGAAGCATAGGAATGAGGCTGCAGGGCCGTGAGGAGTTACCCACATCATAACCCCCAACGTCCTCTCTGGGTTCATCCTTCCCCTGCTTTAAAATGGTGAAGTCCAAGGTGGGAAGAAGAGTCTAAATCAGCCACTGCCTCTGGTTTGCTGCCCCCACAAATAAAACCATTTATAAGGATGAAATTCCTGTGCCAACAGACAAGAATAAACAAACAAACTATTATTAGAAAACTCAATAGGTGTTCCTTATCTGCCATGCAATGCAGGAAACCCACAAACTTGTGGACAACATCTCCTGTAACTCAGAATATTAAGATGCACACAGCAACCCTGAAGAAAGGCTTGGAGTCATTCTCACTGGATTACAAGGCACTGAGAAGTTTTCTGCCCAGAAAACAGTATTTCTCCAAAAGAAATCCTCCTTGACCAAAGTGATTTTACACCACAGCAATTAAAACACCATTCTTAATTACATAGGACATGAAAATTTCAGAAATTCCCACTTTAAAAAGGGAGGAAACAAGGCTGAGTCCTTGGCAAAGCACTGCAGCTGGTGTGATATCCATCAGTTAAAATCCATAGCTCCTGTAGACCTGATCATCTCATCTAGGTTCAGAAGAGGTCTTGCTTCGGAAAGGAGCAGTAGAAGTTCTGCTATTGCACCTTTTTGCCATTAGAACATGATATCTGCATGGGATTAGGAGAGAGGCATCCAACAGAAGACAAGGATGAGACCAGTGGCACCTTCTTGGAACTATCCCCCCATGTCAGTGCCTGTTTGTTGTATCAGGTTGCAGCCCTCCAAGCAAGGTTTCCCTGTCCTTGACAAGAACCACAAAAAAAAGCCCTGTAATCAAACTCCTTCAAGAGCACCAGACATTTTAGACATTCTTTTAAAACTCAGAACATTGGTAGAAGAGCCTAAAAAGAGACCCACTCACAACAAAGGGGCAATAATATTTCTAATTTTTCCTGGCACCCGAAAAGGTGAATACACATTGACATCTGAGTACTGTAACTTTTCAAAAGTAAATGAGCCTTGAAGATTATCTGTCAGCTAAAATGTACCTAAGGGCTTGCTTTGCAATGTTTCTTTTTTTCAGGAATGTTTGTTTTAACATTATTGTTGCAAGCAGCTGAAGAAAAATGGAGCACCATCATAAAAGATATGAGTAGATACTCAGTTGTTAGAGCTGGTTTAGGAACAATCATAGGAGTGATGGACTGTGCGACCCAGGAGAGGTTCCTTCCAACCCTAATGATTCTTGGGATTGATTTTCTTTTGCAACTCACTTTCAGTTAGTGCTTCAGAAAAAAAAAATAAAAATAAAAGGGTTCGATCAATGCTAACTTCAATGACACAGCCATTCCAGCTCCTGCAGCATTTTCTCACCATGGCAATCTCTCTCTTTTCTTACTTGTATGGAGATCATTCTCTACTTCTCTGTTCCTGGCTGTATGTAAATATAAGCAGTCAGGCTCTTACTTTGCTGACTCCAGTGCTGAATGCAACATTAGCACCAATTAGTTAGCAGACAAAACTCCAAGTAAACCTCAGAGACAGGGAGTGTATATTTATTCTGCCCACAGTTTGGAAGAAGTGATCTTTGCATTCGTTATCACACTTGCTAAATGAAGGCTCTTCTAGCCAGGAGCTAGAGCAGAATTGCACATGTCAGAAACCTGTCTGTCTCCAGAAAGATGCACTCTGCAAACTTAATATTGCTCTAAACTTAACGTTGCAGGAAAAGGAAAAATAGAAGTGAAACACCAAAATGTTCATCCAGGCTGAGTGACCAGTACTGAAATTAATTATTTGTAAAAATTGTGACTTTCTACCATGCTGCCTGTTTCTCCTCAGGTCTGGGGGCTTCGGGTATACAGGCTGCCTACAAGCAGTGGGACTTGAAGGGGGCAGAAGGAGAGGGGTTACAGCCCAGGTGTTCTCATGGCTTTCTTTGACCTGTAGCATGGTCACAGCTGGAGAGCAGGCAGCTGGCTGTAGAGCTGCAAGCTCCACAGCAAAGCAGCGTGTTAAAGGTACAGAAAGTAAGGACAATACATAGAAGCAGGAACCAGTAAAAAATTATCTCACAGATGTACCCACGCTGATATATTAATCCCTGGGAATGCTGTCCCACTGCTTCATTGGCCCTGGGTACTTTGTACATCATTGCAGGCAAGAATTTAACTTGAAAATCTGAGCAGCTGGAGGCAGATTTCTCCCTGGCAAGCCCTGTGGAAATCTCCCCCAGGCAGAGCTAGTAGCAGTCAGGCTCCTCCAGAAGTTGTCATGTATCTTGGGTTTGTATTTCTGACTCTTAAGAGTTCTCCAGATCAGTGTGAATGCAAAAGCAAGCTGCACAGAGGAAAACTGGCATGTCTGTCCAGCAGCAAGGCTGGCTATGCTTTTTTAACTGGCTTATATAGCTTCCTATATGAAATGTTACACTAACTTTACCTTTGGCTTTTCACATATTAAGACATTTCTTCAGCTCCAGAGAGAAAACCTTTGCTATGATCTCAGCTCTGGCAGGGGATGGCAGTGCTGTCACCCCTTTCTGTGGAGCTCAGCCAGCCTGGGAGCACTTGCAGCCCTCTGGCTTTTTTCTGTTGTCCCCATTAAAGTGCTGACACTGAGAATTATTAGCATAAGAAGATCTTCCTACACTTGCCTAGGTCTAACACACCTATCTCCACAAGGTTTCTCATCAATTCATGCAGTCAGCATATAACATCTTGTGCCTGACACGATTTCATTCACCTCATGCCAATATAATCTAATCATTTTATACTGCAGAACTCAGACTTCGGGTATTTTGCTCCTGGCACGCCACCTTTCCATTCTGCCTTCCAGATTTGTCATCACCAAACACTTTGACTGATCAAAAGTTACTTGCTCACTGTAGGATTTTTGTATAATTCATGGCTTTAAGTACTGTCCTAAAACCAAGAAAAGTCCCTGGCTTGTGTGACATTTTCCACTGTGCCACCTTTCTTATCACACACATCTGTACTTTTTTTTTTTGGCTTGGGTTTTGTGGGGTTTTTCTACTGCTTTTCTCTATTAATCCCCAGGAAGTTTCTCTCTCTATCCCACTCTCCCATAACTCCTTCCACTTCTTGGATTTCAGAACAACAGAACAGTCATGGTTGGAAAGGACCTCTGAGATCACCAAGACCACCAACATCATGTGGAAATGTATGTAATACAATTTAAAGAGATGCCCACTCTGTTCTTCATTTATTTTATCCCAGCCTTACTGCTCCTGTTGCCTTTGCTGTTTTCCAGACAGGCAATTTCTAAATGACACCTGCACAGGAGCAGCACGTATCCAAAAACTATTCCTCCTTCATTTAATGCAGCATTTGGCATGGGCTCATAAATGTGTTGGTCCCAGAGATTGTTGGTTTGAATCTTCTTACTTTACATCAGCCCATTGCCCCACTGACTCTGAAGGCATGCATGCTGATGTGTAAATGACAGATGAAAGCCTGTACATTGTTAAGACCTTTTATTTTTTTTTGTAAATCCATTAAGAAATTCATTTAATACTTCAAGAATTTCACTGTCGCCTTTGATCCCACTTTTCATTTTGCTGTTGTAATCTGACCCTCTCCTTGACTGATTCCTTGCTTTTTAATCTTCTGAGGAAAGTATATTTATTTCAGTGCTGGATCTCAAGCACTTGAGGTAACAATATCTATAACTTCCCTTCAAAATATCATTTACCTGCTCCAGCACATTTTCTTCTATTTCTTCTGTTAGTGTGAGACAGTTTAATTTTCCCTTGAAGAAACACAAGATGTTTAGTACAGATTTCTGGGATAAATCTGAAGGTGTTGTAGGTAGGCTCATTGCTCCTGAGCAGCTGATACCATGTGAATACTTGAGAAACATTTCAGAGAAATTCTTCTCTTTAGCTGTAGATCAGGTGTGGAGAACCTGTAGTGGTAGTTTTTTTACTAGAGATAAGCTGTGATTAAAATTGGCATTTCTCCTTTGGGGAAAAAATAAATATATAAAAATAGAATATATAAAAATAGTAGAATAATAGAAAAACAGTAGAAATAAAGGCAGCGGGAAGACAAAGGTTATGTCACATCTAAAAAAAATAAAATAAAGGCAGAAATATTCCTTTTTTTGACCATCTATAGTCCCGAACAAGAGGAGAAGAGGGAAACATTCTGGAAGGAAGCAAGAAAAGGAGGTATTTCTTCAGCTTTCCTGCTACTGAGAATCTCTCATTCAAGAATAGTAAGACTCCTAGAAGAACTGTATATTTCTCATAGTGCCCTGAAAAGCAGCTTTTGTTGTGGGCAAAAGATGTCATATGCAAAGTAGATCTTCTCAAAACTTAGAACTTCCCCCTAGCATGGCCTGAAATATTGACATGGGAGGATTTGTTTAGTTAACATTCCAGGTAAATTGGCCTTTTTCCTCCAGCAAGGATATTTAATAGAAATTCTCTTGCTCTGGAAAACATTGTGTTCCCAAAGTTCCTTCTGATACCAGAGGCTGGGGACTGAAGTTTGTGGGTTTTTTCCAGTCTCAGTTCCTCCAAACCATTTTTCCTGTGTACCTGACACAGAAACATGAAGAGAGCCTCAGCTTTTTCAGTTGAGCTGTTCTGGCTTTCAGATCCTCAGTTTTTAGAAGTTAAGAATCTATCTTGGTTCCAAGACAACCCGGGGCTTTCAAAATTTCCTACAGTGTTCTCATTTTGGTAAGCAGAGCTTTGCAGTCATTGGGCTGTAAAATATCACCTGCAGAGCACAATTCAGCTTGGAGCAGACTACAGAAAGCCAAATATCTCTTTTGATTTCTGTTCTGGGTTTTCCTTTTGAATCATCTCACTTTTACTGCATAGTTTCCCATCCTCCTCACCCCTGCACAAATAAACTTTTCTTCCTTCAAATCCCGTGGTAAAAGAAAATCTTAGTACACTATCTGGAGATCATCATGAAAATTTAAAGATTGCTTGCACACCTGTCAAATTTTATACTTTCAAAATGCTATAAAAACATCAGGTCAGGTCCTCAGGAAGTCAAGTCAGCAAAGTGTCACAGAAATCAGTGTAGCTGGTCCACTGTGCCCTAAATAATTAGTCCATCAAAAAAATCCAAGGAAAGAAAAAGAAGAGTTTCTTCTGACTTGCCTGAATCTGTTCAGTGTGCTTGTCTAATAAATGATGGTCCCTGGGGCACTCAAACAAAACCAGCAAATCAGAACTCCAAAATTCACTGTTAGTTTTGGATTCAAAGCTCAGACTCTAGAGCAGCTTACCTCCCAAAGGGGAAAATTTTGTCCTTGTAAGATTTTTCACTGTTCTTGACACAAGTTGATTGATGTGCTGTTTGCATCTCACACTCAAAATCAATATTACAAGACAGAAGAGCTATATTCTGATGTTTCACATGCACCAGCTCACAAATTATAGAGGAGGAGGAGCTGCAATTTGACCCTTTCACTTTCAGTAGCTGACTGATGGCCATTTTACCAAATTATGTTCCCATTTCCCTGGTTTACAAGATCACTAACCCAGAAGGAATAGTTTTCCAATTATGAGCTACTGAATGAACAGCTGAGCCTCCTCATCACATTCACAAAATGTTTTATCCATGGAGCTTTTAATGTTCTGTTCCATTTAGTCTTATTTTTTATTGCAGTCTTTAAATGGTAAAAAACAAAACAAAAACACAAAAAAACCCCAAACAAACAAAGAAAACTAAACAAGTCTGTCCTTACACAAGAGGGGATAAGGAGTCCAGCTCAGTGGTCACTCAGTCTCAGCTGGAATATCACAGACATTGTCACTTTAATTGTGCTCATTACTCAGATACAAGTTCACTAGCAAAAACTTACCTGGGCAAGCCAACAATACAAAATACTTTACACTCATTTATCTCCATTGAGTAGATACAGAGAATATATAAACTGCTATGTCCGTTTTAGTTATTTGTTGGTTTGTATGCCCAGAAGTTCCCTTCAAACTGCTCAAAGTTTCACTTCAAATTAGTGTCTTGACTCACAATAAGCAAAGCAGCAGTGCCTCACTGCCTCCACACACAGGAGCTCATTGCAGAGACCCCAGAGCTCACTGACTGCCCAAAAGGGAATTACACATTTGGGGGCTGCACCTGAGAGCAAGGATGTGAAATTCCCACACCCGTGGAAGATTTGTGGCACACTTCCCTTAGGCTTTAGTGACATGAGTTTGGACACACAGCAACAATGTCCATGTTCCTAAAAAGCCTTTTCAAATCAGTGTGGCATCACTGATAGGCTCAAAGAGGAGTTTCTGTTCTCCTGCAAAGCCTTGAGGAATCAAGCATTCCTGACACAGGCTTAAGAAGGAATAAAAGTTCCAGGGCTAGAGCAGAGGTAGAGGCAATGAGAAAAAAATTTTGCATAATATTTTGATTTTAAGGTTTCTAGAAACCTTGAAATATAGCCTTGGATAGCCATCAGAGGGTAAGAAATAACATGAAAATTGGCAAGCTGGGGAGAAAATATGATCTCTAGATTCCCACTCAATTGAAAACAGAAGTGTAAATCTATCTTTAATAAATTAATCAATCATCTAAGAGCACAATACTGCTTTTATCATTTATGCTAAGTGCAATTAACACCCAGTAGGGATGATCCAGGGCTTGCATAACAAGATACCATCCTCCTTAATAATAAGTCCCATAACAAACACAGACACCTATACAAACAGCAAATTAAGAAGCCCTAATTGTAGTCCTTTGATTGGCTTTTTACACATTATCATTACTCACTGATTGACATCATGCATGTTTAATTATGAGGACAATGATCTGACCAAAGCATTTCAGCATCTATAATTGTGCAGGCTTTTAACAATGCACTCTGGCAGTCCTTGTCATCTGGTCTGAAAATTTATCAAATAAGTAAGAGCCACCTTTAGAAAACACTCTCATTCCTTATGACAGAAACACTCAGTGTCCAAGATCTTTCACACTGAATAGCTCCAGCTCGGAGTTCCACACTCCTCAGAAATGTCAGCTGACTGTAACAGTGAGAAATGGGCCTTTCATTCCCACTACTTCTTTCTGCTTGTCATTTGCATTGGTTGAAATTCAGATTAATACAGGTAAGAGATGAGTCCAACCATAAGGTCTTTTTTGGATGGTTTGTTTAGAAAGACTCTTAATTGGTTCTGTTAGGTATGAACAATGGGCTCAAAACAAAACCTCTTGAATTTAAGTGGACAAGTTCTTCTCATCTTACACAGATTAAGTCTTCTACTAGCAAGGGAATAAACCAAAACTTTTTCTCATCAGCTTCAGTTTGAATTTCTACACAGGTATTTGGCACAATAGCCTTACCTGGAAACTCGGTGAGTTTTACAATCTTTGCTAAGGAACAGTAAAAGTTGTCTTCACTTTGATTTCCTCCTTTTGTCCTTCAGGCATTTCAAGAGAGCTCTGGGAGGAGACTAACTCAAGGAACAAAATAAATAGTCCAGATACTTGCCACCAGTCACTGGTCCTTTAGCACTGCAAAACCTGGGGAGTCTCATTCCCACTTCTACTCCATTTCTCTACTTCAATTTTATGTAGAAACTTCATAGCCAGCACCAAAAAAAAAAAAAAAAACCAAAAAAAACCAAAAAAAACAAACAAAAAAAACCACCACAAACACAAAATCCCACACCTCATATTGCTGGAAATGTTCTAAGCATGGCAGAGAAGAATCTATCTGATTTTACAGAATACTCAGGAATACAATCAAAAGAAAACCTCCAAGCCATTCGTGCCCCTGCAAACACCTTTGCATGTGAAGCCCTGGATACAAGGAAGTTAGTAACACCCTACACATCAGAGGAGTGCTTCATAAAACCAAGATAACAGGAGTCCCACCTCATCTTTCCCTGTCTTTCTTGCAAAACATCAGCTCTGGACATTCCACACTGTTATCTCCAAAACAGAAAGAAGTCATAGGGAAAGATAAGGGAACATGAAGAATTTTCAGCCTGGGCCTGTGTGGATCTGTATGGGGTGGAAGAAGCAATAAAATACCAAAGTCCAGAAAGCAGAGAGGTGGGGTATGGAAATGGGGGAAGAAGAGCAAAAAGAGGATCTGCTCCTCTGCTCCTATGGTAGAGGACATGAAGAGAAATTTCATGGATAGGGAGGGAGGATAAGGTTGCAAAGTCCCTGTGTGGTTCTTGCAGCCATTTCAGCCAACAAGCAGAAAGTGAGGTGATCTGCCAGTTTCATTTTTCTTTTAGACTTAAGTACTTCAGAGCAAGGATGCTTCTTTCTTTTTCATACTTTGCTCCACACAATGAAGACAAAGGACTCTGTGCCCCTGCATGATGCAAAGAAGAGGGGCACAGAAACATTAGAAGAACTAAAGAACATTACTGAGGGCAAACAAGGTGGCTGAATACATTAGGAAACAAAAAATCCTATTGTCAATATATTTTTTTTTTCCTTTTCAGTGCTTAATGTTTACTGTCCAGGGTATTTAAGGCTCAAGTTTTGCATTGACTTCTTTAGGACTGATGATAGACTTGAAGCTAAACACACGTTTAGATGTTTTGGCACAGCAGAGACAATAAACCCAGCACAGCAGAGGATTAAATCTCAACTACAGTCACTGTTAGGATACTGAACTACATTGTTTTATTGCTTATTTTTGCACATATGTCTGTGATCAGTTACAGGGCTCTGGCATATGGTGAACACACCTGCTAAGTTAGCCAGGGCTCTTGTCTCAAACAACAACGGACCCTTATGGCAGGATCTGCCAGGGTATAATTAAGGGATTATAATGTCCCTCATTCTGCAGTGTTCAGCATTCCCTAAACACAGCACTGTGGCACTGTAATCATCTCAGATAAACAGTCTAAAATATTTTGTAACCATTGAACAGAAGAGATTCATAGAATCATAGAAAAGCTTGGGTTAGAAGGGACTTTCAGGATCACCCAGTTCCAAGCCTCCTGCCACAGGCAGGGACACCTCCCACTCCACCTTTTCCTTCCTCTGATTCAACACAGATGAATCCTCTCTTAAGCTGGAGGAAGGGCTTTAAACCAACTTGTAGGAATCACAGAGACCAGAGAGAAGGGGAACAGATCAGTTCCACTCCCAGCTGTGTAATATATTTTGCTCCTTCATTTTACTCTATCTGAGCCTGAAAAAATCCAAGTCAAGCAGCGTAGGTTTCTCTGCTTTCTGACTCTTCTGAAGTCTGGAAAATTGAAAAGTCTGGAAAATTTGTACAGTCTTATCTGTTACTTGATTCCTTTCTTCTTGTTGCCATAAAATGATGCAGATCTTTTTGCTAATAGTACAGTGCTAAACCAGGTTGCTCCAAGCCCCATCCAACATGGCCCTGAACACTGCCAGGGAGGGGGCAGCCACAACTTCCCTGGACAACCTGTTCCAGGATCTCACCACCCTCACAGGAAAAATTCATCATTCTCCCACAGTTAACCACAGTTATTCTTAATTGTCCAAGATTTAAATTGATACAGTGTGTTAGCATAGCACTGGTGCTCATTTGCATTATTTGGGGTGGAATATTAACAGACAGCTTCTCCACCCACACATACATTTTCATCCATAAAACTATATATATTATATATAAATATATATATATATATTCCACAAGAAACTGGCAACTACAACTGTGAGAGGGAACCATCAAGTTCACCTGGTCTTTATTACAGAGCTGGGCAATAGCAACCCCACTGTTCCTTTAGCAACAAAATCCCTACCCCAGACCCTCTGCATTTCCCATTTGCAGTCACCCACTGCCCAACTGACATCCCTTTAAGCTGCCACCTGCAGAGCCTTTTCCTCCCAAATCTCTGCAGCACAGCTCTAGTCCCTCTGCTACACACACACACCCCTTACTCTAGGACATTACAGTTTTTAGTGCTTTGTCATATCCAAAAAAATAGCCTCACCAGCATGGTCTCTTGCATCTTCAAAGAGTTTAGCCCAGACCCTTTGGGGTGTACTCATACACCAATATTTCTGGACCCCAACTGCACTCAGGCTTTTAAAACACCTCTTTATATACACCAGCTACAGCCACTCACCATGTTTATTCCTCTGTGTTTCAACAGATTTGTTTTGGCATAGATTTTTTCTGCCAGAATGGAAAAAAAAAATCCCTGCCATGGGCAGGAACTCCTCCCACCAGCCCAGGCTGCTCCAAGCCCCATCCAGCCTGGGCTTGAGCACTGCCAGGGGTGGGGCAGCCACAGCTTCCCTGGGCAACCTGGGCCAAGGGCTCAGCACCCTGACTCCAGGATTTCTTCTTCTGCCCATCTTCACACACTCTTCATGGCTTTTAATATCCCACCTCTAAATCTGTTCCCCAAAAGTAGGTTCTGGATTTCATCTGCAACTACAAAATGGAGATTTTTGTAGGAATTCACATTCTTCTTATTTTTCAATTAGCAGAAAAATAGCAAATAAACTATTTCAGTCATAAACATCAAGATGACAGCCTCTAAGATTTTCCTAAGATAAGGAATGCCAGACTTCATCTCATCTTCAGTTTGGACAGAAATTCAATTTCTGGATATCCATATTATTTTATATTGTAACATGTAATACCATATCCTCAGTCACAAGAAAAAAAATTGAATATTTTCACTTTATCCAGTTCTGTTTATTTTTGTCAGGGTACCAAATGTGTGGTTAACACCACTGAAGTAATTAGCACAGTATAATTTTTTCTTTAGTGTTATTTCCATAACCCTCTGTACACTCTGGGGGTCTTTTTACAAGGTTTTTTTTTTTACTCCTCAATTAAATTACTCCCTGTGCTTACACCTGGGTACACAGAATTCTGGTGACATATTTCAGACTCAGGCTTTTGAAGCTCCCCTGTCCTAGTGCTGCTTGCAATTTTTGTCTATGGAAGATTGGAAGACTCTCCAGAGCATATTACCATCAACATCTTCCAGAGACACTGCAATATTAGTCAAGACACCTTTAATAATGCAGGAAAGGTCAGCAGCCCACAGAATATCAAGTTGAATATCAAAGAATTATGAATATTTTTCTCTGTGCAGATTTCACAGGTATTCTTTGGGGTCTTTTTCCAATTCATTTTATGCCAACAATAGGGGTTTGGGGTTTTTTATTTTATTTTCAGGGTATGCCAGGGAAAAAGACAAGAAAAAAAAAAAATTCTCATCAAAGAGTAATTCTGTGTGTATCTACTACACTGCTTAAATATCAGTGCATAAAACTAGTGTAGGGAGAAGATCTGTAACACACTCTTTACTTGAAATGCAGTTGGTTCCAAATAATTCAATTAGAAACTGTAACTCCAGGTGGGAAAGGTGGAGGCCAGGGCTAACAGCCACACACACCACCCCCTCTCCAGGCCATTGACCACAAGGAGCTCAATTCCATCTTTTCAGGCCACCACAGTTAATGTTGCTTTACAACTAACAGGTTTTTCCTGGAACAACTCAGGATGTGATCACATACCAGGGCTTTGACCTTTGGGCTACATAATGCTTTTCTGATCAATAGCACAGAAATTAATGTGTTTATCATATCAGAGCATTTTAAAAATTTCATACATACAGGCACTAATTACCCTCCAATGCCCACGATACTGCACTTCAAAGTGCTGGTCCAGTGCTTTCCAAATTCTGCACAGGGATAAGTTGAATTAGGCAGTCTGAAAAATCAAACCCAGCTAATTTCTTCTATTCTCCCCAGGTCATTAATCTTCATGGAACAAATTAGCACTGGCAGCTCAGTAGTGTGGCACTGATGGACTGGAGAGACAACAAAGCCACTCTGCCATAACTGAGAGGAGTGCTTGCCTTTTATCCTCTGCACCTTCTTCCTTGAAATTTTCCTTCATTCCCTTTGGCTTTTTGGTGCAAATTTTGAGAGTTTATTATTTTTTGTTGGTCTTTCCTTAGACATCATTCAAGCTCACATTTAACCATCCTCTGCTGCCAGCTGTACGTATACTTTGATTGCAATCTGACAAAGCAATTCTGCAAATTTTAAACTACATTTATTTTTGTTCTTCTATTCTATACCATTCCATTCTATATTAGAATAGCAGAACTGTTCTAATAACATTTACAGCCTTGGAAATTAGGTAACACCTGGCATGGTGCTAAGAGGCAAAATGTTAGTATTAAACAAAAAGGCTGTTAGCTAAATTTGGAGTGTTTCATGGTAAAAATGTGAGCTCTCATCACAAATGTAACAATGATGCAGAACGATGGATTCCAACTTGATCAAAACCAAAAAGTTAAAATCTAATTAGAAACACAACACTGAAAAGTCTGTTCAGTTTTCCCAGACAATTTCCTCTCTTCCACTGTATGTGCAAATTACCTTCAGGTCACATTTGCTTTTGTCTGAAAGCTAAAGGGGAAAAATACAGGAGCCTTTTTCTTTAACCTATAGCAGTAGAGCCAAAGGCACTGATGAGGTCACAACAGTACATAATAAATGATCAGGAAAGAAAATGGTGCCATATGTTGCTTTTCCCCTGCTGTACTTAGTTCTCTGGAAAATTATCAAGAATAGTTGCAGCTAAATCACATCCTATTTTTCTGTTGTCAAATGGGGTTAAAAAGTCATGTAAATAAATATACATGAACTAAACAGAAACAGCTGGAAAGTTCCCAGAAGGGACCTCTAACAACCTCCAAGTTGGATGGACTATGGTAGATCAAGGGATCATTATTAAGATTAAAGGCTTACACTAAATCTGCTGTGAAATTCAATCTGCTGAATGTAAAATGTAGATGGTACAAAATGGGAAGTACTAAATGGTAGTATTTATTAATTCTTTAAAAGAAAGGAGATGAGAGAGAGAGGCTACATTTTCTACATTCCCAGAGAACATGCTACGATTTGCTGAGATAAAGAACTCTGTAGGTACCTCCTATGAAAATCAAACATTTCAAACAAACTCTTTCTTGTATTGATTTTCTGGGGGGAAAGAAAAAATATCAGCATCGTTAGTGCTCTTGCTTTTTTTTTTTTTTCAAAGGCTTTAGACCAACTTAATTTTAGAAAAACACACCACAGCCATGACTGGAGCTAAATCTTAACTCCTAAAAGCAGGTGGCTTTTTTTACCTTGCTAGTTTGACCTATGCTTTTCCAATTGTATTTGATAGGATTATGCTGCTATGCCTAACAAATAACTAAGATGACAGCTGTCTGAGCCTGCAAGTGTTACCCAGTCTCTCAGCATCCTCATGGGACACCTGCTCTCTGAATTGTGTTTCTAAACTAAGTTACAGAAATGTTCTACAAGTTTCCTGTAAAAGAGAGGTTCTGCATCCCTCCTGTGGGGATATGGTAACTCTGTTGTTCCCTGCAGCCCCTGTCCCTGCACAGACTGCCACCCTCTGGAACTCACTCAGCACCATGGATCTCAGATCTGTGAAAAAAATCCAAATGTTTAAAATTTCACTTGAATATTCTGCGGCTCCTTTCTTTTGAAAGTCAATCTCTCATCCCCAAATAAGATAGCATGACAGTAATTAGTTAAACTTGAGAGATTTATATGGGAAGAGTTCCCTCTGCAGACTGGCAGCGTGGAATTTATGTGTATTTGGAAAAATATTTAGACTTCTGTCACAGCTTTGCCATCTGTATCCATTGGCAATCAGGCTCCTCAGGCAAAGAACGAGGCTGACAATGTAAATTAGGTCACACTGCCACTGGTTCTCTGGGAATGCTGGAAAACCTTCAAAACTACCGAAGAGTAAGTGCCTCCTGTAACCTGGAGGGAACACCCATCACGTGGGGTTGTATTTCCAAATGATGATTCTATCCTCATCAGTTGAGGCAGCACAGAGTCACATCATGTGGTCCTGTATCTACCACTTGAGTTGTCTCAGTCAGACCTTTCTCCACTGGAAAACTGAAGGACTTGGCTTAAAGCACACACAAAAAAAGAAAAAAATATTTTAAGTGGCAAAACTCAACTGTTTGAAACACTACAAAAACATTTCTCTCCCAGAAGATGATTAGAGACTGTGACGAGACCTCTTCTCTGACAAGACATTTTGCTTTGTGTTTCAGCCAGTTCCCACTCTGAGGCCCATTGACAATATTTTGGAAGGCAATCAAAACAGAGTGACATTTCTAAAAGCTTGAGCCAAAGAGGTTACATCCTCATCTGGCACATGGTGTCACATTTCAATTGGCTTTAAAGCTATCAAATCAACAGGTCCCTCTGGCCTGATACCTGTGTGCCCAAAAGTGGTGAGTTTTAGGAAAATCTGTCATGGGCCTGAAAGAGGTACAGCTGAAGGAGGGATCTGTTTATAATCAGATCAAGGGCTCCAAAGCTTTTAGTAAAGGCAGAGGTTTTGTAAAAGCCAGTAGAAAGAAAGCAGAACATTAATCAGCTGAAAAAAACACCAAGATTTTCTTTAGTTCTGCAGTTTTGAAAAATGCATCAATTTCTGCTCTTGTGCTGTGCAAACTCTAGAGCTTTTCTATCTTACTTTAATCTTACAACATTAATAAGCATGGCACATGCTTAGGAAACTTGGAAGAAGCCTACTCACCAGGTGGGTTTCCCTGCAGAGGTCCCTCAATTCCACCTACTCGTGATAGATTCTTGGAAGCTAAACCATTATAAAGGGACAGCAAAGCACCTTTGTGAGATGATTTGTGAAAATTGTCTCAGTGAGTAAACAAATGTGTTTCCTTGCTCTTGATAGACAGCCTCATTAAGTTTTCATAAAAGATCTGCATTATTAAAATCCCTGTAGTCTCCTGAGGGATGGAGGTATAGGCATCTCAGGTGATGCTGTGGTGCCCGTTGAATGAAACTTGCAATTTAGATGCTATTTTTAAAAAGAACACTTATCAGTGAAGCAGGTGACCTGTTTTTGCAGTATGTAGCCCTCTCTAACCACCAGGAGACATAAATCCAACCATATGGGTGGAAAGCAGCCTTAGTTACACTAGAAGTCCACCCTGCCTTCCTGCCATGCCTTGCTTACAAAGGTATTTTCAGGAAAGAATAATTAAGTCCAGTAAAGGAGCTTCAACAAGTGTCTTCAGGTTGGCAAATTCTTTTCTAACCATCAAAGTGTAGCACGTGGATATCAAAAGAGAAGAAACAAAATGTACAACAATATTAATTATTGTTTTTTTGGACTGTGTTCTTTCCTATAAAAACATCAATCTGCTATTATCCCCCTGCCAGACAGAGAGGCAGCGTAGTTAAAATTGGCGTGACAAGGAAACTTAACTCCTCAGCACATCAACACAGCAGACACAAGATTTTCTGTGATGAGTGTAAATTACTTCATGACTGCTGGGCCTCAGTGGCACACAAAGTGCAACACACTCTACCCTGCACACAAGAATGATTTTTACTTTGCATGATAATAAGCTTTTTGTATTTGAAAAGTATTTAACAAAGTAGCTCTGTAGGAGGCCCACTGTGTTAGTCTTTGTTAGAGGAGCCAGATCCATACATTTAGGTCAAACAAAATGGTAGCATTTCTGCCTTAGCCTGAAGCTCTTTGTTTGTGGGAAGTACTGGAATCAAAAGAAAAACTGTCATTATATCAGAAGTGAGATTTGGAAAAAAACAAAATCGATTTTACAAGTCAGTGCTCAGGTAGACATAAGGCAGAGAGTCCAGAAGTGAGTTTGCTGCTAAGTAACACAGAACAAGATGTGGAAACCTCTGGAAGCCATTTCAGGGATGTGATATTTCAAGTAATACTGAGCTAGAAGTCCCTGTAGGGCTGCAGGGGCAGCGGGTACCCGGGTGCAGCTCTCCTTGGCAGCCTCTCCTCCCCCAGCAGCTGCTGGAGTCTTTAGCAGATGGTGGTTTCCTCTCTTACCTGAAGAAAAATATCCCCATGTTATGCAACCAACTTCAACAGACAGAAACTTCTGATGCTTATGGCTCACATCTTAGCTGAAAAGAAATCTCTGGTGAAACTCAGAACTGGATGTAAGTCACCAGCCCTGCACTACTTAACATTAAGTGGTGTGGGTAACAGACTATGCAAAACCCTAAGGAAACACTGGGGATCCTGATCCACACAAGCAGGTTTTTGTTACCCTTCTGGTTTTGGAAGCAGCTTTGTTGACTGTTTATAATAATTTAAAAAAACTTCGGTTCTACTGAAGGATGTGAGGAAGATTCCCACGACAAGAGAGTCCTGTTGAGAGAGTGTAGGTAAAGGAGGAGGCCTGAAGAAAAAAGGAAAATTGTTCTCTAAATGAAAAATCAGGGCTGTCTGTCAGAACTGCAAGGCACAGAAGCTTGGCACAGTAAAATCAGAGAATATTTCTACTTTCAAATTGGGAAGTTATTACAGTCTGCAATCAGAAAGAACATGAAAGCTGTACCAATGAAGTGCACTGCCAAGCTCACACTTGAGAAACTGTAGAACTAAGTGCCTATTAAAAAGCCAGAAATCAGACAGAGAAACATGCAAGGGACAAGGTTAAGTATCATCAAAGAGAAGGATGGAAAGAAGGTCAATAACTGCTCGGACAGGAAAGGAAGATGAATAGAAAATTGTTCTGGACCACCTCAAACCCCTGCTAGGCAGAAAGGTATTGATGGAATTTGAAGTGACCAAGAAAAATGTGAAAGATGTGTCCTCCTTTCTCTCACAAAGTGAACCAAGAAAGAAAAACAAAGTCAGGGAAACCTCCTTGCAAGTTTCTGGGATCTGCTTAGGACAAAAGACAGACTTCAGCTCAGACACTGCAAAACACTGACTTTTGAACCATCATTTCAGAAAAGTGCTCTACATATTTACATAATACAAGTCATTGTGTAATGATAAGGAACAGCCCCTTCCCTGTATTTTAATCATATAGAATTAGGTTTTACTTTTGACAGAGACATCACTCACATGGAACCCTTTGAAAAATCCCCAGTATATTATCCAGAGCAGCAGGTAACTTAAACACTGCAATAACCTCATCAAGAAAACCAAAGCAAAGACTGCACATAAAAACTGCTTATTAACAGCAAGGGGAAGAAAACTACTCTGGTAAAACAGGAAATAAATCTGGAGGATCTTGGAGAAGCCTTACTTCTGGCACAGGTTACTCATGGAAACTTTGTTAATCCCATTAATCCCCCTCATGTCTCAAATTCCTCACCCATATAACAGAGATAACATCCTCATTGAGGCTTTGGGGGCTTTGCTTAGTTGCAAACAATCTGGAGCTGTGATTATCTGGTAATTATTTGCATTGTGGCATTTTACTTCAAGGAGTCTCTGATGCAGCTTCTCAGCATCTCCTGCACCCAGGGCCATGAGTGGGTTTGAGGGTATGGGCCCCAGGTGCAAAAGCCCCAGTCAGAACCACCAGCCAGACACAGGAGACCACACCAAGCCCAAGGAGTCCTTCAGGTCTTCCAGGAGGTGATGGATGGAGGGGATCGATCTACAAACCCTTCCCTATCCATTCTCTTAAATCTCATCACTTTTTACCTCTGTACCTCAACACTGATTTTCTCTCTGACAAATGTCTTCAAGAAATGGAGGCAGTGACCAGCACAGAGATGCTCAAACCCTGGCAACCATCACAAAGGCTCAGCCCTGCTCAGAAAGTGTAAAAAGCACCCAGACATTTTTCTTGCTGTGCCAAACCAGGCCAGAACGGGTGGACAAAGAGGGACTGGTGCAAGAGGCAGCTTGCTCAACCCCTGCCCCATCTGTTATCTGCAGACAACAGGGAGTTACACGGTGTGATTTTTCCATATAACACGGTGAAAGAAGAGGGTTAGACAAGATCAAGAGCACGGGTATTCAGCTGTCATGGTGAGAAAAGAGAGATTGGATAGATGAGCACTTGAGTCATGCAAGCATGAGCAATGCAGGTGCCAGCAGGTGCCAGCATGACCCTAACCCTGAGCAAACAGAGTGTCTTCCAGGGTAACAAGTATTATACCACGTTTTGAAAAAGTTTTGTGGAAGGACCTGCGACCAAGTCCCACATTCTAAGGGGTTTTTTTCTTTTCCAGCAGGGTTGATAGGTTTTAGATAAGCCAAAGCAGAGCAAAGAGAGAGTTTTTAAAAGCTCGTCCTCCTTTGCAAAAGGAATTGTGATAAATTCTCAATCAGGATAAGTACAACCACGTGAGGAATTTAAAGAGGTGAAATCAGAGGCTGGTAGGAAGACGACAAGTGTTGGAAAGCACCACGAGCCAATGATGGATGAGCCCAAGGAAAGAAATGGATAGATTTGTCAAAGATACAAACTGACAGCACAAGGGGAAATTGATGGCAGCTGTTTCAGCCAGAGCCTGGACCTACCACACTGCCTTACAGCATCATTAACTTCAGTATAAAAGCTATGTGCTATAGAGACTTTATTAGGCAGAATCACAGGTGTTTAAGAACTTGATGAAGTATTTTCTTGACACAAGTGTTCTTGCTGCACACGCAGATGCTGTGAGGGCCTCACCTGTACACCAGAGTGACCCAATGTTGTTGACATGCTGCAAGCATCTCGGGCATGCTGGTAAGAGGCCTGCCTGGCTTAAACTGAAAATCGTGTCTAGTCAGGCAAAAATAAAATCCATTTACACAGGTGAAAAAGCCAATGAAGTGCCCATATGGGAAACAGTGCCTTTTAGAAGGTGTAGGAAGGGAGGGAGAAGTGGTGCTGTGGCTTGTGCTTGTAGCATAACATTAGAGTCAGTGATCCAGTTTGCACCCACTGGCATCTCTATCACCCCTGGTCCTCCCCAACCACACCTGATGGGCCTTTGTCTGCAGTGTGCAGACATGAAACACTGAGCCACAGCACTTTACACTCAGGGCACTCCCAAGTACCTTTGCTACGCCTTCAGGAATCCTTCCCTTAGCATTCATTCAGCTTGAGTTTAGTCTAAAATAAACAAACAGTTGATTAAACCAGAGAAAACAAAACTAAGCTGAGTCAGTGAAGAAAACTTTCCATGGCAAAGATGTAAGATGTACGGCAAAGCCTGAGAGGAAATGGAGTTCTGCTTGCTTTGGCAGTAATTTCTTTGGCTATTTTTGATAATATCCTAGAAGCTTTTAAAGGACATTCAACAAAAAGGTCACTTGGAAGTGTTTGCAAAGATTAGGGGAGATCAGGATGCGTTTACTGTGCACTGTCTGCCACATGCTCAATTCACTGTCGTGGAAGAAGAAAACAGCAGAATTAATCCTCACATAGGAAATTAGGATGATATTGTGCTGGGTCACGTTCCTGGATTATAAGATTTCCACCAGTCAATCCTGAGTTATTGCTCTGTAAATACTCAACAAGCTAATTTGATAGACACCCCGGGAAAAAAAAAAAAAATTACAATAGGAAATTATTTTCCTTGTGTTTCAGAATAAACATCCCATAAAAAACAAGAGGCATTTAGCTTGACATCAGTGAGTGTCCACACCTTTCTCAAAGCAAGCTTCAAGGTAGGTCTCCATCATTCTGTTGCTATTAAACCTCTTAGCAAGGATTTTTTTTTTTTTTTTTTGTGCACAATTGGGATGAATTATTCTGGTCAAGAGGACAGCCAGGCTTAGTTAGGTAGAGGAATGCTCACACACCCATCTGTATGTTCAAGGTGAAGCAAGGTGTCCAAAGATAGAAAAACATTCCCTTAGATGCTTTCCCCTAGAGCCTGTGTTATCCCAAGAACAGTAAGCCTCAGTCAGGTGCTTTCCTACAACTTTCACCCTGAAATATGTATTTTTCCTTAACTACTTTGTACAAATTCTTGAAAGAACACGTGCCCAAGTGACATGGCTCAAATAGTTACACAGCTCAAACAGAATATCAAAACACACCGAGATTAAAAATCAAATTTGACTTTCTGCTTTCAAGGTGACCTCAGCACCCAGTACAGGATTTTCTAAGTCTCCCACACAGGTAAGGGCACCAGCACCTGCATGCTGCTCACAGGAACATAACCCAAGAGATCTTTACAAAATCCCCTCCTGTGGCTCTTAGATGTGACAGTTCAGTAAGGTCAAGGGAGAAGAAACATTTCCCAAATCACCTTGTTTGGACTATGGGAAGCTGGTAAATCCTACAAGTCCTGTTACAATGTCAGAGAGTGGAGATTAATGGGAATCCTCTCTCTCCTCTGGCAGAAGCACAGGGAGCCTGGCACACTTGATGGAATGCTTCAAACCAAAAAACAAACATTAAGTTCATTGGAATCACACATGGGGAGCAGGGAGATGGTCTCCTGTTTCTGGAGAGACACCAGAATGTATTGCTCTTGTGTAACCTTTTCCCATCCTTTCCACCACCCTCCTTCATACTGGGTACTTCAGCCTTTCCTGGCATATTAGAATCACAGTAAATAACATTTTGTCACAACCCAAAGGCCCAGGATACTCAACAACTGGGAGGGAGAACGACCTGTGGATCCTGAGACAGGCTGGTATTTTATTCTACTAACACTGGCAGGAATGAGGTCTCACTGTGCAAGGCACTGTGCAAACAGAAGAGAAAAACAGCATTTGCCCCAGGGAGGTTAGGCTGTATTTAAAGAAGACAGATGGCAAATGCAGGAACAGAGGCTCAAAGGCAGCCAATGGCTGATGGAGCAGCTCTGCAGCTCAGAAGTCAAGCCTCTCAAATATTTGCCTGGTGACCAGTTCTTTCATTGCTTCCTCAAGTTCTTGTCATGTCTGCAAAGGGATATGCAAATGCCCATAGGACTGCACTGGGATATATTTTTCCTTGCATAAATCTAGAGAATTTCATCCATTCTGAAAAGTCACCTAATTCTTCCAAACACTCCTGCTCTAAGTAGAACACACGCGTGCCCAAATTCTTTTAAATGGTTAAAACCAACACCAAACTCCAGAAAAAGCCCCAGTGTATTCTACTTTAAAATACCTGATCTAGTCACTCTCATTTAACTCTACATATTCCTGCAGTATCAAGCAGGAATGTTTATGGTTCAGACTGAAAACTGACTCACAAGAAACTCACAAAAGGACTCTGGCTGCTCTTGATAGGGTTGGTTGCATCAGCAGGACCTCAGCTTCACTCTCCTTTTGGTAGGACTTTGTTCTTTCACCCCTGGATTTTTGGGTCACTTGTACAATAACAGTGCACATATTTTATTTTTTTTTTTAGGTTTGTGAAAGAGTTAATGTTGATTTTAGAATCTCAGTGTCCTTTCCACCAGAGAATTATGTTTCAGCATACCATTATGGCAAATTTTACTAATGCTTGCCTATGGGGATATCTGGGTAATGGCACCATCTGACTCTTACCATAATTTGATTCAAATTCATATTGGTTTTATATTTTATTTCTCTTTGCCATTCTGGCTTGTAAAAACCAACAGCAGGCTGAAATTTTACCTAAATGGGAGCATTTTTGCTCTGTGAAAGAACATTACTCTGTGCCATTTGCTTAATGGGTCACATTACTGTGTAGGGACTGTTGCATCCTCAGGCCAAGTTCCTGGCACCCACTTTGCTAAAAGTTTCAAGAGCAACATAACAGCAGCTTCTGCATGGTAGAAACCTTATTGTCTGGGCAAAATGATGGCTCCTCAGATAGCCTGGAAGTCAAGGAAAATCTCAGCTGTATTTATGTGTGGGCAGAGGTAAATGAAGAAAGGCAAACCAGAATGTTGCAGTATTAGAGAAATGTTAGAGATGGTCTTGCCCATCCTTGTGTTGTGTTTGCTGTAAGAGCTTTCAATAGTATAATTTGCCCTAAAGAGATAAATAAATAAATAAGCAGATAAAAGAATGTTGTTGTAAAGAATGGGGAAAAATGACTATTGAGCAGAGGAGCTGGATAAATGTCATGGAGACAACTAAGACAAACCAAGAGCTAATTGGTGTGAAATTCAAACCAAAGGGAGCTGACTGCAGCAGGAGGTGGGACCTGATCCCTCATGCTTCCTACCTGGCAAGAGAGCTGCAGAAGAAGGCCAAGAAGGGCCCAGGTGAGAGGCCCAGGTCCATGCCCCCTGTGTAGCAGGGCTTGTATTTAACCACAGTGTGCTGAACCCCTGCAGAACCTCCCACGTTCCCAGGACTCCACTGCAGTGGGAAGACCCACCAAAAATGTGGATCTGTCTGAGCTGTGGAGTAATGAATAGGAACTGAGTAACTGAGCTGTGGGCAATGGATCTTCATGCTTCCTTGGTGCTTACCACATCTGGAGATTGTTCAGATTGCTTAAATCACACTGAAGCTGCTGGCACATTATCTGTGAAAAGCAGTCAAATTGCCTTGTCCATACATCACTGTGGGACACCACAATACACTTGACATAGTAAGGAAGTTATCCTGACACAGTACAAATACAAGACAGTGTAATTTCAATTTGGAAGAAAGGGAGCACCCTGGCTACCTTCCCTCAGGCTCCTAACTCTTTCCCCACAGCCCAGGAGTCACACACAACTGTGCCAAAACCCCAAATTGGGTGTATTCTCAGGGAAGTGAAAGTAGCTTTGATCAGGCTCAGGAAAAAAATCTTCAGATTCAGGTGAAAAGATACAATATAAAAAGGAATACAAGCTGCACCACCAAGAACAGAAAGATATTTCAGACAGATCAGATTTTATGGCTCATGTTCCATATCCTACACCTGTTTCCAGAAATAAAAGAAGCACAAAATCTGCAGTAGCTATGGAACCATTTGCCCCAGTTCACAGCACTCTGAAGGTTTAAGTAAATTGCTACCATGCTTCAGTATTGTTCCTAAAACATATTGGCACTTGTTATTTACCCCTAGGTATAACTGGTTTTCATGCTAAACATCCAGGCCCTTTTGATAGATGTAAAAAGCCCATCAAGTGTCCAGGGAAACTGTAAGGAACAGACTGTACAGTCTGTGTTTGACCTCAGCAAGTGTTTGACCTCACAAACAGATTTCAAAATGGTTTATTTATGGCCAGAATTGTAGATATCAAATTTACCTCTCTCTTCCATTTGTAAATATCGTGGCTTCCACTCACTTGGCATTATTTACTTATTATTTCCTGTGAAGGTTTTCAACCTACCTGCTGTTTCCTACTTCTCATTTGAGAATACTCCAGTTTGTATTTCAAACTGTGAAAATAAGACAACGCCTCCACCTTTGCTAAGCCAAAACTCAACTCATCAAAATGTTACCCACCACTAAGTTTGTATTTTCCCTCTTGAAATCAGAGTTTGCTGATCAGCTGCTCTACTCACTTCCATGAATCAGGGCATGTTCTGCAAAGCACTTCATGAGCCAAGGAAAACATCACTGATCCATGTCCAGCAAACAGGGTCACAGAAAGCAACAGCTGGGAGAGCAGGGAATGTGACATCAATGTCCTTATGTTCAGACTCCCCTTGGCTACAGGAGCAGTGGTTGCAGATCATTCCTTCATCCTGAAGAGAATTCTGCAAAAAACACTGGTTGGGAAGCTACTACACAAAAGCTGTATGTGCTAATATTGCAAAGTATTTTAGCAAAAAGTGCCAGACTGAGTCTGAATTTCAAAGCCTAAGAAAAGGACTGGGACAAGAAAGGACTAAAAACAAACTGGAGATTCAAATGACACAAACAGATGCATACAAAAAAAAAAAAAAATTGATTCTTTCTGAAGTTCCAACT
This sequence comes from Florisuga fusca, assembly GCA_038090715.1. NCBI lineage: Eukaryota > Metazoa > Chordata > Aves > Apodiformes > Trochilidae > Florisuga > Florisuga fusca. The sequence goes on from JAAWXA010000017.1 coordinate 16,893,550, forward strand.
TCCTTTCTCTCAAAAGTTCATCTTATTTTTCCCCTGAGAAGGCTCAAAGGACATATTTAACAGATTTGATAAGTATCTTGAATAACATGAAAAAGACATGAGTTATTGCCAACCTGTGATGGGGAGAGATAGTGATGTAAAAAGCCAAATATTAACATTTTCAACTAGTCTAAAGTACTTCAGGGGCTTACGTTGAAATAATTTCAGAATGTTTTCATCAATACACATCTGTCTGTACTTCTAAGCAGGTGATAGAAGTTTGATCTTTACCTTTAAAATCCTAAGACCCTTAGTTGCTAGGAAACCAACAAATCTAATTCCTGTGTTTCTTATAACACAAAAATATAACTATAAGCTGATTCTCTCCAAACTTACACTATGTATTTTTCAGGTCCCTCTTTGTCACTGATTTGAAGCTTTCTTTTGATTCATTTAGACTGAAGAAAAAGTACATCAGTTAGAAAGATACTAGGAAATATGTTAACAGCAAAAAAAGATGGAACATTCTTTTATCTCATTGCCAGAATAAGAAATGACTGAGTAGCAAGTTATAAGGTCTTGAAATTTACTTCTAACGTGGATTCACAAATTTATCTTGAATATTTCATTGCTATGATTGTTGATCATTTCTGGTTCAGAAAATGCCTTTGTAGGCAATCAATCTCGTGTCTTTATGAGCAACATTATTCAGAAACAGATGAAAAAGGTCTGTGCTTTCATTACAGCATAACCAGTTAACCATCTATCTCTGCACACCCATCTGACCTTGCAATTACTGCCTTCTCTATAGGATACATTGCAACAGAGTTATTAATTCTACTTCCTTAGACCTTTATTCTTCGGCTTGGCAGGTCTACCACGAAGAATAACACATATTCCATTAATAACAATTATCAGTGACACAAGAGGAGCCTGAATAACATTTTATTCAAAAAGAGGTATTTTGTCTGTGGACATAGGCAGGTACCCTTAGCTCTGGGAAACTCATTTCTTAATTGTATCAGAGAAATATTGCTCTATGAAAGAGGCAGTGATACTGTCCCCTTTTATAAAAGAAAGAAAAACCCAACAATAGCTAAATATAAAATCAATAACCTCTCCACTAATGACCTCATATTTTCTCTGTCAATAAAAACAGATACAGTGGTGAGAAGGAGTGAAGACAGTCAGTCTGTTCCCTTCTCCTAGAGTTCTCAAAACTCCAAAAGTCACCATTTTCTGTTTGCTTTCTTGGGACAGCTGCACACCTTAGCCAGCAGCCTTGGCCTCAGTGCTAACACCCACAGGTCCTCACTGCTTCTTCCTCTGTCTCCAGCAGCACCCAGAGGTGGGAAATGTCCCTCCTTAATAAAAAAATGACAAACTTCAACTTAAATGGACCAACTTTTTATTCCACTGTATCAGAGCCTGCTAACTGCCAGGCACAGGAATGCTGCCAGAGGGGAGGTGGCTGTGCTGAAGGGAGGGCTCTCAGCCCCTGATGATAGAACATGTAAGAGTTTCTGCAGTTGCTTCTGACAGAATTTTCTCTTTGCCTTTAAGAAAACTGATAGGAAATGGCATAAAATAAACTGCATTAAAATGTTTAGATTGCAAATCACACCCTAAAACTGAGGAAATGGGAGGCTTTGATGCTGCTACACAGAATTTATACTTCCCGTTCAGGATTATGACTTTGTTTTTTTCCCAAATTCCATGTTCTGAACTCCTTTTCCAAACACTGGGTTTTGAGCAAGATAAGAACTCAGTGTCAGAAGATAAGTCTTGGAAAAAATCCAGCATGCATTGAATTAAGATTGCAGAAAGAGCTATAAATTGAGATTTTCCCAGGTCTCCAATTCTTGACCTTGCAGCTGAGATTCAGAGTAGATCTGCACAGACACTGATGGCTTTAGCCACATCTCTCAAATACATAGACAAATACATTTGCTCTCTTGAAAATGTTTCTATTAGGGGAATAATTTTTAAAATCCTTTGCCCACGTAAGTAATCCTAACAGGAAGAGTCTGCTGCAAAGATGTAACTGAGCTTCTCACTGTGTACTTTTAAACAGAAGATCTTCATCACTAATAAAACATCAGTTACTCACCAAAATAGTCTCTCTCCTTCACACCTCCCAGTTGCCCACCATGGTTCTTAGATACACCCCAAAAAAAGCTCTTGAAAGAGTAGCAGAGCTCTTTCATAAAAGGAAATGGAAAACACTCAGATTGTTTACTTTAAGAAAAAGGTGACCAAGAGTGGACATGATGAAAGGAAGGTAAAAGAGATACAGACCTGGGGGCTTGCAGTCTACCTGACAAGAGAACAAAAAACTGAGGGCTTTCTTCTCCTTTAAAAAAAAAAAAAATCTAATTTTCAGAGACATCCCCAGCATCACAAGCAGCACATTCTCCAGCACTGGATCAGCATTGTGATTTTCTATTCCAGCACTGATATCCAGGAGAATAATAAGATAAACAGTTTCCTTCCCAAAACAAAATAGAACATTACAGCGTTTATTCACCTTCATTCCCTTATTCCATCAGCTCTAGGACTCCATCACTCTTACCTAAATGTGCAGTACAAAGAAAGCCAGATCTGAACTGAAAACAGGATGAACAAAACCATCCAGAGGATGAAGGGCTCAGCCTGGTTCCCAGGGGCTGAAGAGAACCTGCCTGGAGTGGCAGCCTGCCCAGGGCTCAGCAGAAGGGAACTGGACCTCAGGCACTGTTTTCCCTCCTACATCCCTGCAAGAGCAAATGAAGCTTGGGTCTGCATGCCTTTGGTTATCTAAGCTTCTGCTTTGAGCTAGCTTTTCAAAGCCATTTAGTGCACAGCTGAAACAAGAAGCTTGCAGCATAACCATAGTAGTAGTACTGGCCAGTTAAAAATTGATTTGAAAAATTATTGCTGTAACTTAACCACAGTGAAAGAATAAAAGACAGAAATAAACTCCAGGCACCTCTCATTAAGCCACCTCTGTTCTCTAATCATCTGATGTTGCTATTTACCAAAGAATTGAATTTAAAAGAAGTTGAAGAATACGATTTGGAAGGACACCAATTTCTAAAGTAGCTGGAATGATCTAAATTAAAAATGCAACAAAGCCCATGTGGAGGGTGGGAAGAATAGGTGGAGCAAGAAAGAGGGGAAAAAAGAAAGACAAGGGGCCACCACTCCTATACTTAGCAGGAATGTGGAGGGCACAGCCTGCAGGGGAATTACTGAGAAGCCACTGGAGCAATGCAGCTCACTAGGCACTGTGAGTACAAGGCAGGTAAATCATCTGCAAGCAGACCTCAGAGAAGAAATAAAATCTAGGAAGAGAGTCAGACTCATACAGAGGGTTTTTTTAATAATTATAAGCCCAGGCACTAAAGAAAAGATAGAAATTATTCCTTATTTAATTGCCATATTAGTGTAGGTTTCTTATTGATATTGAAAAGGAGAGTATGAGGCTCCAAAAATATTCATTTCCACTGTTTTCACTTTGCAAAATTCACAGGTCAGGAAAAGATTGTAACTACACTATCACTGCTTCAGTCTGTACTTGCCCAGACCAGAACAGGATGTCCAGGCCTTGACAAACAAGCATCTCTGTGGAGCATGAGTAGCAATTATTCTGAAGTCCTCTACAGTTTGTCTTAAAATAAGCCTACCTGTAACAATACAGGTTATTTATTCAGGCTCTGAGCCCAAACTTAACCTCTGCACATGAAGTAAAACCACTGCAGCTGCCTCCACAGCTAGCTTTTTCCCCTCCATCCAAAGGCAACACTTGGAGATTAAAATTGAAAGGTACAAAACCCCAAAAGAGTGTAAGATGCCAGTGACTGGTCAGCAGGACTCAGTAGCAGCCAGCTCTGCAGATTACAGCAGTGCAAGAGCCAGAGGATCCCTTGGTCCCTCCTGGCACCCACTCTGCAAATCGATTCTGCAGATTAATTCCTGCTAAGGGCCTCTCCCAAGAGTAAAACAAAATTAATATCATGCTATAGGCTTGCAGAATATACAGTGATAGCACTGCCTTTGCACCATATCTGTATTGAAGGGAATGACTTTGCAGCTCCCTCTCAGAGAACTTAATAATTTAGTTCTTTTGAGATGCTGAGTACTTCAGTCACCTCTTCTGTGAGGGAACAGAGAAAGGGGAGAGAAAAATAAGCAGAAGAGTAAGAAGATCTTTAATTTGGAGCTCTGAGTTTCAAAAGTAGCTTAATCTCCTAAAATAATGGCTCCTTTGGCACTGTTTGACAACACAGAGGACACAAGAATTAATTTGGAAGCTCTCTTGTACACACGATACATGAACGAAAAGACTTGTATGAAACTTACAGAGGAGTATTGGAGTTTGTCCACTTTGAGCAGAAATAATCCTTTTTTCAGCCAGTATTTTATATTTTGCTAGCACTTACTTTATCCACAAAGCAGTGCTTTAGCTATATTATACAATATAAGGAAAGGCATCCTCAGCTCATAGGTTTACTGTAACAGAAATGCTATATAGTTCACCTCACAGAGAATAACTACTAAAAGTTCAAGATTAAAACCACATCTTTTTCAGATTGTAGAAAACAGAATATTTGTGTAGATATTTTCTATTTCACACTTGTAGCCATGAAGGAAAGGGTTTCATATCCCTAGCACTGTCAATAAAGACAAACAACTAATCTTCACTTCATAAATGTATCTTTCATAAGAGCATTTCCTTTTACAATTTCCAGCACAAAAACTCTAAGAAAGGAACATGTAAGATTAGATAAGAGAAACTTGACCTAATATTGAAAAAGAGATTACTGCTCTCCTATATTATAGAGGTTATAAAATCCATGATTTCTGTGTGTAACAGCTCACAAATATAGTAATGATTTTTTGCAATAGAAATTGGGAAGACAATAAGACATCCCCTTTAGTCTAAAATAATGCAAGAATGTTGGATTCCATTCTCTCTCAAAAAGCAAAGGTGACTTACAATCTACTGTGCCTCAGCAATAAAGTGAGAAAAAAAAAAATTAGAAAGGTAACTTGCTACCTGGACACACGTATACATTTCCATTATAATTAATAATGATGGTTTTATTATGGCCCAAGTATCAGCTAATCATTAGCCTTTGATAGTTGCACAGTCAACACTAGTTCCTGTGTGCTTGCATAATGTCCACTGTTAAACCCTGGAGCTGTTCAGGTCAGTGCCTTTGCTGTCTGTGACACAAGGTCAGCAGAGAAATATTCACCTCCACTTCATCCATCACTCAGTGTATGTTCAGATTCAAAGGGAAGATTCCAGAGAACAGGGGAGAAGGGCAGAAACAGCAAAGAGGAGGGCACAAAATAAAGGACAGGATGAATAAGAGGCGAGATTCCAAGAGATTTAGAAGTGAGAATTGCAGTTCTACTCTTTTTGTTCTGAGTTAGCTCTGAAGAGCTATTCCATACTTCCTCAGAAGTAACAAACCATAAAATAATCCTGCTTCTCTCATAACAAACTAAGTCCTGGGACTTGGAGATGTCCCAGCCACCAGAAGAGACTCATAGCCACCAGAATACTGAGCCAAGATGCCCCTGAATTTTGGACACACCTCTGGTTTAGCTGTTGCAGACTCATAAAACCTCAGTTCTCCCACTCATTGTCATTACAGATTTCATTCATTCACCAGTCGAGGTTCATCCCAACAATAAGTCACTAAGAACAAGAAGTTGTCATCTGTGTAAGGCCAAAAACTAGGGTTTTTTCAAAATAAGAAAGTGGGGTGAGGCTCTTCAGAAGACATTGTGGCTGGACTCCCTGCTCAAATTACATACAAATTCCTGACTTCTATTTTTAGCCTCTTCAAATGTGGGATAACTGCACCTAGGATATTTGGGATCTACTTGACAAATGTACTGAGGAACTGTAGGTTACCATGACCTTTGGAAGACCAGACCCTATAAACCCCACAGGGCATCCCAAAATAAACAAGTGTAAGGGTCTGCTGTGGCCAACATCTTCAGTATCTTCTCTCTCTGCTTTCCTTGGCTTTCAAATCCTTTTTTTAGCAGGTGTGTTGATGAACTAATAACTGCCAGACAGGGACTTTGATACAACAGGATACAATGGACTGTACATTGCAATATATGCATTTATATGAGTCATTTATATAAAGAGTCTTGTGGCTTCCAGTTTTCTAGTATAATGGAGGAGTTTTTACAGGAGTACTGACTTATGCTCAAGGTTGGAAAACACAAATATATAAAAAATGATGGTCTGGTTGTTTTGGAAGACATCTGTCATTTGCCTTACAGTTTGCATCTTAGGAACAGTGACTTTCATAAAGCTCTTTCAAAATTTTAGTTTCAGTCCTATAAAAGAAGGTTTGTTATCCTTCCTGCTTGCTGGACCCCCCAGCCCCTGGAAAGCACATTTTTTTTCTTCCCTATAGTTTCTACAGGGTTGGGGTTTTTTTCACTCATTCACAAGTATTTTCCACTTCAACTTTCTCCCCTATCCTTCCTTACGTATTACAGTAGGTATTAATTCTCAGCTTCAAGACATTTTCAATTTCTTGCCTTCTTGATCTCTTGCCTACTCAGTCTAGTTTTTTATTCTTACCTCTTTTATCCTATATGTCATTTTATCCACTTTTATATTCTTTCTTATGAGATCCTCTTCACCATAGCCACAATTTCTTCACTACTCCATGCTTTTCTGAGCATTTTACCTAAAGAAACACCAACACCCTCTCATTTCCTTCACTGCTTGTTTTACCTGACCCCTTCAAATTTATGGGCTTGCCTTACCCACTCCTTCACAATTAGCCTTTGACTATTTTTCACATGGTCCATGAAAGCACTTACCTCTAATCTTGTTTACTCTTCCAGCCTGTTAATTCATAACCCCTTTTGCATTATCCAAAATGATTATTCAAGTGAGCACCTCCTGCAATTCCAGCAATGCTTTGCTTGTCTGAGGAGCTATTTACACAATATTGGTGTTGCTGAAGGAAACTACATCAGACAACTCAGGAAGTCCACAGGCACTTTGCAGGTGACCACCTGAGGAGCCAGTGCAGCACCAACTCCAGCTACACCAGGTCACCTCCTCCACCAGCCAGGAGAAAAGAAAACTCTCCTTTACCCACCTGGCAAGGCACTTTGCTGACCATTTGTCCACAGCTACTCTCCCTTTTAGTCTTTTTTCCACCAGCACTACAGACATCAAGTTTCCACAGTGGAAACATCTGAAGTTTCTTTCTTACTTAGCAAGATACCTCTGGTTTTCAGAAGGATGGGTATAAGAATTAAATCAATTGAGGTATGTTTTGCTTTAGTTTTACCACTCGTTAAGCACCAACTTCCCTTCATTTAAGTAATGAATGACACAGCACACTTTTGACACACCAGGGAAATTCCCTGTGCTCTAAAGACTTGTTCTCCTCTGCAGAGAAGCAGAACAAGAGCAGCAATCTCTCTGGCTGAATAGAAGGAAAGGGCTGCTGTGCAGGAACTCCCATTTTATCTGCCAGCAGCAGTGGGGCTGGGTTACCTCTGCCTGCCAACACATCTCACAGCACAGAAACACAGAGATTTTACATTTCTGATTGCAGACTCCTGTGCCTGCACCTCTGGGGACTGAGGGCTGTGTGCTTCTAGACTTTTTTTGAATCCACAGACTGGTATCATCAGGAATCTTATTTCTCCGAGTTTGTTTCAGAGGAACAGACAAAGCCCAAGAGGTCAGACCTTTTCTGAAGAATCTCCTTCCTGAATTATGGTGGATCCTTACACACACACACACACTGCCTGTAAATAATCTATGTTAAATTGGTAGGAAGAGGAGACACAATCAATTGCAGGAAAAGCAAATACTGCACTGAGATGCCTTGGTATTGACTTCACCTTTACTGGAATTCAGACTATGTCAGTCTGAGAGTTGCTTCTACCTCCTGAGTGTGACCATTGCAGTACAGGACTGGTGGCATTTTCTTTAAAACTCAGTTTAACAGCTGCACAGGAGGCAGAACTTATTGCACTGACAGAAACCAAAGCTAAAGATAAGGAAAAAAGTGATGGTATCTGATCCTTTCCACATTAAGCAGTATTTTAAATGAACCAGAAACCTCAAAAAAGTGATCTGCACTATGATATGAGACAAGGCACCTCCAGGACTGCCCTCAGCAGCACACAGGAAACATAAGTGGTCCTGGTTCTCCTATGGGGGATTCTGGGATGTGCTCAGTTATGCACAAGGTGGCATATAAATCTGCTCCTGGATCCTGAGGGTATCACACATAATCTCTCCATCATCTTAGCTAAGTGATGTGTCACACACATACATGAGGTCTCAGGCTACAAGCAGGGTCAGGACAGGGATGATATACCAGAGGTACAGATAGCCCAACACCCACCAACAAGATAATATTTCTGTGTTAAGGTAGAAGCATTCAAGGAAAAAAAACATTAAAAAAAAAAAAAGAGAGAGAGAGACAGGGCTTGCTAAATGGTAAGAAAGTTTTTCTTCAATAGGGAGAGAACATGGAAATCAGGTACACTTGAACTGCACTACCTCACTACCTTAAGTCCTGGACCAGCACCAAAAAGAAATATTACATTTTATTATCTTTTTAATTTAACACTTAGTACTTAATCCATCTAATGGGATTTCACCCAGTGATTCCTACATCTCTGGAGGAGGTCAGAGTAGGTGATCACGGAGATGCCTTCTGGCCTGCAAATCTAGGAAATCATTGGGCCATCATAGCCTCTCCAAAACACGCAATTAAGAAGTACTTATAACACCAGCAGCTCTCTGAGATTCAAAAAGCCTCACAGGCTTATCTGCTTCAGGGAACTAGAGAGGCAGGAAAAAAAATCCCTGTTAAAACTTTCATAGTTTCCCCAAACTTCTAACAATACAGGTAACAAGCTTCATATTTGAGATGATAACATGATACCCAGAGCTCTGGTATTGCTGGGATCATCGATCTTAAAAAAAAAAATCAATCACTGAATCCTGTGAATAACTTATAAGTTGAAATACCTGCCTAAATTGGTGTTTTAAGAGGAATGTTTGTGCATGCTAGAAGCAGAAACCATGTTGGATTAACTGGTGGTGGTGGGAGGTATAAAATTCTGCAGTTGTTCTATGGCTGAGAGGCTCAGCAGTTGCCTCTCACATGCCTGGGAGTGCCCAGGGTGGTGGCTGGGGCACCATTAGGATTGTGCTGTACCCAGCCCTGGGTTGAGGGGAGAAAGAGGGCTGTGTGCCCTGAGGGAAGAGAATGATGAAGAAGAATGGAAGGAAGTGAATTCTTATCAAGGAAAATGCATGGTTTATATATTTTAGCCCACTACGTGTTTGAAGGATTTTTTACCAGTTTCAGAAGAGAGGAATATAGGCAGATGCTGAATTAGAGAGACAGACTGTGTGGAATTTCTAAGGTCAGAAACATAAGAAAATTTTGCAGCTGCTTGGATCCAACAAAGTTATCATCACCTTATGAAAAACACATAAACCAGATTCATCTCCAAGCTGTTCTCCAACTTGCTCTCTTCCTGACCCTCCTGAAGAACATCTTGTGTTTCACCACTTCAACTCTTTTCTAACAAAGTGAGGAAACAGCTTTTTGAAAGACCAGTAAGTCCTGTAGCCAAGGAGATTATAAAACTTCATTTAAATTCACAAAGGAGGTTGAAGGAGTAAATGTTGTTGAAGAACACTCAGTCACTTGGGTCCAAGCCCAAGCCAGGTTGCCTGGAGAGTGTTTTTCCACCCCAGAAGCCCCATGAAGCACTTCAGCAGCCTCCCAGCATTTGGTGATAATGTCAAAACAAGTTGCTTGTAAAAGCTGGATAACACTTTCACTGTGGTGCTGCATTTTTCTCCAGTATTCAAATATTTCTCTGTTTTTAAAGGGAAACACTGCTGCTGCCCAAAGTGTTGATTTTCTATGGTTTTTGTCGAGGTAGCAGAGCACTCCAGCATCATCCTCATGCCCTGGCACTAATAGCTGCCTCTTGCTGACCCTGCAGAGCACCTGAGTTAGATAATAACAACTCAGCTTACTTTGCAGGTGAGATTATATTCTATATGCAACCTTTAACACATGCTAGAAGGTCAAAAAAGAGGCTGGTCAGAATAGGGAAGTCAGCAGCAAGCTCACAGCCTTTGAAAGGGGTGAGAGCCAAGTCCCAGGCAGCAGGGCAGGGTCAGCCTGGCTGCAAGAGGAATTATTGGGAATTTTGCTTCTGAATTCAGTGAGAAGGAAGACACAAAAGCATAAGGGATAGAAACAGAGGTCTCTAAAAGAGAGGGAGCAGCAGAAGTGAAAGACAGAAAAAAATGATTGGTAAGGAGCTCTGGAGACACAAAGTACTCAGAAGGAAGGCTGCAAGTGAAGGTCTTCAGGGGACAGAGAAGTTCCAAGAGGAAATGGAAGAACTGTGTGGAAAAACAATGGAACTTTAGCAATTACTTTCCATTTCCAGTAGGAAAAAAAAAAATTAAAACCACCTATACAAAGGCAAGCACCAGCTGAAGAGGAATGCTTCACAAAGGAATGTACTGGGTCATTTCTGGTTTTGCAAAAGGAAACTGGGGCTGAATAAATACAGCTCTTTTTTCATCAGGTAGGATCTTACATTTAAAGGTGATCAAATAAAAGGCCATCTCACCTACCAATGCCAACGTTTACCAGGAATGCATTCCCAAAATCCATGCACCAATCAATTACTCTTGGTGGTGTTCACTGGTTTTAAAACAGTTTTTATACGGTTTGTTTTTACAAACAACACTTTCACAAATCTCTTTGTGCTCTAGAGGAGCTGAAGCCTGCACAGTAAGTACCACACATTAAAAAGCTTTCTTTCTACCTCTCTATTATAGATGTTCAGTAGGTGGAGGCTTAAGAACATGCATTGTTTAAAGACAGGGTAAAAATGCCTTACCAGAGGCAGCACTACTAAAAAGAAAGAACCTGCACTATTTACCATATGTTAAGACCAGTAATACATCAAGAAGAAATTACATGCAGCCCACATTGTTTTCAATGTGTTCTTTTATTTTCTCTTTTTTACCATCATGATCCATACAAATGATGGAACAACTATAGAAGGAAAATGGTTTCTTGGGAGCCAGGGGTATAATGTCCATTATATGCTGTTGATTCCTAGTGTGTAAGGGATGATGTTATGTGGGAAACTGCTGCAATGTTAAATTTCACTGCAATCCATTTGCTGCGAATTGATGCAGCCAAATAAAATGAAAAAGTTTATTACAAGTCCTTTCATAAAAAGAACTAATCCAAAACCACAGTTCACTCCATTACACATGCTGAGTTTAGGTTTATTCTTTTATACACTTACACCTGAGGAGGCAAATGTCACTAACTGGAGGCAGACATTTTGCTTCTCATCTCCCCACCTTGGAATAATTTTTTAGACTGAATGATTTCTGTAACAGAGAACTGGAACCCATCCCTTGAAAAACTTCATCTAGACCCCTCTACAAACAGGAATTACTTGCTTCTCACAGACTGCTGCTCTTGCACTTGATGTGAACTGAAAAGGAAGAAATACCTTCTTTGGAACTGCATTTTTCCAAACTTTTCCTCTGATCATGGAAGGTTCTCTTCACATTTTTAATGGGAAGAGCCTTACTTGAGCAGGCACTCAATAGCAGGAGCAAAGCCAAGCAAGCAATCTAACTGGAGCAACACAGAGCAAAACTCAAAAAACCAAGGAGCTGCAACACAAATTTCAGTTGTACTGAAGTATTTCAAGCTCAGCCCATAGCTCAGTGTGGTTAATGACTGGGTTGCTCCCAGATGTCCTCCTGGGTGCTTTACTGATCTACCAGGAGGTGCCCCACTGCCAGGAACATGCAGGTTTGGGATCTCTCCTCATTTGTCATGCTTTAATGAAAAAAAAAAAAAAATCTTTTGAAAGCTTTAGAGCAACCTGTCCTTCTTCAAGAGCACCATTCTGTGCTACCTAGTACTGGCATTTCTAAAAAATCTGGAGGTTTTTGTAAACTTCCAAATTAAACTGGACATCATGTTGCATCCAGAAGAAGGCTGAAAACAACCTACAGGGCTTAGCTGGCTCAGAGTCTGAGAAGCAGATCCATGGAAAGAGTCCTTCACAACTCTGTGAAGTCAGATACATGAGTCACAGGATTCCTTTCAGTTCTAAAAATCCACTTATTTGACATCAGGATCTGCCTCTTCAGACACAAGTGCTTAGAAAAAGCCACACTGCCAGGCATTTAATCAAATTACTGCTTTTGAAAATTATTCCCTCAACACATTTGTTTCCCTCACCATGTAGGAATCCTGCCAGAAAAATCGTACATTTTATATATTTTAGGTTTCTAAAATAACTTTATTCTTCATGTTCACAGGCTGGGCTCAGTTCTTACCTTCTTGTTTGTAGATTTCCTCTTTTAATACAACCACTAAAAATGATTGGACAACGAGGCCACTTAGTTATATTATGACCATTTGTTTACCTGGCAGGTTTTAATGAATCATTAATATATTTTGTGGGTACTTTCAGTAATCCACCCTTTACCTTAGTACTCTACAATGCACCCCAGGCTTAATGGCCAATTAATATGCCCTGTTGAATGTCGTGGCTTCATGGATGTACTTTTGTTGTCTTGATATTACTTTCAGGAAATCTGCTTTTGTTTTCAGCACGGAAGGACAGAAGTAAATGGAAAACGAGCTCAAAAGGCCATCTATTAAATGTAAATGTGGATGTTTTTCTTATGATTTTTTTCCTAATCCTCCTGGTGTTTGAGATTATGGCACATCTAGATTTAAATTGCCAGATTGGTTGATCACAGCAGGAGGCAGAGTAAGCACACTATTTCTGGTTTGACAGAACAACAGCAGATTTTTATACATTTCATTAAGCAGAACTACTTAAAGAAAAAAAAAAAAAACCATCTCACTATGCAGCACCATCTTTTACTCATGAACATCCTGTTGAAAATCCAATTAGCATTTTCAGATGGAAAAGAAGTCTTGCAGTTAAACTCCACTGCCACAGCAGATTTCATAAGTATGAAATGAAGCTCCAGTAGTCAATTTTTTCTCTGATCAACCTTTGCAGTGCCAAAAATTTATTATAAATTATACTTCACATTAGGATTTTTTCTTCCATGTTTTTTTTTTTAATTCATGCAGAGAAAATGGAAGTACATAGATAAGCTTCATAACAGCTCCGAAATCTTTACCCTGTTTGTAAAGAGGGATGAGTTAGAAAAAATATTGATGAGTGGACTTTTCCCTATGTAGCAATGTCTGATTCTTACTGATGACAACAGTTCATGGTGAGACTGTGGTTGGTTTTATCAGAGGGAGCAGATAACTGGGAGCCTATCAATTCCTGCTCATTTTAACATGAAAGCTGATCACTGAATAACTATAAACCCCAAATGGATTGGTTGTTCCTTTGTGCTAGGAGCTGCACAGGTGAAAACAGTTATTTCTCTGCAAATTTCTGTTAGCTACTTCATTTTTCTTAGATTTTAAATCTGAGAGTTATTCACAACAAGAGCAAACACACTGACTGGTCATGTAAAACACATCTCATTCCACGACTGAGAAAATCATCAAAGCAACTGGCAAGTAATTTGGCAGTGATTAGCTTTACACCTTTTGTATCCAGACAGAAGAAAAGTTCCAACAACTCCACTATGGAAGGTTTCTTCCCCAAATTCTGCTGCTGTTGTTTTGCTGTACATTAAGGTAATGCTCTTTGTTTCCACTCAAATTTAGGGAACAGCAGTAAGGGTGTTTCAGTAAACATTTACTGCAAGAAATTTCTCCCTAGGGAAAACTGTCTCCTAAGGAGGTACAGCAAGCAGAGAGTTTGGTTGCTACAGGATTTTAATTTAGCCTGAATTAAATGGGGTAAAGTTCCTTAAAATTACATAAAAAATACAAAGCAAATTTCTGGGGTAGAGACAAAGAAAGACAGCACAGACATTGCAGATACTGGACACACAGGGACACAGCCAGCAATTTCTGCTTGTTTTCCTTCCCATTTTTCTCCTTACTCGTTTCCCATTGAGAAAACAAGAAAAATGAAATTACAGTCTGCCAATCTTGGGCTCAGACTGAATTCCCTGGGTTGATACAGACTGTCTCTGTGGTCCTGAAATCATATGGTCCCACAGCACGTGGTTCTCCATGCCATAAAATCTGTTATCCCAGCTTCTTCCTCCCAGAATTAGATGCTCCAGCACTACAGTGACGTGGGCCACAACTGCAGTACCCAGGGGCACTTCCCATGCAGGCAGCCTCTGCTCTCTGTCTGCTTTCACCTTCTCATGCCTTCAAAAGTGATGTTTATTTCTGGCTGAAATCTAGCATGGATCCTAAGCATCAACTAGGAGACCATTGATACAACAGAAAATCATGTTTGCAGCTGAGTGTCAATATGGGACAAGCCACTGCCAGTAATAAAATACAAACCTAATAAATGTAATTTGTCTCTAAGTAACACTGTGCAGCTAAGATAATATTGTATGAAATCTGCATTCAGTGGGAGGGGGGGGCAGAAGCCTACAAGAGCAATAATTCTGGCAATACCACCCACCAAACCACAATTTAGGAGTATCCCACCATAATGCAATCTGAAGAGCTTCCAAGCAGTGCAATAACATGATCCAGCCTGAACACCAGGAGCAGAACTGCCTGTGAGCTCTGACATGGAGAGTTAAGAAGTCCCAGATTCCAGCAGCCCAGCTGGTAAATGACAGAGAAATTAATTAACAGGAGGGTCCTCTCCTGCAGTGGCACTGCTCATAACCATGCCAGAGAAGGACAAACGTGGATTTTGTGAGGCAACTACAATGGCAAGCAAAAAATAGTTCATGATTAGCAGTGAGTCCAGCCTTAGGTAGGTTAATAGAAGCCTTTAGACCACTGGTAGCAAAAGGAAAGCAAAGGATGGAGAGGCAGAGCTCAGCAGGGATCAATGTCCAGAATCTGGTTTTCTGCCACCTGTGTTCCTGAAAGCTCAAAGCCATTCAGGTAGTCCATTGATCCAGAAAATGCCTCACCAAGGTCAGCTGTGATGAAAGGGAAAACTTGTGTCATAACAAGTTGATTAACATCCCTTCAGCCTTGCTCTTTCCCTCCTTCCCCCCAGGCCACTGCAAGAGATCATGGTTGTCACATCCCAGGGCTCCAGCTCACCCATGGCCTTGGGGAGCACTGGTCCTGCTCCACTCCACTCTGGTTTCTGCTTTGAAAACTTAACTGGCAGTTCCTGCTTGCTGTGATCAGCTGCTTCATTGATGGGGGCTTGTATCTGTCTGATACAACCTAGGAGTGTTATTCCAGTGGAGACAAGAGGAATTTTTCAGCTCTGGGTGTGTGAATCAGCTGCTGCACCCCAGAAGAACATCATGCATTTACCCAGTGGGCATAGAGTGTGCACTTTCCAGAATTCAGACTGCATTGAAACACAAAAAGGCCCAGACTTTGGTAAATGACTTCAGTTCATAAAGTGCACACAGAATAGGAGATTGAGGGCACCAGACCTAAATATTCTGGTTTCCTCTCCCCTCCTGTTTCTCATTAATATGCTGAAAAACAAAGGATAACACGCTGAGACTATGACACAAATTAAAATTATGTATCCAAAGCCAAAGAGGAAATAACATACATGTTCAGCTCAGCAATTACATTCAACAGGCAGACGAAAAATTAACAGAGCGATAAAAATACACTGCCCCATGAGCCTTCTCCTCTCCTCAGGGATAAAGCAGGACTTTGAATTCCTTTTTCAACAAGCATCTACATTCCTTAAAGTAGCAACAGACCAACTAACTACCCCTCTGCTGCTGCAGAAGTATGGAGGGATCCCCAGCTGCTCCACAGCCATCGTTCTCTCTATTAGGTGAGCCCCATCAAACCTGCCCATACCTGGTGACCTGCCATGAAGGATGTGGACTGTGGCGTGTTTTCCTACTCAATTTTTCCACTACTGAATCCCAAATGCTTTCCTCCCTTTCTCCTATGGAGAGGAACTGTCAACTTTACCTGCCCAGAGCTGGTTTGAAAGCATAAAATTCAATTTATATTTTTATCCTAGCAACTCAGAAGTATCTCTCTGCTCCAACATACCCTGTCTGATATAAAATCTTGTCACAGATATCTAGTCATTAGTTTAAGCTTAAAATAGCAAGACTTCTCAAATCCTTTTCCCTTTCTTTCCTTTGTCACTGCTGACAGTACAGTGCCACTTGCTGCAACCCATAACCTGGGATAACCTTCAACTCGGATCCTTCTCTCTGTCCCCAAATCCAGCTTATGTGTAAATCCCACAGATGCTTTCTACAGAACAAAGCCAGATATATTTTTTCTTTATCAGATCACACTGGAAATGCTCTCCCCAAGCTCCTAACACGTTTTGTCTTCATTAAAAGCAACGTGGTTGTCTCCAGGTTTAACAAATGCAGTTCTGGCCCTGCTCACATCCATTTGCAATGCTTCTGAAAAGATTATTTTCCCACCCTGTCATTTTGACCACATCTGCTGTCCTCTCTCTCCTGTTTTGGCTCCTTCTCTTATGTTGTATCAAACAAAAAACATCTTCATTTTCTAAGATCTTCCTTGCCTGTCCCTGCCTTGTCATCTCTCCTTCTACACTGTGGAACAGGCTGGCACTTTTCTCCAACCAACAACTTCCACCTCCAGCCTCACTCGCTTCAAAAATACAAAAGCAGCTTCATCCTCTCGGCCAGCATGTCCTTCATGCTAGGAAGCAACTCACTGTGAACACCTCCAGAGTTACTTATTACAGTCCCTCAGCTCTCTCCACAAAGATTTCCTTGTTGTTACAGCTGGAGAACGCTCAGCCTTGGCCAGTTGTATGCTGAGATCTTGCATGCCACCTACTGTCATCTCGCTGTTTGTGTTCCTCTGCCTTTAGTAACCACTTTTGTCTCACCTCAACAAGTTGTCTGCACAGCACACTGCTCTCCTTCCCAGCCCCAGGGCACTGTGGAAATGCAAATGAGAGCAGAATTGTTGTCTTGCCTCCGCACTTGGCTGTGCTGCTGCTTCTCACCGGCTCTCCGGGCTCCAGCTCTGCACTGGGTAGCAGGGATCAGGCTCCTCACAGAGAGCACCGAGGGGTTGTCATTTCCACGGTGAGTGTGAAGGGCTCAAAGGATTTGCAGATCATCAAGGACTGACAAGTAAAAGCTTTTATATCAGAGAAATAGAAAGCAGCACAGGTCTTGGGCTTCTTTTAAGAAACGTACGAGCCGTGAGATTTATGTCATGAGAATTTTGCTTTTAAAGATCAGAAATCGGTGCCACAATGCACTTCTTTGCCCTAGCAACCATTTCCAGGGCAACAGACTTCTAAAGTTGAAGGTCTTTATGTCTTGCAGAATCAATTCTTCAGAGGTCTTGATTTCCCATCCTTTGCAAGTGAAAGATGCTCCAGTAGTTTATCATATGTACCCTGTGCCTTTCAGATGGAATTTTACAGTCAGAAAACCAGACGTATCCACCTCAGTCCTGATCTTGCTTATCAGATAGGACTGAACAAGGGACATCAAGAAGCAAAAAGCAGGTTTTGCATCTTGAAATAAAGACTAATACACATTGCCTGGGGACTGGTGAAAACCCCATTGTGATACACAGCTAATAGTGCACTGGCACCACAAGAGCAGATGGAAAAAGGAAAGAGGAGTTTGGATAGGCTAGAAAAAGCAGGGAGAAAGGGAAAAGAAATGCCATTAGAAAGAAAGTTCTATGTATTGAAAAAGAAAATGCTCCAAGTACTTCTATTTTTAATTTCCCAAGAGAGCACCCTGGTTCATAAATCTCTGTTACAAATGCTTGACCTAATATACTGAGCTTTGATCTACTCACATCAGCTTTCATCTTCAAGTAATCACTGTGCTCTGGGCTGGGTGGTAGCAGGACAGGTATATCTTTCCAAAACCTATTGGACAGTAACTAATTTTAAAGATTGGTTTGCAGTGTGTAATGACATGGCTCTTGTATATGCTCTGTATAAATCTGTACAGTCTTGCATGCTGCACTGAACAAATCAATAAATCACTTAAAAGTAACACTCACAGACCCTTTATTATCAAATGCCCTTTGAAACACTTCCTGCCCCTTTCACATAATATTTCCTATCTCAACTAGTTACTAGAAAGGTATTTCATCATTTAACTGTCACATTGGAGACATTTTATACTTAACTGCCTACTTGCTCAAATATTCAGACTTCTGTGAACCTTCTTTCCTTGGCCTCAATACCCTTAAAAATTCTTTTAAAATCAGGACAAACATTGGCATATGGAAGTGTGACCCCATAACTACATCCAGCCCAAGAGTAGCAACAAAATAGTATGGGCTTTTTTCAGGAACTCAAAACAAGTCTTCTAGTTTTCAGTGCAAGTGGTTTCTAGTGAATTCCTCACAACCAAAGAACAGATGGAGAATTATTTATCTTACTCATCTGGTGAGGAATTCTGCTAAGCTAAGCATTTGTTTACAGCAAACTGGTGAATGAAAAGGTAGGTTTGATCCAATAAGGAATTGATCACAAATGCAGAGAGTTTTAATTAGAAAATCACCTCCAGGAGGATTTATATTAGAACAGAACATGTATATTTAGAATGTTTTCTAAATGGGAGAGATAGGGTTTCTATCCTAAGAGAGAGTTCTAAGAGTTTCTATCCTAAGAGAGTTTAGGATTCTATCCTAAATAGGATAGAAATGAATGATTTTATTTAAATAGCCCAGACATGATAGAAACTTCTTCAGAGAACCCCTTTATACTGCAACAACCAACTCCTGCTGATGTCTGCTGGGGAAAGAGCAGAGGGAACCTCAAGAATGTGTATCAGAGAAAATATATCCGCTTTGGACCTCCTCCAGTATCAGTTTTTCCACACACTTATTTTCACATTGTGCTTCTGCTCAGCCCAAACTTGTGTTCCTAAAGGTCAAGTGTATCTCTGCATGGCTGGGAGAACACAACTAGAGCTGCCCAGGTCATTCACCTGGGCCTGCCTGCTACCAATACCCTGCAGCATTTTTTTCTGAAGATCTGGGAAACAGGTATGAAAACACAATAAGAAACGTAATGAATCCATATTCTTCAGATCTGCACATAATTCTAGTCAAATCCCTAAACTTCCAACCCCTTATCTCACAGGACAAGGTGTCTGACAAGCAACGTTAGTGGATCCTTCCAGTTTGCTCTTTCCATGCAATGAGGAGAATCACATGCCCCTCTGCACTCCAAATGACACAGATCATTACAGAAGGGAAGGGTTTTCCATCACACTCAGCAGCAAGGAGCTCATGATGGATTTTGTTACAAACTTTAAACTTTTAGTGGAAGCTAGAGCAACAAATTTGAGCTAAACCTTCTTTCAGGAGAGAATTATATTCTGTGTTCCCTGCTGTGGGCAGGAGAGGCTGGATTTCCACATACAGTGTTAGACCTGCTTTACACGAACAGGGAATTTGCCACAAAGCCATCTTAAATTTGATCTAATAAAAAAATATAAAACCCAAAATATTCTTAGATTTGATCTAATGTTTCAGAAAGAGCAATAGACAAAAGTTCCCCAAAAGAAAAAAATATTATCAACCTCAAAATCTAGACATTTCAATGCATTTTTATAATAGTATGTGATAGTATAACTAATATCTAGTTAGAGGTTTCATCCTTTCTGAATAACACAAACTAAAATATCTGGATAAATGCTCCAGGCTTTGGTAATAATTGACTCTTCCCCAGCACAACCAGTACAACTTTCTGCAAGGTCACCAGAAACCTTCCATTATAAGAAAGCTTTTCAGAACCTATAGATATCTCCTTGTGTAAGAATGTATTTCTAATATGGCAGCTAATGAACAGGATGTGAAAAGGGGATTAATGAGAATGAAGATGTAAGAAATAATGTTAACTAGGCCTTTTCATTCCAACTGAAGAGAGCTGTGCTTGTGTAAAACAGGTACATAAAGTTTTATAACATGTTGCCTGCTCAGAACCTCTAACATTTATAATACATTTCCATTCCTCTTTGCTGGAGATTGCCTGTCTTTTACATTAAAAATAAATGGTTCCAGCTAGACAGATAAAAGGTTTGATTGCAAGCAATTGTAGTTGACAGTATCAAACCAATAAAAAGTCTGTAACTTTGAGCTTAAAGCAGAAAGATGTAACTTGCAGAGCTAATCACTGGAGGATAAGTCCTGAGGATCTTTTCCAATTCATTAATGCTTTGCCCTGATTTGGGGGGTTATTCCTCCATGTTACTCAAGAGAGGCACCAACCTTCATCCTCTTCACTCACCAAAGGGCTGGAAGTAGCAGTTCTGAATTTGACTCAGTTTGTCAATAGTAACAACTATAATCCTCTATAATACAGCAGAAAAGGATGTTAAAAGGTTTCCTGGCTTTTATTTTATTAGCAGGCAGAGGGGCAGGAGCCTGACAATACTTTCTGGAGCTCTTGTGTGAGCAAGCAGTCTAGAACCCAGCCTACCCCCTGCTTTGCTGAAGAACCCTTTCCAAACAGTGCAAAGAGAGAAAATGGAGCAAGTGGAGACACCAGCTCTTGCTTAGTTCATCATCTCCACATCACATGTAGCCAAAAAATGAACTAACCAGCTGTGTGGGCCAGAACATCTATGATAAGGAAGGAAAAAAGAGCACCCACTGTGTTCTCCTGCCCCCCTAGTTCAGCTGAGGAGCTCATGGTGTGCCAGCTCATTGCTTCACCACATCAGTCACTGGGAAGCAGGTGGAAGAGTGGCACGCTGCCAAAGGAAGATAAATAATTGATGTTAACATAAAGAACAGATAGCAGCACTCACATCAACAGGAAACAACTAAAGCAAGAGTTCAACAGCAAATTTGCTCTTGTAATTTCCTTTCATGCTTTGTTCTCCCTGATGGGTGTGACTCCATGGACTGGGGGTGAGTTGAGAAACCTGCAGCAGAGATGCCTGGAAAGACAGCAAGTCTGATGAAATTTTAAGCTATTTTATTTATTGTAAGGTAAGAAAAAGTCTTTTAGACAGGGACACTGAATAAATCTTGCCAAAATGCATCAAAGTCAGGGTTATGGGACAGCTATATACAGTAAACTGGCTTAATAGCCCTAACTCCATGACATGCCATTGCTGAACTCAATTCAGGGAGGAACTAAAGATCTCATGAAACAGCTAAAACAGAGCTGTGAGGAGTGTTATCCTCTCAGAGCAGTTACCAGTTACCTGCAGGCTGGTGAAAACGTCTGACTTCTGGAGACACGGGGAGAAAAAGTGTATTTTCCCCTGTCACTCTTGATATTTGGTGACTTCCACAGACAGCACAGAGAAGTGGATTCCTCAATATTATCCCATCTACCTGTTCTTAAAAGATTTCCTCTTTAGAAGTAAATAAAGTGGCATTCTCAAACTTCCAGCCTACCTCCCTGCAAAGTCACCTCCTGCTCTGAGCAGAGGCTTAGAATTTTTACCCCCCAACAGCCCAGCCATTCAGTAATGAATTTAGTGAATAAAAATAAGGGAAGGAGGAAAAAAATCATCTCTCCAGGTTATGCAAGAAGCACATGGGGGTTGCTCATTACTTGGCTGTTAGCTGATTAAAAGCTTACCATGTGACCCCAATTCTCCAAGCATCACCCTGGTGAAGTCTCTGTGGAAATTGAAGTCATCTCATGTCACATCACGCCTTTCACTTTTGTTCAATAGGGAAGTGTGCCAGCACCAAGGTAAGTGTTTCATTACTGCTACTGTCTTCACTGTTTGACTGACAATTAAAAGAGGGGTCTGTAATTGACTTATATTGGATTACACTCTGCTGTGCAAAGACAAACAAAGCCTGGAGAACTAACAGGTGAAAGAAATTAGTTTATCCAGCTGCCTACAAGCTTCAAGAATAAAAGTCCTTCACACTTCACGCAGGAGAACAGCAGAACCGGGTTGTGTGTCTGCAGCAATTCAGTGCTCAGTGTCTTGAAAACTTCAAAGATGCATATAAAAGGCAGAATGGGAATGACATAAATTTAAAGCCTAAGAGATGAGGCCAATTTGTTGCCAAATAATCTATTCTTGCTCAGAAGTGTTAGGTGTAGAATAAGGAGAGGGGGGGCTTTGATTCCTATATCCTACAACAGCATTAAACAAGTAGAACAACCAAGGGTTCCCCAGGGGGTCCCAGGTACACCCCATGCTTAGCAGCAAGGACAAGCTCCTCTCCCTTGTTGTCTCCAAATTCCCAGAGCTCTTGGTCTCATCTCAGGGACCTGACCCAAGTGTTGAACCCCTGATTCCTTGCTGAGTGGCACAGAGCAGTGGTGGCATCGCTGGGACCATGCTGTAAATGAGGTGCTGTCCTGCCTCCTGACACACTTTACAGGGAAACACTCATCTAGTCACAAGAAACTGCTGCTCAGATACCTGCACCCACCCAGGCACTGCCTCTAGCGGGTGCCCTGGCTGAAACAGACATCAACTGGACAGCAGCAGATTTCTAACTATGGCTGAATTACTCTCCATCCAACATCAGAACCGGGAGACGTTGCCCTGGGGTGAGCAAAGACTCACAGAATAGAAACAGCTCTTGGCCCATCAGCCCCGTGTGGCTGTGCTCTGTGCCACTGGAGAGGCAGCTGTGTGGTGACAGCAGATGCACACACAGCCCTGAGATAATGGTAAAAATATACAAATTCTTGCAGTGAGGCAGCAAGAGCATGTGCACACAGGTACAACTGCCACCTCGGTGAATTTTACTCCTAGATGAGTAATGCAAATAACACAGCCAGAAAATCTTCTTTTCGTACCTCTTTTAGTATTCAGAGTGTGCATGTGTGGTCTAAAAACAATTTTGCCCAAACAAAAACTAGTGCTGCTTTTACTGATCCTGATATTGAATTCTTTTTCTCTCTGCTCCCCTCCCATGAATACACAGCGAGTCAATCTGGTATGTCTTGATGGTTGAATAAGCTCTTTGATTTTTGAATTATTTTGAGATTAACTGAATTTGAAATGTGTGCTGCATGCAATGTCTTGCTGGCACAAAAAGATGAGCTTTGTTATTGACAGAGAAAAGTTGCAAAGCTACATTTTTCATTATTACTCTGTATTGCTGAAGTCATGTTCCTGTCAGACTGCTGCCTGCCATGACAGCAGGGGCCACCAGGTTGAAAAGTTCAATTTCCAATATTCTCTCCTGACCTGCCTGAACTTCAGAGAGTAACAAAGCAGTCTTTTCCAGAATGGAAAAAAAACCCAAATCTCTTTTATAAATAATAAGAGATAGCAGGCATCACATTAGGCTGCTTGAAAGCTGTATAATGCCAAGAATGCATCACACTCCACCTGAAAAAGCAGTATAATCTGTCAGAGTGCCACCAAAAGTTACTGGAGTTGAGATGAGTTCTCCCCTGTTGGTGCTGTAATCAGGGTCTCTAAAGAGCTGCCTGAAAATCTCCAAGATTGTAGAACGACTGGAGCATGGACAGAAGCAAATATTCCTAATGTTACTGCCCAGCCATATTACTAGGCCTGTTATAATTGCCTCTGAAAAAAAAAACCACATCTCAGGACTAAGAGAGTTGCCAAGCCAAATGCTGGGAAAACCAGGAAGAGTCTCAATGCAGGGATCCAAGAGGCTTTGCCCTTCAGAAGAGAAGGAGCAGAGCACTGGAGCTGCCAGTCCTCTGCAACAACCCCTAAGCAGATCTTAGAAACCCCACTTCTGACAACATCCTTCATTCCTGCCTTGCAGTGACCCTGATATTCCTCTGCATTTCTTCCAAGTGTAGCCTAAAGAAATCTCCTGCAAACTCTGGGTTCCTGCTATCTGACCTCTTCCCACAGTCACTGCTGTTGAGCCACTGACACTTCTGAGCCTGCCACAAGCCCAAGCCCAAGGAAAGGGGATTAGGCTGTGTCTCAGCAAAATCCAAAGGACCCCAAAATACATCTGAAAGGCACCAGCAAGTCCATTATTATGCAAGGCTGAGCTTCTCCAGCTCCCAGACCTGATGGGAATGACTCAGAGACTGGGCTGCCATGTGAGGGTGTGAAGTAGAGCTGCAAAAAGCTTGGGAGTGTTGAAGTTGTTGAGGAGTGTAAGTTAGGGAAATTTTTCAGTGAGCCCACCAATGCTGAGGAAAACCAGCTTTTTCTTCTCATCTCTTTATTGTTGCCTACCAGTATTTTTTATCCATCTAAAAGTGTTTTGAGCACAGCAAATGCATTTGTACTTTTGCTTCTGTAGCACTTCCTACCCTCCCTCTGAGCCTTCATTCTGCTCATCCCTTCTGACACTCCTCTCACCTTTCTTCTTCACTCCTGCCTACTCTCTTTCAGTTCCCCATTTCTCTCCACCTTCTTCCTTTTAGCTCAAATTCCTGGTACTCAGGCTGAAAGAGTCTTAAGCCATCTAGATTAATTTCCCTTTACTATTTAGACCTAATCAGCAGACATGCCAGGTGTTTACTAAAGAGAGGAAAGGAGCTCTTGTCACATAGATGATGGGCTTGCCCATTTCCAGAAAATCTATGGTGGTACAGTAAAAGCATCATTACTAAAATCACATTTCCCTAGCTTCTCTGATGATTGGTGTAATTGAAATAAATTATGAATCCCACGTGTGCCACACTACCAGAAAGCAATAAAACACAATATTTATGAATAAAGATAGCAATTATCTTATTAAATCAGACAGTAATGTTATTCTACCAGAGGGCTCTTCATCCCACATTATAATCAATACTGACTATGTGTAAAGGAAAGGCTCTCACCATTACTATAACAGATTTTAAAAGGTCCCACAGAATTTAAAAGGTAAGGAAAGATTTTCTGCATTCAGCAGTTATAAGAATGAAACAATCCATTTGGCTTTTGAGGCAGAAAGTCATCCATTTTAAGGCAGATTTTTATTTCATTGCCACCAGTGTCAAGCTGATGTAACTATGGACAGCAGTATTGTTACTCCAGACTAGGAGCAACAAAATCCCAACCTTTTAAAAGGATTTTTTTCAAAGGCTGAAAGAACTTAATAAGACACCTAAGATGTTTCTGTAGCTCTGTTTCAATAAGTGGTCATTTTCTAGAGGCATAGCACACAAACTTCATCAAAAGATAATAATTAAAAATGTACAGCTATTCCTGGAACTGATATTTTAGTCATTAAAGGCAAAAGTTATCCCCAAGAAACATACATTTTGGGCCTCAGCTCCATGTCTATGTTCAGGGACAGGTATAACCAAGATTTTCAGAAACAGAAAACAACTCTGACACCTCAGTTTTGTGCCTGTTTCCTTAAGATTTATCTTCATTTTCCAACAGATGCACTGCTTTTAAAGGGGTTTTACACAGGCAACTTAAAGCCACAATACAGCTATTCAGGAAAGAGGTAAGTCAATATATTAAAACTGAGTAAGCTATATAAATGGCTTTCAAAGTATTTAACACTCTTGTTCTGAAGAAAAAAAAAATCCAAGACAATCCATTGCTTTTCAAAATTATTTTCTCCCTATTTTTCTGTGAAAAAGGGGGGGGGGAAATGACCAATGGAAGCATAAGTATAGCTATTCGGTAAGAAAACATCTATTTTAATTTTTAATTACCCCCTAAACATAAAGGAGCAAGGAATTAATAGAAACAGGATTGAATCCTGTGGCATGGAGGCAGGAATGATGCTGTCCACACTGTCTTAGGCTGATGCTCTCAGCATTTCTCAAGGAAAGGATGGGAGACATGGCACAGCAGATTCCCAAACCAAACAGCACAGCTCAGGTCTTGCTGATCATTTGAAGACCAAGAAGGGGTAGGAGGGAGGGAAAAGAGAAGAACTTGTCAGAGGGAAATGAACCCCAAGAGGGATTTAATCATCTAATAGTTTGGGGTTTGTTTTTTTTTTCTAGAGGAACACAGGGATTGTCAGTACTACCATAGAGAAAAAGTCTCAATCAGAACAAAAGCTAAACAGGAGCCCTGCATTGCAGCCATTCAAACCCACTTCACAGATGACATGATACAAACTGGGAAAGCAAAGCTGCCACTCCGAGGGCAGTCACAGCAGCAGAAGAGCTGAAGGATATGTCCCAAGGTAGCAACATCACAGCCTCAGCCAGAAACCAAGGATACTGAACTCCTGGGAACCTCTTGTTCCACTACTTAGTGTGCAAATACTCTCTCCTTTTTTCAGTTTACAACCACCATTATAAGAACAACTTTGCTTAGCAGCTTTTGCCTTGTTTTTATTCTCCTTTTTGAAATCAAGGGCACTTTTAGATAACAAGATTCATGAATGTCCCCTACTATAAATTCAGCACAAGTATTTTAACCCCGTGCAGGAACCTCTGACGCAGCTGCTCACAGTCTAAGAGAAGCAAAGCTACAAAAAAAACAAACTTCCCAGCAACTTTGAA
The DNA here is from genome assembly GCA_038090715.1 of Florisuga fusca. Classification (NCBI taxonomy): domain Eukaryota; kingdom Metazoa; phylum Chordata; class Aves; order Apodiformes; family Trochilidae; genus Florisuga; species Florisuga fusca. Next base: position 16,919,959 of record JAAWXA010000017.1, read on the forward strand.
AACCCTGGAAAAGTCCCCTGACCTCCTGTTCCATTACTTACCAGTCACAAGCTCAGCCAAAGTTCTCTGACATTTTTTGGAGTTTGCAATTCTTTCAAATAACCTTTACTAAGTCCTGTGTGAACCTACCCAGGTTTACAGCTTTAGGATTAAATCACTCAAACCTCCATGGGCTCTGTATAAAAATGAGGTGAAACCACAATAGCTTTGAGTTCTCCTTGCAATTTCAGGCTTGCTTTGAACTCAATGCACAAAGAAAAATGCACTTTAAGCCCAAGCAAGCAGCCTTTTGAAATCCTGCTCTCCTGGAGGTCTGGTAGAGAAGCCACCTCTGTACATTACTGGGAGCTTTCTTCTGTGGTATAGGGTCAAAAGGAGGGAAAACACATTCTTGCCCTTCTGACTAATAATTTTCATGTCCCAGTTTTAAATATGTGTCCATCTACTTTGATCAGTTTTCTCAGCCAAGCTCAAAGTTTTACCTCTCAGAAAATGTCTCTTTCTGCAGCCTGATGCTAAAAATACCTTATTGTGAAGTCTTGAAAGCAGCACTCATTTCCTCCACTCTTGAGGTCCATCTCCTCCTCCTCCTCCTTTTTTACCTGCCTACAATATGTCATACATCTAAGGAGCACACTGGTTACCTCATTCATATTCTAAATGCTTCCTGCCCTGCTCTTCAACACTTCAGTGTTGTAACAGGCTCTGCCTTGTTCTAGTGGCTTCAGTTTAGCTTTCCCATTAAATACCCAAGCATTCAACATTTCAATGCTTCTCTCAGCAGAGCTCTACAATCAGAGTTTATTCCACAGGTTCCACCATTTCATTCTTTTTACAGACACAGACAAAATGGAAATGTTTCTTCTGGTTATTTTCCACTGCCACTAAAACTCTAAATTTAGCCTCTGTTGATCTAACCTGTCATTGGTGACTTATTGTCCTTGAGTTTTTAGCCTAATTGTATCCTTTTGTTCCTCTCTCTCAATAAACAAACAGTGAACACATAGCAAAATAAAGGGCAAAGGGGAAATCTTACCCTTCTAGCCTATATTGAGCTTAGTTAAAATTCAAAAATGTTCATATCCTCAGGAATTCTCCAGATCAGTTCACAGTCCAGAATGCAAGGAGCCAAAAACAAGAAAACTCTAATATATATAGTTAATGATAGCACATAAAATCATAAAACTAGCCAAGTACTCCAGTTAGCCAGTAAAGACACCTTTTTTCTTTACACACACAGAAAATAACAGGTGCTGATCTGCAAGAGCATCTTCAGAGACTATGTTGACATACATGAGAGGATCAGGCATTTCATTCTTTCTTTCAGAAACACATATGATAACAAGACCACATTCTTGTACCAAACCTGGGTCCAAACTAACTGAAACTAAAATCCCTTTTTTAAAATACTGGCACATTTCATGAGTTAGTATTGGAAAAATCCTTTCTCTGACTTTCACATAAAAGGTGTTCAGCTCATACGTCTGTTTTGCTGTGGTTGTTTTGCTTTAACTTTCAACTATAAATGCAACCTGGGAACTGAGAGTGAAGTGGTATTTCTGCCCTATTTCACAAAACCCACTACCAATGAGTACCGAGTAATCAATAAGAAAGAATTAGTACTTAACTCATGATTTCATTTGTACATGAAGCAGAACAGAATTCACCTCCCTGTTCCCAAGCTACATTGAGTTTGCAGTGTTAAGATTACCCAAGTGCAAAGTCATTTATTAACAAAGTCTACAGATATGTCTTGAAGAGAAATATAGAAGACCTGATCTAATAGCCTTAAATCACTTACATGATTCTCACTGACATCGACAGCTTAAGATGGGGATCACAGAGCAAATACACCTAAGAAAAGTCACACTTTAGACATAAACTGCTCAAACCAGACTCCATGCAAAATTCAACTCTAGCCAACCACCTTTTTAGACTCTTAGATTGCTTAGAGGCAAATTATCCAAGACAACCCAAGAACTCAACACCACATTAGGCCAAGAACAAGATTTTGAATTTGCTCATAAGCAGAAGAGCAGAGTATGACCACGTGTCTGCCAAGAATATTTCCTTGCTCCAACACAGCCTTGCTAACTCTGGATTCCCTAATTGCTTCATTTTGGCAAAGAGAGACCTTTTCCAAATTAACTTTTACTGACCCTCACTCTCTCCACCAGCTTCCTAATTCTCATCATCGCCTTCCAAATGAATAATGTTTGTTTATTTCAGCTTCTTTCTAGCAAATGCTTTCCATCAAACATCTGTCCCAAAATATGTACTAGCTGGAGGGTATAAACGATGTGTTCACCCTGTTTGTCATTTCTCACTGCCAGTCTTTTCAACAGTGAGACTCTTGCAGCCAGGCAGTCTGTATACTCTGGGTGCTTGCCACAAACACAATTGCATTTTCAAGCCCCTTTTTGCTCTTGAAGGCACAACTAGATGCTGTTCTGTCCCTCCCAGGTCACAGATAACCCTTGTCAGGCTGGAGGTGTGCAGCTACCAGTCTGAAGTTTACCCAGCCCTAACTCCCATCCAAACAAGCATAATTCTTCCCTGAAACAGATACACCCTTACAGGCAAGACAATCACAAAGATTTTTAGTCTGCAAGGCTTAGGGCAGTGAAACAGCAAGAAGTCAGAGCATGAGAGTGTAAAAGAGACATTATTAATTACTATGAAATTCTACAAAGATTGTGTAGCATCACTTAACACTGAGTGCAGTTCTGGCATGGAAGAACTCTCTTCCATTAGTACAGTCTCCTGATTTTTTAGTGCCAGACACACAAAAAATGAGGTGTTTACAGCCAGATGCAAGCACTTGATAGCAATTTCCAGGACACTTTCTACACCATACTAGAGATGCTGACATTGGTCACAAGACCTTCTCAGGATCCAGTTGGATTTTGCCTACTGAGATTCATTTAAGCCAGTACCAGTGGTTCATCTGGTGACAAGAAAGAAACTTTGGCTCCTCTCCTCCTGCTCAGAGGAGACAAGAGGCTGATGGAGCTCCTGGTGAACCCCCTGGGGCTGGGGCCACTGCATGATGAACACAGATTTCACGTACTGAAAGTTGGAAGTTTATCACAGAAATCACAGAAAGGAGTTGGAAGGGACCAGAGCAGGGTCACCTACAGGAGGTCACATGGGAATGTGTCAAGGAATGCCTCCAGAGGAGATTCCACAGCCTCCCTGGACAGCCTGTTCCTGTGTTCCACCACCCTCATAGTGAAAGTTTTCTTTATGTTTATGTGGAACCTCCTATGCTCAAGCTTGTACCCATTGCCCCCTGTCCTAGGATTGGACATAACTGAGAAGAGCCTGGCTCCAGCCTCCTGGCACTGCCCCCTTACATATTTATAAATGAGGTCACCCCTCAGTCTCCTCCAAGCTGCAGAGCCCCAGCTCCCTCATCTCTCCTCACAAGGGAGATGTTCCACTCCCTTCATCATCTTGGAGGCTCTGTGCTGGACTCTTTCAAGCAGTTCCCTCTCCTTCTTGAACTGAAGGCCCCAAAACCAGACACAATGTTCCAGATGCAGCCTCATCAGGGCAGAGTAATGAATTTCAACAAGCCAAGAAATTCTGTACCATTTGTGTTTGGGAGCTTTTGGTTCACAATGAAACCTGTCCCAGGAGAGTCCAAAATATAAAGCTTAGAGAGGCAGCAACAGGATCATAGAATCTGCCAAGCTGGAAGGGACTCATCAGGACCATCAAGTCCAACTCCTGTCCCTGTTCAGGGCACCCCCCAGGATCACACCAGGTGCCTGAGAGCATCATCCTTCTGGAACTCAGGCAGGTTTGGTGCTCTGACCACTTCCCTGGGGTGCCTCTTCCACTGCTCAACCACCCTCTGGGTGAAAAGTTTTTTCCCAATATCTAACCTGAACTTCCCCTGATTCAGCTTCCTACCATTTCCCCAAGTCCTGTCCTCAGTCACAGGAGTGAAGAAATTGATGTCAGTCCCATCCCTTCTCCTCATGTTTTACCCCAGTCAACAAGGATAACGAATGCACAGAAAGACCAGAGGCAGGTCAGTACTTCACCATGTTCCCTATGGAATCAAGGCTTCAGCTGGAAGGAAAGCAAAGTGCCACACAGAGAGGGGTGGAAGGATCAGGGAAAGGATGCAAGAAGGCTCAGTCCCACCTCTGGTGTACAATAGCAGCTGCTAGTAGGACCTGTCAAAATAAAGAAACTGTAACTGGGCAGCATCAAAGCTGAGGAGGAAGGAAAAGAATGGCAAATAACAGCAAGCACAGGTAAAGAGTGGTGCAAAAGTGCCATCTACACTTATAACCAAGGACAGCACTTAAGGAATGCATTAACATTCTCAGGTGATAAGCACATACACTCAGAGTGTTGGAGCATTTTAACATATCTTGAGTGGCCTGTTAAAGGAGGAGGACATGTAGTGCTTCATAAATTAAATCAAATACATTATGGAATCACATTTATTTTTATCTGAGCTGACACCTCTTGAATTTTTTTTAATCTTAAAAAAAAAAAAAAAAAATAGATATGCCCTGCAAAGCCATCGATTTGTCAAGTTTAGATTTTGAAATGCACACAAAATTTACACCCACTGAACATATTTTTATACCCACATAAAAATCCATTCTGGCAGTGTTTTGCCAATATGTCATCTATAAAATTTTGTTTAGACTTTTATATATGTATATATATTATACAGGGGGCTAGGATTGCTTTTCTGTGGAAGAGCTTTTCACCTTAGTCACACGAGGCATGCTCTCAGCATCACTTTGCTCATATTTGAGGTCTAAAGTCATCCAGGTGAAGACAAAGAGTGACCACGTCATCCCTAAGCTGGATTTTAATTCTGACTACAAGTTCAGTGGAGACCAGTTAGGCTCTGGGTGGTCCTCCCTGGGCAGACAAAGGTCTGCATTCCTTCCAGTGACCATGGCTGGCTGGCTGCTCCATTTTGTGATGTGGGCACCTGGAGATGGAGTAAGGATCTTACTGGCCAGATTGGTTACTCCTACAATGGAAAACTGCAGCTGAAGTCTGTCTGGCAGCTTCACCATTACAGCCCCACACTCCTTGCTCATGGCACTCGTGCTTGTGTGTTTTCACTGCAGAAGGAAACACTGGGGAAAGAAACAATCAACAGCACAGCCAAACCTTACCCCATCACATCACCTTCCTGCAAATGTCTCTGGAATATTCTCCAGAGCATTCCTGCTCCAGAGCCACAGTGCAGCCTTTCATCTCTCTCTATGCACAAGGCAAACTGTCATCCCCCCAGAACAAAAACCCACAGACATAGAACTCAGTGTAACAGCCAGCAGATAAAAGATATGGAGGCAGCTGCATCTGGTGTTAATTTGGGGGAGGAGCTGGGAGAATGTGGCATATTTTACAATAGTAACCTATAGATTTCTTACTTGAATGTAGAGTACAGAAAAATCCCTTTTAAAGATATCCTGAATATTATTGTAGTAGAAAACAATAACACAGATATGCCTGTTTTCTTCTAAAGCTAAGTACCTGTCACATCCTGCTTGGTTCTTTTTATTCCCTCACAGGTTCTATTTGATTAGTGAGACATAACTTATGAAAAACAATTTCAAAGGCTGTACACTACCACATTCATTTTTCCAAATGTTGCTTTTAATGCTTTCTGCACACTCTGCGGTGTCCTGGGTTTTGTATTAAATAACCACAGAAATCATGTGATACAGCTTCAATGAACAACCAACACAGATATGATTATATGATCCAGGGAAAAAAAAGCTTTTATGCTTCCTCTGGGCCAGGGCTGTGTGGTCTCCTTCCCTTTGCTGCTGGGTACTTTGTACTCCTGTCTGCTTACTACCACCAAGACAGTAATTTCAGAGGATCTACATGGTAGGTAACTTGGCAACACTACAAGCCAGTGAAAACTACTTTCATGTTACAACTTGCCTTTAGCTGGACAGATGCATATGGATTTAGGGCTGGAGTTAGAACTGTGTCTCTGTGTCTCCATTGACTATACACACGAAGAGTTATTTGTCAGCTCCCGCAGAGGTCACCTAACTCACAATGCACTCCAAGACTTTATTGACATCCTTAGGCACTCAAACCCCTGGTTTATTTCCTTCTCTTGTACTTATGCTGACACTTGACACACCCGAAAGGAAAACCTTTGTCCATAGAATAGGCACATGAACCAATATATGAAAAAAGTCACAAAGAGCAAAGCTGTAAAATCTCTTTCTCTTCATTTCACTGTGACAGATCATGCTGTCATACTCTCTTTTTTTGGCACAAGTAAAAGCAAGATTGTTCAGTTTTGGGTTTCAGATTTTGTCGTGCGTGGTGAGAAGCTCCTGGCACCATCTCTCACTTCCCTGTTTTCAGTTTCATGCACTGAAACACAGGAGAGCTCAGCTGCAGACCCCCCAGACCCTTACTCCATTCCCTTTCCTGGGGATCTGAGCCCACACACAGAGGCCCTGGCAGGCACCATGCTGCATTTATGCATAAAGAGAGAGAGTAAACCAACAAAAATTTAGTAAACCAGCAAAGAATGACTTTTCTTAAAGGGTGAGACCATGTCCTGGTTGGACAGGACATTGGGAACCCAGCAGAGTTTGAGCCAAGCCTGAACCCAGATCTAAGAGCAGTCTACCACAAGGCACTCCTTTCAAACTTAATTAGTGAGAAGGCTGAAAATTAATCTATTAGTATTTGAAACTGGCACAGCCAGCTGAAGAGCAGGTGCCCTCATTAATTTAAAGCACACTTGTAACTTGCTGCTGTAGATTTTCTCCATCACAGTGTCCTTCACTTCCATAGCTCATCCCTAAACACCTCCAGACACAAAGCTTTTTCAGCTCCAGTGTGATCTCACCTGGGCAGTTCTTGTGCTCCTCCATACCTGTGTACTGTGGGAGGGTATATATGTATTAGGTAATTAAATAACCAAGCACAGATTTGTGGGCATAAAGTGAGTGACAAAAGGATTTGAAGCCTAATTTTACCTAGCCTTTAAGGAATTGTTATAAATCCAAACTGTAATTCTTGAGAAGGGGACTTCAAATCTCAAGATAGACAAATTGAATAGCCAGCTGCAAGAAGAGTAAATTCTGCCCCCGTTCCTGCCCTTCCCAGCTGTTAGCCAGGTATCCCTGAGCACAATCTGATCCCAGGAAGCTGAGCTAACAGGAGACAACTCACTTTTTTTTTTTAATTCCCTCCCAGAATTCATTTCTTTCCCCCCACAATTCAGCTCAAGGATTCAGACAAGCACTAGAGCTGGAGCAAGGAAGTAGAAGGCAAGAGGAGGCCGTGGTAGAGAGGGACATCTGCTCATTACTGTACTTGAGCTCTATTTCCAAAGAGAATAACTGAAAATCAAGGACAAAACTACTTGAAAATAGAATAAAATCAGGCCCAGCATAGACTTCTCCAAAATAGATTCAGTGTACTAATAGCAAGCTGAGAGACAAGAATATTTGCAGCTCATTTCCACTGACATTGCCTTGACTGCATGTTGATATGATGCAGGCAGGAGATGTGATCTCCTACACCATGGACTTCACCTGCTTTCCTTGCTATAACTTTTGAGGCTGTTACAGAGGCTCCAGTGTATAATAATTAACTTCTGAAAGTGGAGGCTTACAAATGGCATTGTTTGATTTGCAGTACATTTCACTCCATTTGTCTTCTGCGTAGAGAATTCCTAAGGAGAATGCTGACAAACAAGCAGCATAAGGTCTCTGTATTATTAAAATTTAAAACACATGCTGCATACACAGAATGTCAAAAGAATATGTTAAGTATGAGTAAGAGTCAGGCAGCTTGATCAGCTCTTGGCTGTGCTGGTGCAAAGCTGAGGGAGCTGCCAGAGTTACACTGGCTCCTTGTCACCACAGAGGATTTTTCCAGCCACTCAAGTCTAGATGTTTCCTCTTCAAACTCATGCAGCTCCCATATTACAGTGGGTTCATGCTGATAATCCAGAAAGCAGTGTAAATCTTGGAGGTTTTGTTTGCTCTAAGGTGTTGCCAGAACCAGGACATCCCAACTGTGACCCCAGGTGATGGAAAAGCAAGGAGGAAATGAACCTGCTGACCATGAGCTCCAACTCCAAGCAGAGTGTACCAAACAGGTCCAAAGCACCCTTCAAAATATCCAGGTCTGCATACTCACTTCCTGCAGCTCAGGAACCTAACCCTAGCTGCTGTGCAGCCTTTTACACATAGGAAAACCTTGTTGCAGGTACCTCACCTGGCTTTCACTTGATCAAAATGATTCTTTCAATCCCTCTGAGAAAATAAATCTCAAAATCAGAAGATAAAAACATTAAGAGATAGAGGATCAATTCCACTTACTTAACTGAATGGACCCAGTGTTAGTGACAGTTTGTATCTTACCCCTTTTCTCTGATGCTTTGTCAGGGAACAGGAATTAAAATACACATTGATTTCTAAGAACTGGATTCTTACTGGCAATAATTAAGATTAGCTCCTTTCACCTACAGCAAGTAAGACTGTGGATTTCTGTTTCCAACTTAAATTCAGTTTCTCCCACTCAAGAAAGATGCACGTTCAAGCTTTGTATTCCCTTTGGCTTGTTTCTAACACTCAGCTCACCACCTACCTGCTGTTAGGGGCAATTGATCACTGAAGAACAATTGTGCTTTATATAGAAAACATAAGAGAGCTTTTCCAAACCATAAAATGCCTCAGTCTTATAGAAGACAACCAAAAAAACCAACAAAAAACCAAAAACAATTAAAAAAATCCCTAAAGTTCATTACAAATGCTGTTCATAGCTACCTCTGGTTTCACTTTATATTCATTTGTTGCTTTTGGGGTTGGGATTTTTGCTTGTTCACTTTTTCCAATAACCCCAGAATGTCAAAGAAATTTGGGATTAAAAGAGGCTTAACCCCAAAATGAGAATTTGTTGATGCCATTACTGTGCAGCAGCAGAGCCAGAAGTCACCATTGTGATGCCCATTGACAATAGTTAATAGCAGAATGTCACAGATGTGACAGCACGTGCAGTGCTGCAGCCACAAACAAAACGTCCAAGGCAATTCCCTTTACTGCACATTCATTCTGGGAGTAAATGAAAATGGATAGAATTGCATTTTTATACCAATGCTATGGGGAAATCTTGCTCTGCTGGAGCTGGGCATAATCTGTGCCACCTAAACTGAGTTGGTTTCACTGTACAACTTCACTGCAAAAATAGTAAATTCCTGAGTTTCTTGTGTGGGTGTTGATTTGGTTTGTTTTCCTCCAAAGAAGGATGAACAATCAGAAGAAATGTAGCACACAGGTAGGTCACTGTCCTTTTGCAACCTTTTCCATTCTATTTACACTTCTTGAAGTGATACTTAATCCTTTTAGCCAAGTTTTCCTATAGCAGGTGTTAATTTTTAGAGCCTTGGGGGAATTTGTGTTAATTTTTTTTTTCCTTTTCTAATGACTTGCTGTGCAGAGTTTGCTTTTGCTGACAGTTACTCCTTTCATAGGAATTCCCTTAAGTGAACTCCAGTGAGTTACTTTTTATACTCCTGAGCTGCAGCATGGGTTGGGAAAAGATGCACCAAGAGGCACAGAGATTACAGCAAAAATGGGATCACCCAATTTTCCTGCATAAATCCTTTTCAGACCTCCAACATCTCCCTCTGTTAATGTAAACCATGCACAAAGGGAAGCATAAAAACTTCAGTGAGAAAGGCCTTAAATATTACTACTACAGGGAATTTCAACAATTTCCTGGTTATCCACCAAGCAGGAGAGCTAATGTAAAGCACAGAGCTCAGAGCAGGCACTCTTACAAGAGGATCTGTTGATGAACTCAATTTATGAGCCCAGCTACTTTTTAAAGGCAAAGGAGCTGGTGCTCCAAGCATTACCACTGTATTTCTGTAAATGGTGTCACTTTCCCTAGGACTGTAATTGCTGCTTCTGTTTGAATAACTGCTGGTAAATTCTTTTTACCAATAAACTCTATTGTCAATGTCAGATTGATAGTACTTTTGATATCAGCTTTAAAAAATAAATGTGATTCATTCATCAACAAGTTTTAATCGATACCTCCAAAATTTATATTCAGAAAGCATCTTCTCTTTGCTTTTAAACAAATAATTTCATCATAACCTGCTTCTCAGTAAAACTACAATAAGTTTTCACATTATATTACAGGAGCAATGGCTATTCAGTTCTAAATAATGGCTTCTTTGCTAGACAAGTCAATGGAAATTGATTTGTTTCAGCCTCCTGTGCTCACACACACAAAGCCCACGTACAACAATGCTATTGACTTCTGCAAACAGTGTTCAACCTTGCATCCTCAAGGACTCAGGGCAAAATTTTTAAATCATTCCCTCTCCTGCACTGTACCCTTTATGAATTGAGGCTGCATTTAAATGTCAGTCTCTGGCAATAATCCTATCAGGAGAAAATTTGTCACTGAATCGAAAATCTACTTTATATTGAAACATACACCCCAGAATTGGATAGAAGAAGGAAGAAAATTAAGATGTATTGAACTGCAAAATAAAAGCATCGACTGTACACTTGGTAAAAGGAAATGGGCTCCAGCACCCTGTCTGTGCAAGAGTTTTGGCTCACAAGCCACCCTATGGGCTCCCCAGGCTGCCTGCCAAAAAGCTCCCATCTGCACACAAAGGGTTCTGCATGGCAAACAGGCCTTGCCCAGCCCTGGGTGCACTGAATATTTTCTCTCTTCTATAAACAAGAACATTTAAAAACAATTAAAACAAAGATTAGGGATATCAGCACAGTAGAAGCATTAAGTGCAGTATTGAAGAGATAAGAGTCCATATACTCCATCAAAATCCAGGTTTATAAGCCCTGGAAATACAAATCAACTCTTTTCACATCCTTTTAATCCTTCCTTTCCTGTTTAAGCCTGATTATCAACTTCACCCCTCTCTATCCAAATAAAACACATCATCATTGTTACGTTTTGCATTTCAAGCACACTGTAAAAAAAAAAAACAAAAAAAAAAAGCTGTCAAAAGTCCATGTCTGAATGCCTTCAAGGCTAAAGCTTGACCTCAGGTTTTTTAGCCACCCCCTCGCATAATTTATTGGTCCCAACTTGTTCTACTCCATTTTGATTTTTATCTAACATTTCAGAGAGCACCTTTGCCACCTGAGAGGCTCCATGAGAGCAGCTTTGTTCACACACACCACAGCAATACTTTCACTTACATTTCACACAATACCAAGTGTCTAGCAGTATTAAGCCTCAGTATACATATGATAAAAACCTCTGAAGTGGGCACTTGAATATGTTTGATGTTGGCTAATCCTCATCCAAAAGGGATAAACAGGTGACTTGTGTTGTTGTTGTTGTTCCTATTATACCAGTGCCAACTCTGCATTATTTACTAGTTCACTGAGCTAAGTGACCCAACACAAATCTGAAGTGTGGCAGAACTCAGTCTTGTGCTACTCCTTTGGCTTTTCCTGGGTTTTCTTCTAAGCCCAAATAAGAAATCACCATGCCTGTGCAGTGCAGAGCAGGACGTGGCATTGGTCAGGTCTTGGTCTATCATGCACAAGGATGGGTAACAGCAGGAAACAAAAATGACCAGCTGACCATAAAACTTGGGTTTAGTTGAAAGCAAAGTGTTGAAATGCAATCTTATCCACTCAGTTTATCAGCATACTTTATCATGAAAAGGACAGTTAATATAATTAATACAATTATACATAAAACATGTGTAATCCTGGGAAAGGAGAGGATACCCTCTGGGTCACCTCAGCTGGAGGCTGGGCCTCCAGAAACCCTGATGGTCACCTCTGTGAACCATAAATCCTTTTACTGTGCAGATAGATGTTTTCACTGATGCAGTGTGGACTGATAGGAAACTACTGTACCAGACAACAGCTTTCACAGATTATTCAGCAGTGCTCCAAGGACAGATGAAGAACCTATGAATGCCAACAGAGATCATTTGATACATGACTAAACTTCCCTCCTCCTTTCTTCCTTCCCTACATTTTTTTTTGTTTTGTTTAAATATTTACAGATGGACTGCCTGACTCAGAGCAAAGCTAAGGTACCAGACTGACTCTTGAACTACCCACTGGTCTGGTAAGAATCACTTCAAGGCCTTAAATTTAAGTCTGCATGAGAACAGCCTTTACATAAGAAGTGAAGCCAGAAATAGAAACCACTTTGGAATGCAGCTGTACATGTTGATGTGAGTCCTCTTGGTATTATCACTGAGTGTTATTTTGAGATAGCCCTGATTTCTTTTCCTAATTTTCAACCAGTTCTGTTCCAGTTATTTCACAGAAGAAGCTGTACTTAACTAAAATCCTATTGAGAATTTTCCTGAGAAAATACTGTCCTTCAGTTTCTCCCTTCTGACAGAGAGAATACAACTTTAATAAACTAAATTAATAAACATTTTCAGTAAATGTGAATGCTCATAGAAAGGAAAAGGGAGGGGGGACAAAAAGGAGGGGGAAAAAAAAGGAGGGGGAAAAAAAAGGAGGGGGAAAAAAAAGGAGGGGGAAAAAAAAGGAGGGGGAAAAAAAAGGAGGGGGAAAGTGTTTCCACTGCATCTGGAGCTTTTTTCATCTCATGGCTCTCCAGGTCCTTCACTTTCCATGGTAATCTCACATATAGCAGGCACTGACTCAAGGTCAAATTACTGTAATGTGATTTTAATGTTGCTTTTAGCTTTGTTTTTTTTTTCTTCTGACCACTGAATGCCACCTGAGGTGCTTCTCTTCTTACAGACAATTTTTTATATCACCACATCACATATATTAACATTTTGTCACTCTCTACCCATATTTACTGCTGTGTTCCAAAACTCATTTCTTCCTCCAGGTTACAGAATAATAAGCATCCACTTGCTTCTCATAAATGGCCTTACAAGTATTTAAAATTATTCTTTCCTTTTTCTGATCTAACCTTGCCTTTCTCTTCTGTCATTTACTTGAGGACTGCTTTATTGAAATAAGAAGTGTCCCCTTTTGACTGACATCACCTGAAGCAATATGCTCATCAACTGGAAACCAGTTAGAAAACAAAAGACTGGACCCTAAACCACCAAGGCAACAAAAACCTCTCACATATCAGAAATGCTGTTTCCAACTCTAAGACAAGAAAACGACTGAAAGGATTTGGAGAGATGTCTTTATAGTTTTGGGTGGCTATGTTTAGTAAGGACAGAGAGGGGGATTTGACAATGAATGCTGATTATAAAAGCAAAATTAAAGAATTTGCCTTGTCTACCTGGCTGAGAACCTAAAAAGCCTGTAAGTAAATAGGATTATTCATCACAATTGTTTTCCTGTATATTTCTGGGTGTTTGGGTTGGATTTTGTTTTGTTTTCCATTGAAAGTTTGGAGAAACACAATATTGTCTACAATAGCTGCAAAAGGAGGAGCTTGGAGACCTGAAACTTCAACCCATCCCCTTCCGGAACAACTTTAAACACAGAGTAACTTTTTATTTCTTTTTATCTTTGAGGGACTTCCGTACTTGGAAGCTGCAGCAGAGGCAACATTGCAGTCTCACCATTCAGTATTTTATAAAAACATCAAGTTTAACATTTAAATTAAAACTTTAGTCCTCGGGTCCTTCAGTCCAGGAGAGAAAATGACACAGCCATAACTCAAAGGGTCTGGGTGTAGAAAGTAAGTCTAAAAATTAACTTTAAAAAAAATAATAATAGGAAAATGTATGTTTGATTATGCAGAGCAGACTGTGCCTGAAAGCTTGGCATGGGCAACACTGTGCCAGAGGAGAGCAGGAGTGTAAGCACACATCACCAGGGGGATGCAGAAAGAAACAAATCTCATTGAGATGGATGAAACCAGGCAGAGCAGGTGAACAGAAAGTGAGTAATTAACAGCCTGAATAATAATATCAATGATGAAATCTAAACCTGCAACTGACAATAACCAGTGGGAAACTTATTAATACCCAGGTGCACCTAAGATGAATTTTTTTTTTCCTTTCTTTCAGAGTGAAAGAAAACCATCAACTCTGTACATAAATCTTCCCCACAATCTCACACGCTGAGCAGTGTGTGAACCCCAGCAGTGGGGAGGCAGCTTCTTTGTGACAGCAGCTGCTCTGTGCCATCATGCTGCTAATTATTTAAAACATGGTGTTAGAATTCACAGCACTGTGCAGTTTATCAGTCCAAAGTAAGCAACAAGAGAGGCATGTCTTGATCCTAGGAAATGATGAGCAATTTATGGAAATGTTACCTCTCTCATTCTCTGGGGGAAAAGGTGCTGTTTCACCTGTGTGGCAGCCAGCTCTTCAGAGGGAGAACTGGATGCTAATGTTCAAATCCTCACAAAGAACACAAAGTTTCTTTTGGCCAAAACCAAAACACTGCTACCAGTTAAATGCAACCCACTCCTGCCCAATGAATGTCTGTAACATCCCATCAGCCTTTATTATTTCACACCTTAGATATCAGGTGCAGAGGAAAGAAATGCAAAGTTCATTACTCCTAGTAATGAAGGAGTTAACAACCCAAGCACTCAGAAAAAGAAACAAAATACTTTGTTTCCTCCCCTTTGTCACTATTTTGTAATCTAACCTTTGCCATGAATTAATTTCTGGAGGTCTCCATTAAAACTCTTAACATTTAGGCTAAAAGTTCAGCATAAACTCAGGGTCACTGTTTGCAGGGCTCCCTGAGCAAGAAGTCTTATTGCTTGGAAGTAACCATGAATGTTAAAAGGTACAAGGCAAGTATAATCAGAAAATGAAATAAAAAACTAAAAATATCCCCGTGATCTATGAATGTAGCCACGGTGTCTGACAAATTCAATTAAATCTGTCATACATCATTCCTGCAATGTTATTGATAGAGACATGGCAGTATTGAATTTTAATTATTCAGCTAGTATTGATCCCACAATAATCTGGTGAATATCATCTCAGGTTGTCAGTACCCCTAGGAGACAGCAGCTATTATCTAATTATAAATCACACTGTGTCACTTGATAAAAGGTTAGGGCTTTTTTTTAATTTTTTAATTTTTTTTTTTTTTTACACGTTTTTACAGTCAGATTCTCATGTATAAATCAGAGTGACATGACTGTCTGCAAATGCTAATTATTTTCCTCTCATTGAGCAGCTATTCCATTACCATGATGGACTCATAAAAGTGAGCTCTCCGTGCATGTAGCAAATTCCCAGAAACCCAGCAACAATTCAGGAACTGGGATTTCAGATTTTTATTCCGCATTGACCTTGAGCATCAATTTTAACACTTTGCAGGGTTTGCATTTCCCCCAAGGAGAAGAGTGGGACAATATTTGCAGTACCCACTCATTAAACACAGATTCTCAGAGGAAAGCTGCTGAACAGCAGCAAACTGTCCTTTTTGCCTCTTCTATGGAGACCAAGAGGCAGGATAGTAATCCTGCAGAGTTTTCCTTTGCCCCTGCTGCTGTCACCAGGGAACTGGATGGCTGACACTCTCAATTTTCTTTTTCTCCCCTCAGGCTCCAGTTTATAAATCCACTCAGGACAACAGGAGCACGTCACCTTGCAGTGACAACAGTGTAAGAGGCAGGGATGGCACCCCAAGGGCACACAAACACCCCATACCTGTGCACAGCAGCACCCAGGATTCCTGTGGCAGCTCCTGTTGCATTCCCTGCCTCCATCCATCTTCTTTTGCCGTGTTCCCTGTTTTGGGGGTGCCAAATGAACCCACGTTCACTGTCACTCACAGAAGACACCTGCTCCCTGTCACTTTGCTGCCCATTCTCATGCCTTGCAGTGCCAGGATGCTTCTTGTTTGGGTAAGCAGTGCTCCTGTAAGCTCATTCCTTGGCCTCTGGTGAGGAAGTCCTGACAGATGAGGACAGCTGTGATATACTGCTGAGATAACAAAAACACCCCAAAGCTTGAGGTAATCTACCATTATTCAGCAACCTTGAAATAGGCACTCAAGGAAGTCTCCAGCAGTCCTTTACAAACCTTCCTTCTTTATAACATGGAAAAGACATCCTTACATCCAAAGAGATGCTATGAAATCTGGTAATTTGGGCCCAGAGGAGTGTGCATTCCCCAATGGCAGACCCATTCCTAGCAAGCAGTTTTTCCCTTTTATGACAATTGGCTCAAACACCTCCACTGATCAAAAACTGCAGCACTTCTGGGTGGGTAGAGAAGTTCCAGCATATTTACTGCTTCAGAGATCACAACTGAGCTCCTCCAGCTCCATGGAGAGACCCAAGGGCAAGCAGTGCAGCTCCCCAGGTAAGGGAGGCAGAGGGAATCTTTACACACAATCCAATAGCACGGGACAGGCTGGATCCCTGCAGGGTACAGTTATGAATAAGGAAAGAGGGCAATAAAAGTGCCTGATGATTGCTCCCTAAAATACAATGACTCAAACAACTGCAGTGCTGGTCTGTAATAAAGGTAGCATTCAGTGCCATTCTGGGACTCCTTTTTTTTCCCCCCTTACACATGCCTTCAACTTTATGATACAGAAATAATGATAAAATAAATGATCAGCGACAAATGGCCCAAACTGAGAACATGAAATCTGAAAGGGGAGGTTAAATATTTAGGAAACTGTAAATGTTCTCCTTAAGTTTTGAATTTGGTCTGATTTGAAAATGTCACTATTGAATCAAGGACAATTTGGAGACTAGAGGAATTTTACAGCTGAAACAAGGGACATTTTGGAAAATCAGGTTCAAATGAGAAACACACCCAGGAAAGCTACAGCCTGGTGCTCACTGCAGTCTGCAAACCCAAGTGGGCTGGGGGACTCACTTCATTTTGTCAGCAGACATTTTTACACTTGTACTGGATGCCTCCAAAATTGTGACATTTTCTGCAGCTAATGGATTTCAGACACTCCTCAGGGAGACCAATACAATCCTCCATTCCCTAAGACTGCCCTGAGCTGAAGGATCTTTCAGGAAAAAAATACATTATCAGCAACAGCCTCAGACTGTGCAATTTGCAGGGGTGAGGGACTGCCAGGGTCCCCTTGTATGTGCTACAACCAGAGACTTGCAATAATACCAGAAGTTTTTATTCTTTGGGGGACTGAGTTTCAGTTCAAAGGGAAAATTGGCGTGGAATAACACAAATAAATCCTTTCTTTTCATTTGACAGAAAGCTAAAACATGAGGTAGCATTAGAAGCTGCTCTGGGTAACCTTTGCTAACCCACTCGTAGCAAGTCTGGGTGACATCAGCACTGTGTTCACTTCCAATTGCTTATTCACCTTTATTTTCATTCTTTTAATTACCCCTAAACTCTCCCTAACAATGCAGCATGACTAGACACTGAAATTAAGAGAAAAGCATCTTTGTCTTTTCTCTTTACATAGCACTGAAGGAGTGTATGTGTGTCATCCCTTTATTTATTTTTTTTAAGTATTTGAGGATTATAAAAATTTAAAAATTAGTAATTGCTTTCTGCTCCATTTCTCTGGAGGCAGAGCAGACAAACCCATATTGGAATCCAGATTCTTCTCACACCTTCGTGCAGGTTCCTCGAGGCTCACTCAGTGATACCAACTTCTCTCCCTATATGCTGTCATTTTCATTCTACAGCTAAAGCTGAATTCAGTAGTTCCAAGCCAAAGGCCATAACAGGGACACCAAAATTAAAAATTCTCCTCGTGTGAAAGGCGAGGGTGGCTGCCTGAATCACAGCAAACCCCATTTCTTCAGCTTCTTGTACTAACACTACAGGGTTAGGTCAAGAAAAGCCACATGCTCCAAAATTTCATTCATAGGTTGCTGGCTGGAGCCTTGGGAAGAGTCTCTAACTCCCTTAGATCTTACCCCACACCATCTGCCACAAGATTCACCACGACCTATAACAGCCCAGGCAAAAAAAATATGGAAATTTAACCAAGGATACAGAGAGTGGTGTTTGCTCTGAATTATGATAGGCAGCTGGTTGTGAGCCTTGACTCACCCTCAGAGCCCCACCTGAGATTTCCTAACCCAAATGATCACAGGGCTGCTTTTCACTCCTCTGATAACCATAGCTCTGCTGCAAGATTCTCCAGGAATATTCAGATGCCCCAGTCCTGCTACATCTCAGCATTCTTCTCCAGTGCCTCAACTGGATTTTCAGAACTACTTGGGTCTTTTATTCCTCCTAAAAGCTTGTGGGATCACACACAACATTCAGTGAGTTGAATGATCTTATTTACTGTCTTGTGCTGCAAGATCCCTTCCAACCACAGGACAGGATTAAAAAAAACCCCACAAAAAGCAACAGGCTCAATCAGCCCTGAATGGACAAGGACAGCACAACCTTGATCATAGTTGAGTGATGTTTTATGGCTCAGGACAGGAAATGGAAAAGACTCCATTTCAGACAGAATGATAAGCTGCATGAATCGAGTGAGGTGTTTGCTATAAAATGACTTATTTCTGCCTCTGTGAGTGTTTATCTATAAATAACATCACTGCCATTTGGGGTTTTTTCTCCTCCTGATGGCCCGTGCTGCAATTATACTCACTTGACCCATTCCTCTACCACAGCTGACCTGTGCAGGAACTCCTGCAGTAACCCCATCTTCTCTGCCTTTTCCTCACAGATCCACACCAAACTGCAACCTGGTGAAACCACTCTGTCACTCAACAATGCAGCCAGAGACCCAGCTCCTCTGAATCCTCCAGGATTACTTTGCTCAATCTGTTACACTCCAAGGGTGAAGAGTTACTGCTTTCCATCCACTTTCTTTTTTCTTGTCTGTCTTCCCTTTTCTATGTTGAAGGAAATGAAGCCACATCCATTCCAATTATTACTACTATCTAAACCCTTGCCAGTAACAAGGCATATGGACAGCTAAACATGCACAAACTAATCAGCTTTTACTGCCTGATAGAGTGTCACACTTGTCGTGTTCCCTGATCAGCTGAGCTTATTAGTTCACTGCATATGATGGCTACAAATTTGCATCTATTATCCATTGTCTGGAGATTTAAAAGCTTCCTGTTCTGCAAAGATTATCCATCAATGGAGGCAATTCTTAAGGCAGAGAAAAGAATGTTAGTTCAGTGCTAGCTTTGCTAGGCAGGCCTGGTTGGATTTATCATCTTAATCTGTTACTCTGACTGAAACTACTGCAGCTGTTTTTATTCAGCTATCTCAGAACTGATTGGCAATGTATTAGCAATAACCACACTAAATGCTTTTCTGAATCCTTAAAGACAGAAGTCAAATGGGACTTCTTTTTCTTTGGTTTAACAAGAATTCAGCATGTGCTCATAAAACCAAGTAGGTACCTGAGCAGATGAGAAGAACCATTGAGTGGTGCAGTCTCTGGCAGTTTAAGAACTTGTTTTATCCTGCCCTGCCACTGCCATGGCATCTGGGGCTCAGCTCTGGAGGGAGGTGGGGGGCAGCAGCAGACAGGGGAGGCTCTTGCCCCTTTGCAGATCATGGGCAGCCAAGAGAATGTTTTGCTGATTTACCTCCCCAAGAGAGAAACCAGGGCTTTAATTGTTCTTCATTTTACACCTTTGAGGAATAGAATAAAGGTGAAAAATCCCCTTTAAAGAGTTGGTTAGAGCTTTTTCTCCCTCTCCTCCCCTTGGAGGCCACGTTATTTCTGCCATCCCACTGCCCAGTTTTGGTGAAGCAATCCATCCTCTATCTTTAAATAACTTCATATGACTTTTTAATTATCTTTTTTTTATTATTATTAATTAAAAAGCCCTTTGTCATGTCCTAATCTGCAAAGTTTTCTTCTGATGCTTTTTCTTCCCACCTTGTCCCCTCCACACTTCAGCTGGCTCATGTTTTGGGGTGGTTGTTAAGGAATCACTCTTTCCCTAGAACATCTAACATGTTTCTCCTCTTCAGCAGGACACAAGAGATGCTAAAATGTGACTCTCCTCCTCCCCAGTGCACCACTTGTCATACTTCATTTCATTTCCAAGAGATTCTGAGGACAATTCTACTCACTAACACAGGCCTGTGGTGCCTACTACTCACTAGTGGTGCCACACTTGACACAGATACACATTCAATCTCCAAAAATAAATTATCAGTAATCTTTATCCATTTACACATTCCAAGCAGGGGAGGAACAACTGGAAATCAGAGCCAAGCAGTTTATCTTGCAAGAATCAGGGCTAGCCTGATTCTATATTGTTGATTCAATCTGGCTCCATTTTTTCTTGCTACTGCCAGTCTCTTTTCTCTCTCATTATTACCTTCAGCCAGAAGAAAAAAAAACAAACCAGAAATAAAAAAGGCTGATACGTATTCCAGCCATAAATCAGCAAACACAAGACAGTACATGAGTATTCAGGCTGGCATCTTCCTAAAGAGATTGTGGCAAACTTGCTTGGCCTTCAGCCACTTTAAACTCTTGCTTAATCATCTCTGCAATGCATTTTTGGTTGCCATTCTGCCCTTCCAAGTGAGTGTAGGTAGTTAGAGTAATTGTGCTGTCTAACAAGTCAGAAAGAGGGAATTACCTGCCCTTTGCTTTCTGCTCAGGTCAACTAATCCTCAGAGTGGTCAGACAAGCTGCAGAATGTTGTAGACAACTCACACAAGGCAGGCAGAGGGGCAAATCCATCCCAGGACTTGAGGCTGCCTCCAAATCCAGAGCAGGAGGCAGGAGTAAGGGGAGAGGGACAATGGGAGCACCAGTGCTGGTGGGTGCAGGAGCAGGCCAGGGGCCTGCAGCAGTCACCAGGAAAGCTGAACAATTACCTTCATTCTCTCATTGCTCTGCTCAGAAAGTGTGGGGCTACAGATTGAAAGTGTCAAGAAATGAGATGGCAACTGGCAATGTAACTCTCCACTGTATTTGCAAAGATTATACAATTTCTCTGATTCCTTCCCCGTTTCCAAGCAGATATCCCTGATCAGAGGCAAATGGGAGTATAACAACAGAGAGACTGCAAAGCTCAACATGTTTAAGGTGTTTAATGCTGCAGCATTTAGTGATGTTTATTCAGGCACTGGTGATGCTGGGGCTGCTGCTGAATAAACACACCTGCTTGGGCCCTTACTTACCCCAGGCCTAACAAATACTGTCCTGAGCAGCACTGAAACAAACCAAAAGCAATAGCAAGCACCTCTGCACTGAGGCCAGGGAGTGCCAGGGTTTCTGGCAAAAGCATGAACTCTCCATAATGGGTTTCTTGAGAACCAGCAACAAAAAGTAAACCAGCAGAAATATCGAGTTAATTCCCAGTGATCATCTACTTCAAGGTTATGTGATGAAAGAACATCAAGAAAAGTAGCAACAGTTTTGTTGGTTTCTGAGATATCCCTTTGCCATGTCTTGTCATGAATGAAGGCAGAGGCACCTAACAGGTGGAGGAGAAGAAATGTTAACTCCATTACACAGGTACAGATGAGTGGTCCAGCAAATTGTGCAATATGAGATCATTACTACTTTTAATCCTGTTGAGGCAACTGACCTATGCAGCTCAAGCAAGCATGGCCATCCTTGACCACGAGGGATTTTAGAGTCATGATAAAATTACAGTAATTTTTCTAGAAAATCTCTCTTAGAGCACACAAATAAACCAGGATGAGCCAGGGCTCCCAGACACTATCATTTTATATGAAAACTGTAAAAGACACCGTGTGAAGTAATATCCTCTATTTCTGGACCTCAAAAGAGAAAGATGGGAAAACAGTTCTCTACCAACTTAGTGACTGGAAAGCTGAAGCAAAAAAAGACCCACAGCAGTCAGTGGCCTGGTGGCTCATTCCAGCAGTTCATTCCCACATTGCACTGCCCCATGAGACTAGGCAACTAAATATTTATAAGGGAAGAACAGAAGAAGTATTTAAAATAGAATATTTAAAAAAAAAAAAAAAACAGTCTTTTACCCATTAGCAATAAAACTCCCCTGCTATTAAACAGTCTGTGACCAAGGGATGCTGTGTATTCTCAGGTCTTTTTCACCCAAACTACTTAATTCCAGGGGGATTTAGCTTTACAAGTTTAATTTGGTCTGAGAAGGTAACAAAAGAGAAGCTGAGACTATTTCACTTTATGGTTCTGCTCATGAGTACAGAGCTGCAAGAAGAGGCACTCCAACCTTCACTGATAGCAAAAATAGTGAGATACAGGTGCCAATTTAACTGAGACTATTTAAATCACTGCAAAATAAACTGCTTTCCCAGAAGCTCCATGAAAAAAAACGGAAGTCAAAACTATTTTTTATTCAAGTAAACAAACTGAAAGAGTAGACAATCTCATTAATTAAAAACACTGAAAATAGCTGAATTATTCCAACACTTGCAAACATAGCACACTGTAGAATGTGGATTAGCAGTCCCATCCTTATTTCCTAATGGTGTGTAATTGGTGATTTCCTAAAGATAAACATGGCATTTCTTCAAAGTAAGCACAGGCTCTCTTTGCTAAAGAATTGGGGCTTCTTTCTTTACTGAAAGGTGTTGCAGTGCCAGGATGTGCCCTTTCTTCAGGCTGTGTTCTCAACTGCTGGAGCACATTTCAACACCACTAGGCTCATTCTCTGAAAAATCTTTTAGGCTGGCACAGAAAGGAATCTTTTTTAACATTTCAGTCATTATCTTTTAGTGAAAAGGAACGTGTAATACCAAGAGTATATTTGCCAAGAAAGCTGGTTGTTTTATTTGAATATTTGCACAGATTTTGCAGCAAATCATCTTTCCTGTTTCTTTTGCATTTTCAGATCTGAGAAAAAAAAAAACAACCCACGTGCTTCAGTAGCATACAAATGGAGCAAACAGTGACAGCCCCAAGGGAGAGGGGAGTAGGAAAAAGCCAAAAAATACATAATACAAACACACAGGAAGAATAGAAATCAACTTTTTTAACTAAGGGAATAATTTCATGCAGTCGTGGAGCTTGTTGCAACAGAGTTAGAACAAAACAACACAGGAGATCATGTCATATGGCTAAGCATCAGAAAAAAAAAAATAAAAATGTAAAAGGATATAGCTCTCTGATGAAGAGCTGAACAGAGTGTGCTAAAAGGTCAGCTAAGAGTTATGCCATGAAGGCCCATTTCCCAAAAAGTCATCTTATTGCTCACATTACCAATAATAAAAAAATTTCCACACCAACATAAGCTTTTGCATGGATATTGGGAATGTCACTCTGCATCCTAATGCCTACAATAAATAGAAGGTGCACACATGCATCCCTCTCTTCCTGCTTCTCCCCACAACATATTTACTTGTGCAAATCAAGCCCTTGTCTGGCAGCAATATGCATTTTCTTAACTTCTTAAATTGTATGTGCAGCAGCTGATCAAATGCCTAACTAAATTTGCACTTCAGGCAGCCAGAAAACACTCTAAAGATCATCTAATGATGTGATGATGTGGAGGACAGACAAGTGCAGTAAGGGGTATCCACATGTGCAACCAGCAGTGTCTTACCTGAAGGGACATCTCCCACTCTCACCTCTTCCCTTCAGGATTCTAGCAAGAATTCTGGAACCAGAATTCATGAGAAGCAAAGCACCACAATGTAAAAGTAGAAAACAAATGTATTTACTGTTTATCTTGGCTCCTTGGTGACCCAAGTGGCTCATTACAATTCTTAAGACTTTCCTTGTGGCTCCAGGCAGGTCCCTTACATGCACAGACATAAATGAATTTGGAGTTAATATCTGGTACTGCCACCTCATACCTTGAGGTCTAGGTGGGGGACTCTGAATCCTGCCCCTTTTTCCACACTGCTTGTGGAAGACCAAGTCAGAACAGAAAGTTTTCATTAAGCACATCCCAAGAACACATGAGAAGTCACAGCTAAGAGAACACCTAGCTTAGAGACTCTTATTTCACCTAGAAGCAAGCTGGGTTCACACCATCTCAGCTCTGTGACAGCAGAGACACTTTGGGCCAAAGCAGAACTAGAAAACATAATTAAAGACATGAGTCAACTATCAGACTTCAACCAACTTCAGCATTAGGTGACAGCTCTGCAGGCTTTCAGATTCATCATTTTGGATGAGGTACCCAAATTCTGACTAAGCACCTATCCTCAGCTTGGGCACAGTTCTCTGACTGAAAGAGGGTGAAGAGAATCTGCCTGTTTTGTGGGAGGCTGAGGGGACAGTCTTAGGATACTGAAAGAGCAGCAGTCATAAGTACGCATGAAATCCTGGAAACCAACAAATTGAATATCAGTGCAGCAGCATATGAATTGTAAGACTAATTATTTTTAACAACTATTTGCTTCAAGACATAACAGCTCCTATTGCTCCTATTACCCATTATCACTGTGACAGTATTCAAGAACTACAGTATTTAAAAGTCACAAACTACTCACTCAGAAAACAAAACCCCTTTCCTCCATGGGCAGTGGCTTTCATTATTTCACCCTTCATGCAATCACTTGCTGCTGCTGTCTCATTCTTCACAGCTATCCTCTGCAAAAAAGAAAAAACAGTTGAGTTAATCAGGATTAAAATTCCTTGCTCTGATTTCCTGCCACAGGGGTCACTCTGTTTCTACCCAGCTCAGCTGTCCCTATCTGGCCTTCCAGGCAGTGCTCCTGGCATTATTCTGCTTCTGCTCTACCTGGATCAAGAGGAGAGAAGGTAAAGCAGGCTCCAAGGCACTGATTGAAGAGACACCTCCTGCCTAGGTAGCAAAAGCTGCTGATGGAGATCATCTCATTGAGCAGCTCGTGTGCTGTTTGCAGCAGAACCATAGGTGCTCTCAATCAGCAGCAGCCCCAGGTACTCTGATAGGACCCGGGGACTTGAATCCTACTTTTATCATAGGAACAGATACCACAGCCACTGTGGGCCAGCTGCTTTTTAAAAAGAAAAGAGAGGCAGCATAGCACCCCTCAAGGAATACACTTAGCATGACAAACTCATTTATTCCCAGCAGTTGTTTACCACTCTGTCCCTTTCCAGCAGCAAGTGAGGCAAAAGACAGGATTTGAATGTGAAATGGTTTCAAATTTACAGTGGAGAAGGCAGGTGGAGTCCAGATTCCCCTCCCAGATCTACTGTAAGACCTGGTGGGGCCCTTGGGCTGCATCTGAGGAACCCTCCACAGAAAGCAGAGATACTGGGAAGCAGTGTGGTAGCCTGGTAATGACAGGATTGATGTCAAATCTCAGCTGGGTGAGACTTCAGGAGGAGGAGGGTTTGCTGTCCATCATTGTGCAATTTTATTCATTTGCCACAAGCAAGGTTTCAATCTCTCTCTTCCCTGGTAGGATCAGACTGCTGGAACCACTCCTCACCACTGCTGGGGTGATGAGCTGAAGTCACCAAAGCTGTGACCATACACTTAGTGCCAGGTTATGGCACATGGGGAGTCAGACTAAAAGCTCAATGCTCACAGTAGCCCAAATCCTTCACCTCCACTGACCAGATCCTCTCTCTTAACTCAAATCCACTGCAAGGCAGTCCCACCACCCACTGACAGCACCAGTCCTGGAAAATAAATAAATTAACAAACAGAGAAAACACCTCCTAAACCAGAGGTGGCTCCAAGATGGGAGTGCCCCTGGGAGGGAGGGGATTAGATGGGGTGGCCCAAAACAGCCCCCATCCTTAGGCACAGGGAACAGATAGATTACACACCTGGAATGGAACTAACAGAACTCAATAATTAAACAACAAATAGCAAAAATTGTCTTTATAATCAACAACATGTCTGATGCACACTGGCTGAAATCTTCCCCTCTTTGCTGGCACTCTGGGATTTCAAGATATATCTGTATCAAGTAATAAAAATCAATTGAAAATTCCTATACACATCTCCTTGTGGAATTTTTTTATTATGATTCATTGAAACTCACAAATTACACGGCCCTGGTTTTCAACACCACGTGTCCACGAGGCCCTCCTGTCTCTCTACCTCTGGCTGGAAAGTCAGCTCCCTGCAAATCTGCAATTTCATTTCTCAATCGAGTTTGCTTTCTAGTGTCAGAGTGCCAGAGGCTGCACCACTCGGGAGGACTGACTGTGCCAGGAGAAGCAGCACACAACTCTCACCCAGCACAAAAAAAAATCACATGCAAGAAGTACTCCCTGTCACTGCAGCCCCAGAGTTATATGGGAGCCATCATAACTACATTTACTATTATTTTGGGTAATTTGTGGTTGTTTACGCAGAGTGAAAGAAAAAGCATTCAGTTTGGGTGTAGAAGAAGAGAAATTGCTCAGGAAGCTGAGAGCAGCCCCCACCAGAGCAGCTCAACTGGGACTGATGCCCAGTGGGAGCCTGTGGGGAGAGGCACAGTTCCTCTGGAAGCAGAGCTTCCAGCCTGAGAAATTCCCAATGCTTGGTCTTCTTCCAGCCACAGAGCTCCTGGAGCCCACTTTCATCTCTAGAAAACTTTCCTGTTGCTAGTATGCCCTTTGAGCTGGGCTTAAAAATTCAGGAAGAAAAGGGCAACATTTTCCAGGAGTGCAGAGAAAGGATAGATCGTGTATATATACATACATGTATGTATAGATTTGTAATATATATTTGAGTTATTGTGATACTATGCCCTGTAACAGTAACATGGAGCAGCACAGGGGTTTCACCAGTCACCCTGAAAGAAATCCCACACTTTGGCTATTGAGGAGCTGGATTCATAGAGTTGGTTTTTTTAACTTAGTTTCTCACGGGTTCCATAAAGCAGAACACGGTGTAATTTATTGCTTGTCTAACATCCTTCCTACCAAAAAAGATTACAAAAATGTTTTACTGCCACTTACAGTTAAACATCCTCACTCAAAGGCAGCAGAGCTAATGCTGGACTCACACAAGCTTAGAACTTCATGAGCAGATGAAAGATCTCAAAGCTTAATTACTTTTGGGGGACAAAATCCCCACCACCTTCCTTCTAACCATATTCTTCTCAGGAAGAGGGATCTGAAAGCTGAAAAACTCAAGAGAGGAGCTTGAAAGGAAAGATGTGAGCCAATGTGGCTCAGGAAAAACATACAAGGGAGCATTCCCAGGCCACACAGGCCAAAAAAAAACCAAAAACCAGAAAGATTTCCTCCTCCCTCAGTGTCCTCAAAATGACAATGACAGACCAGAGGAATGAGCCCAGAGTCATAGGATAAGAGACACTGGCCAGGGCAACACAGCAGGGACATTGTTAAATGAGCAGAATCATTTATATTTGACTTCAAAAAGAAATGATGGGACTATCCTCAGCTTGCTGCAGAAAGATTATCATTCCTGGACTGTCACCTGGGCTTATCAATAAGTATTTAGCCAGGAAGAATACATTACAGAGATATCTCGGGACATCTGGAATGTGGCAGGGACCTGAAACTTCTCTGTTCCAAGCCTCAGGCAATAAAGTACTGGGTGAGGTGGTTCTGTATTGAAGCACTGAACCCCCATCAGATTTATGCAGTTCACAAAGCTCAGGTGCTGACTCCAAAATCCATGAAGCAGAGATGGCACCTAGATTCCTCTCCCCTAAAGAAAGGGTTATGCTTCTTTTAGAAGATGGTTGGAGCCACAGACAATACCTAATGTTTTGAAGTCTAATTATGGAGATAAAGAACCCTACTGAGTTCCTGACAATGAAACTGCTTCCAGGACTACCACCAGAAATGTTCCTGCAAGCAGTTCTGGAGAAGGAAGATAAAGACCTCAGTCTTTACAAATCCACCTTTGCAGTTTTGTGACTCATCTAAAGCCAAAAACCTTAAATGCAAATAAATCATCCTCATCCAGTTTTATCAAGGGCAACACCCAACACTAAACCCAAAGCTAGAAAATTCATCCACTTTAACATTACTGAGGAGAGGAAGAGATAGTTGTGTGGAAACTTCTGGGGCTATTGTCACAAGAAGAAACCATTATAACCCATGAAAGACAATGAGCCTTTGGAGCAGGACTGATTTAGCTCTCCCAAGAACTGCTGCTAGGAGTTAAAGCAGATACTTCCTTGTTTAATAGAGTTCCCTGCAAAAATATGCCAATCAAAATACTGTGCCTTGCATCTGAGAGATGCCCTTGTCCAGCAGAGACAGAGACGAGTGTAAACAGCACAATTCAGTCTTCTCCTTGGCACACACTGAACAGCAAGTAAATGCTGAAAACACTGGCAAACAACCCCAGTGTGCAGCTTGATGAGGTTTGCTCCACAGCACCTGTAAGTAAAGAGAGTGCAAGCATCTGTCTCCCCCTCTGGGCAGAAGAAAAACACAAGATCTGGCAAAGTCCATCCCTAGTGTGCTGAAACACAAGAAAAAAGAGAAGATAAACCCCTTACCTTTAAAACTACAGATAAAGTTTTCTTGGGTAGAGACTTCAGATTTGCAGGGGCTGGTGTCTAAACAACACAATCTAAGCAAACTCTACCTGAAAAATAATGCATTGAGGGCTTGGCTAAGGATGAGCTTGGAAATGGGGGGATTTTCTGGAATTTTCTTGGAATGTTAAAGATGCACATAAAACAGGTTTAGGTTGTGTGCCCAGAATTGTGTGGAATCAAGGAAAAGTACAAAACACTTCCTTGGTGTTCATTTAATGCCTGAAAGAATGACAATCTGGATGCTTAAAAATCAGATTAACCCCAATTGTGTCCAAACCTGGGCACAAGTCCTCATCTTCCCCTTCTTCCAAGGTGTTTGCTGGTTCTCTCTCTTCATTCCAGGAGCTACAAATGAAGGCACCCTGGATTTTAAAGATGTTATTTTTCATAAGACAAAAATATCCTTAGCATAATAATTCAAGTTTTTAGATTCAGGCATTCAACTTCAGAGCAAACAGTGTGGATGTGATGGTTTCAGATATTTTTTTTCCCCCATTTGCACTACAAAACAGGCAGTGGCTATGTTATAGTGCAAATGGGAGCTTTGGAACCACTGCTGTGCCAAGCTCTGGGCAGAGCTGAGTGTCCCAGGGTGCCAGTGGGACCTGACAGTAAACCAGTGTGCTACTCTTTCCAAAGATGTTTCCTCTTTCAGTGTGAATCTTCCTAACCCTGTCTGCTTCAGAGCTGGTGATGGGCTGGAGCAGAGTCTGGTTCCATCTGAGCTAAACTGGTGCATCAGCTGAATCCTGATGACAAAACCATCACTCTGCCCTGCTGAGAGAGAACTTCCTGTCTCAGTCTCAGCATCCCCAGGACTGTTCAATTCTTACATTTTAATTTCACTGTGATTCACACCATTCCACCTAATGTGGTAATTTTTTTACCACACACACAAAAAAAAAGCAAAACCCAAAATCACCACACACAATTATCAGGCCCCTGAAATACAAACAGAATATTTCAGCCTGTTAAACCCCTTCTCCAGTTTGTGCATCACATGCAGCCTTGCTTTGATTTCCTAGGATTAAGGATCATCCAAACTTGCTGCAATGCTGCACAAAATAAACCACTAACCTCTTAAAACAACAAGAGGAAGACATTTAATGAGTCTAAGACAATATTGCATTACTGAAGCAAAGATTAAAGGAACCAAATTGTTCCTTTAAAATAAAATTTGAAAGCTTTGCAGAGCCAGGAAAGAAAAAAAAGCCATACATGAAGAAAACACAATTATTCCAACCAGAGAAATACAGATGTTATTGGTAGAAAACATAGCAGGGTTTTTTGAGAGAACACCACCAAATGAAAGCAAGAGAAGAAAAAACTGGATGAAAGGAAGAAAGGATGAGGCAGATGAAAGGGAAGATGAGAGCCCGATGAGAAAACAGGAGGGTCATTTCCTTTATCTAGACTTGCTAACTTCACTGTTCAGAAACAAAGGCAGTGACTCTGCTTCACACAATCGTCTCCAAGGACTCTCTAGCCCATTTGGTGATATTTAAAAAAATAGTTCAAAGAAAAAAAAAAATTTACTCTTTAATGTCACTCAGCAGTAGTCCTGCAGCTGGGGATTTCTATTCATACAATGGTTTGAATTTTTTTCTGCCCTAGTTATTTCATTACAACCATAGGATTTATTACGTGATAACTCCCTGAGCTCTAATAAATTTGTTTTGGGGGGTGGGAGGTGTTTGTCTTATGATTCCAGTCTGGCAACAACTTTCCCATATAAAAATTAATCTATTGTATCTCATTTTTGTATAATCAGATCATTAAAATGCATTGCTAATATGTAAATCTGAGCTAACCTCATTACCATAATTATGCTCCATAATTATTGAATAAACAAGCATTTTAGAGTTTCTGAAGTCTGCTGAGAATGCTTTTCCAGCTTGGGAGTGGCTTTAATTATGAGCTCCCTAATCTTTATGATAAACCTTTGTGGCAATCCTGTGATGTGACTGTTTCAAAAGCTGTTCCAGATCTGACTGGCAAGGACCAAAGGTTCCTGTGCTGGGAGCACATCTGACAGCATCCTTTGCTCACCACCTGACTGGTGACATGCTCCCCACAAATCAGTAGGAATGTTTAATTTATAGGCAGAGCTTTGCTCATCAGCCTCCCTGTACTTGAAGGAATCATAAGCAATGAGTCAAATTCTGCCTTTCCCTCTGGAAGGAGAATTGGTGAGTGAACCTCTCTGGGTGTCACAGGAGTATATTGAATGTAAAGTATTCAAAGATAATACACTCACCAGAGATTTTACACTGCACAAGTACCCAGTGAAACTGCTTTCAAATGTGCTGCCTATTGAGTATTTTTCTCTCATTTCACACCCCACCCCCCCTTTTTTTTTAAAAAATATATTCCTAAATGAGGCATAGGGTAAACATCAGATCCCCAGACATTCCAAGCAGCTCCACTGAAGCTAATAAACCTTTACCAATGTATGGAAGATTCAGCCCATTAACTTTAGAAACCATCATGCACAGAACCCTGCTGCCTTTTTCAATCCAGTTTCATCTTCAGTAAGAGGCACATCGTTCTCAGTCAAAACACTGTTCACATCTTGACCTAAATGGAAAGTGGAGACTCAAGTGTCTTTCCAGGCCTCAGCAAAAGATATCCACAAGCTGTGATAGATATGACCTTTGAACAACTGACTCGTAAATGATCAATAAGGTCTTGGAAACATTTGGGTGTCCTTGACCCAGAATGATGATAGAAACAAAAATACCCATGATTTTGAGCTTTTGTCCTTTTACATGATAGCTTGTTTGGGAGACTTAAAGTTTCTCAATGGGATAAGAAGGTCAAAAAGATCAATCCATACAAATTTTCAGAGAGAAAATGGGGAAGAAAAAAAAAAAATGGATCTATATATCAGAATATATTAGCACAGAAGAAACAACAGGTTACCACCACCACTATGGTTCTCCAAAAGGCACCAGAAAATACAACACACACTGTGACAAGTCTTTCAACTCAAACAAATCCCCAAACACAGAGAGGGGAAAAAAAAAACAAAAACAAAAAAAACCCCACAGAAAGAAATCACCAGGAATCAGGTTACTTTCTTGTTTTCTATAGAGTCCCAAGGCTCAGCTGATTTATTTTCTTATAACGAAGAGATTAGAAATGCCCCATGTCCCAGAGGGTAGCTGCCTTTCTCCAGCCTGTCCCCTACATATTCAGTCTCTCCTCTCTCCCTCCCTAGAAGGCAAACTCGAAGGGAAACTCAGATTACATTCAGGCAGTGATGAACATTACCATTTGGGTGAGCTGGAGCTTGTCAAGCTCTCTTAATCTTTAGGTGAACATCACATTACCTGCCCACAGGACAAAGATTTGATGTGAAATTACACTTTGCTGTGCGTTTATAGGACAGACAGACTGCTTTATCTTAGAGAGAGGAAGAAAGATCAGACCTTCAAAGCAAAGAAAAAAGAATTATTCCCATTCTGGAATAGCATTACTTTGTAGGCAGAGACCAGCACTACTCTTTTCTACCTGTGGATTTTGTGTCCTTCTGCATAACCTTTTTTTCAGAGTATTGGAAAGAAAAGGGACAAGAGTAAACACTATTAATAAATAAATCATTTGCTCCTAAGGAGTTCAAGATGTAGAATAAAAAGAAATTCAAGTGATACAAGAAATGCATATTCTGAGCAGCATGTTAACCTGGAAATTAACCACAAGGAGCTGGTTTGGATGCATCAAATAACTCATGCTCTAAATTTAAATCTCGATTTATCCCATTAAATCCTTAGTCCATCCTTTCCCCACAGAGGGATTTCCAGTGCAGGGAACTGGGTAGAAGGAAAGATAAGATGAGTGCTTTGTTCAGTAGGAAAATCTCAGCACAATGCCAGGCTTAGAGCCCACACCAGGAACGACACTGACTCATGACAATAATGCTTTTCATTTCTGTAGGGCTTTTCAGCAGAAAACCTGGAAGCACTTTATTCATTTATTAAACTTCTCGACTAAGATGACATGTATTTGCTGGATTTAAAGAAAAAAAGCACATAAAGATCTGGGGCTAGATCCCTCTTTTTCAGTGAGAAAGGCAAAATAATATAGTAGCTTCAGGTCCTTCTTACAAGAGACTGTTCTTCCTCCTGTCCTCTTTTTCTGCCACTTCAATCCTAGATCTCCACAAAGAGTTTGCCCATGCTGGGCCACCAACTTGTTTGCTCTTCCTCTGGGAGCTTGTAGAATTTTATTTTTCTCTGAAGTGTACCCACACACAGAGGGATCTTCCCACAGGCCTGGAGATTATTGCAAGATGATGGTCAGAGCCCCAGATTACGTTTCCAAGTCTCTTTGTGTTTCACTAGCAATTTCTTTCAGCTGACTGCAGGAGATTTTTTGGGGGTAGGAAAAATAAAAAAGGCTTAAAACCCAACAGATTGAAAAGACCTTTCTGTCCCAGATCATCCCACCTCCTTCCTCTGTGCATCTCCTCAGTAGTTTCTCAGTGTAGAAGAGCTGTTGTTGCACTCTGCTCAAGCTTGCAACACTTAACTTCAAAGAAAGAACCACAAACCCCTCTTCCTGAAGCAGCACTAAAACAGTTAATTATCCTAAGCTAGTTAATAGCTTTTCATCATCAAGGACTGTTCTTCTACACACAGGCAGGGACAGAATCCATTTATTTTTTATGTATATCCTTTTATTTATCTCACTTCCACCAGCTGTATGATAATTTATTCTCTGTCACTGTTCTTAACTCACGAGTTCATTTAAAGTGTGATAGCAGTGGAAATACATTAACAGTTTCAGAGAATAAAACCTTTCTGAAAATGGAATCCAGCACTTTACTTTTACAAATACAGAATTTACACATTTGCACTTGGATTAATTAAATCCATATGGGAATAACCCAAGCCATACAGTATAGCACAATTTATAGGCTGCTACCTAATTATCATCAATTCAAGCAGAACAAAGCAGCCAGAAAACTGCCTCAGTGGAAGAGGTATATTTGGATCAGCCAAGATGTGAGCAAGGAGTCCCAAGCTGGGGTCCAGGATGTGGTTTTTTGAAACTAAGACTTTCCTGTAGCTCTGCAGATTGGACCCAATCTTTCCATTTAGCTCTCCATGCACATCCCAACACCCCCCCCAGGGCTGCTGCACTGACAGGATCAGCAGTTCTGTGCTTCAGGGGATGCAAAAGCCTGAGCAGTCTAGATGGAAGGGGTTTGGGGTGGTTTTTTTGGTGGCTTGCTTTTTTTTTTGTTGTTGGTTTGGGGTTTTTTTTTCCCTTTTTTTCCCCAAACTTTTCCATTCCCCCTTTTCCTTTTTCCTCAGCCTCTTCTGTGTAATTAAGAGCAGTTAGAAGAAAAGGAGGAAAAAGCAATCAGATGCTTGGGTAAACCAGACACTTGGCAGGACAACTTCCAGATCTCCATGTGAAATATCAGCTGTTCTTTGTAAATGGCCTCTCAGAGAAAGGCAGCTCCGAGGAGGGATGGCACACAGTTTGTCTGGAGGGACAACAGGATGGACAACTTTGCCAGATCAAAAATATGTTGGGCCTCTCCCCAGAGGCAGCGGCCTGTCTGCAAGGAAGCTTCCAATATATGCAAATGCACAAGGAAAAATGGGAAGGGTGAAAAGTCAGGAAAAGACACACACATCCACAATCCATCCCAGCAGTCATTATTATTGATCTTGCTGCTGCCTTTAAGGGAGGCATCTGTTACAGGAACCAGTGCTCAATGAAACTGAGAAGAAACACATATGCTTTCCCATCAACATGCTGGAGACAATTGCCCATCACTGTTCATTTGTTACAACTCTCTAGATTCAGCCACAACCTGGAAATACCATTTCAATACCAGCATTTTTCTTATGCAAACATGTAGAAAAAAAAAAAAAAAAAAAAAAAAATTCTACTTACTCCATTCTAGGTGAAATCTGATCAGATCTCACCAGCTGCACCAAGTAGAAACATTCTGCTCCCATCAAGAAGCATTATTTGCACAGCTACTAACATGCTCTAGTCAACACCTCAGTGGAGAAATAGGATCCATGCAACATAAAAGATGATTTTAGTCTTAATGTTCAGCTGTCATTTCATTGCTCATGCACTGTTCATTTGATAAAGTACTTAAAAGTCAAATGCCTCTCAGTTTTAACCTTATATTTGTACTGCCCAGCCTTCTTCAGCTAGAAATTTCTCCGTGTATTTGAAACAAAGAAATGCAATTCACATAATGCATGAAACAGGGCATACAAGTTTTTGTGGTTTGTTTAGTTGGAGGGGTTTGTTTTTTCAGAAAGACACATTTTATACTATTTTTCTGATATCCCAAAAGCGGCTCAAAAAATATTATACAAACTTGCATGTTTTTCCCCAGTTGTTTTTTGATTAATGTGAGACAAAAGCAGAAGATTACATGACTCCTAAACCTGGAAATCAACTGGATGGCTCCAGCTCTGCTAACATATGGAACCTGGACTCTTGCACAAAGGCTTTTAGCTCCATCTCAAAGTACCTGCACACTTTGGCCAAAACAAAACTTTCAACTTCACATGTTACATGTTTAAACAACAGAGCTGCCCTCAAAAACACCAGAGAGCTTTCTTAGCTAAGCTCTGTGTACCAGGTAGAAGACCCAAATGCAAAAGCATTTTATTTGATTTACTCCTCGATCAGTCTCCAGTGGCTTTTCAGGTTAAAGGGGTAATTTCTGAAGTTCTGCTTGAATATGATGAAAAAATGGCTGCATTTTAGTGTAATTTTTGCTTCTCCTAAAAACAATGTCACCAGCACAGGTACTAGCAGGAAAGTCAGGCTGTGACACAGTCCCATCAAGCACTACAGTATATACCAGTTTAAATATGATTATAGAAAACCTCTGAGGACTTTTATAAAACATAATAAAAGCAGTGCTTTAGAGCAAGAATATTTTTCTATTAACTTCTAGTATACAGTTCAGAAATTTCAAAGCAAACTCAAACTCGATTAAATTCTATCAGCTTTCAGAATAATTTCCTTAAAACCCTTTTCAGACCCAAAGTCAGCCAAAATCTCACTCAACACCCCAGGTTTAAACCTATGACTTGTACCATCCCAGTTCCACTGGCCACTCCAGCATATGATAAGTTTAAGCACATGCTTAAGGCTCACTTGTGGCAAGGCCAGTAAGAGATGTGAGCTCATTGGCAATGGGTCCTTGTTTTCTTCACAACAGTACAGCCAGGATGCTCCCCATTGAAAGAAAATTAAAAACCTCCAAAGGGGTTAAGTGTAAGAGACTGTGAACCCTACAGAAGTTGCTTTAGGTCTCAGATCTGCCCCTGGCTCCACCTGCCAGAGAGGGTGGGTTTGTGGCAGAGCAGAGGAGGGATGCTTGCTCTCACCTTCTGCCCAGCACTGTCTGTGCTCCTCAGGACTGCTCTGCTGGCCATTTCCCTCACCAAGTTACTCAAGGAGCAAGCACTCCAGGGTCCAGATTCACCTTTTAGAGCACAGTGGTTTTGCACAACTGGGCTTGCAAAACCAGGCTCCCTTGAACTGGAAACCAGGCTCCCTTGAACTGGAAACCAGGGTTTGCTTTTGGAAAGGGGAAGGTAGGAAGTGTTTGTACACACACACACATCCATACTGCAACTCTGTGCTCAAGCTTGGCAGAAGGCTGCCAGCAGAACCCAAGCAAAGCTCTGGTGATGGGTGCACTTCCACAAGTTCTAAATCACAGCAGCCACGATGACATCTGTGCCAGCAAACACAGAGTGTTCTGTCACCATGCTGTTAGCTTTCTTCTCTCAGCAGCTCAAACTTATTTGTCTGCTTCTGTGGAGAACTCCAGCACGTCCTCCCGGGCAGCAGCACACAGAGTGAAGAAAGCTGTTAGCAAATCAATCCTAAAGTGATTTATTTCCAAGTGGCAGATACCAAGCAGGCAGCATATATTTATCATTTGGACAAGGCCTTAATAAAGATAAATTCAGAGTATAAGTGTCTCGAAGAAACAGCTTCAGCTGCAGACACATGCCAAAGCTCACTTGGCTGTTTAATTAGGCACATATGCTTCAGATGGGTTTTAATATGGATGGTGTTTGTTTTCAGTGATAAATATTACAACTCCATCTCTAAAACTAGAGGTTGTCCAGGTCAAATAGTGTGAAAACCTTTTGAGAGATTGTTCCCAACAACAATAATCAATAGACATTACAAATCAAAACACACCCCCCGAGACAATAATTATTATCTATCGTTTTACCTGATAAAAGGTATTTTAAAATCTTGTTAAAATACATGAGCAATTCGAATCCTGTGAGAGACTCAAGAGTAAATGAGCAATTTAGGACAATCAGAACATTCTTTAAAAGTATTTCTTCTCTTCTTTGGAATCTGGGCACAATAACATAGGGAGGATGGAGAGGAGAAGGAAGCAGAACACAGTTTCTTTTTGTCGAAAGAAAAAAA
The DNA here is from genome assembly GCA_038090715.1 of Florisuga fusca. Taxonomy (NCBI): domain Eukaryota; kingdom Metazoa; phylum Chordata; class Aves; order Apodiformes; family Trochilidae; genus Florisuga; species Florisuga fusca. Next base: position 16,956,641 of record JAAWXA010000017.1, read on the forward strand.
ATGCACCAAGTTCCTTTTGTCTCTGTCTAGATGGACATCCACCATAAAAATCATCTATTATTTACTGTAATTTAAAATATTTTCTATGCTGTATGGTATAGTTTCCCTGTTTCTTTGAGACTAACCTAGAGCCAACCCCATTTTCTTGCACAGATGATCTTTCTTTCAAGTCAGTGGGAGCTCCGGGAGCATATGGGTTGCAGAAATGAGGCTGAGCTACTCAAAGGGATTTAGATACACATTTTCCATCAAAATGAATGAAAGGTAAACCTCCTGCGTGCCTTGAAAAACTCGGTAACTGTTCTGAACTTAATTCAGTGATAAAAGCTCCCTTTGTTCAGCTGTTCAATAGTATTTTACCCATTCCTTTATGCAGAGCTGCCATAGGACAGTGTGCTCTGTGGCCACGTGTGGCATTTGCAAATACAACCCCAACAAACCTGAGGCTAATGTCAAATTCTAATTAGAAACAAGTGGGTGCTACCAGCTGACCATCCACCCCTCCTGCCCCACCTTTGTGATGGGAACCAGGCTCTTTCCTTGAGGACTCTTACAGGAAGAACTTTCCTGAAGTCCAGGGAACTATGTGGAATAAACCCAGTTAAAGTGCAAAGAGAAGCACTTAAAATTTAAAATTAATGGAAGGGAATGTCTATGATTTCTCAAACTCCTGAACCTATGGTAGCACAGAAGGCAGAAATTTGTTTTAATGTCTATCCTCTCAACAGCAAGGTTAAAAGAGACTCTCTACAGAGGTAATCTGCAAGAGCAAGGCTGCCAGCCCACTGGAAAGGGGCACAGAAATAATTTGTACCCCTCTCCCACTCACAGTTCCTACAGGGATTGACATGGTTGCCTGAATGAAAAGCAGAAGCCAGCTGCACCAGGCACTGGCTCTCTGCTGAACTCTCATCCTTTGCTGTGAATAAGAGATTCCCCTTCTACATAAACTAGAAACTAAGCTGACATCAGATAATACTTCTTTAAAAATAGAGAGGCTTGAAAATATATTTTAAAACAGCTTCTAGTGGGAAAACAAGCTTCTTGCCAGGGTCTTCTGTTCTTGCGTGCTTCCTCACAACCCCTTTACAACTGAGAAATCCAACAAGAAATCCACATATAAACGTTCTTTGCACCTAGAGCTCAAAATGCTTCTTAACACGATGTGTTTCAGTCAGGGTATGCAGATAAATAGGCCTCCTCCTCAGTGACTCCCTGAGGGGGAAGCTCCCCAAGCCCCAAAAATCCCTATTTTCCTAAACACAAAATATGACAAGTGATAATGCCTCTCATCAATCTTATGCTGTGGCACATCTCTTTCCTTAACAGAAGAGCCAGAAGAGACCAAGGAAACCTCAGAGGGAAGCAGCTCTACATAAGCCTTAAATGCAAAGCTTAACAGTACTCTTCAGGGAATGGGGAAGACAAAGGAAAACACCAAATAAAAGCTTTCCTGTTGTAACACAAAAACAACTGAGCAATTCTTTATATTTCGTATTATCACAAAGCTCACACAGATGCATAAAAACACTTATACTGAACTGAACGTAAAGATCCCCCCAGCCCCTCCTGTTACCTGTGTGACCGTTTCCCAGCAGAAAGAGTACCTGGAGGGTAAAGGAGGTGCCTAAACTGAGGGGGGAACTTAACTGAGGAGCTGCACCTGCTTCTCCGTGCAAGAAATACAGCACGATGGGTAATTTGCAAATTTGAATGATCACAGCTCCTCTGACAGCTTTTGAGCTTCCCTTGATGCACCTGTGTTAGAGCAGGCTGGTAACACAGGTGAGCTGAATTTAGCTAAACCTCTCGAGGTAAAACACTGGTGGGGAGAAATTTTAACAAAACCCTTTTTGGTTTTCTCCTTTAAAAAAAAAAAAAAAATAAAAATAAACTAAAAATTTAGTATTTTTGGAAAATACTTTGCCCCCTCCCCCCGGGTAACAGTTGTGGGACGCCAGGGGAGACAGAGATCAAGGGCAGTAACGCTTTACACAGGGAGGTTTTAAACTCAGCTTTTGCCACGTATTACAAAAGAGTTCCCCCTGTTGCTGAGACTGTATCTTAAAAATGGTAATCACCACCTGGCATCCTCCATCGACACTTTAAAAAAAACCCCAAAGAAGGCTGCGCTTTACATTCCGGAGGCGCCAGTGGGAAAGGAACGCATCCATGTGCTAATGTAGGCAGAGGCAGGGAAAGAGGGAGACAAGAAGTAGTTTAGAGGGCATTATACAATAATTGTTGGCAAGTGTTGGCTTCCTAACAGCAATGGCTTTAGCGTTTGGGCAGCAACCCATCAGCCTGCAGGTGCTGAGGGGAGAATGAATTGCTTATCTCTCCCTGCTGCTCGGCCTCAGGAGAGATGCAGTCTCCTGTGTCTCCTGTCACTCATCTCGCTGATCTCTCCAGTGACAGAATTTTCGTGCTGAAAGCGTTGGTTCACTATTAAGGAAACATGGTTGCCCTGAATTGAGATTTCTATATGCGGAGCACATAGGGAAACCCTTGGGTAGTCACAAGTAGCAACCATTTTCTAATTAATTAATCCACACGTCTCCTCTTTCGGCTACATCTGTATACATCAGTACTGACATCAAATTGTCTGTTAACTTCATCAGAAGAATTTCCTTTCCCCAAATTTCCCAGGGGCTGTATCAATACCTCCTTCCCTAAATAAAAGTGGCAGGTGGATGTAAAGTCAGTATCTGACTCCCCAGTTCAGCATCTCTCTAGTGCAGCCAAGAGTTCAAAATACTTATTAAAAGGTCAGAGATCCTTCCAATTGACAAGGCACCAAGTCCAGGTGACACTCATCCAAACGTGCTAATGGAAATGGAGACAGAAATTGGAAAACCCGTAGGAGACATTTCTACAAGCTCAGCTGAGTAAAGATCCCTGAAGGCAGACAAAGGACTAACATAAACTACTATTTTTAAAAGAACTACAAAACCAAAGCAACAAACAAGGAAGCACACACCTACAGACACAAATATTCACAGAGCAGTGTTTAGGAGTGTTTTGAGAATTCAAAAAGCCATACTTGTTCAACTTGATATTGCAAGCAGGAGATACCATTTCAAGAAAATGCAAATCTCCCTTTTGCTGCCTCCCATACTTTTCACATCCATGCCTTTGCTTTCTTAGTGGAAGAAAAACCCTGTTAGAGGGATCACATTTAATGAAAAGGGGCTGAAAGGGAATTCTGACAGCATCAGATGTCAGCAGTTGATGCCATTCCTTATATATTATTGTATTCAGAAAATCCTACAACTGCTCAGCCAGAGAAAATTCCCTGACTTAAAATCAATACTAAAGCCCTTTATCCTGCCAGTAATTGCAGTTTGCATGCAAAGCTGCTACGTTTGCCTTCACTGGAAGAAAAACTAATAAGAGTTCCCTTATATCGGCAGAAAAACCAAAGAACTCCGATGTCTGCTCTTAGCACTTTTGTGCGGGGGTAGATTGGGAGGAGGTGGTAATGGCCCCACAGCTTTTATCTGAGCTTGGAGAGCCGTGAAAGTCATGCAAAACAGAGCTTTCAGTTCCTTCAGCCAGCTGCAAATCTCTAGGATCACAACCGTGCCAAGCCATTGACATGCAATTGCTTTCCCTGTACCCAATATATGTGGTTCCTGAAAGGGGATGCTCTGTTAGAACTAGAGGTCAGAATGGAAATAATCACAAATACCTATTTAAAGACAGGTTCTTTGGGCAAAACCTGACCTGATTTAAACACAGGTGAAAATGTTACAGCTTCCCTCAGCTGTCCAGACTGCATGAATTTGGAAAAACTGGTCAGAAAGTATATTTACTCAGCCCTGTATCACTAAGGTCCTACTGGTTTGAGGACAGGAGTTTTTTCCAGAAAAGTGCAAAAATATCTGAGCTTTTCTTGCTTCTTAGAGATCATAATAGTTTCCTGCTAACACATGAGCCTCTATGCACTGAGCCCTTTGGCACCCCTGTGGGTCTGTGTGTATGCACTGCACCCCCTGTGAATCCCATGCTGATAAAAAGAGAGTTTCTAAGCAGTGTCCTGGGGATTCACTGGAAACATCAGCTGTGGGGTTGTTAGACAGTTCCATGGCCTCCCTTCACTTTTGGGATCCCCCACCAGAGAGCTGGGCAGTGGGACACAAACCTGCAGCAGAGAGAATGGGCCACACACCTTGCAGGTAGCACAGCCAGAAGAAGGCAAGATTTGAGTCCTACAGAGCTGTTTGCATCCTTTCCTCATTAGTCACTTTGAAATGGGAAAATGGGGGAAAAATACCTTGCCTGGACAATGTCAGAAGATGCTTGTTCTAATTCTGTTCTAATAGAGTGGCCAAATTTTCAAGGAACAGATTTGGAGTGTATTCCAGGTGGACTCAGACTTTACCACTTGCTAACAGAGAGAAGATGACCTGTGTCACAGTGACAGAAACCTGGTGTAGAAAGGCCATGCTCCTGCAGGTCAATGCATGCAAAACACACTGACTCTTCATCCACCTCACATATACCTTGCTCTTTTTGCAAGAATACTATTCCTGCTTGGAAACATTCGGGCCATCTGGCAGTGATTCCTCCCCCACCATGCTCTTCCTTTGAAATCGACTGATTTTAGTTTAAAGGAGAGACAGTAAAAATAAAAAGCACTGAATTCTACAGATCACATGTATTCCCAAACTTCACAGGATGTGTGCACTCTGTGAGGAAATTGCAATCTATCCTCTCTAACCTGAGCTGTGCCGTTTGTTGGTGTTGCAGTTGGCCAGACAGTAAGGGGTATTTGATCACTGCTGTTTGAAAGATCCAATTCTACCTTTTGTTCCCCTGGGGCTGCAGGGCCATTTGAGATGTATTTTCTTGCCAGCCTTCCCATAGCTTCTGCAGAAGCATGTTACTTCCACCAGCACCTTCAGTGCCAGTGTTGTTTAATCCCATCCTGAAATGCAATGAAAGGGAATTTAGAAGCAAGTGAAAGCACCTGGATGAATAAAGAAAGAGAATATCCCAGTGTCAAAGCCTGAATTAGATAGTGTGCCTGCATGCGTGCTGTTTTATTATAGTCCTGACTATTAAAAATGGGCTACTGTAACACACTGGTGGAATCAGAGCTTAAGAACCTCAGGATCTCTCTCAGTGAATCAAAATCAGGCAATCCCCTGTGCTAAATAGCTTTGTGCTGATGTGCTCTGAAAATGCAGAGCCAGCCTCTGCTCCCTGCTCAGCCTGTTTATCACCTAAAGTGGGCAGGTATGAAAAGCACCTTGTGCCTTTGAATCAAATTACAAAGGCAATGGAGCAACGGCCAAGAAAAAGCAATCACAGGAAAGCAATTAGGTCTGTGGTCACCCAGGCTCACTAACTGCCTGCATTCAGGTTTGAGGCACATCTGGTCGGTTTGGGGTTTTCCCCTCTATCTGGTAGAAGACAGCTGGATGCTATAATAACATGCTCTGATGCTCAAGGAAGTGACCTCTCTTCAGCTGGTCCTTCAGCCACCAGACACACTCAAGAACTTGAGAAGTCCCCTGAGGGAAGCTGGGGTTTGAATCCAGTCCATCTAAATACTCACCATGACATCTTAGTCTCCCCAAAAGTCCAGCCCTAGGACTCCATGGGGTTTGCTCAAGTGCTCCCTTTCTTGATCTAATTTAGTATGAACGTAAACAAGAACAGTTCCTTGGATGTCTGCAGTGATCCCTTGTAGCCCTTTCTGTAATAGAACAAAAACCCTTTGTGCAAAGCAAGTATGAAACTCTTCCAGGAAAAATTCTTCTTGGAACAAGGTGGTACTTCACATTCAGTCAGAAATGCCTGGTGCAGCGGGCTGTAAGAACCAGTCCTCCACGGGGCAAAACCAAGAAGAGGGTGAGACTGAGTCATTCGGTTTGCATTCAACTTTCTGCACTTAGCAGCTCAAGAAAACAAGAGATTCTTGCAAGCAAATGCTACAGCAATAATGGAAGCCATTGAGCCCTTTCCATTAAAAAAAAAAAACAAAAAAAAAAACACCAACCCAAAAACTGAATTTGGATTTGGATACATACCTCTTCTGAGTCCCACTGAAACCAGTAAGAATTGTACCAACAGTGATGATGCCTAAAGCACCCTGTATGAACTGGTGCTGTGTTGCCCCAGGCATCCAACAGCCCAACTCTGAAGCATGCAAAAAAAAAGCAGAGATTGAGGCTATGGCACATATGGAGATGAAGTTAAATGAGGTTTGAAGGTTAAATGAGCTCTGTTATTTATATTTCCCATGTTGTACTGCATTTTTATTAAATTCATATTAAGGAATGTGAGACAACAAAGCTGAAAGGGGAAGAAGAAAAATTAGAGCCTGTCATCTACTCAGCAGTTGTCTCCACATTGGGTGTTTTGTAGAGGAATGGGGAACATGCTCTGGTCCTTGGTCTGCTGAGGTGCTCTCTGGCCCCCCAGAGCTCTGCCCATCCATTATCTCTGGATCTCTTCATCCAAATCGGTCCTTTGGGCAGGAGTTTCACTCTTGGTTCTGCATCAGTACCAATCTTACCTGTTCCTCACATCTTGCCAGCTCACACCCTGCCTCCTCTCATCACCCCACATCTCCAGCTGTGGCAGGGACACCCTGCCCCTGGAGCTGGGCAAGAGCCACAGCCATTTGCTGGCCAGGAGCTTCCAGGGGTAGAAGATGGATAAGCCAGAGGGTGGGTGGGCAGAGGAGGGGACACAGAGCCTGGAAGCTTGCAGCTGGTGAGCTGAGTGTATGTTAAACCTTTTTTCCAAGTTCACATCCCCAAGTGGACATTTTTCTTTTTTTCCCTAAATTACTCTTGAAGTTCCCATGGATTGTGTGGTAAGGCTGCAATGGCAGTTGTTTAATTAATTAATACTCCAAGGAAGCAGAAGTCCTACCATTCTCTGAACTGCATTTAGATGTGTTGACCCCACCCCAGCCAGGCAGCAGAGTGGAGTTGAGAGCACTGTGGACTTCACACAGGCTGTTTCCAACTGATTTACCCAGCTGAGCTCAAGAAAGTAGCAGTCACGTCGGGCTACTGGGAGCTGCTTAGTGCACATTTCCTTCCACGTGCCAGCCAGCTCAATATTCACAACTCTGCTTTTTGACAATGCTGATTTAAACCCGTGTTATGGATCTCGGGTACCTGTAAGACCTTTGTAAAGATAAACTCTTGTGGCCTCCGCAGAAACAATCTTTATCAAAGTTATGTAAGGGCAGGCAAATACAGCAACAAATCTATCTGGTAACTACTTCTGCACCGTGCACTGAATTCAGAAAACTCGGAGGAACACAAGTAGCAACAACGTTGAATAACAAATATCAACAGCAGCTCTCCAGCAGCTGCTCTTGTTAACTGTCAGGAACTGAGAGTGGCAGATGAGCAATGCCCCACAACAAACTCTGGGGCAACGTTGCCCAAAGGGAGCCCTGCTCCATCCCCTGGCTGCTGCATGGCTTTGAACTTCTGCTCCATTCCAGTGACACAGAACAGCTCTGAAGTGGTGCTTCACCTAATTAAGTCAAAACTGAGACTGCCGTGCATATTAATGAGCACCCTAATGAGCATTAATTTTTTATGTTCCTCGTTAACAAGCATTATAAACTATGACAAATTTCTGTTTGACTGAATGCCAAAATGGGGATGAGTGGTGGTTTAAAATTGTAAATCTGAATGCTTCCCCAGGGGGTTAGAATGCCATGCATAAATCCTCTGAGAGCTTTGCAACGTCAAAGAAGAAATACAAATGCCACTACAGGCTATCTTCCACTGCCTTCTACGTGTGTCAGTGGAAAAGCCCTTGCATCTTTCATATAGAGGCAATTTAGAATAAGAAAAGGCAGTGCCCAACTCTAAAATGGTAAAAATTAATTATTCTGCTCCCACTGAAAGCAACAAAATCCTTTAATACTGAGAACTATGCACGAGCAGAGGTGTGCTCACCCCCTTGACTTCTGTTTGTGCTAACACTGGGATTCCCAGTGCAAGTCTAGTAAACACACAGGTTTGACCTATTGTCATGACATTGGGATGAAGAAATTTAACATCTATGAAAAGATTAACAACTTTAAAAAAAAAAAAAAAAGTCTGGCTCATGCAAGTGACAAGATCTAGAGGACAAACTCGTCTGTATATTCCATACAGATATTCCTGTGCTAGTTGCTACAAGAGGCTTCCTCAGGCTTCAGCTGCCTGACTCAAGGGATGAGCTGTGTGGCTGTCACCCAAGAGCTCCTCTAAAACACACTTCTAATGCATCTAAGCCATTGTTGCTTTTTGTTCATTTACAGTTAATCAAAGTGATGGCATTTCTTTTTTCAAATTCCTGCCTTGCTTTTAATTCCATCAAACTCAAGCACCACTTTGGAGATGCTGAACATAACACACCGAGTGAGGCTGATCTGCCTCACCAGATCAAATGGAATAAATTCTGGTGGTGCAAGAACTAAATTTGTAAACAAACATGGCAAGAGAACATGGCAAGTAAGAAGGAAAGCTGCAAAGTCAAGACTCTTTTTGTAAGATTTTACCCTTTTTTCTGTCAATATTTTCTTCTAAGCATTACTAAAATCCATGGTGATACTTCCTTTGTCAAAACATGGCATTCAGTAAAGAAATACACTTATTTTAATAAACTTTAAGAAATAGGTGTTTCTGCAAATGAGGTAAGAAATGCAGCACTGTTTGATACACTCCTACTCCCCCCCAAAAAACCCCACAACTTTCAAAAAACTGCTTTCCATGAAAAAGCAGCTGATCAGTTTACCATAGATTGACCTAGCAGCAGTTAAATAAGTGAAGACAGGATTTTGTCCTAAAGCAGCCATCTGAAAAGGGTCAGACAAACTGCACCCCAGAAGGCTCTGTCCCTCTCCACAGAACCCAGAGAGTTGGTGGGGGGTTCTGTCTGTGTGTTAAACAGGTAAAGATGGGTAAAATAAAACCCACCACTACCACAACACTGGGTTTGGGGGTTTTTTGCCTCTGTTCTCTAAAATGGAGACAGATTATAATCACCACCTTACACGCATTTTGCATACCTGTGGAGTTGGTAAATACGGGCGCTGAGCAAACCAACGAGAGTCACGGGGCCTCAAAATGGAACCCGCTGGGGAAGTGCCCAGGAGGCACCATCCCAGGGTACAACCCTCCGAGCTGGTTGAACAACAATTACACTTGAGTTTTTGATTTTTTTGAGTGGATCTACCAACCTGTGCTGGGTGTTGGTGCCCACGCACTGGCAGTGGGGCTGAGGGGCTCCTCTGAGGGGAGCTGAGGCGCTGCCTGAGCCGGTTCTAGCCGGTTCCAGCTGGTTCCGGCTGCCCCACGGCAGGGCAGCGCCGAGCCCCTCAGCCGGGCTGGCGGCACCTCAGGGACTGTGGGTTAAGGAAGGGGGAAAATGGTGCTGGGCAGTGAGGAGAAAAGTGGGAGAATGAGGGGAAAAGTGGGAGAATGAGGGGGAAAGAGAAAGAACGAGGGGAAAAGAGGAAGAACGGGGGAAAAGGGGGAGAATGAGGGGAAAAGGGGCAAAATGAGGGGAAAAGGGGCAAAATGAGGGGAAAAGGGGGAGAAACACCCCAGGGACACTGAGGGCTGGGAAGGAGGAGATGCTCCAGGCACTGCGGCCATGGAGGGATCCTGTGGGAGCTGCTTTTCCTCATGGGAATTGCAGCCATGGAAAGCCCAGGCTGGAGCTGGGGAAGGTGTGAGGAGGAAGAGGCAGCAAGGAGAAACCATCATGGACAGAGCAGCCTCATGCCCTGCTCTGCTCAGCACAGGGGAGGTGGAGGGGTGTGGGGTGAAGGAGCAAAGCTGAGCCTGGGAAGAAGCTTGGGGTGGGAGGAAGCTGCTCGAGATTTCATCTGCTTTCCTCACCATCCAAATCTGGTTTTTAATTGGCAATTAATTAGTTTGCCCCAAGTCAAGTCTATCTAGCCCATAGCAGTAGCTAGAACGTGTTTTATCATTTGCTTTTCTCTCCCATCCTGTTGAGGAGTGAGCAAGCGGCGGGGTGGGCATCCGGCAGATGGAAAAGTTCAGTCACTGCCTCATTACACACCCCCTGCCAAACCCTGTGTTTCCTGCCCTTCTGGGTTACAGTTGCTGCTCTCTGACACCCTACAAAAGCTTTTGCCTGTCTGATTACTTAATTTAATTGATATTCCACTGGTTGTATGTATTTGGGCATATTCACTCCCATTACTGCTCTCAACACTTAATAAATTAGAAGATAGATTTTAAAGAACTGTGCTATCCTCTATATTCTTCATACATCAGCCTGTCCAGAATTGCCAGTTTGTTTTCTCTGTGCTTGCTGACACTTCAGACAGCAGAAAGATTTCTGACACTCACATACAGCTTTATACCTGCTGAGCATCTTCACAGTCCTGTCCCACCAGCTAGGGGGGTGAATTCAATGTTGGCCTTTTCAAGTGATCCATCACAAATATTCATTTCTATTTTCACTTTACTTTCTACTGGTGCACCTTTGGTTTCTACTTTGATGTTGTTTCCAACAATCAAAATAAGAAATCCAGACATCTTTCAAAACTGTCTGCAAATTATGACAGTCTCTGCATCCCAACAGGACAATTCAGAAGTATCTTCCATAAATACTTACACTGAAGGTATAAAAAGAAGAAGAAAAAGAAAAGAAAAAAAGAAAAGAAAAAGAAAAAGAAAAAGAAAAAAAAATAAAAAAAAATAAAAAAGAAAAAGAAAAAGGATTAATTTAAAGCCATTGTTTAGGTCAGGGAGGTAATTTGTACCTGGAAAATAACAACATCCTTACTCTTCTCTCAAAGTGAATGACAACAAACAGCTCAATTTATTAAATATCTTCCATTAGAGTATCTGAGGGAGTGTTATTTTGGGGGTTTTGGGTTTTTTTCTTATGTTTGGAGATAAGGAAACATTGAGAATGACTAGATTAAATGGCAAACCAACAAACACTGGGATTAAAGAAATCAGTTGTTCCAGGTGAATAATGACTGTTTTTCAGTCACTTCACCTTAAAATCTGTCATGAAAAAGCTCGTTGTTCTTAACCTAAAACTCCTGGATAACATTTAGGAAAACTCCTTTCAGTAACCTCCCTTATGCATTGCAGGAAAGGAGGGCAAAAGTTATAAGGAATTATAAAAATCATACATATTTCCAGCTGACCTGAAAACACACTTTTTAAGAAATTACAGATAAAGGTGGGTTTTTTTCCCAGTTTTGTGTCTTTTATCCAGAGTTTGGACAGAAGCATGAAGAGCTCTTGGAAAAGTCACTGTGTGCTGCCCAAGAGGTTCTCTCATTTTCAGGTGGTTAAAATCAGAATTGGTGTACCCAGCATCAGATGGTTATTTTATCTGGTCTAAGCCTACATTTTACACCTCCTTATTCACTAACACAAGATACAGTGAAATTTATCTTGACATAGGCTAGATTTGGTGAGTTAAAGGGATAACTACCATTAATTTCCTGCTGATAAAATGTTATTTGAACTCATTCTCTTGTCTGTTTTCCCTAGCCAAGATCTCTAATTCCATTTTTTCCCTTCCTACTCCCTATCTACTATAGAGATACATAGAATCAAAGTTAGGCAAAGTTAGTAAGAGGAATATTTCCCTTATTGAAAGTTTTTCTCCATTGTTTGTTGATAAACTTCCAGTCTTCAGGGAACAGGTCCCCAGAAGGAGCCCCACAAGTTGCTGCTGCTGCACAACCCTGACTTTGCACAACAGGATTGTAAGAAATGCCCCCAAACTTGCATCCCTCCCAGTTTCCAAACAGTAAGATTACCCTGGTCTTAAGAAATCCCACCAGCTTTTCCAGACACAATAATATACTTCTCACAGGAATAGTTTGATAGAAAACTTTCCTCCAAGCTAAAAAAGAACATTTTCAAAATTAAAATATTCTGCTTTAACACTTGTGACCAAACAGTTGGGCTCATACATGTGACCACTGGGAAACAACCCAAAATGGATTTATCTGCTTTCCCTTGCCAAGCTGAATGACAAGCTGAAAATTGAAACCACCAATTACATTTTGAAAACAGTTGCCTCAAATAGTTCCCTTTTGACAATAATTCCCTCATCCCATGATGCAGAGGAGAATTAAGAAAGAGCAACACTCCTCCATCTTTGCACACAGAAAAAGCCACCTCTCTCAGAGAAATCTCCAAAAAGGAAGAATATAAATTCTGGCTTCCTCCTCCTGAGCAGGACTCTCTGCTAGCAGAAGAGAACACAGTTTGAAACTGTCAACTTGTGCTCTATGGAAAATGGCAGTTAGGAGTGAGAAACTAATGTTGGGAAAGGAGGATATGACAGTGAAGGTGAAGAGAAGGAACTAGAACAACTTTGAAAGAGTAACCTTGAGGGTTTTTCCTTATTTGTATTTTTTTCCTTATTTATATATTTATTCATGAGTCAGGCTCCCAGTATGAGTGTGCTAATGAAAAATTATTAGCTGATCATATCAGGTTAGGAGACCTTATTAATACACAAAGGAGGAATGAACATGAAAGATCAAAGCTGAACATCAAGCATGTAAGAATACAAGGATTTTGCTGTTAAGTGGAAACACCAGAGAGGACTGAGAAAGAGAAATAGCTGTGTGAGTGGCTATGGAAATGGCTAACACAGTGCTAACATGCATCAGGCAGCCAGCTCCAGCAGAGACCCAGATGTGCTCAGTAAGGTAATTCTCCAAAGACAGGAGAAAAATTCAAGGCTGAGAAGGACAATGGTTATTGTCTTTAAATTTATCAGTACAGAAAATCTGTTGAACCTAAATGTTTGTTGTTATGAATGGGTATATATTGACCAAAAATTGATTTGAGAGAAAAACTAGGTGCTGGGGGTGAAAGTATCAATGAAAAAGAATCTGGAGCCTTCTCCAAGTGATCAAAACAGCAGAAAAGAAAACTGTCTGAGTTTAATATATTTGTGAGTAGGTATATTTTATATGACATGAACAGAATCATAATTTCCTTCACTGGTAGGCTGCTGGACAGTGCCCTGGGAAACCCTCCCCAGCCCAGGGCTCCTGTGCTCCTCTGGCAGGAGTCACCTTGAGCTGGATGTTGCTGCAGGATTAAGGCCTGAGAGAATTCATCATATTTAATTTTAAAGACTTTGCTTTGACACAATTTCAATTGACTACAACAAATCAAAACAAACTCTGCAATAAATGTCTTCATAATGCCCCGTGCTGTAGCTGTACTTTGAAAGTCCAAAATCAATAAAACCAAAATGGTGACATATGTTTGTATTATTTGGAAAGCTAAATGCATGCAAGGGATCTGTCACTCAGGATTAATAGAGTACAAGATGTTCTGTTTGTTGGGCATCTGATTGTCTGCCTCATAATATGAATTTTGAAATAGCTGGGGATTTCTGATAGTGCACTTGCAGGTTTATGCCGAATTTCACATTAACAATAAATCATGCTGCATATATAGTTCTCTTTTTCAATTTACTGCAACATAACTTCATCAGTCCACACAGGGAATAGGGCCATACACATAATGAGGAGAAATCTGATAATAAAATATTAAGACAACAAAACAAAAAACATTTGAAATATTAATACCAGAGCTCTAAAATACCCCACACTGCCATTCAGCCTACATTTGGTGCACACATGCCTCTTCCATGTGGGTGGAGTGACAGTGGGAGAGGACCAGGCAGCTGACTCTAATGACTGCAAAATAATCTACTTGAAATTAAGTCTGTTTAACAATCACGTAAATGAAAATAAAATGCATTCCATTTTGAGCTGAAAGACATTATTTTTACTCTAGTTGATAAAATTACCTTTCACCTTACTACATTAGGACCTTTCCACATCCAGAGTGCTTCACAAGATGAACTGTAATGTATCTGTCAAGGCTGATCCCTGGCTGTCCCGGTGAGGCAGAGAAGGATCCATGGCACAGTGAGGTCCCCATGGTGCTGGATGGCTGTGGAGCCAATGCTAAGCCTGTCCTTGAGCACTCCCTTGACTTCAGGCTCCCCTTTCCAGCAGCCATTGAAGTGGAAATCTTTTTGGGCTTACATCTAGGCACCTGCAGACACATGCTTGAGGACAGTGGAAGCACTGGATGTACCTGGGTACTCACCTGAAAGCAGCACAGGGACTTTTGCCCTCAGCTTTTTGATATCTTCTGCAGACTCAGACACTGAGGCCCCTGGATTTATTCCAGTCTTAGATTAATTTTTTAAACATATTTATACTCAAAACGTATAGGCAGGACTTTTTCAAGATCAAATGCTTTTGGTATTCCACAAAATACAGCTCTCCCATGTGCCATGCAAATAGGCTCATGAATTAATTAATTCTCCTCAGCCAGCCAGGATCATATTTACTTAGCTGATGTGAACAGGCAAAGGGAAATATACCACTTGCTCAACGTGTGCAAAATTTATGGTATGTAGCTAATATAATGTGTTTAACAATTTTATCTAAGTTTCAATCTAAGACAAAATAAATATGTTCACATAATCCCAATCCACATTCTAGCAGTCGCATGCAGGAAATGATTTAAAGTTTTAATTCATCATTAAACATACTGTACACATACAGGTTTTCCTTCTTAAATAATAATATGCAAAACTTCCAGAGTCATTAACAATTTAATAATCTGTTTAAACAAGAGAACTCTGTGAAATGCTTGATCTGTGCCTCTGCTTTCTGAGCATCATGTAAGAATTTATGCTTGTCAGCTGAACCTAAAACACCTGTTCTGCAATTACCTTCGTTCTGAAAAGTCTCTACATCAACTTTATATCAGTGAGTGCAGGAAGCACATTGAATCAGAGCAAATGTATTTTTCATTTGGACTGTTAATTGGCCTTGCCTATGTCATGAAGACTTGCAGAGAACCCAAGAAAAAAATTATCCTACTGCCAGATCATAAGGTTGCAGTATCTACATTTTATTTACAAAAATATAAGCAGTCAACAGCAATAATGACCAAGCAGAGTGTACCAGACTTGACAGCATAAAATCAGCTGCAGGACACTGCTCATGCTATTTTATGTTTTCAAAAGGTCATCATATATCTTCACCTGCAATTGTGGGGTTATTTTCCTTGACATCTACCAGTTTAACCTCCCAACTTAGGCTTGATTTTTGCCAAAGGAGGGTGAATCAGCAATGAGACTGACATTCAGCATTGCAGAGCATTTCGTTTTCCCTCTCTTGAGCTGGACTTTGGTTAGCATGGCACTGATTTGCTACAGATGTGTCCTGGGGAAAGGACACATGGGCAGAACTGATAAAACACTTTACCCTCTGGCACACCAAGGTGAAACAGCACATGGGAAGCTCAGGCTCCACTTTCCCTGCCTGGGTATTGTGCAAGGACCAGAGGCAGGAAAGATTCTCTCTCTAACTGCTGCCTAAACTCAGTCAAGGTTTGTCTCATAATATTAAATTCATGATGAACACAGCTGATGGCAGTCCATTAACTGAACTGCCACACGTACAGGAGGAGCAGCAATGACCAGCAGCAAAAACTTCTGGGTATCAGCTACCTCCTCGCTGCCTTCCCACAGTAACCTCCAGCTGCCAGGGGGAAGAACTGCCCTCCCCAAAATACTTGGTGCAAACACAGCCATGTGAGCACATGCAAACTGGCCAGAATGTGGCCTCCACTCAGTAAATTCCTCCTCCTGAGAATAACAGTTGGAGTGAATATTACAACTGAAGGCATCTGCAGGGCTTTAAGTTGATCTCTGCTGTAGCTGGCATTGGGCCAGAGCAAACCAAACCACTGCAGCTTTATGATTCTGAGCTTGGGAGAAGAGCAGCACCATGGAAATGTCATCTACACCCTAAGCAGCTCCAGCTGCCTTTTTGTCCCAAGTGTAACCACCCAAGGAGTTGGCTCTCCCTGACTTTTGCAGGTAACCCTTTTAATCACTTTCTGTGATGCCACACAGTATTCAGTCAATAGAGGGAAAGTCTTCCTGCATTTGAAAGCATCCTACCAATTTCTAAGTGCTTCTGACAAAGCCAGCTGACAAGCAGCCATTCCTGGTTTATACTGAAACTTCCATGCTGCTTTTATTGCATTTTTAATCACTGACATATTGTTAAGGAGAAACAGAACTAATGTAAAACTTGACTCCATGGATTTCAATATCCAGCTCCCACGGTGGGAGGTGAAACATCTTATGGAAAACTGTGAAGACACCAACCTCATCCACATTCATGGACTTCAGTACAAGGCTCTCAGTCATTCAGTCCAAGTTCTATTTTATGCAATAATTTATAAAACCTTGCTTCCTAATTGTAAACTTCAGACATTTTTAACTGCAGGGGCATTAGCAGTGCTTGTCAGGACTTGCTGGTTTCCAGATACCCTGGCTGGTAGCTCACAATGCTGGAGCATTACATCTTGTTCCCAGAGTCACCTCGCTTTGTTTTATGTTACTGAAGTGTAAGAATGCAACACAATTGACCTGTCACAGCCAAAAAACTGGAAAACAACTTGATTTTTGAAAATGCAGGTTAAGGAAGAACCTACACATGTCTCCAAGCCTTTGGAAGTGCTTCCTGCAGTTAGGGATGGATTTGTAAGGTGGCTTTGACATTTTGTGAACACCTTCCACCAAGCATCATGAATTATTTTGTTCATTTCACATCCAAGATCCCACAGCTTTTCAAACATTAAAAGCATGTAGTACTGCATATAAACTTGAAATAATAGGGCTCTGAACTCTCATTGCCTGCCACATAAATGGCAAAATTACTACAGAATTGAAAAGCTTTAAAGACCAGAAATGCTCAGTGGACAGTCATCCAAAACAGAATGGCATCTGCTAGCAAAGGCACTGAAACAAGGGAAAGAGGAGTATTTCTTGTACTACAGATAGGGAAGGTAATATGGTTGATTCCATTGCCAGCACTGAATGGTGGTAACAGAACTTGTAAGACTGATGTGATGAGGAAACAGGTGGATAGAGACACTTTGGCTAGATGGAAACAAGAGGATTTCCACCAATGGAAGAAGCAACTTTGCAGTAAGCAGCATTTCAGAGCATTACCCTGTGGATAAGAAACACCACTGGGACCACAGAAACATTTTAATCCTTGTCTCTTGAAGTTTTTGGTCCTGGAAAAAGTGAGCACAGGTGTCCAATGAATCAGACAATGCTAATGTTTCTAATTCTAATTATATCACAATTTCAGACACAGAATCATATAAGCACATTCTCTCTAACCTGCATCCTGCAGGTCTCAACAACATATTCAGGTCTCAGAAGTAAATGATCATCATGTCAGTGGGTGAACTGCCCAGAGAACAGCTGAAGAATCTGCAGCAGGTGAAAATCAAGTGGAACACTCACCATCATTAGGGACCCCAGCATTTACTCACAAGGAGCAACTTGAGTCAAAGCACTGCTGAAAAAAAGGCTGCTTTGATGAAGCTGAAGTCTTACTCCAGTTGTAAGAAATTGTATTTTCTGTGTTAAAGATGCTTTGGAAGGATCTCTGAAGACAACGTGGCGTGTAATAGACATGTTTGTTCTTAGTTACCACATATTTTTTTTGTTCTAATTTCATTGTAGTTGATTCACAGTGTCCCTGAGCACCATGAACCAGTTTTTCACTGCACAGTGTGCCACAGTCTCTCATTAATATCCATGAGATATACAGAAGCTTCAAAAACCATTCAGCATTTGGCAGTGTTAGGACAGCTTGACAAAAATAAGCATGGAAATAGCCTTTCAAAAAAGACCTATAGCACTCAGCAATGCAGCTGCATGTCTTGTGTTGTCTCTTGATTCCCTACAGAGGAGAAATGAGTATGCATCTTACCTGCATACATTATCATTTAGAGGCCAGCTGAGGCTGTACCTTTCCTGAAGAAGCAAGGGAGATAACTCCAGCTGGGTTGGGGAAAGTAAAACAAAATCAAGAGAGACAGAAGCAAAGCACTGCATTACTAATGCAGTGACATCCACTGAACAGATTGAAATGGGCTAGAAAAACAAATGAAAAGCACATTGTGGAGTTATGGACCTTTATATAAGAATTATATCAGAGAAAGGAAATAAAATATCATCTTGACCTACATTACTCACCATGCCACCCATTACACTGGTGTTGCCAGGCAAGAGTTAGGCCAGATTTAGCCCTGTGCAAGTTGTCTTCCAAATGTGAGTACCCAGGTTATGATATTCTGTCCCCATGTGAGCACTCAAGTGGCACTGAAATGAATATTTGTGCCCCAGTCCCACTTTTCCACCAATATGCAGAAATGGGAATCCTCAGGCACCCACATTTACAAATTAGTCAAATATTATTCTGTAACAAATTACTACACACTTGGAAATTACTTTAAAGCAATCTGAAAAAAAAGCCTACAGGGGGTCCACAGATTTATTGCAAAACAAAAACTACATTAAACCACAAAACAATGAGAAAAAACCCAAACAGCATTTCCCATATGCTCAATGTGCAAAATGGATATAGAGCCCTTTAGGTAGCAATAGTAATAAAGAAAAGTCATCTGGGTCAAATGGCACATTTCTATTTATTATCAGCATTATTTAAACTAGACTTAAGGTGTACACAGTGCTCTAAAAGCAAATAAAAACCTGACAAATCTGTTCCCTGAAAAACACAGAATCTGAAGTAGGAGAATCAATGGATAATAACTTCTAAGTTTTCACAGTAAGGAAAAATATCACAACAAAATACATATTCCAAAGTTTTTCAGCTATGAAGTGAAAGGCTAATTTGAATTTTTTTTTCATTTTATTACAAGGCAACCAGCAGTTTGGGTTCAGATGTGCTCCTCCACGAAGACAGCTGAAGCTATCAACAAGAGTATCTCTAATTCTACAAAGCAAACATAAAGGAAAAAGCTCCATAATACCAAAGAAACCTCAGATCTCAGCTGTGGGGTGCCAACAATGCCCTATAAATATATATTGCAGTGGAATTTCCATGGGGTGAGCCAGGGTTTCAAAGATAAGGCAAGTGCCAGATGACCCCCTACCATTAAACAAAGTACTTTATTAACCACGTGCCAGTTACTGGTACAAAAACCAACAAACCCCACCTGGGATTTTCTGAGTGGTTGGCTCCTACCTGTGAAGGAGTCCTACCTCCCCTGGCCTTGGCCTCGTGCCTTCAGGGAGCTTCTGAACAAACTCAGAGACTGCTCCTCCACACAACCCCAAGGGGGGTGACTCCATTCCTGGTGCACCCCTAACCTGCCTCTCTCTCTTGGAGACACAGGGAGCAGATGAGAGTAGTGGGGCTGGGGGGCTCTGCAAGTGTTGAATCTAAAAAAGTACATGAAAAGGGACCTGACTGCTGAAATATCAGGTAAGATGTTGCTTGGGTGCCCCTGATGAATAAAGGCAATCTTCATGCCTGTAAGATGTTGCTTGGGTGCCCCTGATGAATAAAGGCAATCTTCATGCCTGTTTTTGAAGAAAAAATCTTCAAGCAGATTTTTTGTTGTAAACAGAGGTATCATACACTCCCTAAAAAGCAAATAAGTTCAGAAAAAGATGCAAAAAGCCAAAATCTTCATCTGTCATAGCAATTATCTGATGACTTCCTAAATATACAAAAAGTGATTTAGATGCCCCAGGGCACAACAATATGTAAAGGAAATCCAGAACAGACAGAAGTGTCATAAATATACAGTAAGAAACAAGAGACATGGGCTGCTGGGGAGAAAGTTTGGTGGAATTACAAACACAGTGTACCTTCCTTGATCTCTATGAAATATATATATATATACTCTATAAAGGTGTACACACATGCATAAATACATAAAACAAAGTGACACACTAAAACATGCCTCTTCTGTTATGCATTCCTTCCAATGTTTTTCCAACTGCAAACCCTGAGAGTAGCTTCTAGGTGAAATAAGATATTGTAATCCTCAAATTTACAAGACCAAATAAACCAGAAAATAAACTTAATTGCATACAGCAATGGCAGTTAATGGTTTTTCTTTGATGACAAAGAGAATGGCTAAAGATATAGTGACAGCATTTAACTGAACACTGTAGCTCATAAAGCAGCCAGAGAACAGCTGAATTCAACCAGCCAGTACTATGCCAGCCATGTCAAACGTTCAACTAAAAAACTTGTTTGTCTGTTTGGTTTTTACTCCTCAGTGGTTTGTTATGGAGTATTCTTTGCATGATTCAGAAAGTTCCCTTCCCTCTTCCACGGGCCCCTTTATAGCTGAATGAAACAACCCCAAGGAATTTGCCTCAGGTCACAGAAGCAGACATACAAAGAATCAGCAATAAGGCTCCCTTCCTTAGCCCTTCCACAGCTAAGGAAATGTGGAAGTGTTCACCACCCATACAACTGTGAAGAGTTGGACCAGCAGTCACCACACCAGTCTTCACTTGGGTCCACAGCTACATGAGCCGAAGGGAGTTTTGATTTTCCCTCTAAGCTGGGCAGCCCCAGATGTAACACAGACTCCTTGGGCAGAAACTGGAAATCAGCACCCGTCCCTCAATGTCCTGCAGAGGAGCTCACCTCACATAGTTTTTTTCCCCCTACCACCTCAGTGTTACAATGCACAAAGAAATAATTGATATTTACGGAAGTACGATACATAAAAAATAATTAAAACATTAAATCTTTCCAGATAAATGTCACGCACACAATTAAACTCAACATTTAGCGTAGGGGAAAAGAATCCCCTCAGACTGAGCTTATTGCTATGGAGAGGACAAGCTTTCACATTTTCCCACTGATTTTTATGAGATCATCATACTTTTGTCCACCTCATTATGATCCTCTCCCCAGCAGCCTGCAATAAGTCACCCCCACTGCTGGAAAAATTCCCTCCAGCCACACACACGGGTGCTGATTTTATTTCTCCCAGTAATTTCTTTCATGTTGTGTGTATGTATGGTCTGCAGTATTTCAGCTCAGATTTACACACCACCTCTGCTACTTTCTACATGCAAGTGTATTTCTCTCAATCAGATTTCTGAACATAATGCAAGAACATTTTGCTCACCAAAAAAAAAAACAAAAAAAAGCTTGTTTATTAGCAACATAAAACTGTCAGTTGTTTATGTCCCACTTGTAAATACCAGGCCACATTAACATAAACTTGCCAAATGGAGGGCAAGGGGGAGAGCAGGCTATTTGCCTTGCAATCCTTTGACAGGAGACCAAAAGAATAAATAAAAATCAAGCACAGTAGGCAGAGTTACTGTTTTTTCTTGTAATTCACTCCTGGCTCCAAAAAAGAAACACATGGCCTGGAGGACAGGAGCTTGCAAAGCTGTAATCAGAGTCCCCTTATTTACTGCTCTAAGTCCCAGCAGCTTTTGCCAACTTGACTTCACAGGAGGATGTGTTGGCTCCTCTGTGAAAAGATACTGCCAGGCTATATATTTTAAATGTTGTCTGTCTTCTGTGTAAGACTCAAGACCTAATCAATCCTTTATGTTATAGCCAGGTGTAAGTTATAAAGGGGTTGTTACCACAAAATTTTATAGAGTGAGTAGTTTAGCCACTCACATAGCAGAAAGGTCCACAAATAGCCCACTGCACCCTCAGGTTTTCAAGTATTAGTGTCAAGTTTTCTGCCTACCAGTCAATTTTCAATGTTTTCAGTTACTCTCAACCCACTGGTTTCAAATTAGAGAGTTACAGCTGCTGCTGGATTATAGAATCAAAAATTTTCCAGCCCCAGAAAGATCCAAATCAGACTCACCAGGATATTTCAGCTTGGAGGCCAAAGCTCATGCTGTAGCACTGAAAGTGACTCTGCACCCCTGTTTTGGAGAAAGAAGGGTAGATGTTAGAGTAGAATGACAAAGAAACCTGTACAGGCTGCACAGTGTGTAAAAACTCAGATTACAAAGATAGTGTTCTACTCTTAAAATGAAAATCTGGAGCAACAACAAAATACAACAATTCAAAATACACCTGTAGGCTTCATGGTTAAGTTACCAAAACATCAAGGCAACAACAAATGTATCCTGACTAAATTTGCACAAGCACTTGTGAATTTATGCTTGTTTCAGCTTAAGGTCACTTTTTTGTTGTTTAAATCACGGGAGTATAAGAAAAAAAAATAAATAAAAAAAAAAGAAGGCCCATGTATATTTACCTAAACTCATTTTACTACCAAGAAAAGTTTACAAATGCAATAAGTTACTGCAGAGAATTAAACTTGTGCTTTGTTTGAGAAGTATAATGTAGTTTATTTCATTTAATCCACGATTTACCTTCCCATTCACTGCCTGCACTGGATAATCCCACTTAAGCACACTTCAGCTCTAGCTTGAAATTGAGTGCCCCACTTGTTTTTCTTTTAGCACTTGGTTTTTTGAAAGTCCTTCCCTGCTGAATTGCTGAACAGTCCCAAAACCTCCTCTGCCCAACAGGGAGATGACACAAGCCTGAGGTGGCCATCAGGGAGTAAGGATGCTTGTACAGTGCAGCACTGAGCCACACAACCCAAGACCCCAACTACTTCACTTGTTCAACAGCAGTTTGAAAAGTTTCTGGGTCTAAAACCAGAACGGATTCCTTAATAAGTGGAATTTATGTGCATCTGGCACCTGCAGTTAGTGTTCACAAATTCCCTGCAGTATCCTCTGCTCCTCTCACCACATTCCAGCATGTCACTACAAGATGTCCCACAGACCAAGCCCAATCTTTGGTGCTGTCTCAGGCTGCTGTTTCTGTCCTGGGTGATTCTGCCTTCCATGTAATTTATCAAAGCAGTTGTAACTCACAGGATCCAGTTCCCACCCACACAAACTGAAAAAAAATTGAGGGCAAGACAAGATACCAGGTATCCACAGTGCTTTTACTATTATCTTGATAAAATAGCAGGGGGACACATTCTGCCTGTCACAATTAAGGTGATAAATGCCTGTTTCTTTGAGGCTTGTTTGAAAGTCAATTATGCAGATTATTTCTAGAATACAGACAGATGGTCTTTTCCCCCACACGAGACAATCAAGTTGAACTTTGATATGTGCATAAAAATACTGCAATTTGTCAAGGTCCAATGGGGCCATTTTATCACAGATAACCAAAAGACTATATGGATTTTTGTATTTGCCTCTTTTCGATTAGCACAGCCTACGTTCCTTTTTATTCCAAGTTTGTTTCTTTTTTTTAATGGAAGCTTTGCTATGTTTCATCTTGTAGCCAAATATTGATCTTTCAGTCTAGTCTTCAGGTTTTGATTAACGCAGAAGGTTGCCAAGCGAGCAGCTTTTTGTTTGTTTTCTGTTAATTCTTTTTTTATTATTCACTTGCTACAGTAAATCTTGCTTTTATTGTCCAACCACTGAAAAGAAAAAATGGATTGACTTGAGCACCTAAATAATTTACAACGCAGAGCTTTTTGGAAAGACTGATGCAATGTTGACCTTCATTTTTCCCCCTTCTCTTGTTGACAAAAGAACATTTCTGATTGACTCGAAAGGAGAAAAAGGAAGAAGATTGATTTTGACATGTTAATGATGCTTTAATGCAACAAAAGCTGTAGAAAATGAGTGTTTAGTAAGACATGTTTTTTTTAACAAAAGAAAAATAAGCTGTTGCAAACACGAGATTTATTATATCTTTCTTGTCATTTTCATTCTCTATCAGGCCAAATTTCATGCTCCCATTTAAAAACTGAGTTGTATTTATTTTTTATTCACAAATGTTCTGACTGCCTGAATTCCTCTTCATTAACTCCATAATAGGTTTGCTAAGCAATAAGAACAAACAAAAAAATGGTAACAAATGCAGGAAAGGATATTCTGGAGCAGACCATGGGAGACAGAGATGCTATGTTTGTTGGGGTTTTTTTTTTACATTATTTATGTCATCCTTACTTTTTATATCATTGCAGGCAAGTTATCTGGGCTCCAAGGAAAAGAAACCAAGTCAAAGGCCTAGCTCCAGCCCAACCCAATCCAAGAATGGCTTAAGCTTGCTTCCAAAACAAGACCTCAACAGGGGTCTAACTGTTAAGCAACACTGTAAGTTCATAACACCTGGAGAAAATAATAGGTGTTGTCTTACCCCTCTGAGTGTCAGTAACACCTGCCTGGCCAAGGAATGTTTGGAGCTCTCCAGGTGAAAGCTGCAATGGAAAACCAAGGTATTTTTAAGACAACATTTAAAATACTGGAAGTCTTCCTTGGCATCATTTGTCCTATCAAGTGTATTGCTCAAATCCCTGGTAAACAATCATGTAGGGTTAGATCCAGCCAGATGTGAAGCCAACAGGTATTCAGGTGGAACATCTCACTTACTGCAGCTGTACGAGGTGGAAGGTTGATTACCAAGACTCAAAAGGAGACAGAATCACCAAAACCCACAGTTTTGCTGCAGAATATCTAAACATCCACTTTAAACAGCTGCTTTCTTCAGCCTACTTGCCAAGGCACTTTTGTTATCCCCAAGTTCCTGGTCAGCAGTCTCAATTAGCACACTCTGCCTTTGGGAACAGTGGTTTAAGCCACCTTAGTTTTGCCAAGTCAGAAACTTACTTCTCATGATACTGTTACCAGCTCTCACCCCACCCACCTTCCAAATAGCAAAACCCTACAGAAAAGCTACCAGCCACGCCTGGCTGGGGCAGTTAACTGCTGAACCTGTAAATATTTCAAATTTTTTACCATATTTTCTGCCTGGGGGACTGTTTACTGCCTCTGGATGTGTGGCACTTCCTTGAAGACAATGCAGGTACTCCAGATTTTCATTGGCATCACTATGAAAAAAAAAATAAAATTGGCTCCATATCAATCAAATGCTGTGTAAAGCTGGTAATAAATATTCAGCTTTTCTCTCTTGGGAATGTACTACCTCCTTTTCACTCCAATAGAATATAATACCAGCAAATACTCAGGGGTTTGGTAATTCATGAGTTACTATACACCTGCCAGACACACATGTGTACCAGCTCCATATGTTAAAGATTGGTTTTGTATTCTCTCAGAATACAAATTAAATCAGGCCATTAGCTCAGTAAGGCTCTGATCCACCAAATATTCAATATTACCATAGAAGTAGTGATAGCTGAAGATATGCTTAACTGTTCTGGACTGGAGCCTAAATTAGATTTCTAAATAGAATAACATATGTCTTAAATGTCAAGCTACACCCAAAGTCAACACTGTCCTTATGGACTACTTTGCTTTTTTCAAGCAGTTGTATGGTTTTTTAAATTAAATCATCATTTCAACACAACACTGTCTCTCTTCTAGTCATCAAGTACTTACAAATCCAAAAAGAAAAAAATGCCCTAAAAAAATAAGCAAGTCTTGTGTCTTCCATTTATCAACTCCTATTATCTGCATTCTGTACAGATGTTGCTGAGACTGTTAATTTTCCTTGTATGAATAATGTTATGTATGCATGGTAAGCACAAATGTATTCTAGAACTGCTCATTTCCATGATTTTTGCTGCTCACAGAAAAATCTGCACATGTAGTGAGGTCCCTGTAAAGATAACAATGAGAAAACAATAACAGGTTATATTGAATTTGGACAGTTTGCATGCAGAAAGAATGCAAAGCCTGAAAAACTTACACGGTCTGTAAATCTCTAAAAGAAAAAACACATCATTTTAATGAGACTCAATTCATAGCAAGTCATTTCAAGTCCAAGGTTGTAAAGAGGACATCTCAGTGGCTGTAACTTCTCCAGGAAATGTGTTGATATCACAATAACATCTTTACAATTGGTCGTATTTGCTTTGTTTTCCACAACTGTCTGGCATGAGCAGAGCCTCATTTATGCTGTTAGGCGTTGGATCAAACCTTCCAAATGTTCTGAGTTGCTTTCTGTCTCAGAGGAAGAGTTTGCCACTGTCCTAAGGTAAAAATGGAACTTCATTTAACTGGTTCTTCATCCAGGCTGATGGCACCTTGTGAGCCTACCTGAAACACAGAGACACAACTGCATTCCCTGCTCCAAGGTGCCAAGCAACAAAGGTTCAAAAAATAAATCTGGTGATGGAAACATGGAAGGTGAAAAGGAGCAGAGGTTTCAAGAATGCAAAGCCCAGGGCAAGAGCAAGATGACACAGCCTCTGGTTATGAGTCCAGTTATCCTCTAACTCCC
This sequence comes from Florisuga fusca, assembly GCA_038090715.1. Classification (NCBI taxonomy): domain Eukaryota; kingdom Metazoa; phylum Chordata; class Aves; order Apodiformes; family Trochilidae; genus Florisuga; species Florisuga fusca. The sequence goes on from JAAWXA010000017.1 coordinate 16,982,715, forward strand.
TCACCTTCCCTGGGCACGAGGTGAGCAGCCACTGAGCCACAATCCTTCCACACATGCCCACAGTGACTGGGATGCTCAGATGGTCTGCCTGGTGGACCTGCTTAGCTTATAAGCTCACCGAAGACTGAACTCACACACCACACCTATACACACAGATGAAGTATGTCTTGAATTGGACAATGGAAGATGAAATTTCACAGCATGGAGCACATTATGTAAACTTGAATCAAGTGTCAATCTGTACATATCAATAAAACTCAGTAAAGGCAATGAACTTACCAGGTCAACAGAAGACTTCAGCATGTCCATAAACTCTTATGTTTCCACTGCCTGCATTTCAAATTTAAGGGAATCTGGGTGTCACCCACTTGGATCCACTGTTGGCTACAACATTAGAGCACTCTGCTGCATGCAGACTGCTTGGAGAGAGAATGCAAGAACAACAGTCAGCTCATACTTGGAAAAGAACATTGTTGTGCCTCAGTATCTTCAGAAGAGAAAGCACAAAATCTCAGAGTATGAGGATACTTTAGGAGACAAACAGTATGAAAGTTTTTCAGCCTATTTTTAAAAGCATGTGGTGGTGACAAGCACTTTCAATAAACCAAGTTCATTCTCATTACATAAAACAATTGAAAAATTTGTTGAACCTTGCATATCCTTAAAGTTCCTTGTGCTATTTTCCATTGTGCTTAAGCTTACAAGGGCAAATCAGACCTTTGCAATTAACAATTTTATTTTTAAGGATGTCCTTGGAAGGCTTCAGCCAGAGACAAATAATTCACAGGATACAAAAGACAGCCACGTAAATAACACAAAAACCCAGGGTGAATGTCAGCAATTGAAAATATACATGAAACAGCTGCAAAATAAATTACTATAGTCAGAACTGCTCCTCAGACTCAAGAGCTCACATGGCAGTCTTTTAAAGGTCAGCACTCAAGTCAGTCACACTGGAAAAGAAGTCCAAGAATATGAAATCCAGTGCTAAAAATTATTTCTTTGCCCAGGGGTCCTTATTAGAAAGGTAATCTCTTTTCTATCACTGTTTAATAACATATCATTACTTTGTGAAGTGTTTTAAAATACCTGGAGTACAAAAGATGATATTTAAAAGCTATTCATTCTATTCTATCCCAAACAATACATAAAAAACCTGGAAAGAACGGGATAAAGATGTTAATTTTACTGGCAATTTCATAACACTTCTTGAGAGAGGGCATACAGCTGTAACTCCAAAATTACATTGTAACCACAGGCCATTTTTTCACCTGCAAAGTACCAAGTGATGATAATTTCTCCACTGACTTCAATTAAGCTTCTTGGAGATCCTCACACAGACTCTCCTCCCCACTCTCTCTGTTATTAAAAAAAAAAGTGAAGTTACGCCCCAGGTGAATTTTGCCAAATGCTCCAAAGTCCCAGTGTCAGAACCATGCCTGGCATAATGGAGAGTTTACGTGAAAAGTCAAGGTTTTGATGAATGTCACACTTGAAAGCCAATTAAGTGGGCTGAAAGGAAGACACAATTTCCCATTGTCTAATTGCCTCACAGCAACTTCAAGGTAATAAATTTGTCACGTTGAATTATTAATGAGGACCGAATATTTGACTTGCAGCCTGGAATAGAAAGCAGTTCATTAGCAGCTGGCATTGTTCCTTCCAAATAAAGAGAGGGGCACCGTGGGAGCTCAGGAGAAGGTGTCAGAGAAAGCTTCTCCTCGCATCACTGTCGCACACCCTGAGCATGCCTTTTGGTCTAACATCCTGTAAAAATTCCAGTAAGAGGGAAAAAATGATGGTGCATCTAATTCCTAATTCTCTTTGGCCTTTGCAGCCTGACAAATAAACATCCATCTGGATTCCACGGAATGCGCTCTTTTACGGTGTCACTTCAAACACAGAGGTCGTAAAATTTTTAGAATTGGCTCCATAAAAGTACAAGGAGGACAATAAAGCAGAGGCCAGCTTTAGGTTTATGGGGCTCTTAAAGGTTTTCTGCCTTGTCTCCTCTGCAAAGTGTTGGTCACACACGTGGGGGGACCAGGCAGAGCAGGAGGTTTATCCTTAGCCCGCAGTTGCTGCAGCAAAGGTAACCACGCTTGGATGTCATTTCAGCCCAGGAGACCTTTGTGATGGTGAAGGACTCTCTGCTGCACACCCTGGGCACAAGGAAAGCCACTGAAACAAAATGAAATTTTGGTCCTTGTCTTGGTGTTAGAACTGCATCAGAAAAGGGAATTATGAAATGGAGTTCATGTGCCAGTGTTCTCAGCTTTCTCCACAGCCCAGGCGCTGGCTGCGTAACGCCCGGGACCTCCTGTCAGATGGAGAGTGGCACAGAACCAGCATGGATGGAACCAACCTCTAAGATCATGGACTCCAACTCAGAAAAAACCACCAAGCCCACTACAGCATGTCCTGAAGAGTCACATCTACACAGATTTTTAATAACTCCAGGGATGGTAACTCCAGCACCATCCTTGGCAGTCCCATTGCCTGACTAATCTCAGAGTAAAGAAATTCTTCCTAATATCTAATTAAAACTCCCCTGGCACAACTTCAGGCCACTTCCTCTACTCCTATTGTTACTTACTTGAGAGAAGAGGCCAACACCCACCTCCCTACAACCTCACTAAGGACACAGAAGCACATTTTAGGTTGCATTGGTAGCAATCAGTGAGGCTCCATCTCTTTCCTCTCCCACATGGTGTTATCATGCCTTTGGCACAGCTACACCAGAGAACGTGCTTCACAAGCAGCTTGTGAGCACTGTGGCTCACACTGCACCAGGTGGTAACAGTGATGTGTTCTTGCAGTTTCTAAATGGAAAAAGTAAAATGAAAAAAAAAAAAAAAAAAAAAAAGCAAATTCATGAGCTCCCAAAACCAGCTTTATAAGTGAAAACAGAACATTCCATGATGCTTCCTCATGCAAGTAATTATCAACCTGGTTCTCATTTATGCAAGTAATTATCAACCTTGTTCTCTTTTTTCTGCTCATAAGATTGCAAATTTTAGAGAAAAGCCAGAACAATATAAAGCACCTGGTGCTGGTACTGGTTCTCCAAGCAGAGTTTGGATCTTGTTTACCCCCTGGATATTACCATTTGATAAAGTGCACTACAGGTTGGTGCACCCCACATTTACTCTTTTCTCTTTTTGAAAGCTGTCAGGGAGGAGAATTTCTGGCATTCAGAAAGCACTTGAGGGGAAAGAGCAGGGAGAAAATGTGCAATCTGTCTGTATTTTTATTGTAAAGAACTAGAAGAAAACACAACCTGCTAACACATGGAAATGGAGCACTTGCATATATTCAGCCATCCCTTGAAGAGACATTTTGTGGAACAGTTTCATTTCTACAGGAAAAAAACATAAAATTTGTAATTTGAACCACAGAGCATCTCACCAATTCAGGGGGAATTTTTCTGAACTCCAAGATAGCAAGCACTTTCCTTTTTGATCTCAAGATCAAGAAAAGCAGCTTCTTTGGTGCCTGACCACAGCAGAACTCAAATGGTCCCCCAAAGGTGTCTTTAAACATCCTCATCCACACTTTGTGTTAGGATTCTGCTGGTGTTCTTTAAGAGCAAGATTAATACACACTTAACAGCTGTTTCCATAAACAGGTAATCACAGCCAATGATTATAAACTCACACAGAGGATCACCAGCCAGCTTCTCACCTAAATTATAACAACTCACTCCTACAGAAACCCTAATCACAGTCCAGAGCTCATATCACTGACCACACCTACTGCAAGCAGAGCAGGGGGGCCATATAGCTTGGAAACACAGGGGGGCTGGCTGCTGCTGGAAGGAAACATCTGACAGGAGCACCCAGCTTTGCTGCTGGAATATTCCAGCATCACTCACCACATTTGTGGCATGGGGCACAGAAGAGCAATGGAAAAACCAAGTGCTGCTTACAGAGCCTGCAATGAGCAGCTTTGGGTGTTGATACCACTGTGGGGGACGTGGCTGCAGTCATATGGAAAGACCAAATCTTCTTCTCCTTGGGCAGAAGCTGAAGTGCTGTTACAAATCTAAAGAGCTGCTTGAAGGGCCCAGTCCAAACAGCAGTGTGAGCCCTTAGCAAGAAATCCCTCAGATGCCAGCATTTCTGGCAAGTTATCAGAACTCTGGAGGGATAAAAATGCTTTGGGGCTTCAGAAGCTTCAATTTAGCAATGAATTTGACTCAGTGCCTTTCATGTATGTACCAATAAGACCTGTAGTGGAAACCTTAGAAGTTAATGAACAAGACAGGGAGATTTAGAGATTTGGGCATATAATTACTATAGCAACACGAGCTCGCTCTTGCACTACACCATGAGATCCCCTATTAGGCATGCTGCAGTAAACCAAATAAATCACAGGTCACAAAACACAGCAATAAATCCCATCCATATTAAATTGCAAAGTAATTAAAACTGGTATGCTATTTACATTTCAAATTCACTAATAATGTCAGAAAAATTTCTGATTGCATCCAAAGCAGCCTCTGCAGCACTCCTTCAGCTGCTCCTAACATGAAGCTCTGCTTTTGCCTTTAGGGCAGACATACAAAAGTATTTAGATACCTAAATGTGCAGCATGATGCTCTTTCCAAGGCTTTATAAAAGTTACTTGCTTGGGTAGAACCCTAATTTCACTGATACCTGTTGGGGAAACACTGTTACCTGTTTGGGATACACTGCAAGTCTGCTCTGCAGAAAGCCAGTGCCAAAATGGGCACCTTCATCTCATTTTGTGTAGCACTAAGCAGTACTATTTAAACTGCTCACTGGCAGCTTGATTTTTCACCTCTCATTCACACCTCCATCCTGGATCAATCCAGCAAACAACAAAAGAAAAGCCAGGAGTAGCCCTTAGTGCTGTTGTACATATATTGTGTAAGGGCCCAAGTGGGCCAGACCTACATTTCCACTGTGCCTTGCCAAGAGAAAAATCTCAAGCCCTTCCAGGCCAGAATCTTTTATTAGTGCTGAAACAACAAGCAAGAAAATATTTATTCACTCCTATAAAACCTGGCAAGACAACAGTGAAACACTCATTATTATCCCTGCCTTATAGAGCAAGTCCTGCCTTTAGTCAGCCTTGTCTTAATATACTCTTACTACAGATAGTGAACCACTTTCATCCTATTTCAGAGTAAAACATCTACTACAGCTGCTACACCAAAATGAAACTCCAGCTTTCATTACACATGCAGGAGATTTTATTATTCCATTGATTTTTCCTGTTGGTCACCTGGCAGTAGTTATGTACCCTCCTCAGGAACTGGGATGCAGCAATTAGATAGCTGATATTAGACAACAATAATGCTCAACATTGTGCTTGCACTCAGTGCAGCAACTCCCAGTACATCACCAAGCCACTTCTACAGAGCAGCTGACACCTCCTGGCAACCTATGAAAAATGCCCTATTTTGAAACAATTTTGCCTCTGCATGATGTATGCTCTGTTTTTCCTTTCCCTTCGCTCTTCATTACTAACAGCATTTGCATGAAAAATAGCATCTCCCTTCTTCAAAAAGTTCACCCACTCCTGCTGCTGCTATTTGTTTTTTTTTTTTTCCCCTGCACTTGAACTCATAATCCTCTTTTTGTGTAGCTACAGAGGGATTCTGTGAAAATGACTGTGGCAACGGCAAAGAGAAGAAAATGGAGCTGCTGCTGCTGAGTTCTCAGGGGGAAGGCTGGGTGCCAGCACTGCCCCTGGTAATCAACACAGAAACCAAACAGGCAGTTGCCAACATCTAAGAGTTTTCTACCCTCAGTAGCCACTCTCTGTCTGCCAGTGCTTGTGGCTGTAAATCAGGCTGGAATTTCTGAAGGTGTGAAGAGCATTCATCTCTGCAGTGTCACAAGCAACCTCTGCCCCTTCTCCTGGGGCTTCAGCCACAGGGGCAGCAGGGATAGCCCAAACCAGACAGGAGCAGGTACCACCATGGGTGAGAGACAACTAACACAGAACCTCTTCTCTGGCATTCCTGCTCTGTTCAGATCCATTTAGGAGACTGTGGCAGCTGCAGAGAGCATTTTTTGAACCCTTTGCTTTTTATTCTGTGCCAGAGGCACTGGTACCAGTGCAAACACTTGTCTCCCACCCTGACCCTTGTCCTCCAAAGAGCCCACCTGTAAAATCACATCCCAAAGCTTCATTTGCTCTTCCCAGCCCCTTTTTTGACTCCTCAATCACAATAAAGAGCCTCACAACCATCAAGTGTCTGTAACACCCCCGTGGCTGATGCCACCCTGTTTCCCCTGTGCCATCTGGACTGTCTCCTCATTTGTTTCCTGACCCAGGATGCTGTCCTCCTTCAGCACTCCCCACCATTTTGTCCACTGAGATTTTGGTGCCTGAAACACATTCCAGCTTGCCCTGGCACCAGAAAGAGTGCACATAAATAATAAGCAAGAGTGAAATGTGAAAAGCACAGGCATATGCTCATTTCACTCATCTCCCACTGCTTCTGCTGGCCTTTAATCCCTAAATATCAAGCCAAACTATGAAATTATGTTTATGGCAAAATAAGATCTATGGGACTCTGTCCAGTCATTTTTCCTTCTGTAAAACTAATACACAAAAATGTTTCCAGCGTAGAGATGGAGCATTCAACTTCCAGGGGAGAATGTTATTTCTGCAAGAAGGCAGCCAAGGAAATTTACCCCAGCATAGAGGGAGCAAGAACCACCTAGGTGTGGGAAAACAAATTAGCCCAGAGCAATGTAAGTGGAGCACAGACCTTGTGCTGGCCCTCAGAATGGCTGAATTCCTCCCAGTGTGCCCATTCCCACGCACAGATACAAAGCAGTTGCTATCAAAGTGCCTGTCCCTGAGTATTGCTGAAGCCATCAAATTGCTGTTCTCTACTTTCCCTTTCCTGGATGCAATTACTTAGATTGCATTATGGCTCCAGAACAAAGTGGGGGGAAAAAGTCAAGAGGAGCTACAGCATGCTGTAAATCCTCAAAAGACGCCCTTGTCCATCATGCTGTGCCTTTTCCTTTCTTAGGAGGAGCTAGCTGCTGACAACCGTGTTTTCTGCCCCTCCCACCTTCTTATCAGGATTACTATAATCATCTGATTATTCCTTTCCGTGCAGTGGGCAAAAATATCAATCATTTTAGCCAAATGTTTTAGGAAAGTTAATTTTAGCTTTCAAAAGGTGGCTGTTTCTGTGAAATATGTTATTATACACAATGGCTTTAAACAGAATCTGTTTTCCCCAAATGCCTGGACACAAGTTAAGAGCTCTTTCATCTTCTGGTGTTCACGCATTTTATTTTTCCATACAAACAGTGGGCTGTGTTTATCCAAGCAGCTCTGTAAAATATGAGGGATCCATGTACAATGAACCTGATTTACCGAGCAAGCATCATCTCCTCAAATCCAGGGGTGGATTTGCAAAGGTGGAGGGGAGATGGGAGCCATGGCTGAATGCCAAGCATCAGGAAAAGGTAAAATACTGCAAATGGAGAGCAAAGAAATAGGGGAAAGCCATAGGTCTGCACATCTCTGTGAGAAGTAATTACGCCTGCGAATGAACAAAGCAATAAAACAATCACATGTCTGAGAGATTAACTGTGTCTTTGTCTCTTTAGGTGAGGCATAATTCCTGCAGCCACAAAATCATCAGTGACAGAGCAGTGGTGGACACGAAACCCATGCTGCACCGTGGGCTCCAGTTCATCCAGGTCCAGGACAGGTGTCCCTGAGCAGCAGGCACAAGCCACACAAAGGAGCACACCAGCAGGAAAAGAACCAGCGTGCTCATCATGTCCCAGCACCTCCTGGGAGTCTGTAAATCTCCACTTTGCTTTAAAGAAAACCAGCCTGGGTGGTAGGAGATGAGACTCCCCACTAAATTTTTCCTCTGGCTGGTTATGAATGCAACAAACACAAAAGGCAGAAAAGATACTCTGAAGAAAATCAATGTTTTTAAGATAAAACATCAACGTAATTCAAGAAGCCTGAGCCAACTGCCTGTAGTAAATTAAGTTTAAAATTTTAACAAACTGTCATGTAAAACTGGTGTTGTCTGACAAATTGAATTACAATAGTAATACATCACTTACAAAAGTATTATTGATAGTGACAGGAAGATATTGAATTTAAATTATTCATTTTTATTGATTAAACAGTATGTCTTCACCAAGAATGGGGCAAAACATCTGACAAACATTCAAGATTCATCTATCAGCTCCTGGAATAAATAGCTGTCAGTCCACCCATGCTGGGCTCCTGTGTATACCCCTGAAGTGGAGTGAGTCAGCATTAAGTAAGCCCTGACACATGACAAAAAATTCACCCACATTTCTTACAGCACACATCGAGCTGCAAAACCCACTTTCACTTTCCAGAGACCATTTTAAAAGCTGTTTCTGTGAAGATACACAGACTAATGTCTACCTGTGAGCAGCTGCTTTCCCCCCTGCAATCCAGAGCAGGCATCCAGGGCACCTGGGCAGCAAAATCCCATCCCTTACCACCAATTCCCTCCCTCTGGTAGTAGTAAGGAGGTTTCAGCTGAAGACTGGAACTTGAAGTCACACAACAAACCAGCCTGAACTGCATTCCCTGCCAGCAGCAGTGAGATCCCAAACAAAATGAAAGGAGTAATTGCTTTCTGGGCTGGCAGGCTGATCCAAACCACCCAGAGAATACTGACCCTGAGCAGCTCTAACACATGTACACTGAGAGGAAAAATAGTCAGAAAACAGAAAGTCAGGTCAGCTTCAATAACCAACATGCACTTCTTCCTCTCAAACTATTCCCTCTGAGAAGTGCTGGGGATTGTTATTTCATTTCAGCTCCCTGGTATCCTTGGCTAACATCTGAGTTTAGCAGTTTTCACTATGATGGTACTGATCACACATACAACAGGAAAAGAAATCTGTGCCAGCAAAGAAGGCTGAAGCAAGAGAATAAATTCCAAAACTCCATTCATCCCAAGCAACAATCTCATATGGAAAGGTGGCCTCTTACATCTAAACATGTGCCTTTTATATTTTTTAGATTTTCAAGCCATGGTAGCTTTCACATGCCCACAAAATCCCAAGCTTTCCCCTGCTATAAGAGAGGGAATGTCAGGCTGAGAGTTTGGGGATGTTTGTGCTGTTAATATTTTTGCTTATCTGCACAGTCTTAAGGGCTGAAGGAAAATAAATCAACATACATATAGAGCTGGGTCATCTTCATGCATGATGAAGAATTGCAGAGCTGGTGGGTGCAATCTTCAGCTTCCTGTAGGAGTTCACTCTCACATCAGGGCACGGGGAATGAAGCCACCTCCTCACGTACATCTACTGGGTAACCTGTGCATGCACATCATTAACATATATATGAGTAAATGCCAAATAAACCTTTTATCATCATAATGTATTTTCAGGGGATTTGTTGGAGAATCAGAAGTTCTATTGCCTTTGTGTTCCAATGTAATAACATAATGCTACAATGCCCCCCTTTGGGGTAAATAATCTCCCTTGGCTACCTGTGATTAGTTTTCTCTTTAAAACATATATTCATGTCCTGGAGCATGCCTTGTTAGCAACAATACTATCACAAAATTAACCAGAAAGAAATCCTATTATTCTTCCAGACTGGAAATATTTACATGCAAGTGACAGGGACAGGAGAGTTTTGGACTTCCACACATTTAGGATCTCAAGCCATGATCAGTGTTAGCTTTTTGCTGAGCTGATGTAGCAGACTGATCTCTGCACCCTACACAGGGTGGATGGAGCTCAAAGCACAAGCAATTCATTAGCTGGTCCCAGGACACACAGTCCAACATGGCCAAAGCAAGTCTGGGAGATGAGTTTTACCATTAGATAGTTGTTTACTGTTAATATTTAATTTTGTCTTTCCAGGGAACATATTCCATCCTGTTCTGAATTGTCAAGAGGGAATGGAAATGCAGCTCAACAGCTACATGCCAATGCAGTGTTTCACTAATACAGGAGCAGCACACTTTATTCTTTTCCCTGGTTTGCAGAACAAAATAGAAATAAAAAAGATTATGTTAAAGAAAAGCCTTGGATAGTTAACAGTCAAACATTTTTAGATATTAAGCTGATGGACTGGCTGTTGGTTTGGTTCGGTTTTCTTTTTCTCAGAAAAAAAAACCCCACTTAACCTTCCTCCAGTTGACATTTCTGTTTCTTTTACATAAAGCAAAAGTGTCTTTTGTTAAAAGAAATTTCAGACTACTACCTGGATTATTTCTGTCTACTTGAAATAAAAAGGAATTTGTTTCATATGCTTGACCTTTGATAAACTACTATACAATAAATCCTTTTCATTTCCCTCTCCCTGATGAATGTGTATTAGGGCCAGTGGAAATACAGCAACTTTCAGCAGCTCTGAGAAACTTTAACAAGAGACCATGGAAAATTAGTTTGTTCCTAGCATTACTATGCCCTTGTTTAAAAGCCCTTTGTGATCCATCAGAAAAATACATCGAATAAAGAACCTCAATGTTTAAATGATTCACAGTCACTCTACAAAAAAGCAATAAATCCAAGATGTTTCAATACCTCTTAACACCTTAACATCCAGTTTAAATGTCCACTTCTTAAAAGTCCCTGTGGTAACAATTTCAGCTCTACAGTGGAAGATTCTGAGCCATTAAATCAAGTGGAACTTCTCAGTCCTAATCTCCTATTGATATTTCACAAGCCATCCCCTTCATATCAAATACACAGTGGAATCCTACAGGAGAGACTTTGAATCAATCATCAAAGGTCTACAACACTGGAATAAAAAATGGGAGAAGAGTTTTGGATACCTATTTAAATCCAGAGGCAAGACTCCCTGTTTTGTGGGGAACATTGACCAAAATCTGGGTCTCTCTGACTTCCAGTCACTGCAGACTCCCATTAGCAAGAACTCACCACAGACACTGATGAGTTACACCATCATGTTAGTCACAGAAGAAATATTTCCTCAAGAAACCTAAGAATGGCCAGATTAGAAGTTTTGCTGCAAACTGGTGAATAAGAGTCTATAAGTAACAAGAGAGCTGAGCAAGATTTGTGAAGAAATCCAACAGTTGCACACCATTCCACCGAAATTTCCTCTTTATTTCCACAGTGAAGAATTTCCTGACATTTCTGAATGTCTGATTTTCAGCAAGCAACTTCAGCAAGACTTCTGAAAAAGAATCTAATCCTGTTGATAATCCCTCCTTTCTTCTTCTCCCTAACCCAGAACTTGTGCCTTGTGCCACTCTCATGAGAGAAGGAAGATAGCAAGCCCTTCTTCTGCAGGACTGATTTGCTAACTGCTAGGTAGGGTTTCCTGAATCTTTGCATTGCAGTGAAAAACAATTAAATTCAGAGAAGAAACTTCAGGAAAATTTTAGACTATTTTAGCTCATTTTCTTCATTATTAAAAAAACTCTTCTTCTCTTGTTTAGCTTATTGTTCTGCACATCTGTCCTGTTATTCACAGATTAATGCTAAAAATAAAAGCTCCTCACATTTAATTCCAATGCAGACAACCACAATTAAAAAGCAATAAACCTGCTGGGTGCAGCTCTCAGATGCGGAAATGTCCAGTAGAAAACATCAGTATAGCCCAGCCAAGCCAGTGTGCCTCTAATCACACCAGCACACACAACATTTCTGAAAAGACTCCCTTCATCTTGACTTCAGGCCAGTGAATAAGGCAACCTCTCAACCTTGACCATGATTGTTTCTGTGCTGCTCCTCTCCTGCACGCCATGCTGTCCAGCCTCAGTAATAAGCAAGTCACATTGTTTGAGCAGCCCATGTATAAGATGTGCTCTAAATCAAGGAACCTATGACTTTGGAATGCAAACGCCTGGAAGGACCAAGACCGTGTAGTCCAAACCCCAGATTTTTGTTGTGTTTTAATCCCTCTGCCTCACCACCTCAAGCTTCCTCCATGGCATCTGTTATTTCCCTGGTTTTTATTTTTGCCCAGTGATAAAAGACTTCCCGTCACACAGAGCTATTTCCTAGACAGCAGCAGATGTTCTGTCTTGCACTATGTGCTCTCTGCAAAGTCACAGAGAGCCGCGGGTCCCAGAGCCAATTGGGGTTTTATTTTCACTGCCAAAACCCAGCACTGCTTTACCAGAGCCCAACTCCTGAACTGGCACCAAACCTTCCCTCCCGAGGAAGGCTGCAGGGAGGTGGTCACAGCACTGACCTCTCCCCATGAAGAACAGCCCCACCGTGTGTCCATCAGGATTGCACAGCAGAAGGGCTGAGGGACACGGAGCTGACACAGGATTGCTCTTTGCATCTGCCAGAAGAGATTGAGATGGACTCTGCCAAACCTGCACAGCACACAGCTCCGTGACAAGGAGAGAGGTGCAGGGCTGGGACAGGGGGACAGCTCTGCCCTGCCGCAGCCCCTGCATCCTACCCCAGCCCCTGGCAACCTTCTCACAAGGGTCTGGCTTCACTTTCCTGTGCCAGCTCCACACCACTTTGGTTTCCTTCCCTCCTCTTCCTTTCTTTTGAAGTTGTGGTCTGTAAGCTGGGAACACAAAAGGGGAATAAGGAAGAACACTCCTGCTGGAGATCCGGGAATGCAAAGCAGGATTGTGGCAGAGGGAGGAGAGAGCCCAAGCCCTTCAAACCTCAGTCCCACTGCAGCCCCCTGTTCTTGTCACCTACTTCACTGCCCCAGCAAAACACAATCCCTCTGGCCAGTAACCCATGGGAGAGTTGTGCTGACATCAAGTGTGAGCCTCACAAACACCTTCCCTGAGAGTGGGAGCACAGCTGGTGCTCTTCCTGCACAGAAACAGAGGTGTAAGGATTGTGACTGGAAAGCAGCAACAGCAAAGGATTTTCCAGCCTTCACTCTGTGTGCCAGCAGCAGCACTGGAAAGTCATTTCAGGAACCCCAAACCACCTCTGCCCCTAGGGAGGCTGAATTCACCAGTGCACAAAACTGGGGAACAGGGTTTGGTTGATTTCTCTTTCCTCCTTGACACCTGTGCTGCAAACTCACAGGTTTGAAACTCCAACTGCCATAAGCAGCCTGAGCCACCAAAATGCCAGGGCATTTGTGGGGAACACTGACCAAATCTGGTCAAGATACCTAGGGTGCCAAATTTAGGATGGGAGGCAGATCCACTCTGCCCCTGAGCATGCTGACCATAGAGCATGCCTTCAATGTGAATTCAGAGGCTGGCACAGAGGAATGGAGCAGAAAAAACTGTTCCCCTGCTTAGGCTGCAGCAGTAGAAGGTTTGAGCCCCACCAGCACTGCCTTTAGGGCTTCAGATTCAACTATGTGCAAAAAAACCCCAACAAACAAACAAAGAAAACATTGTAATTTAAGTAAATATAAAAGTGGCTTTGCCCAACTACAAACAAAACTCACTGTTCTCTAGCATTCTGGCCACGTCCTGAGTTTTGGTGATTATTAGTTGGGAAAGTGAAGTAAATTGTTTTGGAAGATTAAAATTGTGGAGATTCCTCCTGTTCTTCCAAAAGGACCATGAGAAATTGCTCTTGATTCCACACAACACTAAAGACAAGGGAATAGCAAGCACTAAGTGGCAGCTCATCCACTTCCAGCAAATTCTCATTGCTGATGGAGATATTCATGAGTTTAGCCAAAAGTTATTTGCAAATCCTATCTATTTCTGAGGCTGTAGCATTTCTCTTAATTATTTCTGACACATTCCATATCACTTATGGCCCCCAGTGACACTTGGGATTAAACTCTGTGTCTTCTTTAAAGAAAACATGCTGAGCAACAGAATTAAATGCTGCACATTTGTACTGAAGCATCCAGACATCTGAAGGAATCAAGGCAGTGCCTGCAATGACATGGTGGGAATAATACCCCTATAGATACCTGTGAGGGACAAGAGCATCCTTAGGCAAATTCTGCTGTCTCTCTCTCCAGCAAGGAAGCTCAGATTTCACTGAATCATGGAGCAGTTTGGGTTGGAATGGACCTTAAAGAGTATCCAGTTCAAATCCCCCTCCATGGGCAGGGACACCTCCCACTACACCAGGTTTCTCCAAGCCCCATCCAACCTGGCCTTGAACACTTCCAGGGATGGAGCAGCCACAACTTTCCTGGGCAACTTGTGCCATTGTCTCACCACCCTCAGAGTGAGGAATTTCTTCCTAATATCTAGTTCAAATCCACCCTCTTCTCCATCACCCCATGCTGATAGAAGCCAGTCCCAGCATGGCTTGTGCAAGAGACTTCTAGAAGGGAAGAGAAACAAACTCCCCCTCTTTCAAGGAACTCTCAACACAAAATATGTCAGCCTGGAGGTGTATGAAATAGGAACAAAATGCCAACCCTCATAATCCTTTCCCCCTGTATTTGCCCATACTCTCTACAAGACATTTGCTACATATGGCATTTTTTGGCCTGTGCAAGAATTCCCTTAACATAATCACTATCTTCAGATAGGAGCATCCATGATGTATTTTGGAAAGTTAATGAAATCTGTCCACCAGAAAAGCTGAGAAATCGTTGTCCTTCAGCTCTGTCATATTTACTCTCCAGGACTATTTCATTTTCAAAGCAGTACTGTGGGTAGGAAGAGCTTTTCCTGATGTGGCTGGTGCAGGTACAAACTTACAATTCATGGGCAAATTGATAAGAGGGACGTGGTACCAAAAGACAGGAACTGGAAATTCACTCTTGCTGCCTTCAAATCTGCTGAAGTTCCTGATGGCTCCTTCAGGTCTCTCCATCTTCTGGTGATCTGCTCCTGCAGGCCAGCCTAGGTGGCACAGCAAGGTCTCTGCCTGGCATAAAAATGAGAGGCTGCTTCTTAAACAGACTTTCACCAAAGACACAGTTACCCTCCTGAACAGGTCTCACATTTGGGTCGAGCTTAACACCAGCTGGGCACCTTCTTTTCCAACCCTTCCCACAGGGAGTGAGAGAGAGATGACCAGAGAGAGGACAAGACCCTAAAATATATTCTCTCTTCACATACATTTGAATTCAGCCTGACTGCCTTATCTCCCTGTTTTATCTGCAACCTGCAAACATTTCCACAAGCAGATTTGTATGCGCATAGATATTTGGGGAAGAGTTGTTCTTCAGACACATTTGAATGAAAACAAGGCAATATTATGCACAGATCAGAGACTCTGCAGCTCATCAGCACCTATTATCACTCAGCAGCAAAGTGCAGCCAGACTGAGACAGGCAGAGCTACTCCAGCAAGAGGAAGGTGATGTGGTGTAAGGGTGTAACTACACCAGGGTGGGTACCCACGCTGAGTGCCATGTGCTGATGGGGAGACATGACAAGTGGTTGGAGTAGTTAAAGATGGGTACAACATAACTGAAGCCATTATACCTACAGTGACAGACACCTGCCATGGAGGAACAGCTGTTTCACAAGCATCATGGCACAGTCTCTTTCAAATGCACTTTTTTTTTTTTTTACCTTAAAAAAACCCTTTTTTATTTTTTAAAAAAGTGAATCCTGTGATACCAGGCAGGAGATTCTGGTGGTCTGCTAGCAGGATTGAAGTACCAGTACTAGAAAAGTCTGAGGAAAACCTTTATTCATCAACTCGCAGCCTTAAAGAGGTTTCTACAAATGATTTGTAATGAGGCTCTAACTAATAAAAAAGGCTAAATTTGCAGAATATTAAGAATTGGTCTGATAGCACTTGATGACACTCAACAAGCAAATCAACTACATTAAAAATGGATGAAGTCACTGTCAGATCAGATCTGGCAAAAGAATGAATGGTGAGAACGCATCTCCTTTTCGTGATTAACTTCATCATTTGATGGCCAGATCAAATCAAATCCATAAATGGGAGCACTGACATGATTAAAACAGCCATGAAAAGGTTAACGGCTGCTTAATTGTCTTACAATTCAGCACAAGATTGAAGTGTCACATATGAAAGATGAGCATTAAGAAATACATGAAGGAAGGGTTAGGCTAGCATTTTTATCAATATATCAGGCCCCAAAGACAAGGACTTGGCATAGACATGAATGTGACACAGCACCTTTCTGAGAAGACCAGGTCCATAAGGACCCTCCATGCCCACATTTCTGTTCAAGTCTCTTTTTGATTTGATTTTACATCTGCAATATTAAGGAGACAACTACCTATCTACCTCTCCAATGCATGAGGAGAGTTATCAAACAGATACCACCATGAATCTTCAGGTAGGAGGGGGCAATGAAGATCTCCAAATTCCAGAGCATCAGGCAAAAGAACAGCAGAGATTTTAGCATTTTTAATTTATTGACTCTTAGAGAATGGTGTCATGGGTGTCTGACTGCAGATGGAAGAGCTGCTTCAAGTCCTTGGTACAACTGTCAGCACTGAATCCAAGAAAAGCAAAAAATGTGACTCCTTTCAGCCAGACTTAATAGGATTATAAATGGGTTGAAACAGAACTGCAACTGAAACATGGAGATGCTTAGAAGAAAATTACTTGTTGTGATAACACAATAAGTGTGAAACAATAAGGCACCAAAGTCCTCACTGCTCAGGGGAGAATTTAAAAACGTGTGCCATTGGGAATATGTCATGGATTATTTTTTTAAATACACCTGCCAGGCAGTATTTTGTGTAGGCTCTGAGAAATTCCACATTTGTTTCAGACTCATTATCTTCAATAAGTCATAAACTTCATGCTGCTTGATTATCTAATGAACAAGTACTTGCATATAAAAGGGTAGATTGGCCCTTCAATAGACCAGCAATTGTTTTGTCTCTCATTTGGAGTGGAAGTTTACATCTGAATTATGTAAATCATTAGAAACACACCTGAAAATCAAAGCAATATTTTTTACCATCTGCAGCACATCTTGGAACAGAGAAGTTGCTCCAGAGCAGTGGGAACACAAGAGGCAGCAAGGCTGGAAGAATACACACAAAATCAGTCAAGTCTAACCCTCCCATCCTTAACACAGAACCAACTAGAATATATAGTAATTTCTGGCTTATTTTCCCCTAAATTATTATCCTAAAATTTCCTTCAGTATGTAAACCCCCTTTGTAGGTAACATGCTCCAATGATGTGCCAACAGCTCCACCTCAGCTTGTCAAATTGAAACACTTCCAAATCTTGTGTCAGGCTCTAAAATCATTAGTTTGGGAAAAAAATAAAATTCTTGAGTTCTTTCACT
Organism: Florisuga fusca; assembly: GCA_038090715.1. Taxonomy (NCBI): domain Eukaryota; kingdom Metazoa; phylum Chordata; class Aves; order Apodiformes; family Trochilidae; genus Florisuga; species Florisuga fusca. The sequence continues at coordinate 16,999,841 of JAAWXA010000017.1, forward strand.
TTCCACCTTAGTTTTTGAACCCCAGAAGTTTCTATTTCCCAGCCTTTACATAATATGATTTTTTTTTAACAGAAATCAATAGCTTTTCATAATAATATGAATCTAGATGCTGGAACTTGGGAAGCAAAAATACACATTTCTTCCATGAGCTGCCCTATTTATTTCTTGCAGGCAGGGTGCAGGGAATAACAATGCATTGTCTTTTAACCTCTCAGTGCCCCAAAACTTGAACAAATGCTGCCCTTTGTTTAGCATTTGGCTGGACTGTGCTGGAGAAAGCCAAGGAAAGGTGGCTCTGGGAAAGATGCCACAAACACCCTGCACCTCCCACCCCTCCAGGGCACCCAGCTCATTTTTAATTTTCCTTTGCTACAAGGCAGCAGTTTTACTTTTCTCTTTCCCTCCTGTCCTTCCACCTCCTTTAAGCACAATGATCCAGCAAGCATTTATCTGGTCCTTTGCTCCATCTGCTGCTCAAATATTAAGCACAAAAAAAGGCAGAGCCCCTGGGCTAACACAGGAATGCTATTTAGGGATGCTGCTACTGCAGAGTTCCCTTGCATTAACAGTCTGGAATAAAAGCAAGATGCTTCACATTTTTTTAAAGTTTACACTTTACATGGATTATCTTTTTTTCTCCAGTTTGAGCATCTGTATTTTCTTTCTAGATTCAGGAAATGAAAGAGGGGAGCAGAGCAGGACTCAAGATACTTGCCTTTTCCTTGCCAGAATGTGGCCACGTCACTCCCTGACTCCTGGACTTCTGGTTCACAGTGGTTTGTGCAAACCATTTTTATTCCTCCTGAAGAAAACCTTGGAGATGTTGCTTTGGTCTTCAGAGGAAGCAACAGCTCTGTACACTTCCCATGTTTCTATTTAACAGAAGCATACAATACACAAACAAATTTTAGCCACATTTTTCTGCACATATGCTTCTCCTGCATGAAAGTCTGTAAAAAATTTAGTCACAGCCTCACACATCACTGGCCTGATCCATCTTTCACTGAAATCAGTGCCATTGGGAATATATCTCCACAAAACTGGACCCAAGAACCCAACCATTCTCCTCTAAGCAGGCCAAAAATAACAGAGCTCTTGTATGAAACCAGATATAAATGGATATCAGACAATAAATTACTACAATAAATAATAGCAAGAGAAGAAAATGGGGATTCAAGTGAAGCTCCAGATTTATTAACTATAGAGGTAAAAGATCTAGCAGCTGTACAGAAACAAATGGATGTGATTGACTGCTTTGTTCCCTTTGCAGATATACTTTGCAAGTGCAGCTCCAGCTACATAACAATGCAGGAACACTTAGCTGCAAGCACAAAAGGAACAATAAACCAGCAAACCACCCAAGTTACAGTGCAGGATGGAAGGCAGAAGTTGGTGCAGCAGGGTTTTGCCTCCTCCTTCCTTTGGCAGTACTGTCAGCGTGGAACAGTGATTTGGAAAATAATGAACCCCCAAATAAAACTGTGCCACAACAAGCAAGAAGGGGAAAAACAAGGTTTTGCTCCCAGTCTCATTACCAATTGCTGATTTTGATAGCTTTGCATTTCTTAGCAGGCAAGAGAGGGGAAGGGGAAGGGAAAATGTTTTATTCAGTGCTCAATAAACTCACTGCAGCTTCGTCCTGATGTGGTGCTCCCAGGACAAAGCACTCCACTGTGCCATCAAGCAACTGCACTCCTGGTCCTGCCTTGTCTGAAACAAAAACAAAACTAAAAAAAAAAAAGCCAAGTGAGATGTTCCTTCTCCCAGTCAAGTGACACAGTAGTTGCTGTCACTGTTGTCAAGCTGGAGTTATAATGATGGCATTACAGGTCGTACAGCCTGCAGCCAAACCAAACAGCATCAGAGAGGGAGCCTGCCAGGAAGGTGCAGTCACAACCTCATCTGCCTAGTGAGACAAATAATGGATTTTGCAAGAGATATTTCCCAGTGAGCAATGATCCTGGAAAACTGCCCTGAGAAACACCCGTCCCTCTCTGACCAGTCTCTTTTTTATTCTACTGATACAATCAATGAACTTTCACACCCACAGCTGATAACAGTATTTTACCTCTTCAAGCTGAGGCCACATCAAGCTCTTTCTGTCATACTCAGCCTGGATGGCCATGCTCACCAGGCTGTGTTTTGACCCAGCCTCCTGTGGGAGGTTTCCAGCCTCCTCATGCTGCCATTCAGCTCTGACCATATGGCTGAAATGCCCCAGAGATGCAGTAAAGAAATCAGCATGTGGCACAGAACATCAGCCTTCACAGGGCTCCATTTGGGTCCAAATCAAGTCAGTGTTATGTCCCCATGGGATTAGTGTCCTGCCATGCAATTATTTTTGTGAACAGTTTCATTTAAAGAGAAACCATTTTAAACTTTCACCAGCTTCCCTGCACCACTTCTCCCAATGTTTTCCAGTTCTCCCAGACTGCCTGACCCCACAGTAGCAGACCTGAATTTCTTCCCAACCTGACAGGTGATGCACTTGCATGTTAGTTGCTGACAAACTGGAGCTTGCACTTGGGTTTCCATGTGCCTGCCCAAGTTCTGTTCCACCTCCAAGGAGCCTGGGAATGCATGGAACAGGCAGGGACAGCCTCCCAGCTCAGCACTGCAACGAGCTGCACCAGCACCAGCACCTCATCAGAGAGTCTGTCCCACCAAAGCTCATTAAGGGAAAATCAGCAAGGAGTGATGGGGAAGGATCTTGTCAGTGTTAATAATGTCAGACCCCCTTCTGCCTTGTCTTCTCCTGCTAAAAATTTTAGAAGAACATGGAGGAGTTACACTGGACAAGTCCTAGAGTACCTTTGATATCCTGATGAAACTTGGCACCTACTACTTTATCTCTGGAGTAAATGATCCCTGGAGCTCATGTACACATCACATAATAGCATAGGGAGCTTTTTTTATATCCATTTGATATGTATGATTCTGTTGAGTTATATATGGACATACAGCTACCTATTTCTCAGCCTATTTTGATACTGAAGGGAAATCTTAGGCAAATCCCTATGAAGCTGGCCTCAAGGATGGTATTTTTCTGCACTACACAGAGCCACAGCAGTTACTCTGAACAGCTCATCAGTCCTCCTGCAGCAATCATGGAATCACAGACTGGTTTGGGTTGAAGAGACCCTAAAACTCATCCAGTTCCAATCCCCCTGCATGGGCAGGGACACCTCCCACCAGACCAGGCAGCTCCAAGCCCCATCCAACCTGGCCTTGAACATTTCCAGGAATGGGGCAGCCACAGCTTCCCTGGGCAACCTGTGCCAGTGTCTCACCACCTTCACAGTGAAAACTTTCTTCCTAATGTCTGATCCATTTAAAGCCATTCCACACCACGTCCCATCACTCCATGCCTTTGTAAAACGTCCCTCTCCAGCTTTCCTGGAGCCCCTTTAGGTACTGGAATCAGCTCCAGCTTCAGCAGGAGAAGGAGACTGCTCCAACAGGCACTGGAAGAGCTGCAATTCCTGATTCTCTGGTTTATTCAGTGATGTGACTCAAAGTTCCACTAAGTGACTCCAGGCTGTGCATTTCTTCAGGGTAGTCACTCGAGCTATCAAAATGTGCTGTGCTGGGTGATTTTCCCTTGATGCTGTGATTTGCCCACAGGGAACTAATCTGAAATCTCCTCCCAGGCCCCAAACCAACACCAAGCACACTAACTAGATTTAATCTAAAACCTAGGGACTGCCTGTGGCTGAACACTTTCCCCTCCTGCAGCCTCTCACCTCCCTTGTTCCTAAACTACCAAGGCTGGCTGTCCAGAAGCCTCAAATACAGCAGAATCACCTCCCCATCTTGCTTATATTACAAAACAAATTAGAGATATTGAGCTGAGGTGTGTTAATCCTGTAATTATCAGGGCAATAATGAAGAAGTTTAATGATCTTGCTAATTGTCTGTGCAGCAAGACTGGGTTGAAAACCTTCCTTACTCCATCCACCCTTTTAATTCTGTTTAAATCAGATGTTCCCTGTAAGTGAAGAGTTGTAACTATGTGTACCACTACCCTATTGCCAAAAAAAAAAAAAAAAAAAAGTTTAAAAATTGCTGCAGGTCTGCCCAAAGGCCAATATTATATTGTAAGCAATGTCTACGTGGCCACAATCAGTAGCTATTCTGCTATATATTAATTCAGACAAGAATGCCAGAGGAAGTAAAAACAGAAATAAAACATCTCCATGAGGATTAAAATGTTGACGGTGGATTGCCTGTTAAGGGTCTTGAAATTACCAGCTGAAATAAGCTGCCTGGAAGTTGTATCTACCTAATTAACTCCCTCTCCTGTTTATCCTGCTGGAAAGCAGCATCCAAGGCATGTCAGTGAGCAGCTGAGCACAGGTGCTGCCCCAGTGACCACCTGCAGTGCCCCAGGAGACCTCCAGCAACTCCTGCTCACCTTGTATGTCAGGAGCCCCTCCACAGGTCACCAGAGACTCATTAAAAATTAGATTTAAAAATCAAGTAATCACGAGTAGGTACACGAGTAAGTTGTTGTTAGCTACTGCAAAGCTCATACTGCCAGCACATCAGCTTCTCTGCAGTTGTCATGCATATGGTAAACCTGGAGTAAACTGAAAGTAATTTAAGCAGTAAGTTACCCCAGGTTTGTAATGCAGCTGATACAGCTGCTCCTTCCCTGCCAGTGCTTGTGCAAAACCCCACACCCCATCTTGCCTGCACTCTCATTTATGAAACAGGTGAGCTCACTCTAATGTGTAAAATTTACCTCCATGGGCAATTCCCACTTTGAGGCTGGCACCTGCATTTCCCAAGCAAGCAGCTCCATGAGAAGTGCACAAGAATGAAGCCTGGTCTGGCCATTTAGCCCAGCAGAGATCTCTGCTCTACTGGGAGAACTTCCTCTGCTACCAGACACCTCTGAGGGAATCCCTACCTGTTATCCTGCCTCTCCACAGCAAAGGTGACTTGTCACCAGCACTGCTGTGAGCAGCCATCCAAAACCCAGAGGTCAGATTTAAACTGAGATTAAATCAGTGAAGCTCCAGCAGCCAGAAAACACAGTGATTTACAAGCACTTGAGGACCTGACCTTAGCATCCAGCAAACTCTGGAGCTTGTTGCACCTGCAAACATCCCAACACACACAGGCTAAAATCCCCAGCACTGCACAGAGCAGACAAAAATTAGCAGTTATCTCTTACTGCAACCAGATCTGAATGCTTAGTACCTACCAGATATTGTTTCTGGTACATTTGACACACTACAGAAATAATGAATAGTAATTAGAATTAATCATTGCAAGTTCCAGTGCAATTAACAGCAGTGTTTAGCATGCCAATTATTTATGAACACACAAGTGACATTTTGGATCAGCCCAAAGATTTAGCTAATCCACTGTCCCATTTCCAAAAACTGGCAGCAGCAAATGCCTAGAAATCCATGGGCAAGAGCAAGGCAGGCATCAAGCAGTGCATTCCCTGGGTACATCCAGCTTCCTGCAACTCACAGCTCAGGAATTTCCTGTGCCAGAGACATCTCCCAGACATTCAATATGCCAATAAGGATTTCTCACCAGATTAAATCTGCATAAACTGGGGCTGCAGCAGGCACCCAGGGCTCCATGCAGTGCTGCAGAAGGAACCACCCCACCATGGGGGCCCTGCCAGGACTGCACATCTGAGCAGCTTTCAGCCAGCACCATCCACAAACTCTCCTCTTGTTCCACAGAACATCACTGCCTGTAGTGGTGGCCAAGCCCCAGAGCAGACAGGCAAGTACTGCATCTAGCACTATTTCTTTGTTTATTGAAGATACAATCCTCCCCTCAGCATGATCTTAGAACACTCCATTAGCCAAGTGCTGAGTGAGGGTAACTTGCTGGAAAAAAGGTCTCACAAGTGAGACAGCTTTCACAATAGCCAGGTAATAAATATACCATACTTTAATGATTTTCCATATCTGTACAAAACCTGTCACTGCAGCATTTGGCCATGTAGATAAGGCTTTTAGATAAGCATTGGATTTTATTAAATCAACCAACAGAGATTAAAAATAAAGACAAGCTTATCAGGACAACAAGTCCCCTTCACAGTTCTATCTGCTCTTCTGTTCAAGTGCATCATCTCTCCCCTGAGATCTCCCTGCCCTGAGCAGTGCACAGAGTGAGAACAGCAGGAGCAGGTTGGCCAAGTGCCTCCTGGAAAGCCATCACACCTGCTCCTCACCAGCAGCTGCCAGAGAAAGGATGGAGCTCACCTGTCAGGAAACACCTGGGAATGGAAGTGCATTTACCAGCAAGGAGGAAAATATCCCCCTGGAGGAAAGAGGAGGGGTCAGCTTGTAGTGCAGGATATTAAATGGGTCTGTGCTGTCTCACTGTGTTTCAGACAACAGTGTGGAAACAGCAGCTTGAAGACAGTTGGGGGAATCATTGGTAAGATGAGAACTGGGTCTCTCTGGGGAAAGAAACCCAAAGGGATAAGGCTGAAAGAGTTTCTTTCACACCTACACCAAATGGTTTTATTCTAAGCAGCTCGTTCCTGATAGCACAGACTCAGCCATTGACAGGAGGAAGGGGAACAGCCATGCACTCATGTCAAAGACAAGTTATTCAACAACTTCAGGCAGATTTTGGTTTTCACTCCAAGAGCCCTTTCCATGCAGCTGTGAGGGAGCCACTTGCAGATCAGCTGTTGTACCTTGGTACCTTTTTGTGAAATTTTGAATAAAGTACATATTGACTTCCAGACATACTTTCCAGTAAGGAAACCACTGGAGATGGTGAAGAGCCTCCTTTTGTCATGGGATTATGTTTTGTCCTTTTACAAAAACCACCACTCCAAAACAAGCTGCCGCACACAAGTGTTGCAGACTCAGCACTGCATTTTAAATAAAACAAGAATTCATTTCTCATTGTGTCTTCAAAATTATAAGCTTCTTGATTTCAAATCCCCTGTCTCAGAAAACCTCACATTAAGAGGCATGCTGGTGCCAGGCAGACAGGAGCAGCAGCTGGATTGTTAGCAGCATCATACAATCTTCATGATCTTCATAATCTTTGTATTATATTCTTTATACTATAATCTTATTATCAATATTATCAATAATCTTATTATCAATTAATTATCAATCTTAATATCAATTAATATTGATATTATATTGATAATATTGATAATCTTAATATATAATATAATAATATAATATATAATCTTAATAATCTTGATAATATTGATAATCTTAATATCAATTAATTACCAATAATCTTATAATCAATATTATCAGCACTGCAAAGGAATTTGTTTACCATAGATAATTTGGGGCCAAATACAGCAGCAACTGCTATCTAGTCCTGAGGCAACATGGTTTAAAGTGTCCCTCTACCCAACACGTGTAGGTCCAACTTCATTATAAGCAACTGGTGCAAAGTTTGGGGTAAGAAACTTGGTAAAAATGAATTTAAATCGCAACCAATATTCATTCTGAGATTGTTCTTCAGTCTGCTCCCTGGCTCACCACAATAAATCACTCAGGTTCCCCATCTACTGCACAGCATCAGATCTCCAGTGCCCAGATCTGAGCACACAGCTGTGTTTATGGGAAAGAGGAACTAATAAATGAAAAATTACAAGTGGAAATTGAATCTGCTAGACGAATGCTCAGCAACAGATTAAATATGCTGCATTTGCAAACTAAAAAAAAAAAAAAAGAAATAATACTTTGACTCCGGTTTATATTAAATATTGGAATTGCTGAGCTCCCCTCAATGTTCTGCATGTCTTGATATATTGTAAGCAGGAATATTTCATTAGCTGAGTATATCCATAGCTCTCTAATAACTTTCAAACTCCTGGACTCCTGTCATTTGGACTTATATTTGAAGAGACACTTGAGACCTATAAAAGAAAGGAAAAAAAAACAAACAACCAACCCAAAAGCCAATACTAAAAGCAATGTGCTTTCACTGCATTTACCAGTGGAAACTTTCCTTTGAGCTGTATAATTGAAAAGCAATGCAGTAGCACAAAATATTACATGAGCTGAGGAACATTTCAGTGACAGACTCACAGCCCACAAACCAAAGCACAATGCCTTGTTTATCAGAGATTATTGCAGGCTTTCCATCCCATTTTTAATCCTTTTGTTACCTTTTAAACAAACTCTCTGTCCCGATTTTAGAGACAGGAAATAAGAAAAAAACATTTGCATTCTCTTCTGAAAAATAATCATCACCCAGAGTAACAGTGAATAAACTGGATCTTCAGCAGAATATACTGCCCTGCTCGTGGTAGCTACCCTTTGCAAGATAAGATACAAGCCAGTGAACCACCAGAGTACATTTTCTCTATTTAACTTCTTGGAAGCTGTAACTCAGCTGTAAGCTTCTCTTATTATATCTCTCTGCTTTGAATTAGTTTTCTTCTGTATTTTAATTTTTTTCCAAATTAAAACAAACAAACAAACAAAACCAAAAATCCAGAAGTCAAACCTTTTTCATGCAGGTCAGGGTGCGAGGAGGTAATTCAGTTGCAGCTTTATCCTTTAGAACAGGAGCCAATTAAAAAAGGCATAACTCCATTTTTAAGCCTTTTTATTTTTATTTTTTTTTTAACATTTTCTGACAAGATGTTTTTCTCCTGCCTGGACAGCTTCAAAGAGCAGTCTCAGTCTACATAGCATCTGAACTGCTGAAAAAATCCATGAGAAGGTCATAAATGTAATTCTCCCAGTAATCTTAGAGGCTACTTCAGCCAAACTCATCCCAGGGAGAAGAAAAACCCCAACAAGTGTGGTCAAAAGCCAGAGAGAACTTGCCTTTGGGTTACTAATTTCAAGGACATCCAAGCTGATGACTGATTTTATTTTCATTTGCACCCTCACAATAGGGATTCATAAACATGACAGAGGACTAGGAATTTAGTATCCAAGTGCAGTACCAAAGGAATAAGGAAACAAAACATATGAAGGGAATAAGAGTGCTACAGGGCAGCACTGGGATCTGGGTCACATCAGTCTCCTGAAGGTTGGTGAGGGGTTTCTGGTGTCAGAGCCATGACGCAGCTTGAAGAAGAAACTGCCAGAAAATAGTTCTGAGGAACTATCAACAAGGAGCTGTCAAAATGGGCAATCGAGATCTTGTTTTTGGCAAGCAGACAAGCAAGAGGCTCCTCAGCAACTTGGAGAATAGCCAGGCCTTGTTATGGCAGCAGTTGTGGTGCAGTCCCAAGGGCTGCTCAGCACCAGGGGCATCCCCTGAGCTGAAGATGCAGGACCTGGCTCAAAGGGCAGGGACAGCTGCCACCAACTCCCCACTCCACAAACCTCCTCTACTCCTGGAGGAGCTGGAAGGATTGGTTAGTGGTAGGCAGCTGTTCCTCTGAAGGGTTGCTGGTTGCTAGTTCTAGTTTTCAGTTAGGATCAAGGCATGAAGGTCTGGGTCCTTCGTGGAAGAATTCATCACAAAAATAAAGTTATTTTTATTTAGCTAGCACAAGTGCATGGTCTGATACCAATCTGTGGACTGTGTTCATTTTAGTCATAAATTGTGATTTTGTCTCCTGTCATCTCCTCCCAACATGTAAACCACAGACGTATGTGATTCCTCTTAAGGAGACAAATTAACACCTGAGAGCTCATTTCTTACTCATATACCCATTCCCTGAGTATCTGCAAGTCTGACTGATACAACCCATCTCATGAAATTCACTGGGGCTATTAATGCTCACCCACTATCAGTGAATTAAAGCTGCCTGTTTACCACCATTTGATATCAGATTCTTTATCAGAGTGACCAGGTTTGAACTGTATACACATATTTAACAAAACAAAACAAAAATCAGCTTGACTCCAATGAGATCCCACTGTGCTGCTTTAGTTACACTCTGCAAACAGAAGGGGTAGCTGACCCAGGAAAACTTGCACAAAGTCAGCTCAGTTTGCTGACACCCCTCAGATTTTGTTCTGGCAAGGCATCTGCTATAACAAGACTTGCAATGCATTTTTTAGAAGAACACTTGGTTAAATTAGTGTCTGCTATCTGCAATGCAACACATGCATAATGCAGTGTAGCAGCTCTGAAGACTCAATAAGACCCCGCAGAGCAGCATCCCTAGTGTTAAATCAAAACTCCAGGCTTTTGAAATAAAAAACAGGTCTCAAGAGACCTGTTATTTACTCTCAAAATTAATGGAAGACTACCAGAAATAAAAAGAATAGGCATGTGCATTAGGGTTTTTAAAATTTATTGTTCTGTTTTGCACCACTGGCAAAAGCAAACTGCTCTGGCTCTGCTAAGACTGCTGCTGTTCCAAATTCAGGCAGGTGGAGAAAGCCAGGAGGTTCAGCAAAACCTGGACCAAATCTGAGCTTGCCCAAGGTGTAGGCACGTTTGAAGGAGAGCTCAGAAGAGGACAGCAAGTGGCTCAGTCACTGATGTGACATCAAGTGGGGCAGTGCAAGGTCTAAAGAAGTAAATTGCAGCAGGGTCTTGGTTTCCAAAGTAATTACAGAAGTAGGATAAATCTGAAACCTTTGTGCCTCAATGGCATGAAATTCCTGCTGCTGAAATAAAGACAACACAGTCCTGGAGTTCTTAGTGTTACCTGATGCAGCAAATTTTTCAAAAGACAGAAAAGCACAGAAAACAGCAACACTGAAGCACAACAGGGTGTGAAGTCATGGCTTTATAGAACTCAGTATTAATCAAGTTAAGGTGGGGCTTGCTGTCAGGGGCTATTTTTTTCAAGTTGCCTCTGTTGATTAATTTGGTGCTTTTAAAACATGTTCTATACAGGAGATATTGCTTTTAGACTTTGGGACTATACTCTGTTGTATGTTCCTATTTCAGCTGAGCCACACACAGGCTGAACTTGTGAGCATTCCAGGCTGAAGCTGACTCTTCAAAACACCAAGGATGCTTTTGGCACTCAACACCAACAATGATGCATGAACAAGGACCCTGCTCTGGTAACTAAAAGACATTATGTGCCTGAATTCTAAACCAGGCACTGGTGTGGCTGATGTACCAAGAAGCCAAGACCAGAGTCACAAAGAAACCATTCCAACCTCTTCCTCATTATAAATTGGTTGCAAGCATTTCTATTTGCTCTAGCAGTGTGAAGTTGGAAGTCATGAGTGAGCAGAGCAATTCCCACTGCAGGTGGATAAACCCTCCCTTCCCAAGCTGCTGCAGCTGTAACAAGATACACAGGGAGAAATAATGTTGATCAAGGTGGAATAATATTTAGAGCAGAATGTCAGGTTCAGCCACAAATAGATTTGCTTGTGGAAGCAGCTGCTCTATCCATTAGAATTTTCTAATAAACTGTTATGAAGATTGACACCTTGGAAGTAATTAAGTGTTAGGTATTTCTAGGTAATTACTGCAGCAATAACATAAGACGTGCTCATTTTCAGAATGAGGAATTATCTGTGGCTCCCATTGCTGTGCTCCTTTTAATAATTCATAATAGTTTTGACACGAATGATTATTTTTGATTACTCTAGCTTTTCAATGTTCCAAACAAACTCATACAAGTAAAATAAATTGTTTACAGTGTGGAGGAAAACCAAGGAATCTGGAGGTAGTCTGTAAGGTAGCTGCATTAGCTCAACAAATGGATGAGGTTTCAGTCTAGGAAAACTTACCTGTGATCACTCTGCAGAGGAAGTGTGCCTAGCCTGGAGGGATTTTTAAGGCAAGATGTCAGTGCTGTCCCCCTCTTGCATGGTGTCACAGCTCCAGAATTCATTCTAGCAGGAACATCTCACACCCATCACGTGAAGGAAGGGACCCAGCAGTGCCAGCAGGATGGGTCCTGCCACACTTTGGACCCTGCCAGGGGGAGGGCAGCTGTTCTGCCATCCTGAAAGAAATTGTGAGAATTAGGAAGTGTATAAAAATCAATACGTATGCGAGTCCAGAGTCTAAAAAAATGCTTCTGGATGAAAAAGATGTAAGAAAAAAAGAATGGTCTTCCTGAAAAAGTTTGCTTCAGGAGTTTTAAAGCTACCTTAGAGTGGTTTGGGCCATTTACTTATTTTCATTAATTAAATTAATTAAAATCTGGAGGTTTGTTTTGCGTTGTAACTTTATTGTCAAGTTATAGATGTGCCTTGAACTGAAAAACACAATTTAAAACAAACAACTTCAAAATGGGCAATTCACTGAAACTGACTACTTTCCCCCAGGCCTGGCTTTGCCAGACAAGTGTCAGCATAAAACATCCCCATCAGCTCCAAATGGAGCTGTGGAGCCCCCCAGATGTCAGGATGTGTCTAATTTGGCCTCCTCAGAACATTGGCATAGCTCTTGCCAGCCGGGGACTCCCAGAAATCCTTTCTCAGCAGTGTGGTCAGCTCAGCTGTGCTGCCCACATTTTACAGCCACTGCCTTACTCCTGGCAGAGCTGCACCAGGAGAACACAAGCTCCTTCTCTGCAAAGGTGGAAGTATTTGTGCTTGGGATGGATAGATCCAGGTGGATGAATTCCTGCTTTGTCTCCATTAGCTCCCATCACCCCAAAGACAGGAACACCTCAGCCTGTTCACAGCCTCTGCACAACATTTGCTCACAATAGGCACCAAAGGAGAGAGTAACAGTTCCTCATTTGTTTTAAAGTGTTTCCTGGTTTATTTTTAAAATGCACCATCTGTCCTTCTGCCACAGTGTGTTAATGAAACAAAGTTCGTGGGGTTTGTTTTGGTTTTGTTTGTTTTGGTTTTTTTTTAAGGCCCAATAGTGATTTTTCAATGCAGGGGTAGGCAGGAAGCTGCAGCTGGAGGTACCCTCCCAGGGAGCTGGAGCAGTGTGAGGTGACAGCATATCCCTGCCACCCTTCTGCTGGGGCCAGCTCATCCCCACAGCTGGCAGCAGCTTTCTGGAGAAGATTGTGCAAAATGCACAAGCAACATTCAGCCTCTTTTACAATTAAGACATAATGAGGCCAAGGAGACTTTAGTATCCATAGATTTCGAGTAATGGTTGGCTTCAAACAGCTGGAATTGAGAGACTCTCACTGGTGGTTCATCTGCTTGTTTTAACCAGCAGACTCTGGAATAAACACATCTTCAGCATCTCAGGGCTTTAATAAAGTTGCATTTCCCCTCAGCTCTATTTTTATTTGCATTGCTACATGAGATACCCTGGCATCTGCAAGACAAGATAGAAGGGCTTACCAAGTGGATCAAAGTGTAGGATTAGGGTGCAAGTTGACTCCTCAGATAAATATACAAAACCTGCAACTAAACTGTGCTTTGGAGAGGAATTTGAAGTTTTATTAAAGCTGTTTGGTGCTCTCTGCCAGGGTGTACTCTTGACAAAACCCCAAGATATTTATCCTGCTTAAGCAAGCAGTGCAGGTAGTTAGATTCCCGAGAAGTTCCCTCCAACCTAAGTCTTGCAATCTCATCTCCACAGGAAAAAACCCAGATAATACTAACAAAGCACTGGATTAACTTCTTTTTCCTCAAATGGTAACACTGCTAATAACAGCATTTCAAAATACAAAGCCAAATGATGCTGTCTTGGATAGTAAAAGCTCAGTGTTGTGCAGAGATTACTCTTATTAAATAGTAATAACTCCATCTGTTCAGAAATTACTTTCTTCTGGGGGAGCCAGAGAAGGAAGGAGAGGAGGACAAAGAAGAGAGAGTGGGACAGAGGCTTTCACATCTGTTTTTAAAGGTATTGCTCTATTTGGCTTTAGTGACAGAGTTGTGTCTCTGAAGAGATGAAAATCTGAACCTAATGTCAGCAGTTTGCCTTCTTCTGAGGAGCAGTGCCACAAATTCCAACATTTACCCATAAGGTGAAGTGGTAGCAGGTACCATGGGAGAAAGGTAAATAATAATGTTCCATGTCTAGAGCAAAAATTAAACTCTGAAAAAGCAAAATGTAAGATGCTGCACGCAAAGTTTCGTTTTGCATTAAACATGAAACAGACCTGCTATAAACAGGGGAAAAAAAACAAAACAAACTTGAATTATGCCTGAAGAGGCTTTGGCCATATGTGGTGCAGTATTCAGAAATTTCTTATTAGGCTGCTATGGCACTGTTCCATTTGTTAAATTATTTTAGGTTAGTGAGAATGATTAGGTTTCTTGTGCAGTTATTGGGACCCGAAAGGCACCTTTATTTACCTCATTTATCATGTACAGCAGCATTCATCTGAAGTATAGAGGTAAACAGTTTTAAATAGCAATACTCTTGCTAGAATGCAGTCATCTTGACCACAGGAGCTTTGGAAAAATGCAAATTCAAACTGTTCACATTATTGTTTTATCTGCATTTCAGACTGAATTACTAACTTATCACCAAGCTCAGCAATAAAGAAACATGGAAAGAAAATATTAAATATTTATGCCTGCAGTACCTTACAAGTTTTCATTGAAATATTAATTGTAAAACCAAAGTACAACTGTTCCAGCTACCAGGAGTGGGAAAGGCAATCTTAAAGCCAACCTGAGAGTGCCACAGCCAATTCAGGAGCACTGAAAGAACTGTTAGCTTAAATTTGGGGAATTAGGGACTTTGAAAATATATCTTGAAAATATTCATGTAGCTCCCAAACTGTGTATCATCTATGGAAAGTGTTTCCTCATGGATGTGCCAACAGTTTCCCACCAGTCTGGGGAAAAGCTGAGGGGGTGACCATGCTGGTGACTCCCTTGAGCTGGCACCAGCACAGCTCAGCCCTCTTATTCAGTCCAAAAATCATCCCAACCTCTCATACATATGAGAGAAAACCAGCCAATCCTTCCCTCCAGGTATAAACACAGCTGCCAAACTCCAGGAGAATCACAAACCTTCCAGGAGAGCCCTTTTCCCCACACTGCTGCAGCAAGCTCTCAGCTAAAGGACACTCAACAAGCCACCAGCAAAACATCACTCAGGTCCTGGGAAATGCCAGCAACACTCAGCATTGAAAGGAGACTTCTTGGTTACTAATGAGTAAACATTACAGCAAGTGCTAAAAAAAGTTAAATAACCTTTAGCATTATAGTAGTTTAAAAAGAAATATATAATAAATATGTTTGGGGCATATGTTGGAGCACAAAGGAATGTTTATTAACTCTGAGGTGCTAGATCATGCTTTGGAAATTATTATGTACAGACACAGGCATCTGAAACAACAGTAGCACTCCAGAGAGAAATCAAAAAACAACTCAAAGACAAAGCCCAGGTAGCTGGAAAGATTATTTCTTTTTTTTTTTTTTTTTTTTTTTTTTTTTAGCTACTGATTTATAATGGCTTGTGTGCCCGAGAGAGGTTAGCAGAGACCAGGGTAATGGGGAGAAACCCAAATGCATCCTGGATGAACACTAACAGCTACTTAGAGGTTTTTTCAGCTTTACTAAAAAGGACTGAAAAAATGCAAAAGCGAGAGGGAAAAATGTCTGTCTCCCACTGCTCAGCTCCTGCCATGCTTAATAAAATGGAACCTTTATGCATTCTTTTTAAATACAAAAGTGCATCAAAAATAAATGAGTCCTTTTCATCAAATCTTGCTAATGGAAACAACCCACACGACTCCATATTTGACCAACTGCTCACATCAGAAAGGGCAGCAGTAGACTGCTAGGCAGTACATTCCATGTTATTCTCTGCTTTTGGCCTCTTACACAAATCTTTGTCAGCTGTAAAACCTTCAGCCTTCACCCATTTCACCCACAGAGCAGCAGAGATGAAAAAGCTGTGGGTGGGTTTTTGGAGTCATCTTGCATCAGCCAGCTTGTCTCTAACACAGAAAGGGGCTGGAAGGGTAAGAGAGCAGGGTTGTACTTGTAATAAGGAGATTTTCATAAACCTCATCCTCCACTGACAAAACAAGAAGCAGCAGAAATCCACAGAAAGGACTACCTAAAACCAGTGACCCCCTGCCTATGATTGCTCCTACTCAAGAACATGTGCAGAAAAGAGGAAACAATTTTCTTTCTATATACAGTTTTCCAGGACTTTAGAATGAGATTTATGATTATTCTCTAATCATATGAATATTTTGAGCAATTAAAGTCCCATTTAATCATTCTTTGTGTCTTACTGTTTATCCTCCACTAACAATTTTGACCCCCCTCTGTCCAGTTGCACTCAAATAACAAAAGGATTGAACCCAAGAGCCAGATTCTGATCACTCATGCAGGGAAAGGGGGTAACATGGACTTTGCCTCTCAGACACAAGGAAATTTATACAAGGGAGACATTAGAGTTATCCAGATTGCTTGACAATGTCTTCAAAATTACAGATACACAAGGGAAATCCAAGCCCAAAATAGAAATTCATCAAAAACAAGGCTTTGTGAACACTGCTGTTTATGGAAATTACTGGTTATAGCAGGGAAAACCCTATTTTAGTCTGTTAAGAAGCACCCAAGTGTTCTGCTGATTTGGTTTATCTTGGTTTGGGGGCAGATCTAGACAAGCTGTGACACCAGAAGGACTTGGTCCAGCAGAAAGACATTGGGTTGGTGTGTTGCAATAGGTCAGCACGCAGCAAGGGGACCCACAAGTGACTCCTGGTGGCAGCCAGGTCCAAGGCTTTGTGGCAGACTCAAAAGCAGGGAGCAGAAGCAAACAGCAAATGAATTCACTGTGGTTCTCTGCAGCTTCACACTCAGACACAGACACCCTGACAACATCAGCCCAAGGCTCCACAGCCTGGCCTGGGAACAATGGTCATGGCAAAGCAGGAGCCACTTTGTGCCAGCCACAGTGGGGACTGCAGCTCTTCACCAGGCTGTTTTCTTCAAGGTTCAGTCAGAGAATGTCTTTTACAGTAAGTCACAATTATTTTTTACAGGGAATAAAAGCTTAATGCAGTCTGAAAGAAATGAAGCTGCTCTTTGCTGAAAGAGCTTATTATCAAGGCAACCTGTGTGGGTGAGGAGGGGAGGAAGGGAGAGATGCCAGCTAAAAGGGGCTGAAGAGAAAAATCAAAGACTAGCTGGGATAAATGAAGTGCAACCTCTACTTCAGAGATTAAATTATTAATTACTCCTGAAGAAAGCCCTGTGTTTACTTCACATATGTTCAATGCCTTAACAACAGTCACCATCAGTGCTGCATTATGACAGCACAGCACATGCTTAGCTGGAGTTCAGGCTTATTGCATTACAGTGGGTTTTAAATGCTGCTGCTCCTCAAAGGCAATGATATGTGGTCAAGAACATAATACCCCTTGCAAAGAAATCCAATTCTAAAGCTGGGAGAGTCTCTTCCCATCCCAAAATGGCTTTAGGTATTGAAATGAATCCCCATATTACAGCTCAGCTTTGGTCAAAGGAGAAATTCTGACAGATTTATTACTGCCTTATCAAGTGACTTCATGGTTTCAAAAAAATACACATATTCTTCTAAAATCCATTTATCCAGACAGAATTCAATAGTTACGTGAAGTATGCTCATTTAATTGAAATTTGCTCCTAGCATGTGACTCCAGGGCTCTCTCCATCTGCAGCACCACACTGCTGGCTGCATCCTTTTGTTCCTGCTGCCTATCTTGCACATTCACAGCCCCATTTAAAATCATGTTCAGGCACTTTTCTTTATGCCTTTACATTCTCAGAAAATTGCTTTTTAACTTGGGTCAGCTTCAATTTTATCTTTATTTTTTAGGAAATGTTTTTAATCTGCAGCAGCCCAGCATTTATATACCTCCTTTTACAGGGGTATTCTTGAAGAAATGAAGGAAGTAGCTGAGGCCTCACCACCCCAAAGCAGCCAGCAGTGCCCACCAAAGGTGTTGTGAGGGTCTGGGGGGAGGCAGAGCAAATAGGTTGTAATTTCAGCTTGGACCCCCCTCAGCCTCCAGCGTGAGGCAGAAATATTGTTTGGTAATGCTGGATTTGGGGATGTGCTCTCTAGCATGGGCATTGGACATTACTAACTCAAAGCATTTCACTCATACAAAGTCCCTGATGCATGAAGAAAGCTAAAAGCCCTTCCAAGAGCTCAGGACAGCCCTGGAGAAGGGTAAGAAGAAATCATCACTCAGCTCAAAGCTTGCAGTTGCACTAGTAAGCAGCTGAAATAATTTCAACTGAGGTCACCTTAAAAGAGGCTGCAGAGATGCCACAGGACTCTTGGATAAGCAGGGAGTCTACGAGGCAGCTTGAAATGATCTCACTCCACCTGTAGGCAAGGTGACATTGAGGGTCTGGGAGCACCCACAAACAGCACAAGGGGAAAGAAAAGGGCCTGGCAGAAGGGGAACCTGGAAGAGAAACTTCAGATAACTGGACTGAAGGTTCAAGTCACTGTACCTACTGCACATCTCAGCCTGGACCCTCTCATTTCAAGCATTTACTGCAAAATGTGTTCATATTCACAATGCATTTGTCAGGGGCTCCAGCAGGACCATGACAGAAAGAATAATGCTTGGTTTGGAGCAGATCCCTGCCATCCCTGCTCCTCTTAGCACAACACACCAGCAGAGCCTCAATCCACCTTTTAACAGAACCTATTTAACATGGCTTGCTCTGTGCTACAGACAGGAGTCCAGAGGAGGGACCAGGAGAGCAGGAGGGGTTCCCAGTCACCTGCTCCAAATTCAACATGCTCTCAATAAACATTTCATATCAGGATCCAACAGGCAGTGCTCCTCCTTGTTTCAGATTCAAAACAAACAGGTGTTTATTGCAAAGAAAATGCAGAATAAGCATTGATACTAAGACACCAGCATTGCATGTAGATGAAGGAAGACTCCAAACATAAAGCAAAGCTTTGACTAAAAGCACATTACAAAAATCCTGACAGTTGTGCAAATAATTGAACATAACAGATTCAAGGATGTAGGCTACAGACTGAAGTTTAGAATTTAACTAAGAAGCATTTTAAATACATATTGTCCTGTGTTCTGCTCCCAAAATATATTTTTACAGAGGAGCTGATGCTTCAGATTTCCTTTTGTCCACTTCCAATCCCAGTGCAAAGTGCACTTACCTGAAGGACATTATTTTAATGAAGCCATTTATGCCCTTAAAAATTAATATGTCAAAGCAGTTAAAGTCTAGTTACTGTAACCAAACCAAATAATGTATAATGGAGAAGTGTAATGAGGAAAAAAAATACAGCCTGAAGTCAAGGTTAAGTAGTTAACCTTAGGAAAAAAGTGTGAAGGAAAAGAAAAGACAACACCAATTAGAAGTCCCCTTGACGTGCCATAAAGGATACCACCACACTGCCACCACCCCACTGTATGCAGCTGGGCATGGAGGTTTTTAACTATGACTGTACTCTATACTGAAGGCACCAGGAGGTTTTATCATCCTCTTGTCATCTAAAAACACTTGATATAAGAGAAGGCCCTTTATCAGCACAGTACCAGGGCTTCTTAGAGAGCCATGACTAAAACTGTCCTTCTTGGAGTAAAGAGTTTCATGCCAGCTCAATATACTGCAAAACCATAATGGAACATTCACCCTTCCTGTTCTTTAAGCAAAGTCATGCAGAAACTGTTCTTTAATTCCATCAGCTCTTGAAAGTATTTCATTCACCATTTGCATAAAGCCATAACGGAGTGTTAGTGCAGAAGCTCCTGAAATTAGAACAGCTCCAAGCCAGGCCTTCCTGTCTTGAAATAATTCAGCTTTTCCCACATCCAGGTAAAAGTGAAAAACATACATTTCTCCAGCCCTAAAATGCCAACAACACAAGCAGCAAGAATACAAGGAGTACATAGTGATATGCTACAACTTCACAGCCTGTCTTGCCATGGAATTTTCTTCACTTTCATCATTTGAATCATTATTAACAGAAGTAGAGTTAATCCCTGGCAAAATGAAAGGCAGTGATCACATCCAGAGCTGAGGTTCTTCCCTGCAAGCTCCAGCAGGTGTGTTGCCCAGGAATGCAGTGCCCTCCTTGGGAAATAGAAGGGAATTCCTGGATGAACGTGCAGGAAGACTGGACAGATGAAGAGTTAGCCCTCTGTCTAGATTTCCTGATAACCAACACCCCACTCCCAACAAACTGACAGTATTTTTCTCTCTTGCAGACAAAGACCATGTCCCCTGGAAGCCATGGATCAGTCAGTGACCTAATAGCATGGCAGTTCACTTAAGTTACTGGTCACACAGGGGTTGATTTCATAATCAGTAGCTGCAAATGTTTCCAGGCAAGAAAAGCACAGTCACCTTTGCAGAACCCAGCACAGATATTTATGTGTTGTTCTTCTTGGAATTTACTTCCTTCTCCTTTCAAAGCAGCTTAGCAGCCTCAGAGGTGCATCTCTAAACTGTGTTAATGTACCTCCAGAACATTCACAAGGTAGAGAAATGTAATTTAATTTGTGATTGCATAAACCAGTCACAGAAGCCTCCCAAGAAGCCTGAGTTTTCATTTCTTTCATAGAAGACATTTAATTATATGATAATTACTTACAGCTTGCAGCTCAGCTTCTACTTTTATGAAATACAAATTGCACTTCACTCAAAAATGCAGGATGAGCATTTAAAAGGCTTCATTAAGTAGGTTTTAAGATTTTCCTGACGACTTTCTTTAAGCCATAGAATGGAAAGCAGATGTACCTGTAAACTGAAACTTGCTTCACAGAACAAAGTAGAATTGTTAATGTAATATCAGGATGGATGAGCCTTTACAAGAAAAAAACATTAACTTTTAACAAATAGATTTTTATAAATAAGAAACAAAATATTGCTGTCAAGATGCATGATAAAAGAGACCAGGAGGCAAAAAGGAGTATTGCCAAGCTCTCAGGTATGAACAACAAAGCTCCTTATTCCAAATTTCCAGTGCTTGGAAACCTGAGATTGTGTCAGACCCACACTGTGATTAAAGAAGATGGACTAAAAAATTCAGCTCATTTGTAGCTTCCTAAATGCCTGGAAAATTGGACTTAGGGAAGCAGAAAGATGAAGACAGGAAAAGTAAATTCACCTGAATTTATGTATTGTAATTTAGTGACTGGTTTGACCTCCCTCTTGGTTTTGCTCTGTTAGGAGATGACTGCCCTGGTACTTCTGCTCTGTCCTATCTTCACAGGACTGCAAGCCAGAACTAGAAAAAAAGGGATGAGGATGCAGACATCACCCTCCAAAAGGTCAGTTGTAGTTAGTGGTATGGGCATAGCCAGCTGCTAAACTAAAATACAAACATGCGGTTTCATTAAACATGAATATACACAATGAGATAAAGACACTACCACAACTAACCTGCCTGAAAATTCTGGAGAGAATTTGTTCCAGGAGAACGCACAAAATTCCACAAGGCCTCACTGCAATTGCACCAGAGTGCCATAGGAAAAGCAAACAAGTCATGAAAATGGGTCTGTCCTTCCAAAGACTGGAATAAAGTAAACAAAAATAGTGAGGATTAGGAAAAAAAGCAGACATTAAGTCACCTTTTGAAGGAAAAGCAATAAAACATTTGTTAGGAATAGAAGTTATTCCAAAGTGAAAACTGAGGAACTTGTAAAATTTATCAGCAAAGTCCTGTCACCAACAGCTGAATTTCCATCTTCTGCATTAACAGGACCAACAGACCTCTGCTCACACCAGCACATCAGAGCCCAGCCCCTACCTTCTCCCAGCTCAAGATAAAAACAACCTGAGAAGTCTCTTCCAGCGGCTTACAAGCATTCCCACCAGCTAGAACAAGACATCCCAGATTAATGCAGACATAGGCAGAGCTTCTTTCTTAACTGAATCATATTCTAGCATTAAATGTCACTAGTAGCTCCTAATGGCATTAAGCACAGGAGCAGGAATTTGCACAGGAACTACTATATGGTGCTTCCCCCTCCCTATAATGCTGAGGGTCTCTCAGTGACTTTTTGCAGGAGTTTTAAGGGATTTCTTTGGAAGTAGATCTAGATAGCAGCATTGCTCAACTGAGATGCCAGAGTTAAAACAGACTGTTGGCTTCAGCTGATGGGCAATCTATAAATATGTACACTATTTCATAGTAGCTAAGTGTGTTAAATAGTTCTGATTCATTAATATTTAACACACTGTCAAAGCAGCTCTGTGCTTTTGTGCATTCTATATTTAAGATGGAATAATTGCTTAAAACATGTTGTCTAGCATCTTATTCTCCCCAGGACTGCCACAGTGGAGAAAATATATTCTCTCTGAAACAGGGGAACACAAAACTGGGAACTTGCTTAGACTAAGGCACTCTCAAGGAAGTTAATCAGTTCTATAAACATAAATGGAAAGGTTTGGTTAAACTGCATTAAGTCCTTGTATGGACACTCAACTCAGAATTAAAGTGCCTTTAATTCAACTGAGTTTTATTAATTTCCAAGGGAAAACTAAGCTTACCAAAATTTCAGTCACTTAAATTCAGAGCAAAAAAGAATTGGGTAATTTGGTTAAAAAGCTACTAGTTTCTTATGGTTTCCCCTCTAGATCAGCATTTGTAGACGCCTGTGCATTCACAGAGACCCCAGTAGTGAGCCCTCACATTACCCCAGTGTCCTCTCTGTGCAGTGAGTGAGGTGTTTACTATGTTTGTCCTTCCTCTGGAGATGATAGACCCCAAGGAGATGCTTCTAAGGGTAACACCTACCTCTGCCCGTGTCAGTAGTGGCTGTGAGCAGTGCTCCCAACTCACTGCCACACAGAGTCAGCCCTGATCCAGTGGAACACAAGAGCCAACACCCCACAGCAGGGTGTGCCTTGTCTGGAAGAAGCAGGGAAGTTCATCTTTATTTTATATAGTTTACAAAAGGGCATAAAGTGCCACACCATTTCATTCTGAACAGCTTCTCCTATTATCTACTGCAGCACGTGGCACTTAGCTGCTAAATAACAGCAAAGGAAAGAAATTAAGAAGTATAGAGGAGAGAAAGGAGTTGTCTTTGCAGCTGAGACATGAAGTGAATAAAGAGACAGTTCAAGGCTGCTTTATGTAGGACTGAACATATCTGCTGTACCCTTAATCACACCAAGGCAGTCTGCTGGGGTCAGGCTATCCCATACTCCCATACTGATCAGTCATGTCCCAACCTGTGGGAATCAAGTTAATGCTGGGGGAGAAAAATCTGCCTGCTGGGCTGCAGCATATACAAAATTGAACCTGTTTCTTGAGCACAACAGCTGCACTGAAGGGTGGTGGCCCTGTGGGCTGGCTGGTAGCCTGGAAGGGTCTTTCCCAGAGGGAAAAGGCCACAGAGATACCTGACAGGCTTTTAGCTGCACACGTTGCCACGAAAGGGGACAACTTGGAGGGTTCCTGCATCTTTGGAAACTCCCTGGGCATGGCAGCAAGGCCAAGCACTATGGCCTGAGGAGGGACCTCGGAGCTGCAGGGCCAGAGTTAAGCCTAAGAAAACAAAAACATCCTGGGCAAGCACCTCTCCAAAACCACATCTTACAATGTGAAGCAAATGCCCAGATGCCCAGATGGGTACTTTGTCCTCTAGAGTGTTATCCTCCACTCAGTGCCACATCCCTCCCTCCCTCACTTTTCCACAGCTGCTTTTCTGGAACTTGTCTCGTGACCTAAGAGGAAAAAGATGGGGAAGGGATCAGGGGACATCACTGCTTTCTCTGTCCTGGCCTGTCTGCACTGCTCCTGTTTCTCCCCTAGCCCATAAGTACACGACAAAACTGATCCTGCACCAGAAGCAACATGCAATGAAGCATTCTTAAGAAAGTGGGAAGGGAAGGAGAAGGTATGATCGTGCAGGCCCATAAAAACAAAAGGTTTCCCTTGATCTCAGCTGCTGTAGTTCCATTAAACCCTGTTGAAATTTTGCTTCTGCAACAACTGCACAATTAAGACTCTTAAGAGAGAAAGTTGTAATTTAAATCTACAATTAAAACAGAACTTCTAAAGAGCAATCTTTTATTCTTCCCAATCTGTGCTCCTAATTTTTTAGCAACTCGAGGCATTTTTAAAGCCCATTGCAAGACAGAATGCCACAGTGTTCCCAGGAAGCCAAGTGGCAGGACCTCAGACAACATCTGCCACCAGGCAGGTGCACTGTGTGCTCCACTGCAGAATGTCCCATTCTTTGTGGTTGGATACTGCTGGGGAACCTCATTAGAAACCAAATTACTACCTGCATCAGGTTTACACTAATGTATTGACATCTACAGCACTTGTTAAATGAACCGTAAATCCAATACACTAAAGTCATTTTCAACTGAATTAAATCAGGTTTCAGTCAAAAGAATTACAATTGTTATATACTTAATGCTTGGCACTTTCCTGGTGTCTCCAGCTAGATCATTTCAGACACTGAGAGAAAATTGTAAGCCTGTGGAACAGTGCAAGCTAAATTGGACACACTGCAAGCATACTAAACACGGTGCTAGGAGTTTAAGGATGATAATTGGCTCTAATTGACTAGTTGGTAAAGCTATCCAGGCATCCACAGGCATGCTCCTTACTAATCTGTTTTCAACATGCTATTTTCTTCTCCTTAGTTAATTTATACTTTCTTATTATAAACCACATTGTTTGTATTTCCTAGAATCTTTGCTTTTCACATCTTTAACTCTTTCCTCCCCTCAGAGGTAGTAGCTGCATGGGAACACAGTCCCAGCTGCAAGAGATAAGGACAAGGCAGAGCAGCAGAACTGGTCAGAGCCTTCCTCAGACAGCTTCAGTCTCCACAGGAATCAAGATGCCTCCCAGGCCTTGGGGAAAAAATCCACTCCCGTGTCATCTCTTCCCCTCCCAGCCAGGACTGGTCATCTTTGAATACTGATTTAGAAAACACGAGCCATGTTTTGAGGACAGCATGAACACCTTGTTCCAGTCACAGACAGACGATTTCCCAGAAAACACAGCACTTCTCTCAGTCCCTGTCTGTGGCCTCCTGCACAGTACAAAAGGGGATGCCAGCATAGAGGACAGAGCCAGTTTCCCTCTGTCCCACTCCTCCAGCCTCACCTTCATGTCTTCTTTAAACAAAGACAGCTGCAAGACCCAAGTCAAATCAGTACAGCTATGAATTTGAACTAGCAGCTTTGTCCAGCTAGATTTTCCCTAAGTGGCCTTGTAGTTCTGTTTAAGTTTTTCCCAGTAATGGAAAACAGCAAAAGGGAAATTAAGAGGAAAATATATATAAGCCAGCTCCTGTATCAGCATAAATCCTGGTACCAGTGGAATACATTAACACTTGGTGTCTGAGGAACCAGATCCTGATCAAGAATTTAGAGAAATTTAATTATTTAGCCAGACTTTGAACAACCTTTTGTGGTCTTCTGCTACCTAAATCCCAAGCAGATTATTTGCACACATACTTCTCCCCTTTGCTTGGAACAGCACTGTCTCCATGGTATTCTCCAGCAATAAAGAGGTGCCCCATGGAAGAAGTAGCCACACAATAGAATAAAAGGACACATTAAATTTATGCAGCCTGGAAGCAATTCTGCTGACAACCAAAAATCATTTGGTGACCTTCTATTCTATGAAGAAATAACTTCAGTAGAAAGGGTGGAAAGTACTTGCTTGCATTCATGCATGGAGCTGCATTATCTGGAGAGCTAAGGTTGGCCAGCTGGACAGGGCTCTCACACCTCTGGCCACTTTCCATCCCCCTTTGCCATTTTCCACAGTGCCTGTGTTGGTTTTGGCAGCCCACTGTGCTGTTCCCAGAGGTCTGTAGCAGAAAATCATCCTGCTGTGTACTGAAGGACACTTTTAATAAACTGTTCACTCATGTGACACATTCATAGGCTGATGGTGAAAATGCAGCTCAGCCACAGAGTGCATCCCATTCCTTTGCTGTTGCTCAGTCACTGGCTCTGCCCCTGGAATGGGCCTTCTGAACCTCCCAAATCAGCTGACTGGCAGGTAGATGTCCTGTCCCCTGAGCTGACCAAAAGTAGAGCACAGGAGGAGGTCTTCAACCAGGGAGAGCTGATACAGCTCAGCAGAAGGTGGTGGGTGGGTCATTTGCTCGAGATGTTTGCTATCAGGTGCAGAGTCAGAAGCACATTGTGGAAAAACAGGGGAAAATCTGGTAAATTCAGTTAAAACCACAGCCCAAAGCAAAGTGAAGACAGTTAGAATGGGAGATCACACTCACCTTGGAACAGATCTGTTTTTAACTGCTTCTTCCCTCCGATTTTCAAATTCCTCTTTGCCCTGCTCAGTTTTCCAGCATATTACAAGCTCTTTCCTCTCCCGTGAACAAGCACCATGCACACATATTTTACACAGGTTTAGCTCCTTCAGGCTGCTTCCCTGGCTTGCTCACAGTTTGCAGCAGTGCCCATCAGCAGGCAGATGAGAACAAAGTGCCACTCACTGGGCAAGGGGCATCACCACTGCCACCTCCTCAGAGATGGCATCTGCACAGGAGCTCTTAACTGTGGACTGATGGCCTTTGGTTATCAGCTCACTTACATTTTATCTACAGTGATTTTACTCCTCTCTCCCCCCCTGAAAACAAGAGAGCAGGTGCTGATTTACCAGCTGTAAGGTTGCTTGATATCCCACAGAGCCAGCTGCAGTATTGTACCAAACTGGATGCTTAACAGACAAGCAAAATGTCAGTGGGATAACCAGCACTGTGGATAATGCAGGAGTTATGAACTGGAGATCTCTGTCACTCAATACATAAGCTGCTATAGCATGAAAAAGAATCAAGTCTGGGATTTGGCTGTAGCTGAGCCTATTACACACATTAACTGGGAGCCTGGCCCTGCCCCACACCTTCCTTAGGGATTTAGGGGCCCACATGACTCCACTGGGCTTCACTTTACAACTTGATACCAACAAAAGGGCCATACCAAGAAATTGAGGTTGGTTCTGAGCCAGTAAGAAAAGCTCAGAAAAAAAGAAGTGGCTACATGAGACTTTAAAAACGAGAAGCAGATCCAAAAATCAAACCAATCTTCCAGTGAACTGTAAAGGAAATACATGAAATCCCTCACATAGAAATAGGTCAGAAAGATTGTTTCAGTGCAGAGCTCTCCAAATACAACCCAACAAATGAGCTGGTTGATGCTTTCCTGGAAGAGTCAGTATAGTTTTCTTGTAGACCAACCAGAGCCAATGCAGCAAGTCACATAAGCAATGCAGAAGGATCAAAGCACCTTCCTCAAACACCTCTGACAGAGGCTTCTGCCTGTTGAATTAGCTGCTATGCTTCAATTTATTATTTTTGATGACAGCCTTTTGTCTTCATCCAAACTAATTATGGCTAAATCAATGGTAATGGTAGATTTGGCATTGATTATCCCTGTAGAGGCTTTCAGCTTAAATTGTCCTTTTGCATACAGATAATTCCTGTGGTTATCTCCTGCCAGAACATCAACACCTGCATATTTATTTAACTAATTATTTTTATCCACGTGTCATCAGTGGTATTTGATATAAACTACAGGAATACAAATAGCTTCCCCCTCCTGTATTGCCCAGAGACATCAGAAGATGGGCTCCCCCTCTGCAGTGAGCAGCTGTCCACTCAAAAATGTGCATTGAACTGGGCTGTGTTCACAAGATCAGCTTTTTTATCCACAGATCATGTATCAGACAAGTTGCCCAAGCAGATAATTTATAAAGTCTTACCAGTATAAGCCCAAATCTCCTGATGTAATAAACCAATGTGGCTATGTGTGCCTCACTGGTATGCCAACAGTCTAAAAAAAAGCAAGAAACTGTCAGGCCTCTTGACATAATTAAGACTTCTGCAGTTCTGCAGCTGCATCTAACTGCCCACATCTCCAAGACCTCCCTGGCCTGGAAGGGAACACCAGATTCTGAAAGAGAAGCAAAGCTCACAGTCACTGGGATGACAGTTGGGTCCACCTACTGCCATAACCACCAGAAACTTCAAAAATGGAAAAGAGTGTGGGGCATTTACCCACGCAACTGTTTGCTGTTTTCTACTTACAAATCTGTAAAAAAGTTGCAGGCTGGAAGGGAAAGGCTCCTACATTATCAGAGAGAATTACTGTTGTCCACCTTTTTGCTTGGTCATCTAGGTCAAAGGTACCCACTTGATTTTTCCTAGAGAAACACATGACCAAAGAGATGCAAATTTTTTTCCTTTCATTTAAAACTCAGAATGTCAAAATAATCTCAAATCATCCTTCCAAATTTGAAACCTGTGTTTACTTCTGAGACGAGCAGGATTAGTCTCAGTGACAGATTAATTTGCTTTTTGATACAGAAAAAGTGCTCTGCAGGACAAACAACCAACACTCTGCAGGCTCCAGAGAATTGCAGCAGCACATCTCACCTCCAGGTCACTGCCTGAAACTCTGCCTGGCAGAAGGGACTGAAAATCTCTAATGTCTAATGGTTGTTCAATGGTCCACATGAAATGAGTTTTGTGGTTGTGACTTCAATCCAAGTAACACTGCTGAATGTCTTAGCAGTGAGGCCAAGGACTGGGCAAGTGTAGTGAACTGCAAATCCTCCCATTTCCAGTTTCCTTTCCATAAAGGAAAGTCTGCTCTTCAGCTGGCTGATACAGGTCAGCAACAAAACAGAGAGTTTCATGGCATCAGGACTTATCAGCTCATCACCAGAATTAAATTTGTGCTAAGTTAATGTTCAAGGCAGCATTTATAACCCACCTGTGAGAAGCTGAGATCTGTTTCAGTGGTTCAGTGGTCAAGAGGCTGTTCCCCTCTAAAAGCTTCTCATTTTTTCCTATTTGCTGATACTTGGGTTTCTCTAAAGAAAGAAGTACAGCCCCAAACCTAGAAGACTGCAATTCCAGTCCATTTCCAGATGCACCACATGAACCCACTGCACCTGGAAAGGTCAGCTGTAGGCAGATGGAAATCAGCAATAAGCTGAATTTTTTTTCTTTATATAGTCCCACACAGCCAATACCACTGCCCAGAGGGCTCATTCTGTTCCTGCTATGCATATAAAGTTACTTTTACTCCTGTGAGGTAATACACTCACTGTATTTTAAAAGGCAAAAGGCTACTTGAGATTTTCTCAATTGGAAAATTGTTTTTAAGGCCAGAATTTGAGATACTTTGTCTTAGGGAGAAGACTACTGGTCTCATGAAGGCTGCTCCGAGGACCTTAGGAAAATGAAAATAAAAATAAGAGCATTGAAGCTATACCCAAAGAACAGCTCTACTGAACATGGTGCTCTTGGGGAAGGGAAGACACTGGAGAGGAAAGGCAGAGAGGATGGTGTCTGCTCCAGCTTTGGGGCTCCTAAACCCAGGGAGCAGATACCACCACGACCCTCAAAGAACCAAGAGCTGCTCTGAGGCTTTTGTGATCACTTTCTCCCACCAAGTGCATCCTTTCAGGATAGCTCCAGCCACCTCCCTTCCTTCAGTCTGTGCACATGACACAGGAGATAAGAGAAAGGCAATTTTGTACTTTGTTTTCAGTGAGTGCAGGAAGCAAAATAAGAACTCCTGGGTTTCACAGATCTTGCCCTAGTGCTCCAGGAAACAAAGAGGAGATGGAGAAAAGGCTCTTACCCCAGCTACCCACCCATAACAACTTATAGCACCTGATTTGGGGGCATTAACCTGTACACACAAAATGAGTCAGTTCTCATTATTCACTGTAAATATGTCACAAGCATGGAAATATGCTCAGCAAGGCTACTGAGGCTGGTACTGACATTGTAAACAGCCCATTAAACAGAAGCAGTAAATACTCCAAAGCACTGTAGATCTTAGTCAGTTAAAAAAGCACTGGACAGGCTGTAAAACCTGCAGCAGTACTTGGCCCCATCTAAATCCCCTTCTTACAATCCCACCTAACTCTGTACTGCAAGAAAACCACCCAGATAAAACCCCTCCAAGGGCAGCAAATACACAAGCACTTCTTGCTTCTAGAGCCAACTCTAACAGGCAGCAGGAAAAACAGGCTTCAGGAAAAGACAGGAGAGGGATGAGACACAGACAGGGGCTACCTGAGAGCAAACATCCTTATTCAGAACACAAGTGAATCTGAGTCAGTTCAGGGAGTAGGAACACCAAACAGAAGGCTCCACTGGTGGAAACTGGTGATTTTGCACTGGAACACAGGGCTTTGCAGGAGGCAGAAATGAGCACAAGTTAGCAAGATAGCTGGAAAAGAGGAAGAAAGCCCAACACGTATAGAAATATCATCAGATGATGCTGAGGAAAGAGCCAGAAGGAGTGAAAGCTTTTGGAGAGCTTCTTGGCTCCCAGAAGGAGGCTCAGTGCAGCACTACAAAACTCTGCATTCCTTCTTCCAGCACCCATTTCCCTTCTGAGTGGATATAAACCCATAAACCCATGATTTCTTTAGGTATCAAAGGAATAATAACATTGCTCATGTCTGAGAGGTATTGTGTTCAGGATGGGTGTAAACTAACTGCAAACCTGCTGTGAATGTAAGCAGCACAGCTGATCCTCCCATCCAGATCTGCAGAGCTAAGAAGGACACCAGACTGCCAGGTTTGTAGTTTTGGGAGCTGATGGATCTTCAAACAGCTATGGCAGCCACACAAAACCCCATAGAAAAAAAGAGATGGGCACCTTCAAATGGTCATGTCTGTGCCCCACATTATGCCAAGTGTTTCAGACCTATGTTTAGCTTGAAGTGACTCTCTTTAAGGACAGATATACACATGAGCTCATTAAATGCAGGTATTTTTCACTCACAGAAAAGCTATATTGTCTTACAATTTCTTTCTCTAGAACAATTCCTCTACTATCACAGAAGTAATGGTGAAGGGAGTCCAGAAGTCTCAATAATACGTAAAATCAAGGCCTGTAGCTCAGGAAAAACACCTGTGCTGGGGATGCTCCAAGCAGACTTAAGCTTCATCACTGTGCAGCCTGGTGTGTACCTGTACCCTGCTGGCACCCATGGCCCTGGGGCACCCATGCCAGAAGCCTTTCAATTCTACATAACTAGTGAAAAGTTAGTTTTCTTGGCTCTGAAGTTGAGTAATAGGCTTAAGTTCCAGCCTGTGAGAACGATCTCAGGATGAGGAACTGAGATAAACCATTCTCTGCTCTTTTAGCCTGACTTAACACCTTTGGTTCTGTGAGGTTGAGATGTATGGTGAACATGCCACACCCAATTGACAAGGAAATTTTTCATTTCAAGGCTATTCACTCATATAAATAGGCTCTCTGAGGATTTGGCATCTAGTTCATAGGAATATTATTGCCAACAGAAAGGCACAAAAATGGAATACATTTGCCCTTGCATAACCCAGTCCATGGTCCAGTGCAGATACTGACAGAGGATGGGGACCTGTGTCTCACCACCACAGAGAAAATACCTGAACTGATTTTTGTAGGGCTGAAACTCAGCTGTGCCTCCTGGTAATTTACACTGCTATCAAGGATAGAAACCACATGCTTCTTTCTTTACCAAAGACCACAAAACCTCATTTACTTCCCTGATTGCATTAGCCAATATGAAACAAAGTAATTTTTAATAAAGTGTGCCATGGCAGAGAAAAATTGATACAATCACAGAGCCGGTATAATAGGATTTAATTCTGCTTCAGATGTGCTAGTTTTAATAAAAAAGGATTGAGCAAATCTAAAATAAATTACACTGAAAGGTCAGGCTTATTGCTTGTACATTTATGTTAACTCTTCCTCAGACATTTTTACAGACTGTATTTATGAGACCTTTTGATTTTCAGAAGAGGTATAAAATACATCTGCAATTTTCCCATTATTTGCAGCAGTGTTTCTTCTACAACTGTCATTTCCTAGTACTTCAATACAGATTACTTCAACCGACACTTATAAAAAATGATGAGTTATTTATGGGCCAGTTTTGCTAAATTAGTAAAACTGTAAATCCCAAGAGAAACTTAAACTCAATCAGAAAAGTATTTGTTAAGGGAATGATGATTCCCATTTGTGTGCCAGTGACGTTCATGATTTCTTATTCATGAATCATTCTACCAACATGTTACTTATTCAATAGGGAGAAAATCAATTACTTATTTTTCTATGTAGCTAAAGCCCTGATACTATGAACTACTCACAACAGACATGAACTGGAAACAACTGTAAACACTGAATCTTATTACAAGGTTCTTATTAATATTACATCAGCACCTAGAGACCCAAGCCAAGATCACAGCCCACTTCGCTCAGTGCTACCATAACACAGAGATAAATATACATCCTAACCCTAAGAAAATCCACTGCATAAACATTAGCAAGTGAGAGAAAGAGCAGAGAGTTTGCAGAGGCAGGAGCTTGCTGCAGTCACAGAAGACAACTAAGAAATGCAAGGCAGTGTCCCAATTTGCAGTGCTGAGTCTATGCTGAGTCTATGCTGCTCTCCTGGGCACACAGACCATACAATCCTGCAAGCATAACCATAAAAACACATAAAAACAAGTTTTTACACTCATTCCAGCCCAGCAAGAGTTTCTTGCCATTGCCACAGCTGCACAAGTCCACTGCATGTGAACACAGATGTTCTCTGCTCTTTCTGTTTTTACCCATCTCGGGCATACCTGGCACCTCACACTTGGAAAAGGAGTTACCAGTTCTGCATCCATCTTGAGACAATATCTGGACAAAACAAGCTCAATCCTTTACAGCCACCTCCAGAGAAATTCTGCTGAATTTGATCAAAGGAACTATTGGAAAGAACAGAAAATCCAGCCCACAGTTGGTCTCTGTTTTTATTGAGATATTCAGGGAACCTAAGCACAAGTCTATCAGTGGTGGGCATGGGCAAAGCAGCTGGGCTGTGTCATACTGAAAAGTACAATTAAGTTTTGGGCTCACTGTGGAGATCTGCTGAATCTTCTTGTGTCAGTGAAGAGTAGTTGCAGTAGCAGGAGACTGCATGGAGCCACCACCTGGAGCTCTACAAGAATAAAGACCTACCACAGCAGCCAAGGACTCCCCCAGGGAGGGGCCTTGGGTTTTAGGAATCGCTTCAGTTCCAAAATGTTTCATTCTGATGAAGTCAACGAGACTGTCAGACATTACTGTTGAGGAGCAGAAGTGATACCTGGTGGAATTCTCTGTCCTGTGCAAAAAGCAGAACTCTGACCACTCCATAACTAGGAACATTAGGAGCTACTGTTTGAAATTAGAAAGCCATAGCTTTGTTCTGAGGGCTACAATAGCTCCATTTCTGTGCACTGGCAGAGGAGATTCTGCAAAACACAGATCAAAGAGCTACACAGACACAAACATTGACTTCTTTGCATAGTCTGAGTTACATGAATATGTAAAATAAAGGCATCCTGGGAATAGCTGTGAAATCCCTTGACAAATTATGCTTAATTTTATCAACTTTTCTGCTTTTGACAGCAAAAAAACAAATATTGAGGTAGGGTGGTACCCAGAGTAGAAAATTCTGTGTTCAGCAAACAAAAATGATGGACAGAGCTTGCCCATTAAAGGAGCAGTGGCTGCAATACAGAAGAATTGCTTGGTTTGGGGGACTTTGTGATATACAGTCAAGGAACAAGTCCAGATCCTGGCCAAGGGCAGTAGACACTGCACAGAAGGAGGGAAAGGCAATTCCAGCAACAAAACAGTACTGAAAGATGATGGAAGAGGTCAAGTGGTACTGAAAGCCTTCTGCAGAGGGACAACAGTCCTGCTGGAAAGAACACCAAATAGCTCTGAGCGAACAGATAATTCCCAATGAGAACAGTAATTTCTATAACAACCCTCAAAGGAAAGTCTCAAAGCTCATTAAAGTAAAAATAAATTATGCATGTAGACAGGCTAGCAATGCTGCTGATCTCAGGTTTTGTTTGCCTTCATCCAAAAAACAACATAGAAAAAACAGGTATATAACCCACTAAGACAGTCTTAGCAAAGCTGTACTTGAACACAACCTCATTCTGCTGCACTGACTACAAAGCATAATCTCTACCTCTACATTCAATACTGCATTGAGCCTTTGTGTAGAAAAAGAAAAAAAAAAATTCTGAAGAGTGATGCAGTCAGCCTACACACAATATTCAAAGGGCAGATACACAGACCAAGCCAAAGGTAAAATATTTAAGTAAATCAGGTAGACTTTAGGACCCTGGAATACCACCACACATCATTTTCCAGAGAGTTTTGTATCAGAAAATAACCACACTGCTGTTTACTTACTTATTTTTCTCAACTTCTACAGCTCAGTAGCACTGTGCTCCTGTTTACAGTGAATCATTGCCCCTAAACTCTGTTTCCTGCCTCTGCACCTAAGCTCAAGGTAAGCCTTCAGCACACCTTACACAGCACACAAAGCACACCAGTTCCCATGGGGCCCTGCAAATGGGAACAACAAAATGGTGAGCAACATGCAACAAAGGATCTGAAGCAGAACTATGGCAGCAGCATGAAAACAGCCAGCAAAGCCCTGCTTTAGGTACCATCTGACTCTAAAGAATCCTTAGAAGACACATTTAGTACACACATTATCCAAAAAGGAGAGTCAACATTGTTAGTTCTAAGCACAAAGCAACTGTGGCAATTTGTCATTACAGAAAGACCATTAGGGTTGGAGGTAGCTTTGCAGTAAGAAAATTTAAAAATTACCAATGCACAGAATACCATAAACCACCTTACAGCAATAAAATAAAATCTCCTGCCAGGGATTGTCACCTTGTGAAGCCATTGTACCTGTCTTTCCCATCCAAATCAGCTCTTTTATTGAAATGAAACTGAGCAGCAGAAAACAATAAGTTCTGTCACAGTGTAGAGGACCCTGTGCTTGCAGTATCAGAAAATGTGAGTACGCATGTACTGGTTATCAGTTGGTTTTGGCTGATTTCTTATTCAACAAACAGCAAAGTCTATGGCTTACCTTAAACAGGCTCCACCACTACTTGACCTTCCCAGTCTCACAGCTACAGTATTTTAAAAGAAATAGTCCTCTCCTTCAGCCACTATCAAGTCAAAATATCATTGTCAGCAAGAGCCTGAAATCATCACTGAATTACTGAATCACAACAGCATGGTCATGGCTCTACCAGCACCTGTAACTGAGCAAATTTACCCCAAAAGCACAAAACCACAATTTAATTGTGCGAAAGGTAACCTCCCACCTATCAACCAGTGCCAAAGGAGACTGGATGAGCATCAGGACCTGTGATCAAATAACAAACCCTTACACCCCAGGTTTCTCAATAGATTTCTAAAATGGGATGCCTTTCAGTCAGCATTTTAAGAAAATCCTATAAGCATCCAAGAAATAAACAGACTGATATTATTCTTATGTTTTTTCCTTGGGTTCACCACACAGTAACCTGCAGCTCAATGAATTTTGACATGTTTTCAAGTTATAAAAACAAAGACAAAACCTTATTCACTTTTTACCTCATCTATCCCAAATCAATAATCACATCCATTGATCAATTACATAAATTCAAACCATTAATTTACATTGATTACCATAACCTAGCAAGAAGCCAACAACTGAATTTGATACTGATTTTCCTTTTGTTTCCAACGGAAAAATCTTCAGGCCTGTGGAGTACTAGGATGCAGTACGTGGAGCAGTTAATTATCAATGAGTATCACAAAAAGCAAAAATTAAATTGTTTTTAATATGGAAAGAAAAGATAAAGTCTCCAGGACTGATGTTTAAGCGTAAGAAATTTCTTGTACTCCTTCCAGATGTGCACTCAAGCAATGTCAATCATGGTACACACCTAGAGAAGCTACAAAGTAATGCTGCAACATTTTGTTTTGAAAAGGGAGTATGCATTTGTTTGTTTAAAATTCCAACCAGGCAATCTTACTAGTAAGTCACTGAAGCAAAATCCTGTGGCATGAAGTGACGCTGCTCTGGGTGGCATGGAGGGGTCTGCCCTGAAGCAGCAATTGAGTGCACATGGAGTCCACTGAGTGCCACAACAGCTGATAACCTAAGTCTGAACTCTCAGAGTTTTTTTAAGTTGAACATTATGCAGTTTTGGGACTAGACCTACAGAAATCACCTCATGTGTAGGAGCTGCCCAGTCAGCCAGGCAAACACTGGAGGCACTGGGAAACTGAGGAGACAGCTGGACTATAGGCCCCTGGAGACAAATACCTGAGCAACTGCAGAGAACACCTCAGCACCTCGATGCCTCTGGCATGTGAAGGGAGCAGCTCCATCCTCAGATTTCCTCCTCAGCAGGTGAAAGCAGGAGAGCAGCAGAGCAGGAAAGTGAGAGAGGAGCAACGCCCGGCGCCATCTTGACGTGAAGCGCTTCACCCTGAGGCGCGCGCACACCTCCCGAGAGAATTCCGTGCTCAGCGGCACACCACAGTGGCTTTAAATTTCCATTTGATACCAATAAAAAATGGATAAATTTAGCTCTTTCTATGTAATTACAGTTTCCCAGCCCAACTCTCACCTCAACCTGAGACAGGCGACTTTTTCCAAGATTCAGCCTTTTCCCTCTGCATCTCAAATGTCAGAAGAGGAGAGCGCTGTGAGAGCGGCGGACACACAGGAACTGGGACTGTGCCAGGACACCCAGCCTGTTCATTTGGACAGATTTCCACCGAGACCCTGACCCTCCTCATGAAAACATCCACCATGTCAACTGACCCAGCAAGGTCTGAAACAAGGCCTAGAGAAGCAAAAGTTTCCTCTCAATTAAGAGCCGCGTTTTTGTGGGGTGCTTCACACACACACACCTCTACATCTTCCTGCTCCATCCAGGGACCTGACCACTCTTCTATCCAAATACCAACCAATATTTAAAGCAGGTTAGAGTAATAACTTACAACTCCTTCTCTTGTCCATCTTCCAGTCTCATAGTTAAAGTTCAGCGTGCAGCACCACAGGTCCATCCTGGACTTGGTGTTCAGAGCTCCCCGCAGAGGAGAGGGACAAACACCTCCAGGGAAGGTTTGTAAACTCCAGCCAGAGCCAGGGACAAGTGTCACCTAAGGAGAGGGCAGCCACCAACCCAAGGGGCTTCTCCTGCCACCCAGAGCAGAAAGGAGGCAGGCACAGCCTACATCAGGTTGAGGTTTTTTCCAAGGAAAGGGAGAAGGGATAGTGCAGAGTAAGCAGAGGAGCACACATGTGGTCCTAAGAGACCCCCTAGCCCCACACTTTTGGCCAGGTTACACCACAGCCAGCAGAAACAGCCTTGGAAGAAGTCAAACACTAACACCCAAAAAGCAGAGCTGGAAATATGGAACTATTCAGTGGCATCACCTGAGCCAGGTCATCAATCAGTGCTCTAGCTTGGTACTGCTGAATCAAAGCTATTAATACATTTACAACTGAGCACTCAACAAGGAAAAATGTTTGTCTACAAAAGGTACCTCAAAATCTCTGATTTGAGCTACTATTCTCAGCAGAGGATAAAGCATTTTATTCAATATCTACTCAAATGCTTTGACTAAATAGAAGCTAAGACAGCATCAGTGCAGAGCTAAAAACTAACTTCTGTTTTTCCATGCTGATATGCCTACTGCCAGGGAATACAAGTTCATTATACAAAGCATTACTCAATGAAAACCTATTCCAGGCAGAAAAAAAAATAATTAGCAAAGTTATCAACATTTTATCCATCCATATATAAAGGAAACAATTATCAGTGCAGATAAATATGAAAAGAAAGTTTGTGGTCTACACTTATGGCTATTTACTACATTGCTGACTTTGCTTTAGGGTAATATATGGCCCATGCATAAACCATGAAATATAATTACCAGAACACATCAGGTTCATATTAATTTTTATTTTCATATATGTACAACTTAAGAAACAAATCCCAATTCGAAAAACCTTCAGAAGTTATCTTTCAACAACACAACACAGCCATACCTTGGAGGCAGCAAACATTAATCCTATTAAGGCTCTTATGAATGGATGGATATCATGCAAATGCACTTAAAAAGAGAACATTACATTTCAAAATATGCAAACCAAGTTCAACTTTATTTCTTCCATGAAAAGAACATATCAAAGATTGTAACTGTGACCCACCAAAGCATTTACATACATGCTTGACAATAAGTACATGGACTGGATAAACTTAAAGCAAAACATAACAACTGTCAAGCTACCTTAACCAGACCAGAACTACAGTCAGTGACCAGTCCCTGCCCACACTACAAGTGCCAGTGGCTGCACCAACCACATTTTACATTCACAGAAACCACTGCTGACCACAGAATCCCACCTGCCTTTTCATCCTGTAAGACCCACGTTTTTAAACTTTGGCATCAATTTGTGATCACTGAAAGTCCCTAATCCCTCCACTGAACTTGAGGAGGAGGCATGCACAGAGAGCATCTGTATCATAACAGTGCACAGCAGGAAATGCAGATGCTGCAGGAGCTGCCAAGCAGAAGTTACTTCCATTAGGTATTTATGAAGATTAATTTCCATATACTGTATTCCTTGCTCATGATCTCAGAGTTAAAGGTGGGGCTTTTTAAAAAAAAAAACAGCATTAGCACTACATCAAATAAGCAATGATAATCTACAAGAAAAAATTCTTACTTAGTATTTTAGGATAGCAATTCTACTTGTGCAAACAATATCTAAAGAGTGTCTTAATAGTACCAGCAGGAAGAAATCTTCATTCATTCTCTACATTATCGTGACAAATTGAAATTAAATATAATGAAGATGGTCAACTGCATGACTTTTTTTTTCAAAAATAAAAGGGCTGATAATTTGAAGGTGATGAATATGTGAACAGAAGAATAACACAACTGCTGCAACCTCTCCCAGGATGTTACACGCACTGCTTGATATGTGAAAGGTGCTAGATGACTATTTTTTCTTTCTTCAAGCCTAGTGGTAGCCAATCAAATTTAAACTGTGTACTCAAAAGGAACTGGTAAGTTATTTTCAAAATTCTCTCTCACATTTTTTCAGACTTTCCAGAAGTTTTGTACTGTGTTACATTCAGTGTTTACAGATATCTTACAAGCAGTACACCTCACCTAAGGAAATAGTAGTTGAGAGGAAGATTCCTTTATTTCAGTCCATCTAATTTTAAGTCACAGCAGCACATCATTTAGATACACTTAGGCACACACAGTTTATGCATCTGCAACTGGCAGAACAAAAAAGGAAAACAAAGACCCATTTTACTTTAAATCCTGACCAGCAGCTATTGGCAATTTTCTTCAGTTATCACTGTGGGACATGATGGATGGGAAGACTCAATATGCTGAGGAGCTGGTACATAGTACACAAATGCTCTCAAGGACTGTTTTTCAACAGCATATTCAGTTGAACTAGGAACTACAGACTGTAAGAGATAACAGGTAGTTCCTGGGAGCATCTATCATGCCTCAGATCAGCTATCTGATCAAGAGGGTAGCATCTAGAAAAACAAATGCATCATCTTGTGCTATACAGTTAGTACAGCACATCATTGAAGAAGGAGAAAAGTTAACATTAACTCAGGTGGTAACTCAAACCAAGAAAGCTGCATAAAGGAACAAGCTGGGATATTACCAGTTGAAAACTTTCCATACACTTTGCAACACAGTGAAACTATACATAAAAACATGCAAGTGAAACAAAGCTAATCTACAATGAACAAAGCCAGAATAAATGTATTTCAAGACTTAAAACATTAAAATATTCATACAGTGCTAAATGGGAGCACCAGAATAAGGTCTCGACCTAGCCATATCCATAGAATGCAATAAAAATTCAATAGGTTCTTCCAGCCTTTATTTCCCTCCTCTTTTAACTTGTTTCTGTAATTTCAGGACATAAACTTACTGAGTGGTATGGGAGCCAAAAAGCAAATACAAGTAAGGCATCTTCCTCTCTCTGTTAAAAGCAACACTCCAGGGGTTAGTGATTGTATATTCATGTAGCTGCACACCCTTTTTCCAGCCCATAATTACATGGGCTGTCTTTCCCCAAGGATGAAGCAGGATATCAGCTACCCCAATACCAAAAATACTATTTGAAAAGACATCCTTCTTTTCTGAGCATACCTAGGCCATCTGGGTTGCATATTCACTTAAAAGTATGCAATAACACCTGTCACTAACCTTCTGTCTGAATGTTGTGTCCCATCATTATTAGAGGTAGCTCTATGAAACTCAACACTTGAATACCTTTTTGTTTTTTTTGTTTTTTACACTACAAGTCTTACAACCAAAAGCCCAGTGAAATAAAATAACTTGACTTGGTCCCCAAACAAAAACCCCACTCCAAAATACAAACCCAAATTATTAATCCTTCAAAATGCTCTACCAAGTCATTGCACTCATTTTACCCCTAAGCCTTAAACACAGATGACCAGGACAGGCTGGAAATTACTCATCAAGCTTACACAGATTAATCCCAGAAAACTTCAAAGACATTCCAATATCTTCTAAATTACATAAAAGAAGGGGCAAAAACACTGTCCTAAGATTCAAGAACTTTATAAACAAGTCCTGAATTTTACAAATACAGGAAGTAGCAAATACAAAGCATGAAATACAAAGTTTCAAGAGATTTTTTCATCTCTAAACACCTCAAACCACAGGAGGAAGCAAACTGCACTAGAAAAAAATTTACAAGTAGTCTTCAAGGGAATTACTATGTAAAGCAGACTGCATTCAGCTAGACTTGACATTAGGAGGGCATGTCTCAGTGTGGCAAGGTCCATACTGAACACCAGATCTGAGACAGAAGATTAAAGTACAACAAGAGATGTCACAGTCACTGTTCTACTGATCAGGAAAAGCAGACTCCAAGGTGAGCAGAAACTATGAACCTGCTTAACAAAGGCCATTCTTGCAAAGTCAAAAAAATCATACACCCAACACTTTCACATCCCTTCATTAAAATAGAAATACTAAGAAGGAGCACTCTGTAACATATCCCCATGGTTTCTGACTGACACCTTGAATCAAAGGTAAAAGCAGGAAGTTAGCAGAGATAATTAGAGCAACCAAGATCCTTCAGCACAAGGCAGCAAAGCTGAGCAACTTACCAAGCAGAAGATTATTATTCTGTTTGTTACTTGGAGAAGCTATTAATTGACTACTTCAGTTTATTAGGCAGAGAGAAGTTTTCCTCTAGAGGTCATTCTGAAAAACACCTCACTCTGTGTTTTAAGCATGTATGAAGCTCATCAGAAATCAGTGATAAAAAAGAAAAAAGTGTAAGTACTTGCTGGCTTTCCTTCTGAATACTTCAGAGAAAAATGTCAATTGACTGCTGACAGCAAGTAAGGATGTCAGTCTAATTAGATTTTTTTTTTTGTTCTGTCATGCTCCTGATCCTATCTTAGTACTCCTCTGAAAACAAAAATCTGATCAATGATGAAGGCACAATTATACAAACCTTAACTTTCACTCTAGCTGTAGCTATGCAAAAAGGGGGAGAGTGTAGGGGAAACAAAGGTGAAGTATATTTCTCTTCAAATAATTAAGTCAGTTTATTTTCCAACAGCCATATAAATTTAAAATATGAAACAACAATAATACAGCTATAGAATCTAAGTTTTCTTTCAAAGCAGCAGCATATAAAACATACAAAAGCTAAAACCTCAGCACAAGCTTCAAAAAAACAAGGACTGAGTGAATTTTGCCAAAGACATGAAACTCACAAAATACAACACACAAAAATACTGGAATGCATAAGATATAAAGCTACACATTTTAGGTAAAGAAAGACATTGGAAAGTATACAAAATCTGCAAAATTAAACCATGGGATCTGGGGGACAGTACCATGAATACAAATAAGTTGGCAATTAATACTTGTAGATGGTGAGAAGAAAGTGGCAGTTCTACACTTAGCATTCAGTTTTCAGGTTCATGACTTCACTTTCTTAGCATCTTTTTTTCCAGAGTTCTCAGCAGCCAAATCTGCTTTTCTCTTCTGTGACTAAAAAGGGGGAAAAAAATATGAAATTCAACAAAAGGGTGTCATTATTTTTAAAAATAATTTTAAGTATGACTTACTATTTAAAAAGAAAGTAAGTGACCCTAACATATATTTCAGTTTGGCTTTGCAGGACACAATAGAAAGCCAAACAAAAATCCCAAATTTAGACTCTTAACACTGCTACTCTTCATATTCTCTTGAACTCAACTCACTATCTCAGTGGTACAGGTACAAACATACCATGAATTGGATGAAAAGATCAGGACCTTGACTTATATACAATTCTGTTCTAGAGATGACAACTCTTCAAAATAAAAGAAGCACTTCTTATCATTCCTTCTTCAAGGAACTACAATGTAGGGGAGGAACAACAATCTAAGATTAAATTTCAACAAACATATCTTGTAAATACGTAGGCAGAAAGAGGGTTGTGCTTTCTTTTCTTAGCAAGAGTCTTCCTCCCCTAGTAAAACAGAAGACTTCTTTCCCCCCAAAAAAAGCCCCAGAATGCTATGAATTGGGAATAGCTATGGAAAAGCTAGGACAGCTGAAACTAGACAAATATTTCAGTTTACTCTCTCTCAACTAATGTTTTACAGTAAACCAGCAAGTGCCTATAATTCCATTTTCTAACAAAATAGAATTGAATTCTGCCCCACTAGAAGTAAAGTAAGTGCTTCTAAACATACTGCTGTAACTTTTGCTCCTCTTTTCTTCTTTTCAGCTCTTTCTTTTTCCTCAATTTCCATATTTTCTTTTTCTATTAATGATATGAGAGTATTGCACCGTCTCTGGAACTCCTAAGGAAACAGAAAATATCAAAATTATCTAAATAAATGATACAAATTCTCCTATTTACATAAATATGTTCAAAATTCTTGAATTCCATGCTTAGGTTTTCAAAAAACATTTAATATTCATTGACTAATTAAGATTAGCTTAGTTATTGTTCATCTGTTTTTACCATAGTGTAACTACACCTCTTTATAAACAGTGAGAGATTCACTGAAATTTTCAGCTTCCATATTCAACCCTAAGTGATTTTAGGATGAAGGCTTCTAAAGCCATATGAAAGTGATCACAATTAAATGCCAGAGAGTCATTTATACATTAAAAACTCTTTCCAATACAAGTCAGACTATTGGTGTTGCAGTTAGGAAGAGTTGGCTCCAGTAACTGAACCCATTTGATTGGGCAGTTTCTTCTGCCTCATCTCAAAAAATGTAAAGACCTCTTACCAAATACATACATTTTGGTTTTGATTATAATTACTCTCTGTGTTTTATGTATTTTGAGAACACTGATTCCATTGTGTTTCCTTTCCAGCTCAAAGCATGATGCTTTCCTCTGAGAAAAAAAAAAACCTGGGAAAATATGTCCTCTCCCTGTTAAATTCAAGGAAGCCATTTTTGAACCACAAGCTATCCTAGAAATACCTGGTAGCATAAATCTTAATCTACAACTGGTCTGTTGGCCAAGAAGTGAGCAGGTGACCTTTTGGCCCAGGAATTAGTCTCTATTTTCTCAGCATCTGTAACCTGTATATTGCTTCAGCCACCATGTTATGTGAAGGAAAAGGATGCAGCCTGCATGTTTTCTTGACTCTGAACATTCTGAAGCCAGCAAGCAGAGGACTCATCTCTGAGATGTTAATATCTTCAAGCTTCACCACATCTCATAAGGTCTACAGTTAGCACAGATTCCTCTACAAAGGGTGCTCCATGGCCTTGGGTGAAAGCTGTGCAGTTCAGAATGGGCACAGAGAATCCTGCCACCACATTCATTTTTACCACCAAATAAAACAATTCTTCTGAATATTTTTCTTTACAACACCCTGCTCTACTGGAAACATTCTAGTCTCATGCATGTAGTTTTGCAAACAGTGTGTTCTCAAAGTCATTTCTACCACATCCATCTAAAACTTCTCATACTCCCCAGTAGAGGCTTAACCCTAAATCAGGACACTAAGCTTGTGCCCTGGCATGTGACAGTCCTGCTGGCACTAAAAATGTTCTCACTTCAACCAACAAACCCCCTCAAATTCCAGCCACACAACAGTTTTTAGATAAAAAAAGCAACAAGTCTGAGAAAAGTTGAGTGCAAGCCAGTTGGGTGCAACATACATTGTTTCCTGACATACAGAATAGAAGAGCTTCTGTCCCAAAACCCTACACTCCACAGAGGAATA
The DNA here is from genome assembly GCA_038090715.1 of Florisuga fusca. NCBI lineage: Eukaryota > Metazoa > Chordata > Aves > Apodiformes > Trochilidae > Florisuga > Florisuga fusca. Next base: position 17,043,674 of record JAAWXA010000017.1, read on the forward strand.
GAGATGATAAAAAGATAATTGTCAGTATGTCAGAAGCACTTTACATCATTTAAATTTGTATATGTTGCCTTCAAAGACTTAGGAGCTGCAGGTAAGGACTGATGACAAGCTGCTCCATATAACAATGTGCTGGATTTCTTTTAGTATATGAGAAGCTGGTTTCTGTTAAAATCAAGACAAGCAATGAATCAGAAAGGACTAAGAAATTACCTTAATCTATTTGCTAAAGGCAGTAAAAAAAGAAAAAATTTCCTCTTTCACAGAGAAAAATGCTTGCATAAATATGGACATTCATTATAGTCTGCAAGTTCATGGTTAGACCTTCCAAATGAAGTACTACTCCAGAACAACATGCTGTGAACAGAGAATGGCCTCAGAAAGCATCTGCATGATAAATCCTGCACTGAGCTATTGAAATTTCAATATGGGCTGATCCATTCCATTCTATTACAATAAAAAACACTTTAACCAGAGTTTAAAATGCCTTGCACATTTACAGACGAGATTTTATTCAGCAGCCTGGTATTTCTCTCTTTAGGATGGAAAGAGATAAGACATACTTTGCTCACTCCTTCATGGCTATAAAGACTGGTATTGCAATAAATAAGATGGGAGCACTGAACCATCACTTTCTGCATGACTGAAGGCAGAGACAGTGACTTGGAAGTGAGAGTGGTCCTAAGGTCTGTCAACAGGCCTGTATATTCCTGTATTTACAAAGAAGTCATTTGTTTTATACTGGGTAGGGTGTGCAGAAAGGTAAAAGAGAAAATGCATAATTTATGACTTCAGAAAACAGACACATGATTCACTACTACCACACTATTTTGCATTCATCCTGTGTGACAGAAATAAAAAACAGAAACAACTGAACTTAAAAATGTAAACCTCTTAGCCTAGTTTAAAAAAAAACAACAACCACAAACATTACAACTTTAGGCACTCTCAATCTCTTTGAAAATTTATATTTAGGAAAACCTGGTTTGGAATAAATAAATTAAGCAGAATTTTTGTTTTCCAGAGAGGAATCTTTGGAAGCAAAAGAAGCTGAAATAAAGATGGAAGATAAATTAGCTATTTCTGTGGAATTCAAGAGACATCTAGTGGTTAGTAGAACACACAGCTTTCTCAGAGAGCCTGGTAAGTCCTCTTCTGAACCATACTGCCCTATCTTGTTTCATATCAGTTTGAATTTAATACAGACTAATTTTGAGATCACGTTTGAATTTCAGTATTTCAAGAAGTTTTACCCATTTTCACTGAATGTTGCTATCTACCCCTCTAGAAAGATTTCTATTTGTACTTGGTTTGTTCTTCCTGGTATCAAGTGACTTCCCAGCATATTTCTTCATTACAATTACCAAGCTAGTGGAAAATGCACTCCTAGAAATCAGTATTTCCACAGATGTCTGGATATTTCAGTACATAAAACATACCAGTAACTGGCAGTTATACACTACGAAGCCATACCCATCATTGCAACTTAAAATATTTCAGAAAACTAGAAGCAAATCAAAGGTTCAATATTACTTTAGCTTTGTATTTTCATACAATTGTTTTTCAGCTGTGTAATAGCAGAAAAACTAAAGAAATATTAAAAGACAGAGAGCTTAAAAGAACTCTGCAGCAGACAAATATTGGAGGTTTTTCTCTTTATGGACAATTTTCAAATCCAGAGTTTCTTCAAACAGACATTTTAGCAAGTAAAGCTTGCAATTCTTTGTAATTAAAGCATAACTGCTGTACTATCCAGAAACACTTTCATTGCTGAAATATCCATTTGAAACTGTATTGCATACTTATAAGTAGCACTGGGAAAAGCAAATATTCCCACCTGTTCCAATACACATTTTAAACATCTTATGTTTCATTCATTCCTAGTTCAGTAACCAGACCTCTGAAAGAACATTTTATAAACAAATCCTGAGGCCAGAAAATGAGGACAATAAGCAGTAATACACAGTGGTTCTGCAGTTGGTAGACTAAACTACTAAAAAACCAGATTTGTATCTGAAATTACTCTTAAGTTACATGACTGCAGCACAGCATTTAACTGGAAATTTGCTTACCAGACAATGGGCACAATCTATGACAACTATAGAAGGGACAATGTGTGTCAGTCTTTTGTATCAGCCATGACCAGTATGGTTTTGTATTCAGTGAAAAAAATGCTCCAGCTCTCATTTCTTGGCAAGTGAGTAAGGTTATTTTTGGTAAAAAAAATTTGAAAGTACATTTTTCCCATATAAATACATCACAAGAAAACACACATTTCTTACATAAGGTGCAAAGACTACTAAATTCTTCTCATAAGAATAGGAACTGAATGGGGGAAGATCTGACCAAAAATTCAGGGCAGGTCCAATGTCTTTTTATCATTAAAGGTCCTGTATTCTGAGGCTGGTACCTACATACCTAATTTGCAGCCACCAAAGCTTCTGTTAGTATTATCACTTCCCACTTTCTAATAAATTAAAAAATGGCCCTGGCTCTTCAGACAAAAGGAAGGACAAAACTACAGCTAAAATTCAGAGTAATAGCCTACTTGCTACCAAACTTATATTCTACAAGTATGAGGAAAATCTTCAGAATAGCAGAACAAAGACATTGAAGCACTTGGATGTGATAATCCTTATTTACAACTACAAAGTTCATTTTAAACCAGTTGCCTCAATGATTAGCTCTTACATGAATCACTAAATTTCCTCATGTGTTTACAAATTAAAAACCACTATCAGAAAAGCTCTTTTTTCCTTCCAGTATATAATTCAGATGTTTTCAGTCTTCAGTATTGTTCAACAATTCTGAAAAGCAGTCATATTTGAAGAAACATCTTTTGGTAAAACTTTCAGTTTGTAGTAAAAGTAACAAGCAACCTGGTAAAAAGAGACTACCTCTGCATTAATCCCTTTGGGTAACATGGGACTTCAGCTTGGCAAGTTTTCTAATCTGTTTGTTTCAGATGTGCTATGTGCTGTACTAAGAGGAAAGCATATTTTATTAAAAATTGGAAAGGAGAATAAATGTCATTCTTCCAGCACTTGTTTTTCCTAGATAGATTCCAACATTCTGGCAAAAATACAGATTCTGGTGCTGAAAAACAGAAAGAAGATGCTTCATATAATGACTGAGGCCCTGCAACTGATACCTACCATTGCTGTTCTAGATTTGATAAACCAGTCAAATCTGAACTGAGGAGCATTGCGCACACACTGCCTTAGTTCCTCATAAACATTCTCCTTGTCAAAGCCCATCTTGTGCAACATGCATATCAAAAATCTATCTTCCTCTTCTGTGTAATTCTTCCCTTTGTTTGTCCCATACTGAATACGCAGCTGATGAAAAGGTGCTTTATACCTTGCAATCTGCATGCAAAACAGAAATAAGGCCTATTAAATACATAATATAAGGTCAAGGATCTATTACATAGTAGTGTAGATTATTGATACACAGTATAACTTCTATTCTAAAAAAAACCACAGACTTCCCATCCCCAACTACTCCTTTTCCACAGGAATGTAGAAGTCAGCTGTAGAAAACAAAAAAGCTGCAATGATTACTTTGGCATCCAGGGCCTTCTTGATGCTGATCCTCCGCTGAATTCTTGCCTCTCCTCGTTCTATTTGAGCCATGATCCTCTCAATGTCCTGGAGTTCATTACAACGTTCCCAGAAAACAGCTAAAAATGCAAAACAATCATTTGTAACATTTAAAAAAACCACACACAAAAAAACAAACAAACAAACAAACAAACAAACAAAAAAACCAAAAAACAAAAAAAAAACTCTCTGCTACTTTACCCAGCTGAGGCACTCCAGCACACACACACACACACACAAGTGATTGTTTGTTTGCATTAAAAAGATTTGCTGATACTTTTCATTATGCTAGCCAAGAAACAAACTGGCACAGATCCTTTATTCAATATCTTTAGAAGTTAATTATAAGAAAATGTTTATTGACTTCCAATGTCATTAACTGTAGTCATGTAAAACTGAAAAAAAAAATTACTTTAAGGTATAGCTTTTCATAACAATGGGGAAGGAAGTCTGAGCTGCTAGTCTAGCTAGTGAAGACTGAAATATGAATGTTTCACTGCCATCTCCAAGAGACAACTTTCTCTGTTCTGAAAACCAGTAATCTGTAACTTCTCCAGTGACATCTTTAGCCAACTCAAAATAAACTCAATACTTTGAAGGGAACTCTTGTGGAGCTCTTCCTTATTAAGGTATTGAAAGAATACTGCAAAGTTAAAATTTAGGGAGGTGTTTAGCAAAATTATATCCAAGGATGAAAGAGAAAGAATACTATACAAATTTGAAAGCACTGTTTAATACACTGCAAATTCAGTGTTTTTAACAGAATTGTGTCTTCTGAAAAGAACCATCACACACTTTAAAAAATATTCTTAAACACATCCAAATTCTACATCTCGTAATTTTGAAAAAAAAATTTTGAAAAATCATGTAGCAGCTACCACATGGTTAAGAAATACATCCAAACCATCACAAACCTGAATACTCAATGACCTCTTCAGGTGACTTTCCCTCCACCTCCCGGGCAATATTATCGATATCGTCACGACCATATTTCTCATTAGCCTTAATAAACTGGTTAAAATCTCTTTTATTCCAGTTTGTAAAGCCCTGTAAGTAACATGAGATCAAGAAAGTTTTACTAGGTAGAACAGAAACATTCTGCAAAATTTTGCCTTACCTATGAATTGTCTGTGCCAAGTGGCAATGCCTCTGCAATGTCACATAATTATAGTGGTTAACAGTCTTCCAGAAGTTCCATGGAATTGTATTCTCCAGGTTTTATTACTGAATCATTAGAATTCTAAAGAGTTATTTTTGCATATGACTCCACATGCATCAGTGAGAGCTTCTTACTCTACGTTCTTTTTAAAGTTGGTACATTTCTCCAAAGAAACAAGCTCAATAACAGGTTACTGTAATTTTAGTTAAGTCACCCGTCTGCAGACACAAGCAATGAATGACTTGGGAGCACTGGGGGAACCCATATAAGTGTCTTTACAAATACTTAAGAGTTGTGCAAGTATCTAAAGGAAAAGCTCCTACTTTGGACATTTACAAACCTTGAACCAGACAAAGAGCTGGAATGAAAGCATAAGAATGTCAAGAACTCATCTCTAGTCCAAAAAGATGCAATCAAATGGAAACTCTATAGCACTGTCAAACTGAAAATGTTATGTACTGAAAAAAATGAATCCAAAACAGAACAGTAGCTGAGATTCAATACACAAAAACATCATCCACGAATGAGACATTACAATTTAAAGACAGGGAAAGGTAAAAAGCTCAAGAACAAACAAACAAGGAAATCTCATGCCTGAACAGCAATTTGCAGCACATTGAATCTCTTTCATCACAGAAACACATTTAAGGAACTCTGCCAGTTCTCCAGCTGAATAAGCTCACTGCACAATTAGGTATCATCTTTACAAGGAGTCCAATATACACAATACAAATAGTTCTTTTTAATCATTAACAACACTGACATGCATGTCAGGACCAGCTTAAATATTTCCTCTGCTATAAACAGATGAAATTAATAGTCAAATTGGGACCATGCAAACTTCAAGGTTCATTACATCCAATTCTACAGAAAATTTTCTGAACAAAAAACCCTGTTACTTTTTGAGACACAATTAGCTTTTAATAAGCCTAATTAGCAGAAAAACCAAGAAGACAAGAAACTGACCAGTGACAGGCATGCAGTCCCAGTATAATAGGAACACACCTAACAACCCAACTGGGACAAAATTCATGTATGTGATGCAATGTCTTATACACCTGTGTAAATACCATGTGTGTTGACAGAGGCTTGTCCTCTCCAATTTTTGATTAAAAAAAAGGAATATGCAAGGTAGATGCAGCTATGAGAAGCCCACTGGCTGGACTTCTGCATGTACTGCTGGGAAGTGTATTTACTGTACCAGTCCTTGCCTCAGAAACACTGCAGCCATTTAAGGAAATAGTAAATGATTAAGACAAATTTGTTTAAGGACAGGAAAGGTCCCTCAAAGCAAAACCAAGCAAAGTCATTACATGTTGCATGTTTTCTTCTTTCTATAACATCTGTGTAGCTTTTCTGTGTTTTTCTTATTAGCATTTATATTCCCAAGTAGTAAAAAATACATGATTAAATACATGAGTTATTTTACCTGTGTCAGAAGCTTTTCCTTCTCTTCAGTTTCCTCAGTATTCAGAGGCATAGACTCATCTATCTTTTTCTGTTCCTCTTTTTGTACCTGAGCTGCATTTGGGAGATCAGGATTCCTGGGAACCTGGAATCAGGGGTATCAATAAGCAGTGGCACAGCAATGTTGTTTAAGAGACTGTACACTTTATAATCAACCTTGGTTTACTATTTATAAGCACATGTTAGATCTCACAGGACTGATACAGTCCATACCCACTATGCATTTGTTGTCACAGAATAAAAAAAACCAAATCCACACAACAACAAAAACAACAACAAAAAACACCACAGAAAAAACAAAAAACCCAAACACCTAAAAAACAAGCCAACAAACAAAAACAAAAAAAAGCCACCAATCCATCACCCTGTACCTTGGCCAACCTGAAGAAACCAAACCACATTAGAAAAAAGTAACTACCAGAATATTATTATCTACAAAACTTGCAGAATTGAAAATATTATTCTCCAAGACAAAGTGATGGATTAAAAATTCATTTATCTATGCTAATTCCTTCTTGTGTCACAAGTTCTTATTGTCAAGTTTGTCTTCACCTATAAGTAACAAAAGGCTCCTATTCACTTTTTAAGAAAGTTCAGTGTAGAAAACATTTAAATGGTAAATTACATTTTTTTCCAACAATTAGATATTAAAGCACTGGCTTGTACAGCAGTTACCAGTTATGTTTTACCTAGATTCCAATCTTATTGCTTAAACCCCTCATCCCAAAAACAAGGCTAGATTTTGTTAACTGTATGTTATCATTTTCTGATGCCCTGTACCCACCCCACAATGACTTTAGGCAGAGCCTCACCTGGTGCAAGCTGCCACAGTTCACTGAGTTCAAGGGCTCTTCTCATTAGCTGAGGATCTGCCCTCTTACACCCAAGGTACAAAATTTTGTAACTAGTGTGAAACACTAAGTTCAGCCAAGTTTACCATAAAGCCATGGACACTGACCAGACACAGCATTCTGTAAACAGGCCACAAACTTTCTGTGCCTCTCCACACTGACACCAACTTAATATTTGTGACCTTTAAACTGTGCATTCCAATTCCACACAACACAGTGGCAAAAAAGTCAGGAACCAGTGCACAGCAAAGATTTTGTAAACCTTATATATTTCTGCAGCAAAAAGCAAAGCAAGTTAAGAGCTGGTTTTAATATCTAGCCCAGAAATATTCCAGGCTTCGGTGGTTTCTATAAGAGTGAGACATAAAGCTTGGTCTCTACTTAATACCTTCTGATACTCTTTATGGCAATCTTCAGTTTTGATAATAAACTCTCTTCAGATGGAAAATTATACTTCCATTTCAAAGCAGAACAAGCTTAACTACCTATATTTATATAGGTAGTTATATATATTTATATATATATTTATAACTATTTATTCATCACCAGTAAACAGTCATACTAAGGTTTTAAGTTAACAAGTATTTATCTTTAACCTATCCACTCTGATGGGTTTCATTGACAGGACTGAAACACCTCTTTTTTTTTCTTTCTTAAAACACACATATTGTCCACATTAATAATATTCTCATCCTTATTTGTTGGAGCACTATTATTTAATTTCTTCCCCTAAGATAATTACACTAACTCTAATCTTCATTTCATCCTGCCATCCACATATAATTTTTATTCTTCTTGCTTTAAACCAGATTTTAAGATACCTTCTGCTTTCTGGTGAAAATAAATTTTGCTAATATTAATTCTATGCTTTTGCAACACCAATATCCTATCTTTTGCTTTGTATGACAGGTTTATGTCCCTCAACACATTTTATGTGTGGTTTCTTCTTGCTGCAACCTGCCATGAAACACGAGGCCTTTAAAAGTAACTTACATGTCTGGAAGCAGGGGATCCATTTGATTTACTCAGCCAATATTGGCACAAGTAATGAAATTCAACAACAAAACAGAATTTCACTGCTTTTCCAGTAATGTCAGCAGGGAAAAGGAAGAATTTTGGCTAAGGCACAGCAGGTTAAAAATAAAATAAAATAAAAAAGATAAGCCTGTTGTCTAGTTTTCTTTCTGCAGTAGTAATACATCCACACTTCTCCACACCTTTAAGCATTTTACATCCCACAAAACATAGAGGAAGTTGATCTCTTTGCTACCCATCATAACAACACGAACTCAACTTCAAAATATTGAACCATAGGTTACTTTCGGCATAAGATATGCAAAAACCATAATGAAAAAAAAAAAAAAAATTATACCCTGGAAGGTGATCCTATCTTAGCCATAAATTTTCACCTTAGAGAAACTCCTTTTTTTGTACTTTATTTTATTGTTAGGAATCCATCAGAAAACACAAAACTACACAGATATAAATTTTTAAATGAAGGAATTACAGATTCCTTTTTCTTTTCTGCAGTGGAAGAGAAACAAGACAAGAGGTTTTAATTCATTTAACGAGAAGCACTTGAAAAAGTGAGAACAGAATGATGTCTTTTCAAGCTGCAGTCTCATTTACTTCATTTAGCTATTGTCAGGGTTGCAGTAAATCTGCAAAGAGGATTACAAATACATGTCACAATTTTGAAGAGGAAAATAAGCATCACCTTATATCCTATAGTCTTACGATAATACAGGATTTCTTTTTCCAGAAGTTCAAATAACCGTGGTGGGAAAAACTGGAAATCCTGAATATTGGGTTGTTTTGGAGGTCGTGGAGCCTTCAAAAATACAGAGGACATTACATAAGCTGGATTTCTGTGCAATAAAACTGCCACAATTCAGCAGCACTAGCCACCACTTTGCAAATACATTCATTTTATTACCAGATTAGGGTTAGGGAAGGGATGCAACACTGGAGAGGAGAAGAGCAAATGAGCAACATTAAAAAAACCAAACCTCCAGCTTGGTCAACTTCTTACCTTTGGGACTTTGGGTTCACTAACACGTAGGGCTTCTCTGAAATAAGCATCAACTGCATAATTAGCTTTGCGCTCTCGTTTTGGGGGCTCAATCCATTCCATCATGCTCAGCTACAGACAGAATAGGAAAAAAAAAAAATGAAAGGAAAGAGTCTGCTTTTCTAAAGTTGCAAAAATAATCACCAACGTGGCACTGTACAATGGAAACATATTTTTGCACAGCAAATCTAAGAGCTGTGCTCAACAATTTGGATACTACAGAGCTCAGAAATAGAAAACACATATATACACAGAAGATAATGGACAAGGCAAGTGGCACAGATTAATTCTTTTACATTATTCTATTTACTTCAGACACCTGAGTAAGGTTATGAATTCTACAACATTTTGTGATATGAATAAATAACTTCTCCAAATAGCTCTACAGAGGCTACAACAGTGGCAAAGCAAAATCCATTAGCAGCAAATTAATCTTGACTAAATTACTGCAATTAAACTTACTAAAGCATAATTCAGGACTATGCAATTTTTAGCTGGCTTCTTGTAATGAAATTATCAACACACAAAATAGAATCTTGTGTATACAGGCACACACCTCACTTCATTCTCATTCATTAGTTTATTTTTCTAAATGTTTCTTCACAACTTACAAGAAACCTGGGCTAGAAGTGCATTCCATAGTTAACAAATAAGAGTTCACATATCTGGTTCCAAAGACCTTCAGGATATCTTGACTCTACATCCCATACAAAACAGACACAGAGATCATGCTGTGGGACTCTGAGTAATACCTATTTGTTTGCACTATCCTCCTATAATTAGGTAAATTGTTGTACAAAGAGTTCACATTAGTGTGTAACTAAAACCTTCTCTGCAAAAAAAGACTTAAGTCCAAGTTCCACATATAAAATCACTGTAGGCTGTTTTTATCACTTGGTTAAGTGGCAGTAAAATCATACTGACTGCAGCAGTACTGTAGGATGCAACATCCTAGTTTGGCTGCAGGAAGGATAACATTTGAGTAATATTATCAGATTTTACCATTAAGAAAAACAGTGGGGCTGAAAACTAATTTACAAAAATTCATAATCTTGATGCTTCTGCAGAGCTTTGTGAATTTTTCAGCAGCTCCTTACTTCTCTAGAATAACCTTTACAGTCATAACACTTCTAGTGTGGCCTTAATGCTTGCCACCTCTAAAATAAAATCTTAAAGACTAAGAAAAATAGAAAAATTACCTTTTGTTTTTCTCTATAGTCTTCCCCTTCAAAGTTGTATAAGCTCATCTCTGTGTCCATAGTGAAATTCCTCAAGGAGCTCTCCCCCATTTTTTGCAGTCGTTCATTCATTTCAGCTGTCTAAAAACACAGGATGATACTTTTAAGTTCACTCAGGCTGTCCTGTTATTTCTGAAGAAAACACCAGCTTTTATTGTTATTAAAACATTCTCCATGTCTTTTTCTGCTTTAAACTTTTACTTACATTTTCCTTGTAATGACAGACACACACATTGCTTTTCAGTCTTGAACTATCCGAACCCAAGACTTTACATTAAACTGAATTTACTATGCTGTGATGCAGCCCTACAACTGATATTTTAACTTTTAAATTTAAATTAATTTATGCCCAGCTCTTTGGAGCTGACAGTTCATTTTTCCACATAGCTCCCTATTCCCTGATAAACATCCATAAATGTTTTCTCTCTCTTAGAACTGATGGCATAAAATTTACATCTTTTAAGAAGTCCACAAAATAAATAGTGGTGAAGATATCATCATTTTTTAACTTCCTGATGCAATGTAAATCACCAATTCTACTCCTTTGAAATTTCCATAAGCTTTAAAATATTTACAAACAGTAAAGTAATAATTTGGCATAAAAATTGATTTATATTATCAAAATTAATGCTTATTTTGTGCATATCTATTTACTGTTTGACACGTTTAGATTTTTGTACAGAAAACTGTTCTCTAACCTTCTTTTCACCTCTTTCTAATATAGTGGTTATATCTTCTTCTGTCAGCTCACTATCTTTGGAGGCAAACACGTGCGTGGCGCCGTGCCGGATCATCTGCAGCATTTCATCTTTTGCCAGTTTGTTAGACTGTTGGTCTATGAGCCTTCCTAAAATTAGGAGAAACATGTTGCAAGTTATAATAAAAGAGTTCTAGTAGGCCTATGCAAACCTTTTTTAGATCACTGTTGGCACAAGGAAGGAAAAACAGAAGAACCACACACAAAAAAGTGCATTTCACTTGAGCTGAAAATAAACAGAAATCAGCTACTTTGGGGGAAATAAAGAAACCAACAACTTTGGATCAAGGATATTTTTACATTCAGATATTCCAAAATTTATGTTTAAGATCTTATTCTTACAAAGTTAGCTTAACTTTCAAGATTGAATTCTTAGAGATTAAAATTAACCGAATATTCTGTAATAACCATTAAGTAGTACTTAAGGTTTTTCACACTCACTCCACTGATTTGAACCCAAATCTCTAAACATTTATACAAAATTACAAATTTCTGTCCCAAAATTTAATTTATCCTAATATCTTCACAGATCAAAATTTTGACCATCACCATTTCAGTAGCCCACCCTTTTCAAAATTCAACCAGCCTTCAAAACTTAGCTTGAGGACCTTAGTTTTTGACAAACTATTCTTCTAAGAGCTTCTAAACAAAGACACACAACACAGTTTTAATATTTAGTAAAGTTGTACGTGGCAAGAAGGACACATATCATCACTTTTATCTGCCATGGAACATACCTTTTTTTCCTTTTTAAAGAACTAATATCTGTTCAGCTGTACCTTAGTTGCTTCAGGTCAGTGTAAGGCTATGCCCACATTACTTAATACAGAATTTTTTCAAAAATTTCAGCTGAACAAACAAATAACTTATACATTATAGTTTCTTAGGCTGATTCAGAGTGCTACTACTATACACAAGGCCTGCTTTCTCTCACACTGTACATTTGTACAGTTATTTAACCCATACTTCAAGTGACTGAACAATTCTGTTGCAGACAAACACATAAAGCAGTTGATACCGTGTATAAGAGACAGACTATAGAGTCCAGTCTCAGTTTTATTTCAGCTCTTTCTACAATCCTCTCTTCAACAGTATTATCAGTGATAAGGCGAAACACCCGTACTGGTTTCTTTTGACCAATACGATGGGCACGATCCTAACAAACACAAATCAATGAGTGTTCAGCAACAAAAACTCACAAGCAATTGACAGTTAGCTTGCAGAAACAGCAGACAGAAACTAGCATAGATTTCTTGGTTCCTTGCTTATTCAAGGATACAGAAATAAATAAAACCAGTATAGTAATGTTTGCCAATACCTGGCTATCACACCTTCTAAGTTCGGGTCATTCTGTAGCAATAAATAAGATGACTTTATGTCTGGCTAGACTGCAGCTGGGAAGTAGAGATACAGCAGTACACACAGACAGCTGCACTGCTTTCAAACAGATTCTCTCACTTGACATAGGTACTGAAACCTTGGCATCCCTGGCTTGAGCTTATTCATGGCACGGAGAAAGTCCGTGCAGCCACAGCTTCAATATTGAGCTACATAAGAGCATCAATATGCAGCTCATGTAGTAGAGCCACAGCAAATAAGGCTGTATCTGTAAAAAAACTGTTGTTTATTCTGTCTGGAAAACAGATTAAAATAGTATTTTGTCCTCTTAAATTAAAAAAAAAATAAATAAATGACTGGCTTTGAGCTCTCAGGACCGTGATTTTCTAACTGTCCTTCAAGTTATCCACTCAAGTTGTTCCATCTTAAATCCTCCTGCATAATATTAAATCCTACTAAAACTCACAAATCACTCAGTTTCCAGGAAGTCAGTCTACTCTTGGTAGTCAGGATGCATATGGAAAGGATGAGTTATTCACAGTAAATATTTGATGTTATTTAAGGACATTGGAAATACAAACCAAACAAAGCCAAAATACAAACCACAGAACAAATAGCCATGCTCTCAATCATGCAAGGATCACATGATTTTTATTCCATATAAAACAATGGATTTGATTTTTTGATATTCAGCATTGAGAAAGAAAAGATTATAGCATGTTCAACACAAAGAGAAGGGTGGTTATTCAACCACCAAATGATTGTACATTGATGCAGAAAGAAGTTGGGATGCAAAAACATAAGATTCCCAAAACAGAGGAATATAAAGCTGCAGGTTTTTAATTCTTTGTAATTATTTTGGAAACAGAGCTCTGCTACCACTTTACTGTTGTCTTCCAGACAAAATTCATAATTCTATAAACAATATTGATACAGTATTTTGACACAGAAATGTTATTTTATTATGAAATAATTGAGACAGATATTTACAGCGAAAATTCTACATTGTCTTCCACAATTCTCTTCATGCCCTTTTAATTCAATTCCTTACGAAATTGTAAGAAAAATATGAAAATTAAATACAAAAAGTAAAGAAAATTAAAAAGTGGAAGTTTTGAAAACACATGAAACATTTTAACAAATCAGTGTGTATTGGGTTAACTCACCATGGCCTGCAGATCTACTTGAGGGTTCCAATCTGAATCAGATAGAGAATAACCACATCAGCAGTTGCCAAATTAATTCCAAGACCTCCAGCTCTGGTACTCAGCATGAAAATGAATTTACTGCTGTTGGGAGCATTAAATGTGTCTATTGCTTCCTAAAAGGAAACAAAAGTACCAATAAAGTATCTGTTTTCATATAACCTTCAGATATGTTGGTGGCTTTTCAATAATGTTTCTTTGAAATTTACAGAGTTTTCACACCAAAACCAATTTTTTTTACAGAAGCAAGAAACTGCAGGTTTGCACAGGTGGAAAGATTTGAGTCCACAAAAATCTCCATTTGTCATTTAGTTAAGGAACTAGTGAAACCTACTTTACTGTGGACTTTTATCAGAAAAATAACCACACTTAGTAGCCTTTTTTAAGTCTATCACTTCTGCTTTGCTTTAAACAATGATGTAGCTATGTGCATATATATGTAAACAATAATGTCTAAGATGTGTATAAGAGCAGATAATATACTATGTAAAACAAAGACATTTCTTGTTTATAAACAACTTTCTCACCTCTCTTTCTTCATGTGGTGTCTGTCCATCAAGTCTGCAGTACTCATAACCACGCCACATGCAATAGTCTTCCAAAATATCCAGCAAGCGAGTCATCTGACTAAAAAGCAACACTCTGGAACCTGACAGACAACATAGAAGGTTTTGTCATTGTTTCTGTTTTGCTTTGTTTCCATATTAGTCTTATCACAGAGCCTATTATACAGCATGAGTAAGAAATCATGTGAAATACCCTTTGCTATGCCTAAACTGACTCAAGGAAGTATTTCTTCTGAAGTTACTTTTCTGGTATTGATTTAACTTCTCTTCAAGAGAGGTTGTTTAATAATTTATACAGAAGAAATATGCAGCTGAAGAAACAGAACACTGAAAATTATGGGAAGATAATCAGCTGACAACTGATGAGCACAAACAAATCCTCACAGAAATTTTCTTAAACACAGCAGAAGGCAGGCTCTGCCCCTCCTTTCCACCTGCTTTTCCATATTACTAATTTTCCTCATCATTCCTATACAACTTCCTTCCCTCCACGTGTTAAGATCTTACAGAAGAATGATTTTCAACAAAAACCTCACTGAAAACAATGAATGCATTCACTGAAAAAAAGACAAGAATGAAGCTATGCAATTTCTGAGGGGTCATTTCACTCAAAACGAGCACTCAGAGCACTACTGTTTGGAAACTACTCACCTTGCTCTCGAAGTTTTGCTAGCAGTTTATCCAGAACTAACATTTTACCACTGTTGGTGATGAGATGTGTGTCAGTGGTGTAAGGAGGGCCTGGCTCAGCACCATCAAAGAGGTAAGGATGGTTACAGCATTTCCGCAGCTGCATCAGAATATTCAGCAGACGCATCTTATCCATTTTCCCAGCTGAATTCAGGATATCAATATCTTTGTATAAGAGACAGTCCTCGTATACCTGAGGTTTTTACAGGGAATTTTTAACAACTCTCAGTCGTTCTTTAATATTTGAAACATGCACTAAACCCTACAATACCCAAAATACTTATTTCTGGCTATAGGAGTTTGCTTTGTTCACATAAGAATGAGCTAAATTATTCCCAAACTTGGCAAAAACATCTGGCTGATAATAAGGATTTATAAGTCCATATCTAAACATAAAAGGCAATTTGTGAGTGACAAGGATCTGTCATTTACTGGGTTATCTCACAGTTCCATTTCAGGACTTGGAAGATGATTAAAGACAGCATTTATTTGATTGAATCTGCTACACTGACCTGGTTCCTTTTCTCTTATCTCTTCTGGGTATGTGGATCTTCAAGGTTTTATTTTCATTTCAGTTCAGAATTTTACTGGTGCATACATACTTGGATCAAAGAAGGAAACTTAGAAGGTCTATGTTATTTCAAATAAAACTAAGGAAGGACAAGAAGTTTCTACTTTCTTCCTCCCAACTCTTTTTATTTCCCTTTCTGAGCTGTTTTGTAATTTGTACAGTCTAAGAAAAAAAAAAAAAAAAAATAAAGACTTAATAGGCTTCTCCACCTGTCTTAATATGCCACTACAAGAAAGAAAAAAAAATAAATAAAAATCAGTGGGAAGACTCATAGTGCTCTTTATCAGAAAAAAAAAATGTGTGATGTAAATAACTCACCATTCCCTCTGCATTTTGCTGAGCCCAAGATAAATTTTTACTTCCTTCTTTGGAGGCAAACTCTTTTCTACTTCAGCTTTTATGCGACGTAATAAAAACGGCTTCAAAACCTACACAAATTAAAGAGTTTTCCCACAGCTAAAATTAATAAAATTGATTACCTTAAATATAAAATTAACAGAATCAATTATCTGTTATTTATTCAGAAGTAATCAATATCTATTGCTGCCATGGTGACTCCTTCAACAAAATTCTGCTGAAGTCTGCAAAAGGACATTGTCCACTAACAGGCAAAGCTCACACTTAAATACATGGCACTACACAAAGGCTGCCATATTCATCCCAGTTGTTATTCTAAGCAAAGGCCAAACCCATAAGCTTATAAAAACCATTTATTTTCTTTTAACAGCTCCATTTCCACCATAGCAGCATACACAAAACACAGCAGCTTTTCAAAGAGAAGCAATCTATGTTGATTTCCTTGCCACTTGTTTTGTTACTGTATGATGAAAAACATTTCATGCACAATAAAACATAGGCAAGGGCATATTTTTATTCAGACTAGCAAGACATGAGGATCAGAATATGATTCACAGTAATAAATGGTTCCAAAAAGACCTCAAAATTCTTCATTTTTAAAATTTTATGTACAGATTTTGTCTGCTTCAAAAAGTAATGTTACAAAAAGCAGTATCTTTAAGTTCCATTACGTCATTAATGATAGTTCTGCTGGGCATTTCTGTAACTAAATACCTCATTCATCTTCACAGACTCATGATGAAGGGCAAAATGCAGAGTTTTTCTTTATACAACTGGTATATTAGTGATGACACATGATGAAAGTTTTAATTACTTACAGCATGAAGTCTTTCCACAAGTTTCTGATCACCGAGACAATTTTTTGTGTCGAACCATGAGTCAAAATCCTGTGGTAAGAAACAGCACAATTAGTATGAACAATTTATCATCTGTAGCTTTAACAGACACATATTGACTCTATCACCCTAGCTGAGAGTGGCATCAATCTTGAGCCTTCATAAATCAAACAACTTTCTAGAAGTAAACAAAACAAAACAAACAAAAAAAAAAGTGTGTAATTCTGTGCCAGCTCCCCAGCACATTTTAACATTTGAGTCAATCAGGTTGCTCCACAGACAAAATACTAATACTCTGCTTAGCTCCCAATGGTATTCCATGCCCAACACTGCAGTTTCCAACTTCTTCCACTCAGTGCTTGCATAATCATGGGGCAAGAAGGTAAAATGATACCAGAATCATTAATTAAAACAACAGAAGTAAGCAATATAAGAAAACATTAACAGTAAAAGGGGAGAAAGATTACTCAAATTCTAAACAAAAAAAGCTTATGTCTATTTGGGTGCTTCACATTATTTATTCTGCATTGCTTTCTAAAAAAGTTGTTCCACTTTGCATAATTCTTGAACTATTTTAGGTACTACATGTGCTATCACTGGCCTGAGGCCTTACCTGCACTAACAGGTAAAGAAAAAAGTAATACTCTACATTTTCTACTCAGTCCGTGTCTGGGAATCAAACTAACAAAACTGTACTTCCAAACTTCAACTTACATCAGCAGAATTGAAGACATCAGGTAAAAGAAAATTAAGTAATGCCCACAGCTCATGGAGGTTATTCTGTAAAGGAGTTCCTGTGAGCAGCAATCGATTTGTTGTCTTGAACTCACGCACAATCTCTGACAGCTAGAAACACAACAAATAGTTATCATCACCATGTACATGTAAGTAGAATGAATTTTCATCAGTTTCTGACCTGAAACAGTGTCAGCTAAATTTAAAGACAGTGAACTACCAATGAAATTCTTATTTACCACCAAATAGCTTATGACTTGTAGTTTAAGAAGCACATAAACTTAAAATCTGTTAAAATCAAATGGACTTTTGTGTCAAAGTATCTTCAAAGTATTAGACAATTTTGAGTTTACCTTAGACTTTTCATTCTTTATCCTGTGGGCTTCATCAATTACCAGGTACCTCCAGTTAAACTTTTTGAAGACAGATTTCTCTTTAATTACCATTTCATATGATGTAACACAAACATCCCATTCACCAGGCATCATGACATCACGGATAAAAGCAGCCTAAAGGAGAACAATTGAGTTAACAAACGTTTATAAATATGCACAATTTATATGGAATTCAGTGAAACTTCTCTCCCCCCACGTTACTGATGTGCTAAGCTAGCACACAAAAGACAACTCTGAAACATCTTTTCAGTAACTGAAAGCTACTGTAACAAATCCTTTGTACTTTAAGCATAGACAGATCATCAGTTCAGGTTAAGCAAAACACAAAATTTTCTCCTACTCAAAGTATTAACTCCTAAAGATTTTTTTTTCCTGTTTCAGATCCAGTACACACTACCAAAAAGGGAAAAAGCCCTCTAGACCAATTAGTTTAAAGACGCAATCCACAAAAAATTTCTTATAACAATTTAGGTAGCCAGTTACCTCTCTTCCCTAAACATCTACATCATCTGTCCCATCTCTATTTTCTAAGGAGCACACATCTATCCATATAAATCCTTTCACATGAAAAAATATCTCCCTATGGAGAAGCATGCAGTCTCTACAAATTTATTAGGCCACATGCATTTTCAATGCTAACAGTTACAGATTACTAAAAAATACTGATATTTAGAAAGCAGGGAGAACTCCAAATACCCAAATGTTAGTTTTTGACAAATAATAACATACATCTTTGAAATGCAGAACACTTACTCTGGCATCTTTATCTCCAATAAGACAAACAGCACGTAACGATGGAACCCAGCGCTTGAATTCATTCATCCAGTTGTGCAAAGTTGACTTGGGAACCAGGACCATGTGTGGCCCAGGAATGTTCCGGTAATGCTTCAGGTAGCCTAATAATGCTATGGTTTGCAGAGTCTTACCAAGACCCTGCATTGACAAAAAGGGAGGGGAAAGAAACCTGCTGAAATGAAACACCATACAGAAATAGTTTCAAACATTTGCCAGCTGCACAATTCTGCCACTGAAATTGTTTAAAGCAAACTACAGAGTAAATGTCTGCCATGCAACTTATTTTGTTGCTTTAAGATTCTAGGTGTGAAAAATCTCTCATAGAATGATGCATACTACTGCCTATACATTAAATAGTACAGGCCCTTTATTGATGAACTTTGCTCAGTAATTACCATAAAAATTCCAAAAGATTACTGCTTACCATTTCATCTGCCAGAATGCCATTAACACCATTTTCATACAATGAAATCATCCAGTTCAGACCTCTAACTTGATAATCTCTTAGTGTTCCTCCTTTCACATCTGTAAATGTAAGATTCCTCTAAGTAGAAAAACACCAGTTCCAAGTAGGACATTTTCATTGCAATCTGCTTATGTTTTAATTGCATGCAAGCAATCCAAAAATCTGTCAGGTCAATCCTTACATGAAGGAGACTCCTCAAACCGAATACAGACATTGGATGTTTTCCTGCTCTCTGACAACAGCTCCTCATCTTCTTCTTGTTCAGTGCGCCGGTGACGGTAACTGGAGAAAGAATCCAAGATGCATGTTTATCTAAAATAATTCCAAAACACTGACAAATTATAACAGAAACAATCACTGATCTACAATATTGTATCCTACTAGCCTGAACAAAAACGTATCCTGTTAATGTTATTCCACATAGCTTGTTACAGCTTTAATTGGAAAGGCTGATGTGAAGCCCTCTTCACCAGAGGCACAATTATGACAGCAAGTATCAGATGAGTTTTTGAAGGTACTTTTTAATGAGCAACAAAAAATACAAGCCACTCATCAGTGGTGGCATTAGAATCAGTTACTTGATAACTATACCATTCAGAAGAATCACATTTTCTGTTAAAATACAAACAACACTTAAACAACTGATAAAATAAAAAAATGCCACTTCGTAAATGCTTCAAAAATGAGTTGCTTGCCATCACAAGACCCTGAAGCAACACTATGTGCATGCAGTACTGACTAGTTTAGACAGACTGGTGAAGGAAGACAACTGGTGCTGAGGATGCAGCATCCACATGGTCTTGTGTTAACCCGGTCATGTTCACTACAAGCTGGAGCCCACCAGGTGCATTTCTGGAGTGCATCTTCTCCTTTAGCATCATGCAAAAGAAATTCAATGCATGTCCTCCAAAATCACTCCACAATATGACTCAGAGCATGGTAAGTGACAAGGATCAGGGAATTTACTTTAAAAGTGCATTCCTGCTCCAGGGTGATACTAATGTTGATGGATCAGCAGGCATACACCAAACACCTTTAAAGAACTGATGATACACCATTAATAGGAAAACTTCTGGACTTACTTAAAGCACTGTCCCAGTGCTACTAAGCAAATAGATATGTAAAAGTGCATAATTTGTTTGTATATGTATAAAGTCAGAATTAAAAATGACACATACTCGCCAGCTGAAATCAAACACTGTTTTTCATCTTTCTTCAGCCGTGGCCGTCCCAGCTTGACTTTCAGTGGAGATGTTGGTGATTTTTGTGCTGCAGGCTGAATAAAATGTGCAAAAAGTTCTGTCTGCTTCAGAAGGAATTCAAATCTTTTTGCTCGATCTGTTTTCTGGGAGAGAATAAAAACACATTTATTTATATAAAGAAAACTTACTGCTGTCTTGTCTTAAGAATCGAATTCAGACACTTGTGAGAACAAGAGGAAAGATTTTCTGCCTACTGGTCACCAGCTCAGAAGGGTACAAGCATCATGAAATAGCTCTTGAGCTGTTTCAGTTCAGAGCTGAACTGCTTTAGAGCACTCAGAATGAACTTAACATGCAATGAATGATCTTGCCACATGAGGGCAACGCGTTTCTTTTAACAGCACATCACTTCCCAGCAAACAAACAAAAATCTCCTGGAAAAAAAAAAATTGCCTCTTAGAACAACTGAAATAACACTCTACTTCAGGTAAGATGTGCATTCACCATGTATCACTATGAAACCAAAGTTTATTTATTTATTTAATCAACACATTCTCCATGAACTGATTTACTTGTGTGTCTTCTCTGGATAAAAATTAAGTATTCCTATCAGTTTTTCTGTGTCCAACAGCAATATTCCTCCTTGGCTTCTATGGTATCTCATCCTTTCAGACTACTGTAATTTTTAGGCATCTGTTTAACATTGAAGCTTTTAAGAAAGCAAGATATAGATCAAACAGCTTCAATCAAACTTATTACACATGTGATACAAGTCTTGTAATATCATCCTCCTGGTCTCTGCCTCTTTGTAACACAGAAGTTACTCCTCTCCAGCACTACAAGCTTTCTTCAGATCTTTTTTTTTTTTTTTGCATTGTTATGACATGTATAGTAAAGAGCATAGCAACATTTAAAAACCTTTAAGTTTTTATATGTTGAGAAACTGGCAGCTTCAGTATTGCTCTCATTTAAGAAGGAGTTTAAGGATGCCTCTGACATGAGCCAAGGGGTCATCAAATAGAACTAGCAGAGAGAGACCCAGAAACAACAGGGGAGAGTTCTAAATACAAAATGCCACTGAATAGACACTCTTTACCACAGGAGGGCGTGGATAAGTAAATATACTTAAGGGGGAGAAGAGGGGATGGGAGAGAGCAGAGCAAGCAGAACAATTTAAGGGAAAAAAAAAAAAAAAAAAAAAAAACCAACAAAACACAAAAAAAACCCAAAACAAAGTAACACAAAAATCCACTGAGAAGTTCTGAGTATAAAAACAATAGCCTCCAACTTCAGAAATCATGCAGACAAAAATACTTGGAAGAGAGGACAGTATCTGAGAGAACTACCATTATCTGCTTCCTCTCTTGTCGTATGCTTCACTACACACCTATTGTTAGCTGCTGTGAGAACCACCACACTGGACTAGACATCTTGTTTTCTTTTTTGAGGGACCTACTCTGCACTAAGTCTGTGTTACTGTGTTGGCATAGTGCAAGGAAACAAACAAATACCACAAAAATCTTATTTTGTCATGAAAACACTTACCATCTTCTCTTCATACTCTGGGTCAACTTCTTTCTCAGGCCTAGCTGCCTTTGGAGGAAGTTTGAGTTGAAAGGGAGGATCCTTTTTCTGGAATTCAAATTTTAACACTTTATAAATACCAAAGCAAAAAGACACCACACCTATAAACCTACAGATTGCAAGATAAGCATATGCTACTTTTTAAAAGTAACTATTTTAAAACAAGTTGACTGCATTAATCACATTATTTCACCCAAAGCAGAGCCTGATATCCATGATAACACTAAAGAGAAGCTATGACCATATATAATTTGGGTTGCAGATTGTTTATGTCTACAAACAAGATCTAATCTTTCACCAGGATCTTGCTTTAAAAGCATAGTTATATTTTACATATTGAAATATACATTTTTAAAGTAAATATTATTTCTATATGTAAAATTCCTAACTGTGTTTCAGCACTTGCATCCTGGTTGGGCTGTTTGTTTCCACTTCCAGATGAATAAATGAGTTCATTAGGAAGTAAAGGTTTAATTATACTTAGCAATTCCTAGGAAGAGACACAAATTAAACAACCAAACCAATCTGTGCAGCAACCATTGCATCTTATGTTCTTAGACACTTAACCAAGAATCACTTTTATTTACTATAAAGGAAAGGAATTTAGGAAACTGTTACAAAAATGTTCCAGTTTTGTGGGTTTTGAGATTCCTTCCTGTCTTCAGTAGGCAAGTTCAAAACAGGTTTGCTCAAGTTTTGTACATTGCTACATTTTAAAAAACCCAAACAAAACCAAGCAAATGACCAAAACCAACCAAACAAACAAACCCCACACCATCCTGGCAAAAATCATGATAATGGCAAAGTATCTTTTTAAAGAAGAGAATCATGGGCAAAACTCTTGGTCAGTTTTTTCCTAATTCAGTCTTTGATGCATGCCTTTTTACAGACCTCCCACAAAAAAAAAAAATAATTTTGACATGCATTAAATTATAAAAATGATTTTGAAAAGCACTGAATCACCTGAAAGGAAGTGCAAAAGTACAGCTCTGCATAAAAAGTAGCAGAGCAGAAACTTAGTGTGGCACGTGCTTTAAGTATCACCTACTAACACATTAAAATAAATAATAATCTAAATAATTCACTCACGTAGCCAAACTAGACCAAAATGGGACCAAAATATAAAAGTCTGTCAAGCAACATCACACTGAAATTTCAGAACTGCTGCTGATCAACATGTGCCAGCTTCAAGCACAATCATGCCAATGGGGGAATATTTTCTGCTGTCAGCAATCACCTTTCCAAGTTTAATTCTGTGCCAAAGTGAACAGTACCCAGTGTGTAATGAAGTTGTTTGACTATTTAATGGCTTTACAAATGCATTAACTCAGCTTTGAAAGGCCAAATGCTCGTGCTGCAAATAGGGAACATCAGAAAGTTTCTATTCACTTAACAGCTTCTTTAATCACACAGGTCAATCAGCTGGTCTCAGAAAGCAATGCTGGGAGAGGACTGGTACACCAACATGCCAAAGAGCAGCTCAGATGTATGTGAAAGTTGACACCTCCTTTATATTAATATAAAACCTGCAGTCCAGTCAGAAAGACTGACAGTGCTAGTATCAGGCTCAGTAGTTGTTATTAAAGTGACAAAACATTCCTACTTAGAGGAGAACAAAATTGACAGTGAACCATTGCAGGTGTCTCTTCCACTTCCCTTAGAAATAAATTACATTTGTGATACTACAACAAACCTGTCTACCTCAAGTAAGTATTAAGGTTCCTGGACAAAGAAAAGCAACTCAATATTATTAGAGCCCCTTTTAACTGTCTTTTCCAAGTAAAATATAACGTGATACTACCTTCCCAAGCCCTAAGGCAAATGGCTCTAATGCCATTTCTGTTGTTACTCAAATTTCCTCAGAAGGAGAAAACTTATGGCAGCATACAAATCAAATTTATTCAGAAGCAAGTATTTGTGAATAAAAGACTTTAAGAAGTTAATGAAGTGACATGTAAAGCTACTGCAGCCACAGCACTATAAATCACACCCTATACCTTACCCCTGAGAGCTTTCCTGCCCCCCTACTCCTCATTGTAGTTTCTGTCCAAAACTGATGGCCCCAAAATATTAGAAATAGCACACAGGAGACTCTCAAAAGGTGATGAGAGAAGACACACGCTGATACTCTTTTTCTTCCTCACAACTTAAAGGGAAAAGCCTATTCTGCAGTGTCACTAAAATACTATTCTGTGCTGGTGGCACTCGAGGGGTAGGAGGGATGGACACATCCTACCCAACCCTGCTTCTGCACAATGCTCTGAGTTATAAACACAGAGACCTTGCCAGTCATGACATTGTGATCTGAGTAAGAATACTTCTCTCTTACTACCAACTAGCTCATTACCCAACAGAGAACCACAAAATGTTTCATTGAGTCCAGAAGAGTTTCACCCTAGAAACTTTATCCAGTGCATCCACAGCACTTTGAGGGCTGAATTAACAGGAAGCAGGAGGTTTAGCAGAAGCCTCAATGCAAACCATTCATGAAATACCAAAAAAATCCTTTCATTTTTAACTCGAGGAGCCAGCTGGCAATGATCTACCTCTGCCCTCAAAGAGTTTTTCAGTGAAGACTAAACCCTAGGTAAGAGAGTCCCCCAGAAGTCAGTGACATTTCCACACCTTGCAAGAAACATGATCATGCAGCAGGTAAACAACAGACCTTGAGTATTCCAAGGGTTCAAAATACTCCCCCTTGCAATCTTTACTAACTAGCCTAAACGGAGCTACTAACTCCAGGCTAAGAGAGAGATTTCTACCTAGCAAATGCAACAGCTACTCCTACATCGGGAAGGTCACATAAACACTTAAGTAACTGGGAATAAGAACTGCTGCTGTAGTTGACCTCACTGCTGTATCCTGTGCTCCTGAGAGCTTCAATTAGATGCACTAAGAATAATTAGAACTCCTTTTATGTTTAACTCAAATATACAAAGTAGAAAAACATTCCAAATAGCCACTAACAGACACTGTTTGGGCACTACCACAACAAGAAGAAAGAGTATTTACAGTGAAGTAAAACAGTGAGAGTGGAACAGAGCACAAGAGGTTACCTTATATTTCATTATGCAGATCCTGTAACTAAGTCAATAGGTGTGTAACAGACTTGTGGCCCAATGTGAAGGGAAAATCCACTCTCTGAATGAAAACTCCAACAGCAAGTAGATTTTTTTTTTCCCTTTAAGAAACCCTGACCAGAGTGCCACAGCAGCACACTGGTGATAGTATTCCAAACCATCCAATGCCTCCAAATGATTTCTCCAGGCAAACTTTCTCTAAACATTTAGTGCCAACTTTGTATCAGGTGACATGTATAACATTTTGTAACGTTGTAGCCAATACAGAAACCTTCTCCCTTAAACAATCAGGTAATGTTTAGAATTACACGGTAGCTGTTTGTACACATAAGCAACAAAATAACCAAGTGTTCCTCTGGGGTAAAAGTGGACTTGATTCAGTTAGAATTAAAATTCTGGTTGCACTAATATCAATACTTCTATCAATATCAAAACTAATATCAATACTTCTGCAGTTTTATCCACTACCATAAAAATAAGGCACAGTTTGTTTCTTGCTAAGTTTTCTATAAGAATCACTCTTCAGAATGCATTCCGTTCAGTTTCCAAGGTTACCCCAAAATCATCACTTTTTACATTCCTGCAGACTTTTATTCCAAAAAAAAAAACCAACAAAGGGAGGAGACTGGAAGCCATACAGGCTTTTTTGAGAGGCTTGTTCTGCACCGGGGTTGCACCCCCGTTGTCAGAGGGATGGCTGAAACCCCGGAGGGCGAGGGCGGGCCCGGCCGGGGCCTCTTCAGCCGCGAACCCCCCGACACCCGCACCCAGGGCCCGTGTCCCTGCGGAGCCCCCCGGGGGCCGGGGAAGGGAAACACTATGGGGGGGCTACAGGGGGCAGAGCACGGCACAGGAGCCCGAGCTGGGAAGGAGCCACCAGAGGGGCTGCGGCAGCCACCACGGCGATGCTGAGAGGCGGCCCCGGTCTGCCCGGCGGGGCCTCAGGGGGGGAGTGTCCGGGCAGGGGATGGCCTGCAGGGCCACGGCGCAGGCCGAGCCCTCACGGACAGAGGTAGAGGGCCTGTCTCTTAT
>JAAWXA010000017.1:17069675-17160805 GCA_038090715.1 Florisuga fusca
CGGGGCTGCTGGGGTGGTTCTGCGGTGCCATCCCTGGCTGTTCCCCCCTGGGTTTTACGCAAAGAGCCCCGCAGGGGTCTCGCTGCCGAGGTGACACCGCCGAAGAGGTGACACTCGCTGAAGAGAATGCGCTGAAGGCCGCGGGGGACGCGCCCGGGGAACGCGTTCCCGGGTACCGCGCTGCCTCAGGGCCGCCCCGGCACCCACGGAGCTGCTGGTTCCCTTCCTGAGCTCCTCTGCACGTCCCACCCGCTGCCTTTGTAATCTCCAGGCTGTGCCTTGTCTGCAAGGGTTGGGATGCGCTCTCCTTGCCATGGTTGCCCGGGCAGGAGCCCCTGTGGCCCTGGGACCCGCAGGTAGAGCATGAGAGCTCTGGACCTGCTGTGGGAGGAAGATGGGTGCTGGCCAGGAGAGCTGACAATAGGGTAAGGTGCTGCAGGACCCAGGCAATAAAACAGAATGATACGGGGCAAAAAACTTCTTGCTTGCAGTTGGTTTTCCTTGGTGTTCCAAACCCCGTTGCAAATAGCAAGTGTGTTTTCCTAAATCTCCAATGTGAGATTGGAGATAATGTCTTCAACACCTGCAGGGATCAGAGGCAGCAGTACAGCTTCCAAAGCAAGAGTAGCTCATGGAGAAACTTCTATTTTTTTTTTTTTTTCTTAAGGCATTTCAAATTGAACAGTATTGTATTTCCTAATGATGCTACACGAATGAAGCCACTCAGTTTAGTTGTCAATGCACACATTTCTGCATGTCCAGGCAAGACATCGGGATTCTCAGCTGCTTGAATGCTGCAGCAGCATTCCAAACCAATCCTTGGGATGGAAGATTTAAAATACTGAGAGCTCTGAATCAGCCATCTTACCTGGTGGTTACTTACCAAAGCAATATTGTGAGCTTTCTGTCCAGAGAAACAGATTAAACCCTAGCCTGGCAGGCAGACCGAGCAATAAAAGCTTTTTCATTCCAATAAAAACCTCAGTAGCTGCAACCGAGATCTTTTTCCACAACTCAACAAGTAAGCTGAGCAAATGGGTTGTTGCAGCTCACATGCACTGCATTTAGACAGACCTCTGAGACCTCTTTTCCATCCATCCACCGACTCCACTGAGGTGCCATTGTTTGAAGACAAACTGTCGGGCTGAGTTGTTTTGATGACCGCCTGATTACTCAGAAATTCAGCGTCCAAACTATGGTCCAACAGAGGAGATTGAAGCTCTAAAAACCCCTTTCCCGTGCTGCAAAACAGCTGTAAAACCAGAACGGTGTCGTTCCTAATTATTTAGCACCCTCTTGCCTCCTGTGGCTGTTGCATGGCTTTCAACAAAAAGAGACCCACAGTGGCCATTCTGTGTGATTTAATTTTTAAAGTGTGGGCAGAAGTGTGTTTCCCATAGCACAGCTGAGAAGAGTGACATGACTGGTTCTGAAATACTACACCAAATAGCTTTTCCAAGCAGGGCTCTCTAGAAAATGAAGCTTACTGTTAACTATGCAAAAAAAAAAGTCTCTAAGGTGGAAAAATTCTAGTCTGTGACGTGGTTGTTCTTGGTTTTTATGGAAAATAGCTCTCTACCCATTTTTAATATTTGACTTTCCTTCTCCAGTTTCAAATGCCCATAGCTTCTGTTTATGTAAAACACTTTCAAGTGTTTTGTCACAGCTTGCTTTTGCCTTTAAATTTACAGGAACATGGCATGCTGTAGTAAACAGTCAAGCTGCTGCTTTGATGAAAGATCCCCTTTGGATACTTTTTGTTTGTGTGCTTTGCAGCTGATACTTTTCATAGATGAATTTAGTTGCTTCTCTGAGATTCTGTTGTGTTCTTCTGTAGATCCACAGGTCACTGGCTGAAAACAAAATCACTTAATCCTACAACAGTATTAGCATGGGGTAATCTAGTTAGTTACAAAAAAAATAGCTAAGTGCTTTCTTTTCCTTGCTTTATATATTATTTTCTCAGACTTACATATTTTCTAATACATATGAAAAATTCCACAGATTTTCTCCAATTGTTTGTTGTTTTTTTTTTTTTTCACATGGTTGGGAGTGAGGGGGCAAGTTGTCATGGTAAAGTTGTAGACTGAGGCATTAGCTCTTTGTTTTCACAGATTTATTACTCCTTACTTTCCAATCTACCAGACACAATCACCAGGGCTGAATGTGTATTCTCCTATACACTAAGGTTCCACAACTGAGAGGGCCTCCTCTCTCCAACTCAGAAATGTGGTTCTTGATGTATTATGTTTTCTTGTCAGACACAAAAAGAGACATGGCATATTCTTAGGCTCTTTGCTATCCACTTTTTTGTTTCAGACATTGCTGACATCTGTAAAGCATTGATGAGATAAGGACCCAGGGGCTTTTTCATTACTATCCAGGTAAGACCATAAGTTTTTTGAAATCTTGGACAGAAGCTACTCAAACAGGGAAGAAAATTCAGTGGTCTTAATTTCTCCAGCACAGATATATCAGGTTTGGGTTACTTCTTAAAATAAACTTTAGTATTCAGTGGAATTATTTGATCAATCAGTTCTTGTAAAATTCTTTTTGCATGAGTTTGTGGGGATGAGTGGGACAGGCACCTACCTATGAGTGTGGATGAAGAAATGTTACCAAAAAAGCAGGATGAAGGAAAAATTAGCATGTGCCAAGAGGTAGCATATGAACACACACTCCCCCCCAAGAACTGGTGAGCTTGAAGACCAGTAGACCTGTTGCATTCACAAAACCAGATAAATTCTGTGCACCGAGACTCTGCCGAGCCCACACAAGGGCCACCACGCTCAAGCACCAAAAAATTGTGACACTCAGAGCGCTGTGGCTGCTGCTGTCCCAGTGACAGTACTGCTGTCACATGCCACAAGGTGGCAACACCGACCTGTGCTCGCATGATGCCCGCTGAGGGACTCCTGACTTCACGGTGCTCCGGGATTGTAGCCGCTATTTAGTATGAATGATGCTCAGTCTTAAAACTGATATGATCAAAACCACGGAAAAAAATAGTATAAACATGAGATCTTTTACCTGCTGTTGAGTTCTTACTTCTAGACCTGCATGTACATTCAGTACATTCAGCCCAGCAAAAGTGTCTGGTTAGGAAGGGCAAAGGCTTCTGATTTTTTTGGTTTGGTTTGGTTTTGGTTTTATTTATCTGAGTGGGGGAGCCAGGAATTGTCACAATTTGGTAAATTATGAAAGTGAGAAGACTGTCATCTCTTCAGGGATGTGATGAGCCAGGTTGATGTGATTACACTAGAATCTGTTCATTTCCTGAGCCTCATCAGGAGCTTGTTGCAAAATTACCTTAATTGCCTCTGTTGATACCTTAAGTCCTTTGCAGCTTTGAAATGAAACAGGGTGGCTGCTGTGTTCTATTTCTGTGTTCCTCCCCCCTTGCACTGTTACAGGTTTTTCTGCAGGTGAGCAGTGGATTACTACAAGGTTCTAAAAAGCAAAAATTGAGCCCAGCAAAGAGAGGCAGTGTTTTTTTTTTCTCAGATCAGCACAGCAAAACAAGTCAACTGCCCACACACACCAGGGCCAGTGCCAATGCAATGGGGAAACAGAAAACTGGCAAACTGGAGGGTGGGATTGCAGCCACACTAATGTGTAGCAGTTTAAGCTACCATAAGCCAGATTTTCATAAACAACATTACAATTGTGTCTTCTGTTGTGAACTCCAGATTTTGCTCGCCTGCAAACAAAAATGTCATGTAGATTTAGGGATGATCAGGGATTCCTTTGGAGGTCATGCAATAATTCCTGCTGTAATGAGCTATGACTTTGCCAAAACCTGGAGTGTTTTATCAAGAGAGCCCCTGACCAGAAGAGACCAGTTCTGTTGAAAATGAAAGGCATTCTAAAAGTTCTTTTAGGTCAAAGCAAAACCTGTGAAAAGAGTTTGTTCCAAATTAAATAAATCTGAAGCATACTTTTCTGCTCACTGCAATGGCATCCTTTTCCCCCCTAACCTGTTCAGTGGTTTTGCAGTATTGAAAACCTGTAAATAACCTGACCATAGCAGAGACAGAGCCTTACAAAATTCAGAGTATTTGTGAGTATTCAGCAGGCAGTCCAGTGCAGTGTAGCCTTTAACTCTCTCTAATGATGGGGGAAATTTTTTCTTCACAAATTCTCTGTCCAAAATAAATTACCTCTTTCAATAGCAAAAGCCAGTTTCTGTGAGTTTGGTTTCACACTGTTATCCCTAAAGTGGTCACAAACTATTTATAAATGTAACAGTTCTTGTTCAAGGCTTCAGCATTACCAGGATTTCCTTGAAATACAGGAAATGGGCAGAAGGATGCTGTGAGAGTAGAGCCTCCCTTAGCCTTGAAAACATGGCAGATACATTGCAGAAGCCAAAAGTCATCACTTCAGTTGCCACAGGCTTTATTCTGCTGTGAAAATATTTTAATCCTGTCCTTTTCATCCATTTTACTTGTCAACATCCACTCAATGTGGAAAACTGGGCTGAAACTGTTGTATTTTCTAAAGAACTATCCATTTCCACAGAAGGATCTGTTAAACTAGAGTAGCTGCTTTCAGTTTATCCCAGTCCACATCAGATCTGTTTCTGACTTTCCCCTCTCCCCCATTTTTATGCTATTTTGCTCGCCTGACTGCCTGGGCCTTTTTTCTTCCTCATCCTGTAATGATTCTTCCTTTTTTGTAACAGTCTCAAACACACAGCTGCCATCAAAACAATTCTTCCTTTCCTGCATTTACATTCTTCACACAGGCCAACCTTTTACACGTGGAGTTAAGAAATCTGGTCTGTTGTGCTGTAAATACCCACCACTCAGTCATAATTAAATGAAGTAGTCCTGCATCTTTCCTTGCTTAATTTACCTACCAGGGGAAAATATCTTTTTCCCCCACTGTTTTGCCATCTGCATGAAATTTTCTCACAAATCACAAAGTAAGATGAAGGGTTCCTGTAACTCCCAGTAATGCATTTTTGGGCAACACAGAGAAGAGAGGCAGGCAATGTCCTGTGTTCATTTTCCTGCATTCATTTTCTCTTCACTCTGGAGTGTTCTCTGGTCTCAGCAAGAATATCGTAGGGAAGCTGAGATCCATCCTGCACTTCATGATGAGCTTTCCACATTTCTGCATCTGAAAATAGCTAGGTGGATTTTTTCACTTAAACATACAACTACAGGCTTCTTTTTCCATCTGTTTCTTCAAGCCTTCCTGAGACCTTTCTTTGAGTTTTGCACCTAAACTTCAGGCTGTTTCACACAGTTTGGACTAAGCCAATTTCAGCAAGTCCTCACTTTCAGGAGATTAAGATTAAAATTTCCTAATAATTTCCTATATCTGATCAGGAAGACACATGTCATAGTCTCGATGTCAAGGACATTACTTTGGATTTCTGGCTGTTACAGATTTGGCTGTGTCATATCACCAGAATCTATCAGCTGTGTACAGGTGAATTCCTCCAAATGGCCATATAAAAATAACCAGCAGGCCCTCTCACAGGTGGCCTGAGTGGTATTCATCATTGTTAGGGATGAAAATGGAAGCAGATTTTTCTTAGCTTCTAAAAATAATTCGGACAATTAGAAAAGAAATTTTGGCTCTTTAAAAAAGCCATCTTCTCTCCTCTGTGTCTCCTACCTCAGCTGCAAGGATTATTCTCTGACTTCAGGACCATTGATGAAACTACCTCACAGGGAAATCTTCAGAAGCAGGTTGATAGGGATGCATCTGTAGAGTGCAACAGCCATGGCCTGCTTGACCAGCAACCTAGATATTATAAGATTGTTTACTGGTCTGCAAACAGAAGCTGAAAAGTAGGGAAAAAAGCACGATTTTTAATGTGTGCTTCTGTGAATGACAGAAAAGAGAGAAACCTATCAACCTCAGGAAAAAGTGCCAGAACAGAGGTTGTACCCAAGTGAGGCTCTGTTTGTTACCACCCCCCCTTCAGAAGAAGGCAGTGGCACTTTTGCAGATAAAATCCACTATTCAGCACAATGCCAGCTCTCCCACCAGTGACTTTCCTGAACAGGAGGCTTTTCTATGAGATGCTGGCTGTCTGCTGCTCTTCCCCAGAGAGGGACCAGAGGGACACTGGTCTGTTTTCTGAAACAGACTGACAGAGTTGTCCCTGTGTGTCATGAGAGCTTTTGGTAAAATTAGATTCTGCCCTGTCCATAACAGCAAAGGCCATACCCACACACAGCTTAAACACTTCATATACTTCCTGGAGCAAAACCACAGCAACGTTCAACTGTCTGTTTTCTTTTTTTAATTTCACAATGGTTTCTGGTACCTGACTCTTGGGTCCCACTGCCACCCAGAGCCTGGGGGTGTCTGGGTACCCAGCCTGGAGCAGAATCAGCATCACTCTGTGCCAGTGGTCCAGCTCTAGTTTCTTGAGTTAATTTTTTAAACAACAACAAATGCTCTAATGATCTGTGTGCAGTCCTCTGTTAGACCTGATTTGTATGGTGAGGACAGGCTATTGAAAGGAGGAGAAGGGCTTGAATTATCCCCTCTGACTTTGCTGGATTTTCCTTGTGAATGGAAAAAAAAGTGAAATATTTGTCTGCAGGAGGGAGCAGAGTGGTAACTGTCAGGAACAGCTGGAACATGTATACTGTGTCATGTCTTTTTGTGGTACTGGGCTTTTCTGCTTGCTGTGGGAATGCTGCAGAGGCATGTTAGCATTTTGCTGAGTAAGTGTGGTGTGAGCTCCATATGTAAACAGGGATCAGTCACTAGATGAGAGAGAAGGGCTGTTCTCCCAGGGCTACAGCTGTCTCCTGCATGCACCTCAACCCTCACAACCCCTGCAGGATTTTGTAAATTAAATGTGGGGTTAGAGTCTGTGGAAAATATATGCTTGTGGAAATGTCAGTCTAGATAACTCCAGTGTCTCTTGCTGCTTTGATACCTGTAAGTCTGTGAAAGAAATGAATCCTCCTGATTCTTCCCATCCTCTCCATCCTGCTTATTCTTCTCTCCACAGGGAAAGCCAGGACTTTCACAGCATCACCAGTTGCTCTGCAGCATGGAAATGGGCAAAGTTTAAATATCACACTCCACTTCTTTAAATCAGTTGCTTGTAGGGTCATGAAGGAATTTCCCACTGAATGCAATTAGTGAATGTGCTCTGTTCTGTTTTATTACTAGTCAAGGGTTTTTCTCTGAAACAGCAGCACCCAGAGTTTGGAAAGGAGAGGGGTAGACCATTACTAGCAGAAGATTCCTCCTAGATATCTGGCTGATGTGCATTGCCCAGACATTCAGGATAAAACTGATCATGCTTACTCTGACCTTTGCTAGGAGCAGATATGTGGTTATTCTGGTGAGGACAAACGCTTTTGATATGATCCAAACACAGACAGATTCTTGAAATTTGCTTGAGACACATCAGAACACGAGTAAACTGAACTGTGCAACTTGTGTAAAATAGAGAAAGATTTTACCTTCTGGAGTTTCAATTTTCCATTTTGGTTTTATTTGGTTTTACTTTCTCTGTAATCATGTTGACAGTTCATCCCCATGAAGGCTTCTCTGCTTCTGACTTTATTCTATGAAGTGCCACATGAAGGAATAACATCATTCTTGACAGACTTGGAAGACTTGTTAAGACTGCCTCTGAACTCATGGAGAAAGAAGGAGAATTTTAAGCTAATTGCAAGTCATTTTGGTTTGGGTTTTTTCAGTGGTCAGTCATTTTTTAGAACATTCCTGTAGCTCTGCTTACAGCAGATTTGGAGAGGCAGGAACCACTGGCTGATGTTATTGTTAGCAACCCAAACCTGATCTCTTTCGAGGTAACTATAAGATATGTAGAAGAGCTGAAAAAGTGAAACAAATAAACCTAAGCAAACATTGTTAATTCAACGCTTTCAAGCCTTCCAGTTGCAATAATATTGCAATGGGGGAATGGTAGGAAGCTGGATCAGGGGAGGTTTAGGTTAGATATTAGGAAAAGGTTTTTCAGCCAGAGGGTAGTTGAGCAGTGGAACAAGTTCCCCAGGGAAGTGTTCACAGCACCAAACCTTCCTGAGTTCAAGAATGTTCAAGTGTGATCCTGGGGGTGCCCTACACAGAGACAGGAGTTTGACTTGATCATCCTGATGGGTCACTTCCAACTCATCAGATTCTATGAATGCTAAAATATTTTTCATTTTAAAACTTGTTTAAAATGGGGTTTTACCAGTGATTTCAGCATATGTATTCAAAACATACTTGAAGTCCGAAACTAAATGGATAAATGCAAAAGCTGGAACTAAAATAGAACACTCTAAGAGTTTTCACAGAAACGTTCAGCCAAAATCAGTTTTTCTTTCCTCATCTTTCTCTCACTGTTTCCAACCTCAGCTCACTCTCCATATGTCTTCAACTGCGAGATTTTTTAAAACGACCCCGTCAGTCACCGTCTTGATGAAAGATTTAAGTGAAGAATTTGATAATGGAAAAGTGGTTGAAAAAATTGTGCATGGAGCAGGACAAAAGTGAAATCCCACGTCTCCCATCAGGGCTAGATACCATTCATTTTTAAGCCTGCTTTTGTCCAATACATATGTAAGTGACACATTATCAGCACAAGGAAATTCATGAGTGTCAGAAAATAACTTTATTTTCTCTTTCAATGTTTGGAGCACAAATACCAAGAAGGCATAGCAGCTTTCATAACAAACACGTTAACCCCCACGTGCTCTGCTTAATTATGACTTCTGGCTTCCTGTGTTTCCCATGAGGCTATTGGCACCATCAGTAGACTGGCACAGACTTTGTTAATTCTGAATATTCTGAGCTGCAGTGTACAAGTCCTTTGGCAGGTGCTTCACAAGAAACTGAGCCATCCCAGCAGTGAGGACAGAAGCCATCTGACAGAGGAGTGAGCCACACATCTAGCAGGGAACAGAATCACTGTACCCCTCCCTATCACCATGGCTACCACACTCAGCAGGCATTTTTGGGGCAGAAGTGCCAATTTAAGCAACTGCTGATTTCTTATTACTGCCCCTGCATCACCCTCTCCATTGGTCAGCTAGGAGTATGTAGCAGGCCACAGCATTTATCAGATCAGGAAATTAGTCCTGATCCATCTGGAAAATAATCTTTTTTTCTTTTTTTTACTTGTTGTTTTCCAAGCAGTCAGTTTGCTGATTCAGTTCATCCTGTAGCCACACAAATAACCTGTGCCTGTATAATGGAGGAGATGGCAGAAGGAGAGGGACAAGTGGCTTAAGACATGGGAACTGGTGGTGGAACTACCCCCTCCTCACCTCTACTGCCTTGTTGCAAGTCATTTATGCAGAAGGATCCTGGCCAGGGAACACATCTGTCTGAAGAATGACCCAGTAAAAAATGGGTATTGTTACAACACTGTGGGGATAACACATGAAGTATATCACGAGTCATTTTGTTTTGGCAAACTAACACTTTACAGGCTTCAGGTTTAGGGCTATCATAGCTGTCAGTGACACAGTCATGTGGAAGGGAAGTGTGACTTTCCTTCCCCATATAAGTTCCATGGATAGATGTGTCTCTGCGAGGAGAAGTGTTACAAAGCCTTGTTCACAAACCTGCTATTAAATGTGTGAAGTTGTTAAAACATCACTGTGGATAAAGAGTATGTGAGGCTGAGTGAAGGTGGAGGCAGAACATCGGGTTGGGAATCAAAGCAGTATTGCAAAGCTGCATGAAAGTTGCTTACTCGCAGAAGAAAACCTATTTAGAGAAGTCAGAGCACATTTGAAATAAATTGTTTGTGCTTTATTGATGACAGTTTTCATTTATGGTAAGATTCTTTTAAGACCATTGATAATGCAAAGCACTAGCAGCAGGGGTGCTGTGAGTTTATACAGATTTATTTATACAGCACACAGGGCATATATTTATGTACTATATGCCATTTTTAGTACGCCTTATATTAAATGCAATAAATACATATTCCCATGACATTTTAGCATGAAATATTGGGAAAAAAAAATTTAAAAAGCATGGTTTCCAGTTGTTCAGGTTCCAGCAGTGACACTGCAAGCCCTTGTCAGCCTGCCCTGCCGAAAACCTCCAGCATAGCTGTGAAAGTTGTGAAATGTTTAAGGGTTCAGAGAAACCATTAAACCCCTCTCCCAGGCCTGGTGCCCCTCACCACACCTCGCAGGGTCAGGCTGCACCCTGTGC
The DNA here is from genome assembly GCA_038090715.1 of Florisuga fusca. Lineage (NCBI taxonomy): Eukaryota > Metazoa > Chordata > Aves > Apodiformes > Trochilidae > Florisuga > Florisuga fusca. The sequence goes on from JAAWXA010000017.1 coordinate 17,079,834, forward strand.
TGTGATGGGACAGGGGTTGTACCAGGCTCCTGAGAAAACACAGGCTTGTGAAACCCGGTGAAGAACGACTGCCTCTGCTTGAAGCCAAAGTCATAAGCAACTAAAAAATGAACACAAGCTGCCCTGTCCTTGAGAAGCCGGGAGTTTCCCACTCTGGAGACAGGCACTGACTCCAGGGATATCAGCAGTGGTTTCAAGCCGAGGGCAACCTGTCTGCCTGAAGTCACTTCTGGAAAAGTCTGTTTGGAAAAAAAAACGGCGACGTTGTGAGCAGCGGAATCAAGCTGATCGGTTTATTCATCGAGGGGGGGACCAAACGCCAATGAAAAAAAAAAAAACCAACCAAACCAAAAAAACAAAAACCCAAATCTTTAAATCCATAAACTGAAGAAGTTCGGAAGCAGCCAACCCGGCAGATGGTGGAGGCTTGAAGTGGCCGGGTCAGTGCAGACGCAGCACAGCCCCCAGCGCTGCGGGGCCACCCGCCCCTGGGGCCACCACCGAGGCCACCACCGAGGCCACCACCGAGGCCACCCCTCCCGCTGCCTGGGGCGGGGGTGCTGCCAGCACCTCTCTGCCGGGGCGATGCGGGGCGATGCGGGGCGATGCGGGAGGCGGGTGACACCCACAGCGACACCCAGGTGGGTGTCGCTGTGGGTGTCACCGGGGGTGGCGGTGGTGGCTGTCGCAGCCGCCGGCTGCCTGGCGGGCGAGCCCATCACGTGCTCGGTGTGTTGCATTGTGTTTGCGGCGGAGGGAGGGCTGTCCGTGTCAGTGATCAATGTCATGACTTCCTCCTCGGGCTGGAGCAGTAGCAGAGCACAGCTGAAGGAAGCTGATTACTGCTGGTTTCAAATTGGCTGGGAACAATACACACACACACACAGACACACACACACGCACAGGCAGCCCGCACCCTGGCTCCCCGCGTCCCCGGTCCGCGCCGGGGGGGAAGATGAGCTCAGGGGACGTTGTTTGCACTGGATGGCTCATTAAATCACCCCCCGAGAAGAAACTCAAGAGATACGTAAGTGCAGAGGCTCTGCTGATCTATTTCTTTAATTGCTTTTTTCTCCCTAAACGGATTTCGGCATGGGCTCGGTGGCTCTTTCAAATGTCTCGCCCGTTTCGGCTTCGCCTTGGACCAAAACAAAAAGATTTACAAGTCAGTGCGCTTATGGAGCATTTTAGTTTTCACCGATATTCTTGCGCCCTTTGGAATTAACCTTTCCCAGCTCGTAAGATGATAATAATTCCGTTGTTATGCAACATATCTCAGGGTAAAAAGCCGCATTTCGGTTTCAGTTAATGTTGTCGTAACTAACAGAATCCTTGTAACAGATTTTCAGATGTCACTTTTCCAGGGAAGGGTAAGAACCTCCCGAAGAAAACTAATACTTTAAATTCTCAGTCTCTGCTTTGGTAAGATGCTCCCTGATTTCTACGACACTTGCCGAAGGCAACATCGGCGATAGTTTTATACCACTTTAATACGCCAGATGCAGCTGCCAGCAGAAAGCTTTGCTTTGGGGCTGTGATAAAGTGGTGCTGGAAGATGCCCTGCTGTAAAGTTCCTGATAGCTGGGAGGTGAAGAGGCTGGTCAGAGGCAGCGAGAGCTGCATGCATGGAAAGCTGCAACTGCATTATGTGTAAAGGGGGCCCCTTGTTTCATTCTGTATCTGCCCGTCTGCTTTTCTGAAAAGAAAAAAAAAAAAAAAAAAAAGCTGCGAGGAAGGCATTCCGGGTAGAAAATAAATGACCCTTAAAAATCGCTTGGGACAGCATTAAAAATGTGCGCCCGTGGTGGGCCATTTTGCATACTCATTTGTGCTGGTTCTTTATCAGGCGTGTGGCTACTGTTGATACACTTTTAGGTTTGTTAATACTTGTTTGAGTCATGCACCTCTCACCTAACTTACCCCGGAGCACTGGGCTGTGCTCGAAGGATGCCACCCTATGTGTCTGTGCCACTCGGGCCATATACATCACTTACATCATTTGTCCTAGTCACTTCTGTTTATCAGCATTTTTTTCTGGACTGCTGATGTTAGCTTTTCCTAGTAACACGAGGAATAACTGTCTTGTGAAGAATGTTTTTGATATGATTTTGTAGTGTTTTTTTTTTCTTTGCACTAACAGCTAGAAGGAAGGATAATTTACTGTTGTTGGAATTTGCATTTAACTTACTCTAAGCCAGTTTCTTCCTTTAGATTGCACCGAAACAGCTGAGTATTTGCTTTGTTTGGTTTGCATGTTCCAGCTCTAAAATAACCACTATTATGTGCCTCAAGTAAGCTGCAAATGAAATATGGATATCTAATTTTTGTTTTATTTTGTAGCAAGTGTACTAATAGCACTGTATAGCAGGCACTAGACAATGTAAGAGCTACTGATTCACCCAGCTGGTATCATTAGTAACTCTGTCAGTGCAGCTATTTTTGATGACTCAATATTCATAAAAGGGCAAAGTAGAGAAAACAGAATGTGATAAAGCTGGGATTTGAAAGCCCCCATTATACAGTCAAGATAATAGTCACAACAGGGGCTCTGATCAGCTCACAAGATTAGTTGCAGTCTGCTCTGCTCAGATTTTGCACTACAAAACCAAGGAAAATCGGGTCCATGTTGCTCTTGAAATATCAACCACTAGATTAGCCAGATTACGCTTCATTTGCTTGTGAGGAGGATAAACTACTCCCTTGTCCATAAGGCAGGAAGAAATCTCTTGCAAGTACAGCAAAGATTGTCCTTTCTCATATGACTGGTGACACAGAGGATGCTGAAGAGCAAGTGGAAATTATCTCTTACACGCTGTAAACTATGTTTCCCCCCACTTTTGATATAGTTTCACCAGCATGGTAGCTTTGTGCATCTCGCACTGGGGTGGCAGACAGCTCAGGCTGGACTGCAGCGACTGCTTAGAAACATCACAAGCTTTAAAACAATGACTGTTTAAACCGACTTCAGTAGGTGTCAAGTGTCAACCGCTTACAGGAGAATGGTCTTGGCTCTGGTTCTAAACTGACAACATACATAAATCCCCGAGCTTTACACCACCCTTTGTGTTCAGCTGGCAAAGCCCATGGTCTGAACTAAAGCTTCCAGGGAGCTTCAAATGCGGGCTTGGTCTGCTGCTCCCTGGGATCTCTTACACTGGAGAGACTCAGTTGCTCCCACGGGGTTGTCTCCCAGCTTACATTTTCCTGAGTGCATCATCCTCCTGCCTTGGTGAGTTCTGGCCTGAGGGTCTCTTGTTGTACACGCAGATAATTCTTGATCCTCGGTCTATTACAATCACTAAGAAACTCCAAGTAATTTCAGTGGAATCTGTAGTTAACGGGCCAGACAAAGTGATCAGTTCAGGTTGTGAGACTGGGGGCTGCAGGTAGTCTCCCTGAGGGCACTGGGAATATTTACAGTGTTTATAAAATTCAGCAAATAGATCTTCATGAGACTGGAGCCTGAAGTCCAAATATACCTTCATTTATGCCTCTTCTCTGATGAAAGCAATTAGCTTTTCTACACATAAACAAGTCAGAATTTTTCTCCAGATAAGCAGAATGTTATTTTCAAAACTCTGAAGAGCCAAAAGCAGGTGTTGAGAGTCTATATTTTTCCTGTAATGTCTTACAAAGCCGATGCTCTTAGTAGCACTATTCTTAGAAGTGTCTTATCATTCCCTAACAAAGGCTGCTCTCTTACATGTGCAGGAAACGAACATGAGATTAATTACCCAAGTGTAACTTTCTGTAAAAACAGAGAGCTTAATGCTAAATGCAGAGAATTAATTTAGAAAGCATAGGGAGCATCACTTCAGCAGGCAAATACTCTTCAAGTGCTTTAATAGCATGTGCAATGCTTTTCTCTCTACCTGATACTTGAACCGTGAATCCCCCCTGTCAGCCTATCTGAAGAGGCAGCTGAGCAAGGAGTCTTCTGGGAGTGCATTTGGTGTGTGTTGCAGTTCTTTGTCCCCTAAGGGTGACCAGAAAGCTCTGCTGCTTTCATTTTCCCACTTGGTTCCAGCATTTCTCGCTGCTCAAGGCTCCTGGGCGTGAGGAGTGTCAGGGAACCCCCAAAGATCTGGGGGAGCTTAGTGTGGGGAGGGACAAGGGAAGAAGAAGCTTCTCCCAAAAACTAAGAAGTGGTGGTGATGGAGGTGAAGTCCATCATATTCTAGATGAAAAATGCCAAGTTTCAGGCACAGCCTGACACCCAACCCCACGAGAGGAAAACCTGGTCCCACTGGGGAATTTTGATGTTGATATTAGTGGATCATGAGTACCAGTCTCTGTAGGAAACTGGATACATCCAACCAGACATTTACATTAGGCATTCAGAGCTGCAAAGGAAAAAAGTGTTTATGTTTGTTTTAAAAAAAAAAAAAGTAAAAATTCAGAAGGCTCAGGGTGGTGTTGTTCACGCATCCCAGATCTGTACTGTCGTCCTTGAACAGACAGCTTTTTGGTACTTTTTATATGGATATGTATCTGCTCAGTGACTGGTAATATTTTTCTGTTTGTTGGAGATGGGGGAGAATGGTTGCATGGCCTAGAAAACAAAGGAATTACTACAGCCAGTGCAAAAAGCCACTATGAGGGGAGCAAAGACATAGAAGAAGGCCCAGAGGATGTCTATTGAAATAAGAGACTGGTGCCACTGAGATGACACACGTCCTATGCTGCCAAGGAGAAGGAGATAGGACTTTTGACAGGCAGGTAATTTCAACCTGTCCTCAAACCACTGTCCTGTAGTTTGGCACAGCTCTGAGGAGCAGCAGCAGTGCTGGCCATCCTACCTGCCAGTATTTGTTTTGTGTGAAGTGAGGTGGTTTGCAATAGTAAAGGGCTGTATGCAGATGCCTGCTTGTTGTGAGTCAGTGCAGCTCCATTTCAGTCCATTCTGCACAGCTGTGCCCCAGCTGAAGAGCTATTTTTTATCTCCAGTACTATACAAATTGATGAGGGAAGACCACTTGCTCAAAAAAAAGGCAAGTTTCCCACTTTATTTGAGTCTACTTTCTTCAGTCAGAACCCACAGAATCACAGAATCTGCCAGGTTGGAAAGGACCAATGAGATCATCAACTCCAACCCTTGATCCACTCCTGCCGTGGTTCCCAGACCATGGCACTGGGTGCCACATCATTCTCTTCTTAAAAACCTCCAGGGACAAAGAATCCACCACCTCCCTGGACAGCCCATTCCAATGCCTGATCACCCTCTCTGGAAAGAATCTCTTTACAGAAGAAATAACAGAAAATAAAAAGAAAATTTCTTTTCTTGATTGAATTTCTTCCTCTGTAAAGAATTCCTTGTCATCATCTCTAGAACAAGAGTCCAAAATGGACCCCGTGTTAGAAAATCTATCTTTCCATTTCTTACCACACCTTTTTTTGGAGTATCTGGTCTGGGAGGACCAACAGAAGTATAAATTCATGTACCAAAGCACAAAGCTGGTAAAGCAGTGCCTGCTCCTGCTGTCTCTGCATGAGGGGCAGTAAGTGCCATCAGAAGCACACAGCAGCAAGCAGCTGCAGATGGGTGTCTCTGACATTTGGGGGGATCTGCCAGAACTTGCCCACAGCACCTCACTGCCAGGGTCTTACAAGATAAGAGAATCTAGATGACTTCTCCATTTTTAGCTGAAATTCTGGTCTTTATCAGGAGAACAAATGGAAAGTTAGTGGCCACTGAGAAGAAAAAAGTAAAGTAGAATGATGAGAGTTTGCTTGAGTAATTGGAACAAGAGTCCCACAGCACTTGTAAGGGTGGGTGGGATGCAGAGAGGCTGCTTGCTGATCCAGCACGGGGTTGGTGTCAGCAGAGGACACTGCCACCCTCACCTCCAAGAAATCCCCAAGTGCTGTGTGAGGTCAAGTACTTCTGCTGCTGCTGGGGGGCTTGGGGGAAGTTCCCAAGGAATAACTATCAGAGAGAAATATGAACTTCATTTTTGTCCGTAAGTCTTGTTATTTCCAAGTGCTTCCTACAAAGCCTCTCGAGCTCTGTCCCCTCTGATCAGTGTTGTGGCCACTTTCCATACCCAGACTCTGACTTTATTTCACCAATATGTGCTGTAGTTCATAGGCTGGGTGGCAACAGGAGTCCCATGTACTGGAGAAAGCTGATGGAGCCTTTTAAGTGGTTTTAGTTGTAAGCTTTGTACCTATGTTTTTCCTGCTGGCATTTCATTTTAAAACTCTGCATACATTTTATCTGGTTTGTGTATTAAGGAAGAGCTCAGTTTTGAGTTAATAAAACCTTTCATGTGGAAGCTCCTGGGCTGCAGACGTGTTCCCTTCTCTGGGAAATCATTAATAAATTGATCTCAGTGGTAACATAACAGCAGAAAATTTATTTTAGGGAGGAGTTTCCATCCTTGGCGTTAAACGTTTGTAACTGGCTAAGTGCAAATCAGACCATTTTCCACCACTTAACCTTGTGTTGGTCGGTTAAGTGTGATGTTTATTCTTGACCATTTTCTTCCATATTAAACTTGTTTTTGTAGTTTAAGTGCAATTTTTAACGAGGCAGGCTGACTTCTAAGAAAAAAATAATTTCTAAAAAACACAGCTGTTCTTGGCAACCTGTGTATCAGAATGTTAGAGCAGAATAATTTCCCTTGGACTATTTGTTTGGGTGGAGCCGTAATAGCCCTGAAGCCCCAGCTTAATCTTTTACTACATGTTTTCAGTGCACAGGAATGTCCAGCTATTGCCTTCTGTTCAAAACAGAAACCCTCAAGTTATCAGGTCTTTGCATTCAAATATATAAACTTAAAAAAAAAAAAAAAAGAAAAAAAAGCTACTTTAAACTAGAGAAGGAAATGTTAACTTGAGTGGTAACTGAACTAGTGATGTAATCAAATGTGTATTAGGGAAAAAAGCATTACAAGTAGTGCTTTGGTGAAATGTGCTGTAGCATGAAAACTAGACTATAAATAAACATATCACTTCTACCAATATTGCATGAAAACACTCCGTGTATTGTGCCAATTTGACATATTTTTAGGGAAAGGGACAAGTTTACTCCTATAATGTTACTCAATAGAGAAGTAGTTGTTTTATTTTCTTCCTTGTCCTTTCCATTTGAGTTGGAAATGAGTTAGTAACGTGACAAGGCAAGAAAAAAAAATGCCATTTGCATGTCAAAACATCACACCCAGCCAGATAAAATAGATTTTCATCTCTCTCATTTAATGCTTGAATAAAGTACCTTACTACAGCTTTTTATTCTTTCTTCTTTAAAATATCCTTGACTTGTTTCAGTTTGTGTTGCACCAGAACAAAAAAAAACCAGCAAGAAAACACAACATCCAGCCATGCAAAACTCAGTTTTAAAATCTGCTGAAACTTGGTATTTGTTAAAAATAAACCAAACCAAACATTGTGGCAGAAAAATACTCCCTTTCTGAGGCTAACTCATTAGTAGCTTTGTAATTGTTAGAATGAAACAACTATTCTTAGAGATTTTGTTATTCCCTTCCCTTCTGATGCCAAAAATCCCACCTGACCCCTGCAGTCAAAACTGCTTTGTAGCTTTCCACAAAAGCCTTGAACAGTGCATTTCAGTTATTCATGATCCTTTCCCATAGAGCATTTTACAAAAAGGCATTAAAGTGTCATGATTAGGATGAATTCAGAATTACTTTAATGAAGGTGTTAATTGAAATGGAACTTTGATTGGCATCTGAAAGGCTTGGAGACAGTTTTGACAATGTTTTTTGAAAGAGTCGTTTCTCTGAGCCCTGTGAGTGGCAAATATTATTCATCCTGTGACTCCTGAGTCTCAGGGACTGTGGGTTATGTATTCATATTTGTCTTGGACAGAATAATGGCCATAACAGGAGGCTTTCTAAATTTACGACTGTTGTAATCTCAGCAGAGCTCATGGTTTGTGGACAATCTGGTTTTGCCTAGCAGACTAGCAAACTGTTTGTAAGAAGTTCAAGGATTTTACAGTTTTGGAGGCATTTTTTGAAGCTGACATGGAAGTGGTCGTGCCAAGGGGAAGCCAACAGCTCGGAAGAAGCATGAGCTGTGTTTGACTTGCAGACTTTACAAACTGTGCAGTGAAGCCGTGAGGTTTACAGAGGTATTGAGTTGATAAACACTGGGGGAGCTGAATGCCTGTGCCTGCTGTGAAGCTCCACTTCCAAGATCTGTTGCCTATTCCACAGAAAAGCCACGGGCACTCAGAGGTGACTGTGTGCTGATAAAATCCCTGTGTGATGAGAAAAAGCATCTGAAGAGATGCCAGCTGCATTTACAGTAGCAATGAAGAAAGAGTTTCACCAGAAGTCACATGCTGCTTCATGAAATGCTCACTGCTACCCCAGCTACCTCATCACTATTGTTTACTAATATTTATAGTAGAAGCTTTGCAGGCTTAAGAAGTTTTATTTTTAAGAGGTTTTATTTTTAATAAGTTCAGCATTTTGAACCCGTCCTAAGAAAATGACTTGAGTTCTCACTGAGGCCTTAGGTTTAAAAATAAGAAGCACTTAAGTAGCTGAGGGAATTGCTTTTCTGAGATCCTTAGGCATGTTGCTCCCACTGAAACTGGATTTTCAGAATGTTTCCAGGTACTCTTCTGGCTCTGAGGATGTTTTTACAGGTCCTCACTGGCTAATTTTCTCTGTAAAACTGGGGGTTTGGACAGTCAGCTGAAGATGGGACTGTTACTTCAGCCTCACTTGGTGCTTTTTAAAACATTCCCTTTTCACAGATGACTGAGCATCATATCACTCACCCTCGAGACGTGGATTATAAAAAAAATTATGAAGTGTTGTTGAAAAGTGAGAGAAAAACCACCAGATAAACCCTATCATTATTTCAGTATCCTCCCCAACCTCCAGCTTTTGTCTCTGCTGAGCCTGAGAAATATTCAAGCTGAAACATCCTTTAGCCAAACAAAAAGGTTTGGGGACAGCCTGATTGCCCCAGGAGGAACAGGCTCTGTGACAGTGACACTGCCCTGGTTCCTCTGTGCATCCCTTGGTACTGGGTTTGTGGACTGGAAACCTAATAATACTGGCTTGTAAAGGGAAAACTAGAAGCATTTACTCAAGTGTTACTAGACTGCACTGCTTTAACAGTTTTCTTACAAAAAATATGTTCTTTTTTTCCTTTTTTTTTTTTTTTTCAAATTCACAACTGAAAGTACTGTTGCTATGTTACTGTAATGGTGTGTAGGCTGCTAAATAAATAGAGGGAGTTCAGGCCACGCCAGAAATAGAAAGCCAGGTCAGAGGTGACATTTGGGACATGTTGAAAAAAAAAGAAAGAAAAAAAAAAAGAAAGAAAGAAAGAAAAAATATTTAGTTATTTCTTTCCTTCCTATCATTCTCTTCTGTCTCATTAACCCCAGATTACTTAGAGGGAACTTACAACAGAATCTTTGGACACATGAGAGAGTACCAAAAATCAACAGTTCTGGAGTTCAAAAAACATAGTTTGGGGGCCTTCTGTTTTTGCAAGATGAGGTTTGAACTGAACTGTGGCACCTCACCCACTTGAGAACTGAATAGCTACTCTGAAGTATGGAAGGGCACGGGGAACTGCAGAAAATTCACTCTGCCAAAGTGTGATCAGAAAGAATAATCTGACAGAGGGGAAAAGCCTTGAGAAAATACACTCCTGTGAAGCCAGAAACAGGAACTTCGAGTCCATGGTCCCTTTTGTTTGGATAGTCTGGCAGGTCACCAAGGACCAGATATAGAAAGGTGCTTAGGTTCTTGTGTGAGTAGCCCGAGGAACCTGCTTGCACTTCCAGCTGCCTAAACATCTGGAAAGCTGGCTTGTTGGTACAGCAGGCTCATTTCATCCCCTCTGCTGCCTGCCTGTGCTCCTCATACAAACCTCAGCACTTCAAGCTCTCATTTAAGCTCCAGCAGCTCATTCAGTGAATGGTGGGAACTGCAAGCCTCTACTGGGAAAACTGGAGCCAATCCTCCTTCCATGCCTGCCAGAGCAGGGAATGAGCACTGCAGCCTCCTTACTTGCAGGCAGCAGCCTCTGACTTTATTTCCAGGATGTTATTGCAGATGCTGGATGCTCTGGGCTGTGTTCCCCCAGCCACAAAGCTCCTTTCCCCATCCCAGCCCCTTGCAGGCATCACTGTGGGTGTTCACAGCACCCTGGAGCTCTGGTCCTGCCTTGCCCTTGGCCCTGCTGCTCTCAGCAGCTGTGAGCTCTCAGCCCTTCCCACTGGCAGGAGGTGGGACACAAGGACCAAGCTCCCTCATGTGCAAGTTCATGTAGCAGATTTGTGATTCGCCCAGTTTTTCTCCCTAAATATGTGTGTTTCCTTATAAACAAGTGATTGATGTGACTGGGTATGAGGCATCTCATTTCTTTGTGAATTAGGGAAGAAGCTGTCAGCCATAACCTCAGCCATTTCAGGGCATGCAATCCCATTAGAGATTTCTTTGTGGTATTTTTGTAGTTTCATAAATCTGTTGCTTTCCTACAAAGAATGTAAATGTGCCCTCTACCCAAGAGACCTTTGGATCTGAGGCATTCCAGAAAATCCCACATTTGCCATAAAGTTTATAGAGCAGGGTTAAATTAGAGAGTACAACAAGAGCCAAAGATACTCAGTGCACTTACTCTTGTTCCTAAATAGCAGGGACTTTTAAAATTTTCTTTGTTTTTGTTAACACTCCTGGATTGGAGGGCTGGCATTTGAATGGCTAGTAGTGTTTCCTAACAGGATGGATGTGAATAGCTGGTTTTGTAAGAACCTTTCCTAATTTTTCAGCCACAAGCCAACCCCTGGTCCCTTAGACCTTGAGTTGTGTCCACAGAATATCTGAGATTCTGCATCAGAAGATGAATGAGCAGTTTAGGATCTGTCAGGATTGTTTAGTTACTTACATTAGGAGTTTGCTGCTGCCACTGGAGACCTGTCTTGTTTTCTAGCACAACCAGTGTTTAGCATCAGACTGCAGGAAAGGCTGTTAGAGGCTTTCATGTCACCTGTGGTGTTCAAACCTTCATTTAGGCTCTGTCAAATCCCTTACCCTTGCCAGAGACTGCATTTGTCTCAGAGCCTAAAGAGCTGTTATTATGATTTATTTGTCTTTGGAATGACTAAGGCTTTACCAGGCATTTCCTACACAGAAATCTCCAGCCAGGAGAAGTGCAACCTACCCCCTGTTCTTTCCAGGGCTTTGTTGCCCATGCTCAGCAAATCACCCACTTTTAACCACCAGCAGCATTGCTGAGTGTAAAGGAGGAAGAATTATTTCCTCTGCAGTTGTGTTAGGTTATCCTTTTAAAGGACCTGTTTGTTTTTTCATTCTATTTCCAGGTCCTTTGTGCTTGAAATGATCTTAATAAACTTTTTATAAGTAAACTTGTGAAGCTTGCAAGTAAACTTGATTTGCTGGCTGGTAAATTAAAGCTGTTTACCCATTGGAGTAACATTCCAAGCTGGCTGCAATGCTTCCTGGTGCTCCTTGAAGGGGTGAAAATCCTGATTGTTAAAACCAAATGAAATGATGTCAAGGCAGAAGATGGCAGACAGGGCCAGGTTTCAGATAAGGTATAGCTAGCTGGGTGAAGATTAAGTATCTTTGCATGGCTGCTTTACATCCCTAAGGACTCCCCTCACCGTGGCACTTACCTTGTGGGGTGGATCAGGGATGCTTTAGTGCAATTTGTTATTCAAGAACAGGACAAGTCTGGGAGGGGAGGAGCCAGGGGGAGTGCAGTCCTTTCCCCAGCACTGTGATGGAGAGGGATGGTCACAGAGATGCACCCCAGTGATAGATCTCAGGAGCATTTCCAAGTAAATGATTTGAATGTAGTTTAGGAACCTGAGCCATGTGAAGAGTTGAGATTCTCAGGGGCTCAGAACTCACTGTGCACTCACAGGCAGGTTTCAGTTTGACTCGTTCCTCAGGTTTACTGGACTTGGAAATGGAACTGGGATCTCTATATGAGCATATTGTAGATTTTAGTTCAGTGGTGTTTTGTTATTTTGTTAAGAAATCCTATGTACCCTCTGTGCATAGGAATAAATAATCAGGAGCAGAGGAAAACAGCTCCAAGACCTTGTACTACTTGGGGTTGTAAGGCCCAGGGTCATTTTGTTGCAGGGCAGATGGTCCCTCCTGACTTGCAGCCAGGGTTGCTGTGGTCAAGGTACCTGCTCTGTGGAAACAGGGTCATGTAGAATCACTCCAGATGCAGTTCATGGAGCCAGTTTAGGGCAAAATCTTTTGTGGTTCCTTGCTGGGACTAACAAGGAAAGGCACAGGAGCCTGTACAGCAACAGCAGAAGTAGTGATACAGCACAACTGCATCTATGCTACCATGCAGGAAACTTTTCCCTTCCAAAATAAAATGGACAGAAAGGCCACAGTAATCAGTGGCTTTAATAAACTGTTGGGGTTGGGCAGGTCTCCAGTCAAACTGAAAGGTTAGATCTGAAGCTTCCATTTTTATTTATAAATTTGCACAAAGCTGCTTGGAATACCTCTTTGTCTTCTCCGAAAAGATTTCAGATTGTAACTATTTAGACTCATCAGAAGAAAAACAACCCCTGAAGTAGAAATGGCACCTCATGTTCTCTAACAATATTGGAAGGTTAAAGAGTTTAAATAACCTGAGGTGTTTCCCCTATGTATTCCTTACTACTAACAGTAGTACCTTATGACTGGTGATGTCTTCATTAAGCACTGAACTTCAATATCAGAGTTAAGCTTTGAGCTTTTCTCTTTGCTTTTGTATCAATGGGCTGGATGCAGACCAAGCACAGAGCCATGGTCCTCAGCAACAAGACAGTGGGGAGAGAAAAGCAGACAGGAGGATTTTTGTCTCTGGGTAGAAACCCCCAGATCCATCATTATCAGATTTCCTGGTAGCTCCAGTGTAACTGGGAGAGGTGGTATGTGGTGTGGGAACTGCAACATATACCAGCTTGTAATTGGCAACTGAGGACAATGAGTGGATAAGAATATGATAAAATGTACAATTTCACTTTCACACTCTATTTTTCTCAGAAAACTTTCAAGTGAAAGAGATTACAGTCAGATAGAATGATGATGAAATACAGAGTTGCGGAGAAGTTGGTAACTTCTTAAAAAGAGTGAACTGTCACTGAAAAATCTCACTTTCTATTTGAGAGATAAAGTCTATACATGGTGTAGCCATTTTTCCTTTTCCTGGCATAAGATTTTGCATGAGTCTCAGCCAGCAGCAGGCTGAGGACCTAGAGCTACATAATACAAAATGAGATGCTGGCTGCTGGCCCCTGGCTGGGGAATTCTCCTACTACCATCTTTAAAATGTGCCTGTTTGGTGGGACAACACACTGAGTGTGAGGCAAGTGCAGATGCTGCTTCTTCCCTAGGTAAAGTTATTATTCTGAAGGGGGAGAGACAGTGAGAAAGCTGCTGAAGAGCCAGCATCAGAGCAGCCAGTCCCAGCTGGTGAGGATGGGTAATGTCATGGATCAAGCAGGAGCAGAAAGCTTTCAAATGGGAGGGTGTAAAACTTGAAAGGCTGCATGGAGGAATGAAGAGTCACAGTCCTAACATGAGTACACAGGCAGCTCAGCAGATCAGGCAGCAGATGAGTTGCTGTGCATCATGCTATGGGGGAGAACACGAAAGTCATGGGGAGGTTCCACACAGAAAGGTAGCCCTGCCCTGCTCACTGGATGGGGGAACATCAGATGCCACATTCCTTGCCCCACCTGGGCCCTCTGTCCCCTATCAGAGCACTTTGTTGGCTTCTACACTGAGCTTTCCACAGCAGTGTTTCTTTACATCAATTTCCTCCCTTGTGCTTTGCCTTCCCTCTCCAAACTGAGCAAGAGCCATCCCCAGTGGTCCTTGCCAGGGCCACTAACATGAAGGGTACATTGCTAAAGTTCTCCTCCTGCACAGGCTGCATCACTCAGGCTGAGCTGACACGTGTCTGGAGATGGAGGACCTCCCTCTTTGGGTAGTAGAGCAGCCTCACTGGGGTGTTTTTGATTTATTTCCTACAATTCCAGTTCCTCCAGCAGTGAAGTTGGGTGGCCAAAAGAGATTTCATGTGCATCCTATGTTACTCCCACCTTCCCTAACAACTGCAGCCCTTTGGGAATTTTAGGGTAAAACTTAAAATCCATTCTTTGTTTAAGAACTGACCAAGCTGCATCTGGCTTTCTCCAGAAAGTTTTGCTACCTACTCTTTGTGAGACTTTATGGCTTCATTTACAAATCACCTCTGCACTCATCACTAGATCCTGGAAAAAGCATCTTTGCCATGTTAGAGCAGCCATTGCCACCTCACTGTCACGTTGCTCTGCCACTCAGCATAATGCTGTTAGGAGCTTTCATCTTTTCCAGTGGTTTTCTAGCAAACTTAATCCAAAGCAATATATTCACGTGGGAAATTGCAATAGCCTGTGTTTGGTGATATAGCAAAAATCTGTCTCACTAAACAGTTTACTTGTATGATGAAGTAACTACCACTAAATTGTTTCAATAAGCTCCATTTCCAGTGCAATCTTCAGAAAAATCACACAGGTGTATAATAATGCATGAATTCAGATCACTGTAATTATGCTGATAAAAATCTCAGATGTGCTTGGGATGAGTGACATCTTCTTTCCTTTATGTTAAACTGCTTTTGAAGCAATATAAACTGAACTGGGAACAATGTTCTTTTTTTCTAGTATTAGCATGTTCCCATGGCATACTTATGCCAGCAGATACACAGCAGCTCAGCTATTGTAGTAAAACTGCAATAAGCCTTCAAATTCAAGTATTGGTAATCCCTGCTTTCCCAAACACCAGCCTGTTAGGTGCCTTTTGTCATCTTGCACTCCTAAAAACAAAGTTTAGAGTTTGTGTCTCCTTTGCCCTCACTTAAATTGCAAAGAGATTCTTTAATCCCTCCTATTTTTCTTATGGTCCCCTAGAGCCAGCACGGGCTGCATGAGCATGGAGCTCATCCAAGGGTAGATTCTCATTTCCCTTGTGAGTTGGGAAGTGTTTGGCACAACAGTAATTCTGTGAGGCCCCAATGAAGGTTGTTTGGACCAGGTAAGAGACTGGGATAGATGGTTGAGGATATTTCACTATTGGACCTTTAAAGTGTGATTAGCAAGGACAATGTTCTGATCTTCTGTAATTACATTCTGGATGTACAACAGCCAAACAACAGCAATGAAAATCCAGGTCTTTATTCACTCTTTGTAAAATAAAAGTCTCTGAAGTGTCTCCCAGCATAAGGACTGTTGGTCAAAGTGGAAAGTTTTATGTTAGTACAGGAAAAATTAAACATCATCATTGTCTGACTGTGAAGAAGCAGAAGGATGTGACTATGTTATGCTAGCTCACATTTTTTCTACATTCATTTTTTTGAGCTTTGTACGTGCTTATAGTAAAACAGTTAAATAGGAAACAGTGATTTTTACATGACTTTTTCTTTCATAACATACTTGTGCAATAGAGTAGTCAGAATGCAATAATCAGGTCATGTTTTTTACATGCTTGAACATCTGTAGCCATGTGGGAAATTGCATGCTACCTGTGATCAGTGAATTGACTGAGAGAGGAAGTCACCTCCAAGGAAACTAAAATTAGTTTTCTGTGCTTGGGTAACTTGACTTTTGCCAGGGAAAAAAAAAACACCAAGAGGACCCAAAAAATCTTGTTTGTCACCATTCCTCCTTGTAGAGGTTGTCAGCCAGCATCAGGGATAGTAGGGTCCTTAATGCTGCTTTCAGAACCCAGTCCACAGCTTGTCCAGGGACTGTCCTCACACAGGAATGGTGGCAAGAGGCCTGACCCGTTTCTCCTAGACACTTGAGAAGCCTCCAGAAAAGCAAAGAGAAATGCCTAAATGCTGGACAAAACCTTAACCTTTTGTCAGAAGATACTGTAGGAAGCAGTGACTACTTCTGACAAGAGCTCTGGAAGTGCAGATACCCTTTCTGCCTGTAGCACTTCAAATTGCAGTGTAGAAACTTGAAACACTTTGGCTGAAAGGGGCAGTTATCACCCTGCTAACCCAGGGTGTTGCCTCTTCTTGGTAAAAATGTTTGAGCTGCAGACAGGGTCTGTTCTGGGAATGGGCTCCAGGCACTCTCCTAAGTCAGCAAATACCAGAGCCCCAGGGCAGGGAGTCAGCCACAGGAACTGGGGAGGAAGGGGACACATCCAGTTATTAAAAATAAATGTTGACTTGATGAGCTTCTAACCAAAAACATTTTATGTCAGAAGGGGACTCTTCTCATGCCTCCTAGTGCAGGGGTTTAAGTGGGGTCCAAGGGGTTTAATGCCAGTGTGACAAGGCTGAAGGCACCTCAGCTGGGTAGAAAGAAGAGCTGAGTTATCCAGTTACCCAACTACATGAGGCCTTGGTGGTTTTTACTCCTGTCCTTTTGAAACCCATGTCTGACCATGATGTGTATTTGGCTTACTATTATTTGTGGATTTGCTAAGCTTTTTGGTGAAAATATAATGGAATCACAGACTGGGTTGGTTTATAGGGACCTTAAGCTTGCTCAAAGCTCCATGAATGTCATGGATTACTAGTTCAGGTCAGTGGCATAAGAAAGAGTCCAACTGTGTGTGTGCATAGTGCATTTAGTTGTTTCAAACCTGAGTTTTTAATTGCTCTTTCCTGAATATTATATTGTTGGGAAAACTCTTAGTTTCACAGTGTCGAGTCATTAATTAATCAAGGACCAAAGCAGAAGCAGAGCACAGCAGAGAAGAGTCTTGGGTATCTCAAGTCATGGCAGTGAATCTTTGTGGAAATGGTGCCTGGCTGCAGCTGGGGAACTTCCTTCCCATTCCATTTTCTCCTGGCTGCAAATGCAATTGGTGCTGCTGGGTTTTCCCTGAGCAAAGATGAGGGAGTCACCAAATGGATCTGTGCTCAGCTGGGTCTGAACACATGAAGCTGTGGAGCAGGACAGAGGCAGAAGCTTCGTGGTGTGGGAAGGCAAGACAAGCAAAAAATTAAAAAAAAACAAAAAACAAGCCCAACAGTGGTTAGTGCAGCCCAGAACTTGAAGGTCTTCGTAGAGGTCTCTGGTTTTGCTGCTTGTGACTACACCCAGACAGCTCCTTCTGTCCCATGTTCTTCCTTCTGGCCCAACAGTGGTTAGTGCAGCCCAGAACTTGAAGGTCTTCGTAGAGGTCTCTGGTTTTGCTGCTTGTGACTACACCCAGACAGCTCCTTCTGTCCCATGTTCTTCCTTCTGGTGCCTTTCATGGCTGAGCCTCAGCATCCAGACAGGTGCTTTATTGGCCTCCTTGGGTGGCTGTGACCCGTGCCAGCCTCCAGAAGGTAGCCACAGGCTATGAAAATAGCAAACAGAAAGAAAGTTCTCTTGTTGCTGTTTCTCTCCCTTGAAGTGCAGCTTCTTTAATCACACACTGCAAGACAGATTGTGGCGTGGGGTTGTTTTGCTTGTGAGTGGGGCTGTGGTCCTGTAGCTCTGGAGGAGCAGAACTGCTTGTCCTGGAAGGTGTTTCTAACACAGGGCAGGTGACATCTATCACATCACACCATGACAAAACGATGTTTCTAACACACAGCAGAAGCAAGTTGTGGAGTGAAATGAATCATAGTTAGATGTCATGGGGCTTTATTTTAATGTGGGTTAGAAAGTATAGCAACACTCCTATTTCTAAAGACACTGATTCTTTAGAGAAATAGAATTAAAGTGAAAACACCCCAAAAAAACAATAAACCACAAAGTACTGTAGCTCTGTCTCTACAAAAATAGAAACTTTTCACATTGTATGGGGAAGGGGCATGGGATCATTCTAGTTCTTCATTCACCTTCAACTTCTGTGGTATGGTAAAGGCTGGATTTTGAATTAAGAAAATCCTCAGTTCCATTTTTAGCTGTCAAACAGCAATACAGAATCAGCCATGGAAAAGGAATCTTGGATTTAAAAAATGCAAAATCCTAATCCATCTCTTTTGAAGGCAACTGGATTATTCTGCTTGATTTTAGTAAAAAATTAAATAAATTATCATGGAGAGGAGACTCAGGCTACAGGAGCAGAATAAACATTCCAGAAGAGGGACAAAGATGTCCTATAGTATAACTGAAATGCCAGCAGGATAGTCCTCTACTGGATTGATTTAAAGATGAGTACCCAAATATCCCCAAGGCCCTGGATAGGCTTAAAACTCTGTTTTGCTTTTTTCCCAACAAATCTTTGTGTAAATCATGTATATTGTAAGGTGGTGATGGCAGCAGTGCAGTAATACTTGTAGACACTGTAATTCTCAACTCTCGTTACTGTAAGAATAAAATATGAACATCTGTGATGGGTTTTAAAAAATGAATTCTAACAATCAGTAAGACCAGAAGCTTTGCAAGTGCCAAATTATTGTTGCAGAAGTATTCTTTTTATCTGTGGGTCACGATTTCCAAGAAATGAGTGAAAAATGTAAACACTTCCAAGCATTTGTCCCTTTGGGCAGAGGGTGTATTAAACAGCAACAACAAAATGTTTCATGGACAGAAAAGAGTTGTTGGCCAGGGCATTTCAGGCAGAAGCCAATGATGCCTGACTTGGTGAGCAAGCAAGAAGAAAAAACTTGCAAATGGTTTTAGCACCTGATTCATGGAAGTTCTCCATTCGCCAAAGTTTTAAAATCCTTCAAGATTAAAGAAACAAATTGGAAACCTTTTTCTGTAATAGAATTCAAAGCAGGAGATGGTTGTGGTAATTACTGGCAAGCAAATAGTAAATACTTTCAGAGGTGAAAACCACAGAACCGGAAATGGTGCTTCTGCTAAGCTGGGTCAGATTCTCTGCTTGATTACACTGCATGAATAAATTATTGCAAGACACATTTTTCAAGCTCTTTTTTTTTTTCAGAAGTGAAGAAAAAATTCCAAATTCTTACTTTTGTAAAGCAAGGCACAAGAGCCTGGCCTCATTCATTTCCTTCAGTACTGGTTTAGAGGTCACCTTTTGAGTAGTACAGGTACAAATAACCCTTGGATCCCAGGCTAGATTGTAAGATTTGTAATATTGTATGAGTTATTTAAGCATTTAAATCCATTTTGTTTCCTGTGTCAGCCCTTTGATGGTTCTTTGATCCCACAATAAAAAGTAAATGGGTTTTTCAAAGACAGGCTGAGAATCCCTGCTGAGAGGGTGAATGAAAATCTGCAGCACCCAGTCTTTTGTTGATAGGAACATTAAAGAGTGGCACTAGGACTTTTTCATCTCAAACAAGAAACATGTTGGCATGCCATAAAAATCAGTAAGGCTGCTTCTTTTTTAAAATCACCTGGAACCCAGCTGAGCAAATATTGTACCTTTCAGAGCTGCTGGCAGGCAATAGGGATGCTTTGTGTTTCACCTCAAGTCTCCATCAGTCCAACATCTGCTCTGCTTGCCCACAGAAACAGCTATGGCAGTGCCACAGGAAGAATCTGAGTCAGAGCAAAATTCTTTGAGTTGTACCTGGTATAGACCAAGACCATCAGGAATCAAAAATTTCAGGGTTGAGAACAAAGCCAGAAAGTGGCTGAGGCTTTTCTGTCTGTTGTAGTCCTTGAAAATTCCCCAACAAAATACAGTTTGCTGTGCAAGGACTCACGCTGTAAAAATCTTCCTGGCCTTCTTTGGAAGATTTTCCAGTTTTCCTCCACATCTTAGAGTCAATCCATCAGCTCTCTGGAAGACTTTACATTGTGTTCTTGTAACCTGCTGAAATAAGGAATTTTCCCCCTTGTTTTGCTGAGGCCAGGGTGCCATTCACCATCTTCCAGTGTGATGCTGTTTTCTCCCTTCTCTCTTCCTTCTGAATCAATGTCTCCAGGAACAGAACAGGCTCTTCCCTTGGCATATCAGTGGGATGCCACTCCCTGGCATTCTGCAAAGACTTCTAACACAAAAATCAAAACAGCATCAACATGTGATCCTTCTTGAGATCCTTCTTTTAAAAAAAACTTATTTCCTACTTAGGAAAGGCTTTTCTACCTGCAGAGGGATCAGAGCTATCACCAAACTTTCTCACAAGTTCAAGTGTGTGCTTGTCTTTCACCATGTCTCCTTTTACCTGTCTCCTCAAACCACCTAAAACATCCCCACCATGTCAGTGTCCTCTGAACAGCCCACGTCTATGCTACAGCCACAGTTACTCATTGGCTGAAAAACATCCATAAACTTTCAGAATCTGCTCGTTTCTGTCTGGTTTAGCAACATCTGCTTTTGTCAGACATCTCTTTGTCCTCACCAGGGTATATTTTACCTCCCAGTTGGCTTCATTTGAATCTAGCACTCAGATTTGACATTTTTACTGACTGCATCAGCAACACACAACCTGGTTGAGTTACTGACCACAGCATCCATGTTGCTTTTTACTCTGGATCCCAACGAGTCACATTTACAAACTGCTTCTCTGAAAAACATGGGAAGGAGGAGTCATAAGAGAAGGAGAAGAGTAGGAGTAATTCCGCATTCAGATCTAAATTTGTGTCAAGTGTGGGATGAAGTTTAAAATAAGATAATAGTTGGGGTTTCTTTCTACCTCTTTGAAAAGTCATTTTTGATCATAGTCTTTGCCTCTAAAAATGTAAATTCAAGTGATGGACCTTTGAAAAAGTGTTTCATGAGTTAAATTTAACCTTGAAAGGTAGCAGGAGGTGTTACTTGCTCTGCATTTATTTCTTATTTATTCTCTCATATCTAACCAGAAATGGGTAGCATGCAAATGTCTCTTAGTGGATTAAATAAATAAGCCACGAAGCCTAAAAAAGGAAAGCAGTTACTGCTTTCTGTATACAGCCACTGCTTTCAGGTGATGCTTTTGTATCTGTTAATGCCTGTGACTATGGTTCCATTTTTACTCACAAATATTCTGCTTATTTGGGATAGGAGGGGTGAAAAGAAGGGATTTCACTAGATTAGTTTGCTCCTTGAAGTGAATTCCTGAAATATCCCCCCCCTGGAAAGAAGCAAAGACCTGGGACTGGCATAAGGATAAACCTTGTCTTTCTCTACAGAATGCAAAATGTTATTCAAAATGTTAGTTAATGTGCAGTAGAAAGTTCTAAAGGTTTCAAACTCGGTGCCCATCCCTGAATTCCCCTGACAATGTCCATGGTTTTACACAAATCCTTCCTACACACTGCTCCCTGCACTCTTGCTATGTGCAAGAAAGACACCTTAAGAGAAAAGCTCTGCTGTCATTCACCCTTTTGGGCAACTGGGTGCAAGACTTAACCCAAACTTTGCAGGACAGAATTTCTCATCTCTGGGCAATTCAGGCTTCAAGTCTGTAGACAGCACTTTGTATTGGTCTGTTTTCATGAAAGCCAGAAAAAACCAATAACTTCATTATATTTTTCCTTTTAGTGCATTAGTTAATTTTTGTCAGCTTTGAGCTTCTGGATTTAATTTAGATTAGATCATTTTCAGCTAAGATGAGGCTCATGGTTCAGTGAACTCTGAGCTCTCACCAAGTAAGCTTTCTGCTCCTGTTTGATGTTTTCTTGGTCCTTGCTCTTCTGGAAGTTTTGATGCTTCCAGACTAGTGTTTTTCTCTCATGTTTTATTAATGAACCATAAAGGTCTTGCTCCACTGTATTCTGATCTGTTTTATTTACTGAAGATACATATTTTGTGGCTCTCTAGTTTAACAAAATTATTTTTATAGAGAATACATAAAACAGAAACATAACTGAAGGATCAGTGACCATTCTCTTTATTTAAAATCCATATTGTCCTCCATATTCAGAGCAGTTAGGCATTCCTTGAACTTTTACAGGTCTTCAAAGATTTGGGTCAGATATTTTATATAAATAAAAGTTAAACATTCTAAAGTTAAACCACTTTGTTCTTCATTTGTGATTAATCTAGTTTGTGCTTGAACAAAATCCTGCCTGTAACTTAAGAAAATAATAGTGAGAAGCCCTAGAAAGAGCTCTCTGAAACATACAGATTATGAATACACAGAAGAAGAATTATCAGTTCAGAATATTTGCACAGTCCATTAGCTTCAAGTGGATTTACAAGTGTGTCTGGGGATATTCTGGTTGGGGGCTGCCTCATATTCAAGGGAGTTGTACAGAGCCCACCCCTCAGCTACCATCTCCTGTGGAAGTGTTGAGTATCTTACAGCATCCCTGTCTCCCTGAGCATCTTCTAGGTAGCTGGGAAATGTACTGCCTTGTTGTCCAGACTTAAATTCCTTTTCACAACTATAGGTAAAAAATAAGTGTGTGATTCAGAGTTTGGCTTCAGCTGACCCATGGGTCAAGCTGCTGTTGTTTGTTGTTGTAATTTCTATGGTTACACTGGAAGCACTCTGGGCATTTAGGGATTTTGACTGTTAAAAGCCAGAAATAACTAGCTGGAATAAAAGTGTTAATAGTCTGTTGGCCATGAGTGAGTCACAGCCACAGTGGCCTTTGAGACAAAGGAGAGATTGCTCTGAGTACAGCACTGGAGAAAGCCCTTCCTCTGTGCAGTCTTACCCACTCATTGCAGGTCAAATTTAAACTTCCTAACTCAGAGCACAGACAGCTCTTCTGTTGGTACAGTCTGAGCTCCCATACCCCAAAATGTCTGGATAATCCAAAGAAGGACCACTGAAGGGACCATTGCAAGGCCTGCAGAAGCCAGCGCTGCCTTTCGCTCGCTGCTGAGCCCTGGGAAGACTTCTTCCCAGGCAGGTCCTGGGCAGGGAGAGGTTAATCGTGCCTGCTGGCTTTGCACGGCCCCCTTGCAAATCAAAATTTGTGGACATCCAGTGTTTGACACCCAGGTATCACCCAAGTTTTCCACATTCCTCTCATGTACACGTTCACGTGTGGTGCTCACTTGCCTTTCCATGATGCGTGGCTTTTGCATTAGAAGAGGAAGTGTCCTCTCAGTTTCATGCTGTACACAATGTGTATGTTTCAAGTACATGCTGTGAAATAGCATTTTTCAGAAAGGAAAACTTCACTGTCTTTGAAGTGAGAAGCTGGTTAAATAGGAACACATCACTTAGAGTCAGGATTCTCACTTCATCTTGCCAGGCACTGCTCAGCCTTTGGGCAGGGAAAACAGCAGGGAAAACTTGGACCACAGCCCAAACAAAATGCAGGCCCGATTCCTTGAAGTATTTTAGTTTAAATGAGGTCAAAGACTGTTCCTGAGCTTGCTGTAAGGCATGTGCCTTCTGAAACTGGGATCTAAACTCGGAGGGCAAATGATTTGGTTATAAATGATTTGTCTTTCTTCTGGTACTCTTAGGAAACAGCCTGCAACAGAAGAGTTTCTGTCAGGTTGGATTTGAGAGGTGAAATACTTCACTTACCCTTTTGCACTCGAGAGATGGGGTCTTTCCTGATTGTGGTAACCACGCTGAAGTCTCAGGATCAAAGTCCTCTGAGGTGTTTGTTTGTTTGCTTTGTTCTCAAACTGCCCTTATCTCACATCACTTTTTGTGGGGTTCAGTTAGCAAAACCAGTGACTGTGAAATTCACACTTCTGCTTACAGCTCTTGCCATGGCCATTACTCCACAGACAAAGCAAATTGTGCTGAGTTTCAGTGTTGATCTGAAGCTCCAGTCCCAGGGGCTGTGGCATGACAGAGACACAGCTCCCTGCTCTGTGTACAAGCTTGGAACTAAGGCAAAAAACCCCAGCAAATTACTGTTGAAGTATTAGAAGGTGTGTATCTTCAGAAACGAGGCTCTCAGCTCTGTAGCCAACCTGCAGACCATTTTTTGCAAAGACTTCCAGGAACCTCATGAGAATGGCAGCAGGAATTCAGGCTAATCTGGCGTTTTTTGATGACATGATATTTGAGTGTTATTATGAGAGAGCATCTCAATGTGGATGCACCACACAGTTCATGTGGGGTGTGATGCCTGTCTGGGTTTGGGTCGCAGTGCCAGGTACCTGTCTGGGTTTGTGTCAGAGGCCCAAGAGGGAACAATAAGCAAACCTTGGGATGCTCTGGGAAATCATGCAGAAAACAAGCTGAAGTCTGAAGCAAATCTGAGTAACGGGCTCTCTCTCCTGGGGCTTTGTTTTTCTGTTATAATAAATAGCCTCAGTCTACAGGGAGCTGAGCTGCAGTGTTTTGCATCTTCCTCTGGTGTTGTTTATTTTGGGGATTTGGTGGTGGTTTTGCTTTGGTAAGACTGCTCTGACACCTACACAGAGAATGATGTTACACCTAGATAGACACCCTCATTGCTGCCCTCCTTTACACTTGCTGACTGAAGTGTGAAATATTGCATGTATACCATGACCTGCTCTGTTTAATGATAAAGTGATACCGTGCATATCATATTTGTTCTTAAATTAAATTAAATTCTAGATGTGTCTCAACTGTGACTGTAGTCACCAGCTCAGAGTCTGCTAACAGGGAGAGCAGGGGGAAAACCCACGCGGAGCTCAGAAGAATCTGTTACTGTGCATCATTCTTGTGGTCCTTCTGAAGTTGTATGGTGTCTTTTTACTGTAGGCACGGGAAAATTACTGGGTCAAATTGTTGGAATTACAGTGTGAGGAGAAAGACTAATCACTCAGCTTTTGGATACTGTTAAATTCTGGATTAATAGATGCCTTGTGCTGTGATGGTCCGTCACTGCATTTTTGATGTATGTGATTGAGGGTAGAAAAAGAACATTGCATGCAACACCACTGATCACAAGATTTTTCTTTTTTTTTCAGTCTGGGAGGTTTTTTTTTAATTTCAACTGCTTCCCCCAGTGAGACTAGTCCAATGACCTTGAGGAAATTTTCCTCTATGGAGCAGTGATATCACTGGGTTTTATAACAGTTTAATTGAAAAGGTAGAAATGTTTGATTTAAATTATAGTTTCTTAATCTCATTTCTTTTCCTCAGGTGCTTTTTCTTTTCTTTCCTTGAAATACACTTTCATTAGTTGCTGTCTAATGAAATGCCACCAAATGGAGCTTTCAGATTAAATGTGGCACTTATTTTTGCTAGCAGAGATACTTCTTATCCTCCCATAAATATCTAGGCAATTGTGTAGCTTAATTCACAATTACTCGTGTTCTTTTTGTTATAAATTTGTTATGAAAGAGGTACCATTGTGAAAAGCTGTCTTTCCCCCAATAAGGAATATTTGATGTGATTTGATGTGCATTTGAATGGAACTGGAATTCAGTAAAAATACACAAAAACCTTTGAAATCTTTAAGTGGTTTTCAAGCTAGGTGGCTTTTCCTGTGTTAATTTTTTCCCCCCTGTTTTGACCGCAGTTCTTTTTCTTTAGAAAAAATCCTCAGATACAAAAGTTTCCTTGACACTTTCCACATAGAAAGCAGTTGGTGAAATGAGTGCAGGAATCAGAACCTTAATGCAAACTGATCAACTGTACAGTCCAGTGCCACTTCCTTCTGCTGTTTCAGAGAACTGCTGAGTGCTGAAGCTCAGAGGAGTGTTGTTACCCTTCTTGTACAATTATATTCCAAATAAGATATGCTGATACTTATTGCTAACACACACAAGTTCCCTTGAAGATGACAACCTGTGAATGGTGTCCATGTGTAGAAGTGTTAAGTGTGTTCAAGTTGTGTGTTTTGTTGCTTATTTGCAACAAAAATGGGACTTGGCTGTGGGACAGCTCTGCTTTTGCTGGGAAGGAAGAGCCAAAGCTTTTAGTTCTTACCCACTATGAAACACACTCATGATCAGAAACAACACAGATACAACCACCAAGTGCAGAGGTGAGGAGAGCTGCTGTCCCAGTTCTGTCCAAGCAGGGAGGGCTGATGCCAGCAGAGCTGATGGGGAGGAGATGGAGGTGGCCTGGAGGTGGCCTGAGTACCCCCCAGGGGATCCCCAGCTACCACTGCTGGGTGTTTGTTGGACAGAAGAGCACAAAATCACCTATTTTCAGGCAAGGATCCTTCCCACCAGGTGATACATCTTTAGTTTTTCAAAGGAATACCAGTAAAAGGCCAAGATCATTCCTACTCCCAATTTTCAAAGTCAGAAGCAGGCAGCCTGTGGGTGAGTCACACAGGAAAACACCAGCACACATGATTTGTGCATAGTGAGTTTGCCTACTGATGAGTAAAATACCAGAAACAACTAAAAGCTTGCTTTGAAAAGCCTTTGAAGTACATGTTTCCTTAGTTCTTTGGGAGCTCCCACCAGCTCTGCCAACAACAGGAGAACATCTAGGTTAGGTCCAGCATTGCCTTTCCCACCGTGTGTCAGAGCTGATGTGTAGAAAGACAGCAGTGACAGCTCCAGTGCTCAGCACTTATGTAAAAGCTTTATCTAGGGCTTAGGATGCAGCGTGGCCTGGTTCTACAGGCTGGCACTTATTTACCTGGGAACAACTGCAGCTCTTGCAAGTGCCATTCCAAATTCCAGTGTGCCAGTTGTGATTGGAAACTCCTTGGATCAAAACCTGTCTTTTTGAGGCTTAATGGGCTTTTTTGCCTGGGGCAACACGGTCGTGGATGAAGGGCATCAAGGAATACTACAACACTAGGTCTCTCTCTAGCCCTTTTTAAAAATATTTCCAGGGATGTACACGTTTAGCAGACTGTAACTCTTAAGGTTCTTTCATGGTGGGGAAGAGAGTGGTCCAGTGACTTTCTCCAGGGGTCCCCCCACCCCAGCCAGTGCCAGAGCCACCAGCCTAGCGAAGGCAATGAGGCTCCTCTTC
The DNA here is from genome assembly GCA_038090715.1 of Florisuga fusca. NCBI lineage: Eukaryota > Metazoa > Chordata > Aves > Apodiformes > Trochilidae > Florisuga > Florisuga fusca. The sequence goes on from JAAWXA010000017.1 coordinate 17,106,468, forward strand.
AGCTGTGCTGAAAACATTGATCTGGCAATGTCACTCTTAAAGGCTGCTAAAAGTCAGTTAAAGATGTGACAAAAAAGGTGCAGAAGGCTGGTAATGATGCAGGGAAAGCAGAGCAGTCCTCCCTCACCTCAGCCTCAGCGCCTGCCCCAGCATCTCCCACTGCACTGGCTGCATTTGTAGGCAGAGGAAAGCTGGAGGAGGAAGGAGGGGAAGCTTGCACAACTATTACTTGCTCTCATCATCCCAAAGGATCAATTTTCAGGCCATTACCTACTTTGCCACACATGCAGACACACATAATTTGCTGATCTGGAGAGGATTTATAAGTCAGCATCTGAGGAATAACTATCAATATACAGACACTATTTGCTTTAGGGGTTGTTAGTGGTTCTCCAGTAATGGCTAATGCTGCAACTCAGAAGCAGCCCAGGCCCAATTGTCCTTCTGGAGACAATGTACAGCACTATCAACTTATTTTTCTCTAAGGCACATGTGCTGTCTTTGGGATCTTTTAAATCTGTCTTCAGCTTAGTCAGAGAGCAGAGGCTTTCTCCGTTCCTAAGCCAGCCTGACAGACACAGCTATCTAGCAAGCCAGACTAGCCCTCTCCAGCACAATCGCAGGAAGTTATTCCAAGCCTCAGACAAATCCCATTTCTATCTCTGGAAGAGTAAAAGGTCAAAAAACACCAGGCTGTAGCTCTGCCAGCAACAGCAGCCCTGGCTGCCACGACGGGGCTGAGAGAAGGGGTTGAGTGGAGGGAGCCCCAGCCCAGCGCTGCCGCCCACCAGGACTCTGCCCTTCTGACAGCCCTGCTGGCTCCTGCCCACACGTCTGCAGGAGGAGATGGGGGTGCTCATGGGGCTCCAAAGGCTTCACATGCTGCATCAGCCCACAAGCAACCCGAGGAGAGGGAAGAACCCGGGTTACCAAAGCAGACTTTCTCTGGGAGCCGGTGGAGCCCTCTGATCCCGCCTACCATATTGCTGTTGGCATCCAGCCATGTCCCCATCCTCTCCCAGCAATAGCCAACTCTAATTAGCACAAGTCCTGATTAGCTCTTGCTCTCTGCTTGCAGTGTACTAGCAAAACAGGTTTCTAGGGCTCTCTGCAATTCCTTACCAGCAGCCAGGTGCTGTAGAGCCAGCTCTGCAAGGCCTGGCCATGCAGTCCTTTGGACACTTTGCTGTTGAAGTGGCTGTTCCTGCAATCAAAGTAGGGATGTGAAGGGTCTTTCATCGTTCCTTACTGTTCTCATAGGATTTCAGTAACAGCCTCTTCCGTCCTATTGCTTCGCTGGCTTTTCTGCTTGGCTTTAGCAAAGAAGATACCTCATAACAATGCATACAATGGCCAGCCCACGGCCTGATGATTCAGAGTGCAGTGGGACTACTCCACCCATAGTAAAAACCTGGGTGTGATTTTGAGAAACCTTTGCCTGAGGAGCCAGGGGGACTGCTGTGCTGGCCATGCCTCTCTCCTCCCCTCTCCCAGGGCAGGGGTTTGCTACCAGCCCTCTGTGAGCTGTGGTGATGGGAACCATTGAGGATGGAGCTGCTCCTTGCAAAGGTTCTTCCCACTGAGCTGAAGAGCCCAGTCCTTTGTCTGCATGATCCCCACAGTTCGTTTTTAATTTTTGTCCTTCCTTCAGTTTTCCTGCTCCTCCCATTCCTGTCCTTCCAATTTTCTTGCCCATTTGGGGCTCCCCTAACTCTCCCTTTTGTAGCTCTCATTTTAACTCTCCCTTTGAAAACACTTTTTATTACTCTGCTTTTGCTTTGCTCCTAGGACACAAACACCCTTGAACTGACCCCTGTTTAGACACAGCCCACATCCCCTTCTCCTGTTGCTCCCTCCAAGTGTCAACAGACCTGTGATACCCACATGCTGGTGCTCCAAAATCAACCAGAGAGGAATCAAAATAACAGAGCAAGGGGTGAAACATTGCCTGCAAAATAGAAATGGATCTGAGACCTCAAAAAAAAAAAAAAAAAAGATAGATCTGGAATGACCTTTATCACCTGTGTGCATGTGCAACACTACAGAGAACAGCACTTAAACCCAAGGGTGAATATGGCCTGCACTGGTGCCCACACAGCTCTGAGCTTTGCTGTCCTCACTGGTGTGGCACATTGTCACCTGCTGGCACCCAGGTACCTTGTGTGGCCTGGAAATGTGTTTCAGCCACTTGCTGGAAAATCCCACAGCATTATTCCCCCCCTGGTTCCAGACAGCTTATTCTCCTCCAGGGTAGTGTATGCTTTATGAAAAGGGCTGAACTGATCCATCAGGCTCCCAAACACCACAAGTGAGGGCAGCAGCAGGGGAAGTCTTGTTTGTTTTTCTCTAACAAGACTGGACACTGTGGGTTCAGCCCAGAGCTGAGGATGTTTCATATGGTTTCTTTGTTGTAAATCTGTCTGTCTCCACACCCTCCCGAAGACAAATGCTCTGAGCAGCGGTTTCTCTGCCAGCAGGAAGGCACTGACTGTCAACGATCTGCACTCTTCGAAGCAAGCTGAGAGCAAATTGTTGGGCACAAATCATCAGTTATTTAACCACTGTGTGGCAGGGGGGATGGCTGGTGGGAGGAGGAGGAGAATTTGGCATTAGGTGGGGAGGGACTGCAGTGCCCTCCATGCAGGCGGGAGAGCCCTCGGGATTAACTCTGCTTGTTCAGCTCATCAGGAAAGGGTTGTATCTGTGGAGAAGTTGGAGTTTTTATGTGTCTGCTTCGTGGTCTGAGTAGATTTCAGTGTGTTGGGCCATCTTGGAGTTTCTGCTGCTAGTTTCTCTGTCTTCGTGGGTTTCTCCCCCCGGATAAGAAGCAACTAAACCCACTTGAAAACTGAAAATGAGGTTCTGTGATCTCAAAAATCATCAGAGAAGCTCTAAGCCAGCTCAAATTTCACTTCAGCTCCTGTTTTTCAGTTCAAGTTGACAGCATCATATTAGCATTAGCATCAGCCACCCTTACATTCTGCCTCTGAAGCACAGACGAGCTCTGCAGGCTGTGCAGAGGGCTGTGCTCTTTCAGTCTGGAAGATTTATGAAATTTGGGCTGGGTGAGGGATGGTTTTATGACCAACTGACAAACTCTTCCCATCATAGGAAAGCAGAACACAGCGTGTGGCCTCACCAGCTGGTTGGGATTGTGTCACCCCGGGGAGCCCTGCAGCCCCACCAGGGCTGGAGCCAGACAGGCTTCAGGTGTCCCAGATGTGCTTCAGATGTGCCCTCTGTTTCAGGGCACGGGGGGGAACGAACATGCAGATCTTTACAGCAGGGAAGAAGGCTTGGAGGTGTCAGTTTCATAGAGCTGGTGACACTGACCTGCCATGCTGGGCTTATGAGTGGCTGCCCAAGGCACAGAGCTGTGGGGGCATCACTGACAGGAACTCAAGTGACGCAGGGTAATGGGGAGGAAAGGGGATGGTTAGTGGAGCTCTTCCTATTCCCCACTTTCTTGCAGCCTTGATCTTGGAGACAGCAGCTGGGTGGAGCCATGACAGGCCCTGGCAGCCTCATGCTTGCAGGACACAGCAGCTTGGGTCCAGCAGATCCCTCATTTCTCTAGCTGCAGACACCCGGATGGCACCGGGACACACCTCTCCCTGCAGCATCACCCCATTTACCTCTGGGGTGCACCATGCTGTGTGTTTCCCTAGTGCTGGGTCATTCAGGGCCAGCAGCAGAGGTGATGGGACATCCCCACACAGCAGCAGTCCAGTCTGGACACCTTCTCCTCTTCCCTGGTACTTTCCCTCGCTGCCTCCGGGAAGTCCTGGTGCTCCCGCCTTGTCCGGGATGTGCAGCTGGAGGCAGCCAGCAGCACACTCAGAAGATGATGCTGTCACACATCCTTACTTCTCCGTGGTGACCTCATTTTCTGGGTGTAGCTCAAGGGTGCAAAAACCACCAAAAAAAAAGGGGATAGGGATGGGAGGAGGAAGAGATAGAGAAGAAGTTGCAGAAAAGCAGAAATGAACGCTGGCGTTTTGAAAATAACTGTGGAAAAACCCAGCTGGCCCATTATCCTCACTTTTGTAACAGTAACACTGATCCCATTTCACCATCCCACAAGCACATACTCTTCTGATAGTTTTATGGTTTAAAAAAGATTAAGATCCGGATGAGCTGCACAATGCACTGCCTTCAACCACGTTTACCAGTTTACATGTACTAAGAATCTGGCTTTTGGTGTTTCAGAGATCAGTGTGCTGACAGGTTGAAAAATGATAGAAAGGCAGCTATTACCCTTCTCCCACATTGCTCATATTTAAGATATTGCTGAGCACATTAATTGCACGTTGTTCCCAATAGATCAAGCTGAACTTTCATTTCTGAAATCTGTTTTTACTCCCAAACTGTTCCACTATTTGTGGAGTTTGGCAGAGAGTTTTACTCCTGCTGTACTCGCAAAAAAATCTGCATTACAAAATACTGACAACTGGCCGAATGTAACCCCAAAAAGAGAAGGCACCTGCTCAGGAAAGCCAGCCCATCCTCTTGCATTCTGCAGCTTCACAGAGGAACCAGCACATTTTGGCCATGGCTGAGGAGCCAGACAGTGTGCCAGGGCATCTTGCCAGCTCCCTCCAGCCTGGGCTGCTTTGGGTCAAGCCACAGCACTCAGGTCTGTGGTGACACTGAAGGTATCACAGAAGTGTCATCCTGCCCTCAGTCAGCAATGAACCACTGTGGATGTGAAATCCATGGGGTTCTGCAGAAATGAGCCCTTTTTATTCACAGGGACAACAGGACACCACTCAGGACTAGCTTAGGGACATTTCTGAGTAACACTGATGATCTGCCCACAGGCCAGTGCATAGGAAGCTGGCTTGGGGCATCCTGAACTTGCTGCCTGGGATTTGTCCTGCTGAAATCCAGGCTGTTGGGGCAAAGCTGGTGTTTGGCAAGCCTGGGGGCTTTCCTAGGGAAGCAGTCATTGTACCTGGTTGTTTTTAATGCCACTGTGAAGAGAGCAAGCCATTAAATATGAAGGGATACAGAATTTGGAGTGTTAAGGATAAAGTGTGCAATGTGCCAAATATAATTGTTTTCCTTTTGCAACCGGTTATATTCAGATGTTGAGGAAATGATTTAAGATTTCTGAACATTTTGTGATTTCATCGTTTGCTTCAGCAAGGGAAGTTTGAGAAGTCATGTAAATTCAGATAAACATTAAATATGCCATTAGTGCTTTATTTGCCATGCTGATTTTTTTTTTCTACAGCAGTGCTATTATACAGACTATGCCAGGCCAGGGCACCTGGATATCTTCACGTTGAGAAAAAAAGTTGCAGCAATAGCAGGGCACTGTGACTCACCATTGGAAGGCCCATGTAGTGATAGCACAAGGGGGAATATTTTTAAACTGGAAGAGGGTAGACTTAGGGTAATCATTAGGAAGAAATTCTTCTCTGTGAAGGTGGTGAGACCCTGGCACAGGCTGTCCAGAGAAGCTGTGGCTGCCCCATCCATGGAAGTGTTCCAGGCCAGGTTGGATGAGGCTTGGAGCAGCCTGGTCTACAGGCAGGTGTCCCTAATCATGCAGGGAGATTGGAACAAGATGATCTTTAAGGTCCCTTCAATCCCAAACCATTCTGTAATGATTCCATGAAGGGACTGAGGATGAGCCATACTGCTCAGGACCTGGGCAGACAGTCCTCACCCTGGTGCTCATTCCCAGCTCCACCAGAGCACTGCACTCCACAGGCAGGTGTGATGTAGGCAGAGCATGAAACAATACACTGAGAAAAAAAGCACAGGTCTGCAGAATTTCACAGGCAGCATTGCCTTCCCACAGCAGAGCCCAGAAAAGTGCAGTTATCTCCTGAGCATGGGAAGTTTACATGATGAATGTCTGGATACTTGAGCTGACTTGAACCAGCTGACTTCATGAAATGCACCTAAAATGCAAAGGAAAATGGAGCTCATGGGGTGTTATTTCTTCAAACCCTTAGCCCTGAAAACCCTCTTTTCTCAGATGAAATGCAGGGTGCAATTGCAACAACAACAAAAAAATATTCTGACAAGTTGGAGATAATTCTTAAGCAAACAAAAGAAAAGCTGGCACTGGGAGCACTGTTTATATTTTTCTAACATTTATGTATTTTAAAATAAAAAATGACAGGTAGTGAATGCTGTGTATTATGAGCCACATGAGTGATGGCCACTTTTCCACAAACTAAAGAGAATGAAAAAATAATTCTAAAAATGTTTAAAAACCAGCTCAGCCTCCTGTGAAGTGTAAAGCAGAGATACATTCAAGACAGCTTTTAAAGAAGAAAACCCAGTTCTGGAAGAATAACATTCCCTAGCAGAATACTTAAGGGTATTAAACCAACACATTTTAGTTGATGAGAAGCTGAAAACAGCATAAATGCAATCAAAATAATTTTTTAATTCCTTAGCATAGCCAGTTTTCCAATATTGTACTTTGAAATGAGCAAATGGGTGTAAAATGGGTGATTGAGCACATCCAGACTTCTTCAGTGATACACATGTAATATGTATTGCATTCACCCTTACCTACATGTGACACAGGAACAGACTTCACCCAACACATTCACCACATGTTTTGGTTTGTGTCTTACCCGCACTCTTAGTGTCCTCTTTAATGCCATTATTAGAGTTACTAAATAGTTCTGACAAATAATAATAATGTGGTTTGTTTTCTGTAACTACTCGGTGAGGGAATCTGGCCAGCAGTGCCTGGCTTTGGCTGAGCATCTGAATCACCCAGCACTGCTTTGAAACTGGAGAGACCCCAGCTCTGGAATTGCCTTTCTGTGACAAATACAGACTTTTCCAAATTCCAGCTTATTTCCTCAGAACCCATTTGTTTGCTGCCTGTATTCTGGCAGCCCTCACAATGTGCCAGACACTCTCTGCTCCCACAGCAGTGAGCCCATGGTCCCCATCCCTGGCGGGTGTGTGCCCACTGAAGCCAGCAGCATGGGTGGGAGCTGCAGCCCCCCCTTAGCTCTTCCCCACATTGCTGGAAGGGGCAGTGGATGTTTGTGTTGCCTGCTGCCTGCCCTCTCCAGGCATGGCCAGGTTAACAGCAATGGGGAAACCTCCCTTCCCCCAAAACAGGGTCCTTCACCATCCCTGAAGCCACCAGTAGATGTTTGTTCTCTGGCTCAGTGTTGAGGACAGCCTGTGTATAACCCACAAAACCCAGCGCAGACCTGTGAAGGGATAGTTCATCTTCTGATGTGGTTGACAGAATGGCTCCTCATCAGTCCAAAAGCAGATTTGCTGCTGCTTTTTTTTTTTTTTTTTTTTTCCCCCTGGAAGCTGATTTCTTCGTATCACGTTTCCATTTTTGGGAATCTCTGCATTTCTCAGAACTCCCTGTCAAGCAGGGGACCTGGCTGCCCTCAGAGCAAATGGGAGCTTTGCCATTTGCATCAGTGGAGTTGAAATGTCACTGCAAAGGCTGGGTGGTTCCCGTGGGACTGATTTCAAGCCAATCCATAGATCCCAGCAGAGATCTTCAGAGGCTGGATAGCTGAGGAGTGTGCAGTGAAATCAATGTCCCTCTCCACAAATCTCCACAAATATCCTTCTCCCTAAATCCAGAGCTCACCTGGATACTAGGTAGCTGCTGTTATGGTGTCAGCCCTATTTCTATTTTTCTTTCTCTCTTTGGACACGCGTCCAGAACTGTTGGTTCTTATTTTCAGCAAATGCAACCTGCTTTCCAAGACAAGTCCTCCCACACATGCATGCCTCCTCCCTGTTTTTCTGCTTGCCTCCTGCACACTTCCTTTCTCCAGGCAATTTTAGGAGTGAAACGAAGTGCAAAGGTCAAAGCCTTTGCAGCACGTAGCTGTGAATTCAGTGAGGGTCTAAAAAAAACCAGTCCAGATTCAACCCAAAGTGGATGTGGAGGACACATCTTTTTTATTCCTGCCTTCACCAAGCTGAGAGATCAGCTGAGCCAAACCCCAAACGTGGGATTATTTCCCTGCATTGAACCACATTGTTAGGAAGAGGCAAAAGTGTGACAGCGTAGTAAACATTTGTGGCTCTTATTCTCATCCAGCTGGTTACTTTGGTTTTGTTGTTTTGTTTTGTTTTGTTTTTTCTCTTAGGTCCCGCTGTGTGTGGAAAAAAAAAAAAAAAAAAAAAAGGAGGAAAAAAAAAACCCACCCCGAAACAAAACAAAAAAGTGGTGTTGTGGTCCCCTACTAAAAGAGTCACTTTGCCCAATTTCCTGTTTATGTTCCTTCTCTTCAGGGCCGTGGCATCATGTGAACACAGACAGTTATAGATAGGCTGCCTGACTGTTGCTGACCTCACACCACATGTTCAGTTAACAAGGTGAAACAGCAAAATTTGTGCTGTTTGTGTAAAGGATACTGAGAAAACTGCCAGTTCCAAGTAAAATAGAGAGAGGGGGACTCCCGATAGCCCCAGGCAGGGTGCAATCTCCAGGCAATTCTTTCTCCTCTTTAACTGCTTTGCACATCTGTATTTATGTCGTGCTTGCAAGTTACAAGGGAGGGAATTAACCCCAACTCGCTTTCTCTCCTTAGCAAAGCAGGTTTGGAGTCCTTCCATGAAAGCTATTAGTTCAGCAAATTTGCTCAAACTTTGTCCAGGCTTCAGTCCCTTTGGTATATACAATTTCCTATACGTGCTTCCAAAACTGACTGGAAACTCCTGTGACTTAGCTAACTTCAGTCATCCAGCAGAGGTTTATACCCAGCATTGGTATTTCAGTGCTGTTGTTCCTTAAAACCACCTGGGAGTAATTTTTATTAAGAACTCAAGGATCCATGCAGACTCCTTAAAAATACTTTCAGATTATGCAAGACTTCTGGATTAAATCCATTCTAAGGAATTCTAAGTTTACCTCTATTCAAGACTGTATCTTCTCACAGTGTTGGTATTAAAGCATTTATTTTGAACAAGTCACAGAGATCTTAAGGGTTTCCAGGTCATTTTACACAAGAAGCTGTCAGGTAACAGTAGGGATCCTTGTCACACTACAAAGAAAACTCCCACTAGCAGAAAACAAAGTCATGTTGTGATATCCAGGAAGACCTGTGTCAATGTGTTAGCTTTGTTCCTGCTCCCTGTTTTCAACTTGTTTTGTAAGAAGCCAAATCCTCCACCCCGAGCAGTCAGAAGGTGGTTTTCTCCCTGACCTGAGGAGTGGTACAAAACCAGACTTGGGGGGGTTTCTGTCCATTGTCCTTTGTCACGTTAAACTGGTAAATAAGGACTTGAGAGAGAAAAGTTGCACCATGGATTGGTTGAAGCCAAATGCTTCCCAGCTGTGAGTGCAGACCTGGGGGGGTAGGGACAAGCATCCTGATGCTCAGGAGCACAGAGTGACTCCAGAAGCAGGTGCATCCCCCTGACAGGTGACCAGATCACAGCATATGCAGCATGTAATGAGCATGTACCAGTTGTCAAGTGCTTTAGGATTTAAAGGTGAAAAAAAGCACTCCAGCAAGTTAAGCTCTTGTTCAGGATGATAATAATAATGTAATTTTAGATACTACACATAAACATGCCGTGAGGGAATATGGAACTAAAACTCTTGGCTAGCTGGTGAGGCTGTAAACATCCTCATGTAAAGAGTCCTGCCTGTGAGTCTTCACTGTCACGGAGCTTAAATGCCTGCAAAAATCCAGCAGCAGTCAGAAGATGTCATAAAGGGGGCAGCTCAAAGGAATTAATGTTTCACTGTGCCTGCCCTCAGGAAGCAAAAATGTGCCAGAGGAGAGGAGGGCTCTGGGTGGGAGATCTTGGATGGCTTTAATCACTCCAGTGCTGTTTCTGGGACCTCTGCTCTGAGCTGCAACCTACTTTGCATTTATTCACATCCCCATTAAAAGTAAGAAAAGACAAAATGAAATAGAAGGTGGAGTAGGAGGATGCTCACAATGTGAGCCAGTGTCCACCACTGGCTTCTCCATCAGTTTGTTACCCTCCACTTGGTGTCATGCAGCCTGTAGGGATCCAGGCAGGACAGGGTCTGCCTGCCCCCAGCAGGAGCAAAGCCAGATGGTCAAAATCGACTTCCCTCCACCTGGGACTTTTGCTCACTCACCCCAGGTTCTTCCTGATGATTGCTGGTGGCCCAGTAGAAGCACTGGTGGCCCAGGTAGTGGGTGGTCAGCCCAGGGCTGGGGCTGTACTAAAACCATTGTAGCTGCCTGGGTTCAGCCCCACCTGGAGGCTTCTTGAGCTTGTGTGGATCTCACACCACATCTGGATTTCTTCTCCTTGGCTTGAATTTTCATTGATTCTCCAGATCCTTCTGGGCACTGCTGTATAATGCTGTTAAGTCACAAAACCTTCTGCTGCTTCCTGAAAATGTGTGAGACTTGCCTGTACCATCATTTTAGTCCCCATGAAACACAGCCAAGCCTGCTGGGGGAGTTACTTGCTTTATTTATTAATACCAACTGTGTCTTTTTCCTGGCACCCATCTGATGCTGTTGAGATTGCTGGCTGGCCCTGGTCTCTTGGTGCTCCTGTCAAACCCCACTCAGCCTCTCCCTGGGAGGTGCATCCTTCCAAGGCACAGCCAGCTGCCCTATGGTGGTGGTTAGGTGTCATTTCATAATGACTGGTCCTTATTTTTTGGCAAGTAAGCTGAAAAGGGGCCTCCAAACTAGGAAGAAAGAACAGAGGAGTCGTGCCCTGGGCTGACAGTGGGGAAGGGAGCTTCTTAATTCCTGTGTCAGGATTGCACGGTTAAATGAACCCCCTGAAACAGGATTGTCTTCCTGCCATCCCTCCTTCGATGTTTTATTGCTCTGGATTTCACTGGTCAGGCTTTTTCAGCCCCAGGGGCATTTCTGTAGCTGCAGGACACTGTTTCAAGCAGGGAGCTCTGGAAAGTGTTGGCAGGGACAGTGGCTTTTCTGACATGCTGTGGTTTGGTGTAGCCCAGGTCAAAGCCAGGGAATTCTTCCCCATAGCAAGATCCTGTAGGATGAGGTATGACCAAGGGGAAAGCCAGGGGAGGACAGCAGGGCTGCTCCCCTTCAGCTGGCAGTGTCTTCATCAGTAATTCTGATTTGCATGAGAAACAAGGGGATACTCTGTCACCTTGCCAGCGTCCTCACAGGAAACCTCCAATCAAAATGTTTCTGTGAAGCATGGTCCTTGTTTCCTTACTGAAGGACAGGGGAGATGAGTGAGATGACACCTCTTCATCCAGGGCTCTGCCTCCTTCCCCAAAACGCAGTGGTGTTATGATGAATTTTACTTTCAGAACTTGTTTCCCTATCCTCCACAAGGTTTTTAAGTACTCAGAACTCCCAAGTTTTTGGGGTCAGTATGACTTTGACCCTCAGTGCCCAAATGTTTTACAAAGAATCTGTGTGTTTATCAGATAGCAGTGACTCACTCTGCTGCAGATGTTTGTATATGGAAAGCACCATAAATGTTATGGATGAGGGTGTAGACCAGGCAATAGGAATGGGTGTAGGTTAGCAGGCAACATATGATGCTGGGATTTTTTCTCCTTTCTTTAGTGTGTCTCATTTTTTTCTTCACAAACCACAGGTTTCTTTTTGTGAGAAAAAGAAACAAAGGAAACCTCTCTGCTTCTACAAGACGTCATCTTAGTTGCTTCACGACTCTCATTGGCCTTAGAGTGCAGGAAATTTTTTGTTTAGTGTTTTTAGCCAATTTGTGTATCTCTATCACTTTGAAAGGAAGAAGGTGTTTCCCCTCCACTATGCACCTGTTGCATCTCCTCTGAGGAAAACCCACACTGGCTTCCTTGAAACAAGTTTCATTTAGAGTCAAACTGAAACTACTACCATCAGAAAGAAAAGTGACTCAATAAATGATTCACAACATAGCAGGTGGAAATACAGGGCTAGGCTGGAGTCCTGAACTCCTTTCATGATGGTCCTTTGCACTGGATGAGCCAGACCATTTAGCTAGCCTGTATTCAAAGTTGTTTTCCATGGGAACACTGGTTAGTTCCAAGCTTTTTCCCACCGTAGCTGAGGCCTAACCTTGAGGAAAAAAAAAAAAAAAAAAAAGCTGTTCTGGGCAGGAACAGGCATGGGAAGGGGGAGCTTGGTGCCTTGCCAGCACCCATGGGAATGCACCTCAGCTTCCAAGCATCCAAGCAAAGGGAGGAAAATTACTGCAGAAAATGTCTCCTCCTGTTCTCTAGGTTAATCAGAATTACATGTCTGTGGAGGCAGAGAAAGGGCCTAAGGGAGGGCTATTTCCCTCTGAAATTGAATATTTATTGATTTTTCTTCCCCAGCCATAAGCCATGAGTTTCAGCCTCTTGCTGCTGAAGAAGTTTGTGAGATCTGAGTTGCAAATAAGGGAAACCAGACAGCAAGGGAGACAAAACCTATGAGAAGTGTTAAAGCAGTGGGTGATGGGCTGTGAGCTCAGCTGCTCCCAGAGCAGCACAGGGATACGCTGGAAGGGACAAGCAGGCAGCCTTATCAGGGAGAGATTTATTATGAAGAGCTGATGGGAGCTGCAGACCATAATTCCAGCTGGGGACAGGCTGGGTGGTTTAAGAGGTCTTTTTCTTCTCAGATTTCTGCCAGTGAGCTAATTGAGCACATTGGTGAGCAGTGCCAGGTTACAGACCCCTTATGCTCTCAGCTGCACAGGGCTGGTCCTCTTCTCTTGAAAGAGTGGCATGAAGAGCTCCCAAAAATGTCCTTGCCTCTTTGAAGGTGGGGATGCTTGCTGAGGGCTGGGCCTGGCTCCTTCCTGATGCACAAGTCCCTCTTGCAGGGACTGTGCTCTGCAGTCCCAACCCCTCCTGCTCTGGGCAGGCAGGGGAAATGCTCTTAACTTATATGCTCATGACAGGCTTAGGCATCAGCTGCTTACAAACCTGTCTACGTAGGAATTTTAACTTCCTCTTTCAAGTGATTCGTAGGAAATGCTATAAAGTTCCACCTAATTTTTTTTTTCCCCCAAAAAATACATTTTAAAATTGTTCTTTAAGAAAAAGACAAACTTTGAAAACTTGCATCTCAAGTGCTGGCTCTCCTGTGGGACTACAACCCTCTGCTTCATCTCTTGCCCCAAGGATGCCTTGTGGCCTGAGACAGCAGGAGGAGCACAGGGATTTGCTGCTTTCTCTTTCCAAGGGAGTTTAAGGGAGGAGAACAACCTCAGATGTTCAAACCTTTCACAGTCTTCCCCATCACTGGGGTCTCAAACCCTTCTTGCAGGGTCAGGCCACCCCTCTGCAGCACAGGAGCACACATCCTGTGGCCAGAAGCATGGCTGCAAGGTCACCAGGCAGGGGAGGGATCAGGACATGTCCACTGCTCCTTCTGCGTTCTGTAGAATGAAGTTTATCCTCATGGGGGAGTAGTGAGCGTTAATTTCACTGGAAAAGAATGTCAAGTTTTTTAGGTATTCTTTGTTTTGGTATTAAAACCAGAACAAAAAAAAAAACCACCAAAAAAACCCCCACAAACCAAGCCAACAAACGAACAAGCAAGCAAACAAACAAACAAAAACAAACCAAAGGAAAAATTGTATTTCGGGCCAATTTACCTCATTTATCTTGCATGTCCTCTCATTAATTATTTAGATCTCAGACAATGGTCGTTTTGCACATACAAATGAAAAGGTGGTCTTCAGCCAGAAGGCAAGTGATGAAGGTCCTCAGTCTGGCCTTGTTTACCAGCTAGCTGCTTTTTTCAGCATGTAATAGGTTCACTTGTGGCCAGTTTTATCTGCAGCAGAGTGAACATTTCTTTGCATGTGACAGCAGCCTGTTTGAAACCCTTTGCAATTTCTGCAGCAAGAGAAGAGATGTCAGATTGTGGAAGGAGCAATTGCTTTCTTAGAAATCCTACAGAAAAGGCAACAGGGCTACTTCTCCTCCCTTCAGAAGTGGCTCTGGAATTCCCAAAGTGAAAGAATCAGGAGCAAGGCAAAAACACTGATAGCTTGTGTTGCACAAAGCAACATGCTGGCGTCCAACCAGCACTGCTGCAAATTCTTTCTTCCTTTTGGCACCAAACTATTCCACTTACGAAGGACAGATTAAAATTGTTTGAGATTTATGTTGGCTCTTGTCTGATTGTGGTTGTGCTTTTCTGATAAAGCCTTCTCTCTAATGCCAGCAAAGCTTTGGAGGACATGTAAACACATCATCATCCTATCATTCCGTGATCAAGAAGGGACTCATTTCAAGAGGCCCCCAAATAAATGTAATATTTCTTCTGGATGTGTAGATCCTTTCCATAGGGTCAGTGAAGAGCCCAGGCTGAATCCCAGGAATTGGTTCCCATTTCAGTATATAGGTTACTTCATCTCAACTATGGGAGATCAATCTTTCACCCTTAAATTGATCCAGATTCTCTTGTAACTTTGGCAGCGTGCGCAGCTCCAGAATAAATATTGTCAGATATTTTGGGCTCTGACCAGCTGAAATAAATCCCTCCTCACCACAGCCCTGCCTTGCACCACGGTACCAACACAGGCACAGCTTCTGGTTTGGGTCAGTGGTGGGGAAGGGGAGGAAGGCACAAACTGCACCCTGTTGTGTCCTGGTCTGTGGGCAAAGGTTTCTCAGAGAGAGAAAACCAGGGCTGGTGGGAAGAACAGGGGAAGGAGGAGGCAGCCTTGTAACTGGTGAACAGTAACAAGAAAACTACGGAGACCATACAACTATTTAAAACCCTGAGGTGGGCACTGGGCTGCCATGGGGCACAACTGCCTGTCTGGGAGATGCCAGGCACCCTCGGGCTTGGGGCTGAGGATCCCTGCTGGGCTGTGGCAGAGCACTGTGTGCAGTGCCCGAGCTGCCAGCATCCCTAGGAGCTAAAAGCTGCTGCCGCCGTCTTGTCTGCCACAGCTGGGCTCCCGTGTGCTCTATTCCCTTCCCAGGGGAAAGGAGACATGGAGCTCACTGCAGGCAAATGCCAGGAAAATGAGGAGAGGATATTTGACTCTTGGAGGCAAAAGTCTCACGCTGAAACGTCTGCCAAAGCCCCTCTTTTGCCTGTGTCACAGAGCAGGGCAAGCCCTACGTATCAGCAGTGGCAAAGCTGCTCCTGTCCACCTGCAGGAAAGCTGAGAGGGTCTCAAAACCCCAGGATAAGCAAAATGTTTTGGAGCACAACGTTTTGGGAGTAAAGGTACACACTGGTGAAGGCTTCAGAATGGAAATAAATGAGCCAGTGGGAGGAGACAGTAATGGGGCTGGATATGTCCAACTGGAGGAAGGCAAAGGGTGGTCCTTTTGGTGGTCAGGAAAGCTGATGCCACTTGCTTCCCCTCAGCCCTGTTTTTGGGGCTGCCCAGCTATCATCATGTCTCCCACAGCCTTGGCCCTGCTCTTCTTTGCCATCTAAGATGCACTGACCAGGCACCTCTCTGTCTCCAGCTCCACAGTGCCAGCCAGATGATACGCCTGATCAAATTGGGGACTTGCAGGGAAACAGGTCATCAGGCAGCTTCTCAGCTAGTACAGAAGCAAAGCCAAGAGAGCCATAGCCACTCACATCAGGCTGAAGCCAAACGAAGGGACCTTGAGCTTTTCCATGAAACACAGCTGCAGCTTTCTCTTTCCTCTCACCAGCTGCCCGGGTCGTGCTGAAACTACAGACCCCTGTAGACTCATGAAAATCTAACATGCTCAAGAAATGCAGACAGGTTCTGGACCATCTTGCCTAAGAGTGTTGTACCAGCCACCAGGCAGGGGGCCCCGAGTTGGCCACAGCTTTAGGATTGAGCTCCCACCTCCCCAGAGCTGCATGGGTGCCAGCGAGGCAGTGTCCCCAGCTGCTCCTCCATCCCCTCCCCAACTTGCTCCTGTGCAGGTGATTTCCATCCAATTTCCATCAGAAGGAGCCAGGTGCATCTAAGCTACAGGGCTGGCAGTCACAGAGGGGAGGGAGAAGTGGTCTTGGGGGAAGCTCTGATGGCTCTTTCCTCTTTCTGTCTTGGTACTTTCATTCTCTGGGAGGCAAAGGAGTAGGTCTTGTTTAGCTCAGGCTTCCTGAAGTATTTTTCTTTTGGTGCTTAGGGGTGAGAGTGGGTTAGGGGATGGGATCTTTCTGTCCTGATGCAGCTGTGGGGTGTGCACTAAGCCTGTGTGATATTTGGATTGCAGGTGGCAAAGATGTGGACTCTTTTTTGGACTATACATGTGAGATACCTGCTGGCCCATCTTGCACTGTTGAAGCTTGCTAGGCAGGAATGTGTTTTCTCTGTTAAACATTTTCCCTTTGTTTCTATTTCCTTTTGAGAAGGCTCTTCTTTTTTTTTCCTGGCTGCCATAAAATCAGTGTTGTCTGAGGTACTGCAGTAATCTGTTATCTCTAGCTACCTTCAACAGAGACCAAATCA
The DNA here is from genome assembly GCA_038090715.1 of Florisuga fusca. Classification (NCBI taxonomy): domain Eukaryota; kingdom Metazoa; phylum Chordata; class Aves; order Apodiformes; family Trochilidae; genus Florisuga; species Florisuga fusca. Next base: position 17,122,803 of record JAAWXA010000017.1, read on the forward strand.
CTTTCAAACCTCCACAGGTCACAGGGGCAAGACTTAATTTACTTTGTGCTGTGCACTTTCTAAGTCACCTTTGCTTCCTGTTTATTCTTGAGGTGACCCCCTCTCTGCAAACCCCTCCCTTCCACAGGCTGAGAGGTGCTTGCTCAGCCTGGCAAGAGCTCCCTCTAAAATATTTCATTTTCTTGTCCCTGTATATTGGTTTTGAAGGATTTTCTTGCATTCAAAATAGATTAAGGTACTGACAGGCTGAACAGATTTACTTCTAGATAATTTTTTGGATGAATATTGATAGAGTGTGAAAGCCTTGCTGTATTGCAAGGAAGTCTCTTTTAAGTAGAAAAACATGTTTTTTCTTGACAAATGATTGCTGCTATTTTATGTTGATCGTTTTAACTATCACTGTGCCTGTGGGAAAGCACTGTCAGCAAAATCTGTAACGTCTGTATTGATCCTAAACTGTGCCAGTAAGAACTCTTACATCTTAGTAAAAACATCCTGAATGGTTATTTTGCCTTAAAGCTGAATGGATGGCTGTATTTAAACTGACAGACAGGTCCACTCCTTGAAAAATGAACGTGATTTTTGACTCAAACACAAGTTACTGCCTGGGTTTATGTTGTTGTTACAAATAATTTTGCAAATAGACCTTGAATAATAGTCAGGTAGGGAACTTGGGATCACTGTTCAGGTATTTCTTTAATGAACATTTTAGTCTCATAAAAGCAATTAAACCAGCCAGTGACTGTGCAGCTATTGCAAGTACAGGGCAGTGTGTGAGTCCCTGCAACTTTCTGGTGAGGGGGAGACTCCTAATGTTTTATTCCAGCTTTTCTCTTTGGAAAAGAGTTCAGGGTGGGTTTCTTTTGGCTCTCAGATGAAGTGTGTTGGTGACAGCTGTAATCAACACGGAGCTGCTTGTGCTGTTGATGAACAAAAACAGCTGCTGGGAAAAAAAAGGAAAATATGTTATTTTGTTCCTAGAAATTTGGATATGGCTTCATAAAGTGCTGCTGCATCTTAGTCCTGCCTGGAACTCATTAAAGTCTGTATGGAACCCATACCTTCAGTCACAAGGTTCTACAAGACACCAGTGCTTACCAATTTGATTTGGATTGACAGTCACTGGAAGCAGTGTCTGTGTAAACAGACATCCTTCTCTAAGGTTTGGAAGCTTCCTGTTTAACTTTGTAGCACTACAACTCACTTAAGGTTGGTTCTGGGCTTTCAGAAGTAACTGGCAGCTTTTTAACAGTTCATTAACAGCTTTTTACTAGCAATGGAAGCCATGGGAGGGAAGCTGAGGGAAGCTGGTGACACAGAGCCCTTGGCGTTGCTGGGTAAAAGTTTTTTTGTTCAGGTACTGAAGCACAAGGTAGAATCATATTCATTTCACACATAAAAATGGGGTATAATCCCCTCTATAGATGAGACAGTGAAGTATCAGGTCATTTTGATTAAACTATGCTGACAGGGTGAGAGGAGAAGTCTTGCTCCCCTTTGACTCCCAAAGGCACAACCCTCTGCTGGTTTTTTTTTCCAATCACAAATGCAAGCTGATAGCAAGCCCTTCCAGTCAAAGCCCTGATTTGGCTAGCTGAGCAAAACACCTGTAAAACCTCAAGGAAGCCCTGGTCCTGTGGGCTGGTTGCTGGGTGATGTGGCTGGCTCTCACAGGTCCCTCCCTGTGGCATTTTTGCAGGCATGGCGGAAGCGCTGGTTCGTGCTGCGCAGAGGCCGCATGAGTGGGAACCCCGATGTCTTGGAATACTACAGGAACAACCACTCCAAAAAGCCCATCCGGATCATCGACCTCAACGAGTGTGAAGTGCTGAAGCACTCAGGACCCAACTTCATCAAGAAGGAATTTCAGAACAACTTCGTCTTCATCGTGAGGACCACCTACCGCACCTTCTACCTGGTAGCCAAAACGGAGGAGGAGATGCAGATCTGGGTGCACAACATCAGCCAGATCTGTAACTTTGGACATCTAGAAGATGGCACAGGTAGAATCATGCTAAGGGGAACTTGGGGGTTGGGAGGATGATCTGTCTGGGCTCCTCTGTGGTGGTGTAGACCTTGCTGGCTGGTTGGGTTGGGACCGTTTCCTATAGCTCCACACAACACTCAGGTGCTGCTCAACTCTGATCTGAAAGTTATCAGTGATCTCCCTTCTGCTGGGTAGAAATGAGAGCTGGCTGGTTGGTCTCACTTCAATGAATTCCTGCTAGAATAAACAGCAAATCCTTAATAAGAAAAGGTACTGTTTATGTGAAAAGCTGACTGACTGTTATCTTCTGGGGCCGTTTATTTCATTACATGTCCCATATTTATTTAGTTTGGCTTAATGTAAGACACCTGTTCCAGGAAAATGTCCTGCAAAAGTTGCCTTTTCTCAGGCTTTGCTGGATGTGGAATGTGCACAGACATAAATCAATGACAAAAATACTGAGCTGTCTTAGTCTGTTAATGAGAAGAATAATAAAGAAAAGGCAGAGGAAGGGAGAATGTTAGAAGTGTGTGTCAAGACTTAAGAGATGGTCTTGCTAGTGAAGCATAAAGTCAGCTTGTTTTGCCAGGACCTACACTTGTATATATTCAGTAGGGTTAATTTCTTAGAAAGCTTCCAATAATTAACCACTCCAAGATGGATGTAGCCAGTAATTAAAGTTGGGACCTGTATCATCATTAACTTACCTTTCAAATGAGACAGTCGGGCTCAGATAACAGCAATCTGTCTTTCCCTTGACATTTCCAAGGGGCAGATACAGCAGCAATTTGAGATCTTCATAGGAAGTGAGTCAGAACAAAGTCCTTCAGGGTGATAAAAGGCAGTGCAGAAAAGGGTAGTGATGGAGGGACTCGATCCCAAGGGCAGTAACATGTTGGGGAGGGGGGGGTGGGGAAAGGTGGCTGAACAGATTATCCTGCCATGGGCCACTGGTGTCTGCAGCCATCCCATTACCTTGTAACTTGGAAGAAAAAAAAAAATAATGGCCACGATGGGATGTTTTATTTGAATCTGTCTTGGCTCCTGGCTTTCTTTAATCTTCTCTTCAGTAGTTTATTCTGAGGGGGAAAATGAATGGGAAAAACACTGCTGTGGTCCTGTTAAAATGTGATGCCTGCTCTTTCCCCATTTGCTTTAGACACCACCTGGAAAATGTGCCAATATTTTTATGTGCCAGTACAAACTGCCTGGGAATGCAACTTGCAAACTATAGCTGGTAGCTTTGAGGGGCTGGAGACAGTAGCCCTTTGGATGTAATTAGGAAAAATTCAGTGATCCCTTTCCTGCTGATCTGTCCTTGGTGACAGTGAGACGTGGCAGTTGCATTGCTGCTTCTTGTGCAGTATTGCTTTAGATAACATTTTACTGATTACTCTGAAATCAAGGTGACTCTTCCCATGCAAAACAGAAAGGAGGAGAATAATTTGTGTTTTAAATGTGTATGCAGGCTTCTTCTGGCACTTTGCTGAGGATGTGCATGGGAAGAAGTGATCTGTGTGGCAAAGGAGATACATTTATTCTGTTAAAGGCCTGCTCTGTTACACTGGCAGAGTGCAGCATTGCTCCTAAGACTTACACGTGGGCAGCACTTGGAGTATTACACAGAGCTATTTCTCTCCCTGTGGAGCCTGCCAGCAGAGACTCTGATGGACAAGAAGTGACAGCTCTTGCTGGGGCAGTTGGGAAAGCTGACAGCCCAGCTTTCTGCCTCATGCCAGGCAGATATTATCCCTCCAGGATGTTCAGCAGTGCAGAGCATTTGCCTTGGTTCAGTATGCACCTGAACTTGCAGCCCTCATCCCAGACCACGTAAGCTAAGACTCCAGACATGCACTTATCACGTGTCTATAGGCAAATTGCTCATCAGACCTTTTCTTATTTATCCTCCAGCTCTTGCTGATGAGGTCAGGGCTGGGGTGTGTTCAGGTTAGGCTGCCAGGCACATTCAGATCCTCTGATTTAAACCTGCCCAGTTCCACAGGTTGCACATCACATTTCAAACAGTTGCTAATTGCTTCAGCTTTCTGGAAGCACCTAAAGCCCCCAAGAACCTGTAGGTTTAAACAAATTATCTTTACAAATTAACATAAGAAGAGAAAAGCTCTCCTAAATGCCATATGCTTTTTTAGCTTGAATGCTACCATGTTAAAAAATAATAGTCCCTGAAATGAGTCATCAGGAGAAAGACACATCAATTGCAAGAAATTTTAATAAGCTGTTCAGTGTCTTAAAATGAATCTCAAAGCCAATATTATGTTGTGAAATCCATCTCTTTTCATCTGTCCCTCTCTGAAAATTTGCAGTGACTTTAAAGCCAAAACCAAATCTGCTGCTTTCTCCCCTTGGTGCACGGAAAGTGCAGCCCCAGGTTTAGGCAGGGACTGAGCTGTAACCACCACCCTGTTGTCTAATCCTTTCCAGTAGCAAAGAAGCTGGATGAGCAGCCAGGTCCTAGGCAGCAGTGGACTGGGGTCTGGCTGGTAAGCAGCCAGGCACAGCCCAAAGTTAGCAAAGTGGTGCTGGCCCTGTGGGGATGGCTGAGAGCAGTTGTTCCCCAGCCCCATGGGACCCATGGCCACGCAGGGAACTGAGAGGATGTTTGGGCCAAGTGGCTGGTCAGGAGAGGGAAGGGAATGAGGTGGATATGGAATATCATGGGCATGCTTTGTCCCATAGGGAAGCTGAGATCATGATTGACACAAGCTCTGGGACTGCTCCCTCCACACTCTCCTGTCAGCAGGAGGAAATCTTTTCTTTCTTCTCCCTAATACCAGGCTCTGGCCCCTGGCCAGGAGGGGTGGGGGGCATGACTACCTTCTTGGTACAGCCATGCAGCCTGGTGGGGGGTCAGTGTGAGCAGGACTCCCCTGTTTCACTGTGTTCCTACACTGCTGTTGCACTGTAGGAATTTTTCGGGGGTGGGCTGGGGTCCACCTGGAGAAGGAAGGAAGGAGAAGCCCTCTGTTTCTCCAAGCAATGGCCCTGTATTGTAGAGCATCCTCTCTCCAAGAGACTTTCCCCATCAATGCAGGGCTGAGATTCTTTTTCTGTTAGCACCTACCAAAGCCAAAGCTTCCCACCATCTTGCTGGCAAAGGGGAGGGTGGGCACCAAACCTGTTCTCTGCCTTCTTGCTGTCCAAAATGGCCATGCATGATTTATTCTACCCAGCTGCTGCCATGGTACAACTTGAATGCATGCTGATTTGGTTACCAGCAGAGCTGCCAACAGGTCCCAGAGCCCCTGAAGGTTAGAAAAGGGCAGGTCTGCACTGTCCCCATCCCTCCCTCCTGCTCTCCATGGTTGCCATGTGGCCTGCAGCTCTCAGCCTTTCCTGATGGGATAATCTGTGGCTAAACCCTGCGAGTACCAGATGGAGTTCAGGCCTGTTTGTTCTCTGTGTTAATAATCCAGAATGTCATTAGTTGCTTTCTTATGCACTGTGGCAGGTTTTAGGTGTGGGGTTTTTTGTTGTGTTGTTTTGCTTTCAAATGTGGTCAGATGGTGATGTGAGCATGCTTTTCTGTGCTCCCTCTGGGGTTAGCCTGGTGCATATTTGATCATCCTCAGCGTGCAAGATGGCTCTCCAAGTCCAAGATTTGAAAGCAGAGTTACCATCTGAGCCAGCACAATCAACAGGAAAAAAGTTATTTCTCAGATGGGCAGGCTGCAACCCTCAGCTCTGCTTTGCAAACATGAAGCCCCACAAAAGCCATTCCTTCCAGATGCTTGCTGCTGAAATCCTGCTGCTATAAGCACCTGCTCAAAATGAAGCAAATGCTTTGCTTAAGCTCCAATTTAAGCACGTATGTGCTTTGCTGACCTGGTATCCATCAGACTTCCAAACAGGAGGAAGCAGCAGCGAGTCAATACTGGTAGATGGGAAAGAAAGAGGCAGGATTGAGGTCTGAGGTAGTGCAGGGAGAAAAGATCTGCTGGTTTACTCTTCTTCTGCCTCAGATCAGAAAAATGATAGGGTAAAGCTCACTACAGCTGGTGTGGAAGTCTGGCTTTTGTGTTTAGTGGTGTTGCTGTCTAAATGCCCAAGCCTTGGCAGCCCACTCCTCCATCCCTCCTGACCTGCTTGCACATCTACCTAGCACCTCCCAGGGTTGAGAAGTGGCTACAACAACTCAGTACAGCACCAAGGCTCGTTGCTGGGTTGAGCTGGGGTCTAGGTAGGACCTGCTGGAGGCTCTCAGGACCTCTCTGCCCAGAGCATGCACACAGATGGTCAGGGGCTGGTTCCCAGCATTCCTGGAAAATTCTGGATTTCAGCATTAAAGAAATCTGCCTTCTTGCTATGTTTCAAAGGCATGTTTATGCTTGGTTTGGTTTGAGCAGCAGTAGCTGGTTTCTTATGTGTGGTTTTGCTGTGAGGTTTTTCATTTTGAAGGGTTTTGCAGCTTTGACTCAGGCTGTGGTTGTGCTTCAGCCAGAGAGTTGGGTACCCACTGCTCACAGCCAGGGCACCCAGTGAGCACTGCCTGGTCTCTGGTCTCCTCCTCTGCCCTGGAAACATCTATGCAGCAACCTGAAACCTGCATTTTTGTCTTTTGAAAAAAATCATATTCTCTTAAGTGAGGCCTTGTGCTGGCTGAGCTTGCTGCCAGGAGCAGATGCCTTTGGGAACCTGCTCTGCAAATCCACCCCAAGCCTCACCCACTCCTCAGCTGCCCATTGTGGGAGGTCTGACTTGCACTGGGAACTCCTGCCCAGCATCCCCAGGTCCCTAGCAGGAGTGGAGATTGGGGGAGCAGGCTGGAGGACCAGGCTTGGGCCAGATGGTTGGATGGCTTTGGTGGCCCTACAGCCCAAACCTGCTGCTCTCCCCTCTGCCACCCCTTCTTGTGCCAGAGGGGGACTGGAGTGTTGTGCCCAGGGAAGGGGTCACTGAGCACAGGCTCCCCTGTGCCTTATGGCCTCCCAAAAACTGGAGTCCCTTTTCTCAGCAGAGCCAACAAGCCTCCAGCTGGGCAATAGCAGCTGCACCAGGGCTTTTGTGGCTTTGATGTCCATCCTGGAGTGGCAGGAGTTTGCAGACGAGTTCAGAGGCACAACAAACCCAGCTACTCCGTGAGTAGCAAAGCTCAGTTTTGTTCACCAAGATCTAGAAAGTGGGAAGAAATCAGTCCCATTCCTTGTAACCATTAATTTGAAGTGCTGGAGATCAAAAATTAATTATTTGTGTTAGAGAGGTTCTAAAGAATACTTGATAAACCAGATTGCTCTACCTCAGCCCCTTCCTCAGCAGAGGCTGCCTACATTACTGTCTGCAGGAATGGGGCACCCCAGAGCAGGGGGGGATCTGCCCCTTCCATTTGCTCACTGGGGGAGCAGCTGCAACATTAGACCCCCCTCTCCCCACAGTCACTTTTTGCCTCCCCCCCACTGCCACTAAAACACCCTTGGTGCCAAAGCAATGGCCAGGAGAAGGCAGTGGGCTGGTCGGAAGCATCCCTCAGCCAGGGCCAATCCTTTCTCCTTGCAGGTTCAGTGGAGAGCCTTTCTCACACCACCTCATCCCCACAGCCATCTCCAGCTGCTTCCACCCACACCTCCCGCATCGCTGATCCCTCCTTCTCCGTCGACCCCGCTGCTGCTGACACCTCTGCTGCAGAGGAGACCCCCAGTGAGTCGGGGTCTGTCTTCCTCCCCGACTACCTCTTCCTCTCCAACTGTGAGTCAGGCAAACTCAGCCACAACAGGTAGGTCTGGGGTCTGCCAGATGTGTCACTGCCTGCCCAGCCCTGGCAAACTGGGGCAAACTGGTTGTCACGGCTTTGTGTAGCACAGATGAGTGGTCAAATGTTGTATGTTAGCTAGATTTAGGTTAGATATTAGGAGGAAGCTCTTCACCATGAGGGTGGTGGTTGCCCAGAGAGGTGGTGGAAGCTCCATCCCTGGAAGTCTTTTAAGGCCAGGCTGGACAGGGCTCTGAGCAACCTGATCTGGTGGGAGGTGTCCTTGCCCATGGGGGGGATTGGAACTGGATGATCTTAAAGGTCCCTTCCAACCCTGAAAATTCTGATTCTATGTTGGTCCTGGCCTTTTCCAGGGTGAGTGGGTGGGACCCTAACGTGTGGCCTCCCTCCAGATGCCTATTCTGCCAGCTGTTGTCCAAGATGCTCCACAAAGTGTCCTGTTCCCCAGCCCAGCTGAGAGGGGACATTTCAAAGCCATAGCAAGGGCACAGATTCAGACGGTGGTGTTGTTTGGGTTTGGTGGGGTTTTTTTTGGTTTGTGTTTTTGTGGGGGTTTTTTTTCTGTGTGCTTGTTCATTCAGTTGCAACCAGGAGAAATGGAAAGGTTTTGACCCCTCTCTCTGTGCAGGTGTGACAGCTGGTCCAATTCAGACAGATCTCTGGAGCAGACTTCTTCGGACGATGTTTTTGTCGACTCCTTGCAGTCCCAGCCCTCCTTGTTCCTTGTACAACCATCCAGCACTGGCACTGTGCACCAGGATGGGGCCCCATTGGCAAACCCTGGCACTGTGTCCAGGAGCACAGACGTTAGTGGGCCACCCAGTGACTTTTCCTCCTCTTCCCCACTGCTGGGGACGCCGCTGACACCGACCTTTCAGATTGACAAGAGCCAAAACGCGCTGCCCTACGGTGTGTCCCAGATGGATGTCCTGTCCAACACACCCCCTCCACGGCCACCCAAGCCAACCCACTTCTCAGACAGGAGAGGGGATGAGATGGGCAGTGGGGCCCTCCAGAATGGGCATGCAGGGATCTGCCGGGCTCAGGTCGCTCTGGTGCCCAGAAGAATCTCCTTGTCCAGCTTGGACAATGTGAGGAACTGGAAAGGTGAGTTCAGTTCAGTTCAGTTCTGAGAGCTCACTGTGCAGGAGCAGTGAGCAACAGAGCTGCCCATGAGCACAGAGCTGGTGCCTCTGGGGTGCCTCCCTGTTCTCACCCCTGTGAAACCACTTCAGCCCAAAAAGCAATCTGAAATTCTTCTTTCAAATTAAGTAACGAGCAGAATTCAAACCTGTCCCTTGCATTCAGCTCTGGCTCTCTTAAAAGCCCTTCAGTGTGTGTGCAGGGGCAGCCATTTGGTTGTTATCTCCTCAGGGTGTCTCATGACTTGTTAGTTTTCTATGCCCCCTCTCCAGAAAAGAAAGCAGTAGAAAAACAAACCCAAAAAACCAGCCACTGCATCAGGCAATGCCAAACTCTCTACGCAGGTCAAAATGTGGGCTTGCATATGGGAAATGCCTTTGTAGCTCTGCTGCTTTGCTACATCCACTCTTTGCCATAACAGCAGTGTGTCTTTTTGCAGCTTAGAGTAAAGAACAGGAAGCCAGGGAGACACTGGGGACAGGATGTAATCCTGGTTGAACCAGGGACTCTGTCCTTGAGCAAATCCCACTCTGTCCTTGCACTTCAGAGTAGCCTGAAAACACTGCTGAGTGAGGTGAGGCTGCAAAGCAAGTTGTGCTCTGAGCTGAGGTGACTTTTCCACTTGTACTCGAAACACCATCACTGCCAACAAAAATAAGCTAAAACCCCAGAACATCAAGGTGTCAAAAAACAGCATAGACAGTATGAGAGGGTGTTATTTTGTGGAGCCACAGAACAGGAGGAGTCAGCTGGAATACTTGGCTGGAAATCACCACATATTTTGCAGTGATGTGTCATTTTTGATGAGGAAGAAAATGTAGTTTTTTTTAAAGAATGAGTGTCCTGTAGAATCCTATAGTTGGAGTGATAAACTGGGGTTCGGGTCTGTTCGATCTTGCTCTTAAAGCTCAAAGCTAAAGCAAGCAGACTTCTGCCCAGCCTGTTTATCAGTGTACAAACAATTCTTAGAAGGTTTCTGGAGAAACACCCATCAGTGGAATTGGTATTCTGAATTATCAGTTATGTTTGGTTGCTCCCTGAAAGGTGCTGCTCTTGCTCCTGCACATGCTCAGGCACTGCTCTAAGCGTGCCTGAGACAGTTAATGTTCCTCCATCCCAATTTATGCCAAAATGTTTTTAAGAGGATTAAGTGGCCTAATGTCATGTTCTGCTACCGTGCTGCAAGGTTATCTCTGCCTGACAGGGGGCAGCAATGAATTAATAAGTGCTGCTATTTTTTTTCTTACCCTGAGTGCGGCTGAAACTCTTTGAAAGGTTAAACTCTGAATTAAAATGTGTTTAACGAGAAAGAGTGGAAAACGAAACCGTGGAAAAAGCAGCTGTTCCTTACCATCTCCCAGAGTGAGCCCTCTTGAGTTATCTACTTCATTTTTTGCCCGTGGTAACCAGTAAAAGCTGAGCAGATGTAATTAACCCAGTGCAAAGGCAGGGTGTGCTGGTTGCAGTGCCACAGAGGGGAGTGAGCTGTACACAGGTAAGGCACCTGTGTCCTGGCATCTGCTGGAATCTTGTGGCTGAATGTCTTTTTTGCCAAATAATAAATAAATGTATCTTTCCCAGGGCAGTGACTGTGCCTAGGAGAATGTCTTTCCCCAGTAACAATATTGCTTTGTTCTTGTTTAGCACTTTTGCCTTTTAAGCTGATAGCACCACAAAGCCCCCAAGTTCCAGTGCAGCATCTGGGTTACTGGCATCTCCACTGGAAGAGCAGAGGCTGCATTAACACTGTTGCAAGGTTTTAAGGCATTCCTGCAGCAAAGCCATTTCCTGCACCAAAAATCAGTTTCCAGAAAAGAATGGTAGCTGTAAGCATCTCCTGCTGGTGATACACGCACTGAATGCTTCAGGGTTTTTTCCCTTTTTCTTGAAAAATAAAATTGACCTACACCAACACAAAGGCCACCCTGCACAAGGGGACACTGACTGGGGACCTTTTCTCTGTCTGTTTTTTTCCCCATCAGCTTGCAGCACATCAGCATTTCTGGGTGACAAGGAGAAGAATTACTTCCCTACCATTAAGTTTCCCCAAGCATGCTCTGTACTGTAACATGTGCTTTCCTGGCACCTTAGTTATGAGACTAGCAAATAACTTTCAAACAATAATAAATTAATATTCCCTACAGTCCCTTTTGATATAGCTTCCCCAATTTGACAGATGGGAAAACAGAGTCAGACTAGAGCAGGAGCTGGGTTTAAATTTTTGCTTGTTTGCTTGTTCTCCACACCACACCAATCACTCTTCCCAACTGCTTGTGTTACAGCTGGACATGTTCCTTGGTTTCATCATACTTAAAATAGATGTAATTGCTCTTGAAATTCTACTGAGTCAGTTCTGGTCTTACGTGTCATTGGATTTACTCATTTAGGATAAGTACTAGGAATTATGGAATCTTTATAAAGCTCTAATTATTTTAGAGCCATGTGCTTTACTCCAGAATTAGTTCTGTGAGGTTACAATGCCTTATCACATTTTAATCACTTTTTTTTCCCTTTGCAGCAGACATGGAAGGCAGTTCCTTAAGAAGTCGGGATAAGAGGCTTAGCTTGAATTTGGTAAGTAGTCAGCTTGCATAAATTTAAAACACTGGCACATGACAAACTTCCAAAAGTGAATCACTTTGTATCCTGACATTCCACCGTCCCTCTCCTCTGATCAGAAGAATGAAAAAAAAATGGGACAAGCACTGGCTTTGGCCAACTTCTGTGCTGCTGCTTGATGGCTGCAGAAAGTCTTTGAGAGAGGAGGGGGAGGGGTGTCCCAACACTGAGCAACCTGTTTTTAAAGCAGGTGAAGCCAGATCTGATGTGATGATGTATACCAGCAGCCTTGAGAATTACATTGTTGACCAAGAACACCTTAAAAACTGCTCCTGTCTTGAAAAAAGGGTCTAAAGAAGCTTATCACTTCATGATCCTGAGGGCTATCTCTTCTTTAGGACATAGTAAAGTCTCTGCTCTCAAGTCCTCTGTGATTCAGGGCTCTGTCCAAAGCTTCCTGACTCAACCTGCAACAGACATGGTTGTATGTGTCACCATTACACGTCACATAGTCTTCTCTCTGGTGTTGGACACTGTCTTCTGTGTAGGAGATCCTTTGCTGCTTGTACAGAAGTTCTGGTGGTGGGCAACTTGTATTTGTCTCCCCTTTAAAAGCTTGTGAGATCTGTAATCATTCCCTTTCACTATTATTTTATGCACTAACCTGCATAAATGAATTTGTACTGTTTATTCTCAGCTATATGAGAAGTAATTTGTATTTCTGTGTCTCCTTCCTCAGCTCCACATTTGCAAAAATCTAGTTCATAAGATGGTCTCCTTTCAGCTGTTTTTTGGTTTTTTGGGTTTTTTTTATATGAAGGTCCTTCATTTTATAGGTCCCAACTACTGCTGGAAGAGCCAAGTACACCCTTGGTAAAGTTGGAGGATTTAACCTTAAGTCACCAATAAGTTTTGTCCTCATTTCCAGCAGAAGCTCAGAACTGAACTTCTCCATAGCTAGAACTCACACATTTGTCTCGTGTCTTTTCCAGCTTGTGCCTCTCAGAAAAGTCACATCAGGACCCTCCTGGCCTGGAGCAGAGAAAGAGACCCTCTTGCCTCCTCCAAGCACCCCCTGGTTTGCAACTATTCATTTATCTACCCATTTCTTTTTCTTTTCCTCCTTTGCTCCTCAAGCCCTGCCGGTTCTCCCCGCTCTACTCGACCGCTTCGGACAGCGTGGAGGACAGCTACGTGCCCATGCACCCCAGCACCTCTCCCTCTGTGCCTGCTTCTGACTGTTCACCTGATGGCTACATCCCCATGAGCCCGGGCTCAGCCACCTTTACTTTCCCTGTTGTCAGCACTGAAAAACTCACCAGCCCCTTACTGGAGCTTCCCTCGGACCTGGAGCCCCCACCAGTGAACCGAGACCTCAAGCCTCGAAGGAAATGTAAGCCCAGACCTCCAGTTGGCTGACAGGGGGTCCTGAGAGCAGGGGCAGTGTCCCTGGTGCATTTTCAAGTGCTTCCCACTCCAGAAGAGGGGTTGAGTTGCTGTATGTGTTCCTTATGGTCCCGTAACATGGGATGCCTCTGCAAAGGTTGCTTGTGAGCAGAGGAAGAGTGTCCATGCTGAATTTTGCAGTTAGAGGCTGCACTAGCATGGTGCAGGGCTTCAGAGCCACTCTGACTGCAAATGACCAAATGGACATAGCCTTGGAGAGACAGCAGACCAGATCCTGCTGCTCTGAAGTACCTGTACTGCTTCCTGACCTTCCAGGAACAGGACATCTGTACACTCAAATCCTCAAACTTTATGTGTGGGCTGTTGGTTAAACCTCTTTGTGTAGGTGCAGCTGTCTTGGTCTGATTAGTAGTTTCCTGCAGATGCAGGAAATGATGGTGATTTTCCACTCCTGTTTTTCATGGCATCTCCAAAGTCTGGGTTGCACTTCCAGAGGATATACTGGGGACATAAATCAGCTTTGCAGTGGATGAATTGCCTAAGCCTAGCCTACATTAAAGCTCTTTGGGCTGCAGAGCCACAGGGCTACTCAGAAATTAGTTCAGGAAATGCTACAGCAAAGTGGGAACAGAAATTCAGACCATTGTCAGGAGGAAGCAAAAGAAGATCAGGTCCTTCCTTAGAGGGTTTTCAGAACGAGGTGGAAAATGTACACTGACTGGTGAGAGGAATGATCTTGACCTCCATCTGTAGGACCTTTGATTTTAGAAAAGAGCCCAAAACTTGTTTTGACCTGTAGGCTAAACTGGCCTCTCCTCTTGAAGGCAACATATGCTGAGCAGATTTGAGGCAAGGCCACAAATCTTGTGGGGCATTTGGTCTCTGTTATGTTTATTCTGTTATTTTGGGGTAAATGAAGGACTTTGCTTTCCAGCACTGAGTGAAGTGGTCATTTGTTACTTATTTCTGTCTAGGATATATCAGCTACGTTCTGTAAAATACCCTTCTAATATAAAGCTGCACTTTTCTAAACAGTCTGTACTTTTCATTAGCTTTCATTCATCCTGTTTGCATCTCCTTGCAGCTCGGCCACCTCCTCTGGACTTGAGGAACCTCTCCACAATCCGGGAGCATGCTGCTGTGACCAGGATGTGGACTGTGCCTTAGTAAGTCATCAACAAACCTGCCATTCCAATCTTCTAAGCATTAACATTGTGGAATGGAGTTAAAAATAACCACATCCCACATGAAACAGTTTCTTGGCAAAGTCCACAAACAAAAATTCCCCAGGGCTCCTTCCAGCATCCCCTAGGCTGCTGCTGTCCCTACAAAGCAAGGCTGCCTTTCATGATGGCAGCTCCAGTGCCTTCAGCACCACACTGTGATGCTCAGTCTGTTTTGAAGGTTCCTTTTGAAAAGGCTGGAGCTGGTCTGCACTCTAGTGTGGCTGCTGCAGTGGCTAAAAGCTTTACATATAATTACTTTTTCTTTTTTTTCCAAAGTGATAGAGACGTTTTGTTTCTGCAAATTAATACAGCAAAGGAGAACAAAGTAATATAAAGATCTTCCTGACTTGCAGCCTGGGTGTAGATTTCTGCACCACTATGCAGCCACTCAGACTTGATCTGTTGGTGTGACCCTTTGTCTCTGCAAATGGGTGGAGGGGTAAAACAAATACTGGTGGTCCCAGAGCCCAGCCAGTATGAACAGAAGATTCCAACAACAGGGAAAAGCTTATCTTCAGGGAACTTACAAGCAGGGGAGGACTGCAGCCTGCTGGCTGGGGGGATCTTGGCTCTGCAGGAACATCTGGCAGGAGAGCCAGCTGTGCTAAAGTGTGCATTCACAAGACAGGAATTCCCACCAAGCTCCTCTGCCTACCCTGGGCACTCTGGAAAATTAGTTTTTTTCCCTAGCATGAGTGGTAGATTGGGAATTTTCACTCCCTTGCCTCAGATAGTCATTCAGAGGGCAGAAAGGACATGAGGAGGGAAGTTTCTCAGTTGCAGACCCCTCTCTCAGCCATGCAGTCCCACAGCAGTGAAGTCCTTTGGCAGTGCCTGCTGTGTGCTGGCTGTGAGGGAAGCCCAGCAGCCTGCCTGAGCATCCCTGCCAGAGTGCTGCAGTTAATTAGTGCTGACACAGTGCAGAGTCCTGAAGGATAACAAGCTGAGAGGGGGGTTGCATGTTTTACATCAACAAAACTAAAATAAAAATAAATAATTTTTAAAAAAAGGAACCAAAACAAACCAAAACCAAACACCAAAGTACTACTTCTGGACCTAATAATGCAAAAGGAATTATACTGTTCATGCAGTGGCCATCTAATTTCCTCATCACTAACCCCCCTCTGCTAGTCTGCAATAATTCACTCACAATAAAACCCCCTTTGGCTGTGTTAGTGGAAGATTTCCTTGCACAAGGGCTGAGTGGCAGCCATTTCCCCAGCACAAATAACACAGATGTGTTTACACTGTCTGCAAAGCCAGGCAAGTTCCTCTGCGTGCACCTCCAGTAGCTGATTAATTCAGATTGATCTCCAAAATGGGGATACCTGCAAAAGTAACTGCCCCGTTGGCACATATCCCCTGAATGAATGATATCTGTCTCTTAGTCCTTGCTGCAGGGTTGCTCCAGTGGTTTATGCTTTCTGTCAGACCAGAGATGCCAAACTTTCATAAATCCCAGCAAAAAAGAAAAATCAAGAAAACCACTCACAGCAACATAAGACACTTTTTCTAGAACTAAGGAGGGGTTTTGGACATCCTCTCCATAAAGGCTGCAGCATTAGTGTGAGTTTAGTCACCATATGGACTGTGTCAGGCTTTGGCTTCATTTCAGAGCATCTGTAAGATGCTTCCTTAACCTCTCCTGTGTTTTTCTTCATAGCAATCGAATGAGCTTTATCTCACCAGAAAGAGACGGTATTAATTCAGCAAGAATATTTGCCAATTCAGTTTCCGGAGAAGAGGAAGAAAGTTACATTCATATGGTAATCTTCATTTTCACACAGCCATCCTTTGCTTTATTCTGCTCTGTCACATTGATGGAGAATGCAGAAGTTTGTTTTCTAAGAAAAAATGTTGAGAAGGTTTGTCCTTTGCCTTCTGGTTTTTTGTTTTGTTTTTTTTGTTTTTTTAAAACGATGAAACGGTTTTAAAGCAAAGACACTGGGACCAATTTACAGAGAGATGAGGGAAGCCCTTCTTCTGCTCTGCAGAACTCAGATGTTCGCCCACGAATGTTGCTGAGCAGTTCCAAGAGATCACAGGGATCAGCCATATTTACATGAGAACTCATTAAGGCAAAGGAAAATGAAATCTTTTCACCGTTTAAAAGTGTGCCCTGCAAAATCTCCTAGGAAATGACAGAAAGCTGCTAGTGCACTTCCTAGTGAAACACACCAAATATTGTGCAGAAACAGAACTCCCATTAAAGTCTCTTATTGCTTCTGCTTTGGCTGGTGGCACTAACCCCACTTCCCATCCCATGAAAGAACATCTGGCTTTGTGGCTTCCTTTTCTTCATTCAATCTTTGGCCATATCTTGCAAAAGATCCGAATCTCAGTTTCCTTTGAATTTAAGGTGGAAATGGATCTCCAATCCCTTAATCTCAGCCAATGTCTACAAATTTGGCTTCATAGCCAAAGCCCGATGGCAGTGGCTATAGGATTACATTGCAAAACTGACCACAGTCTCCATGAACCATAGTCTCAGATTTTAACCCACACCTCTACTATATCAACATCTGCTCAGGAGGGCAATTCCAGTTGGAATTATATCCTATTTAATTTTTCTAGTAAAAAAACACCTTCCGTGCATTTGTGATCATCTCTGATTTTCCCAACACTGATTTTCAGCTGCTAGATTTGAACCCAACTATCACTAGTTCTTCAAACTCCCAACATGATGACAGTTAAGAGGGCATCCTCGTAAATCTGAGCCTTCCAAGGGCTTGGGTTGAGAAGCTGGGCACAGGTCCTTCCTGATAGCACTGAAATTCAGCCTGGTTTTCTTGTTTTGCAATGATCACCAGGAGAGAAGGGTTCTCACAGTTCCTTTGTGCCATCCCACAGCCAATTATCCAGTGGTTAGTCACCAAACACAGCCTTGGCACAGAAAATTGCACGGGTGCTGACCCTCCCCATTTGCATTCTGCCAGACAAGTCTCCCACCTCACAGTTGGGGGTAGTCCTGCTTTCTTTTGTCATCATGTTTTAAGAGCATTAAACCCTTTCTCTTATTTCCCAACAGGAACACAGACAGGCAACATCTCCCTACAGTGGTGCTTTTCCATGGACAAGGAAATCTAACCTTGATTACTTAGCATTGGATTTTAATTCTGCTTCCCCATCCCCTGTGCAGAAGGTAGGAGTCATCTGAAAAAAAACCCCACAGCCCCTGATGCTTTTAGTCTGCTGGGAGGAAAACAAGAGCAAGAGTCAGACTCTGCCAAATGCCCCAAGTATCACGATGATGCCAGTGGTGTTTCCAGCTGACTGCATTTATGACAGGCTTAAGATTAATGTAATAAAAGTGCTATTAGAGTGATGACAAGGTGTCCTTAGCATGACTCATAAGGAGACCGTTAACACAAGCTTGGCAAAGGGCACCAAACTGTGCCATGAGGGCTAGTGGCCAAGCTTGTTGGTGCTTGCAGGATCTCTGCATGCTCTTTCATTTTCATCAAGTCTCCACAACCTCTTTCCTGCTAGTTTTTCAAAAAATCTCTTTGCAGGAACAAGTTTACAGCCCTGGATATACTCACAGGGTAAAACGGTACCATCTCGTGTAACATGGCAAAGGGTCCCATCTTTATTCTTGAGTCACCAAAAACATTTCAATTTCCTTAGCAATCCTGAGGAAACATATTCCTTGTTCCAAAGAGCTTGTAGTCTGCCCAGGCAGTGAGTAGGTACCACTGCAAAGCAATGAACTGTTATTGGTTTGTGCCACTTTATGTGCTGTCTATCCTTTTCCCCATCAGCTAATACCCCCAGGTGCAAAAGACTCAAGACTCTTAAGCTTTCTTAATTAAACCCTCCCTGCAGTTAAAATGCAGTTAGGTTGTTGTCCCTGCAGCAGGATCACTTGGATGAGGAAAGAATTATTATCTGCATGGAAATAGCCAGAACAGTATGTTCCCCTCGCTCACTGTGCTGGGCTGAGTGACAGGGTGGCAGATGGATAATTATAACTAAAGCAGACTGTAAAGCAATGCTTTTGTCAGCTGATGTCACTGTGAGCTTCAAGGTGAAGTGAAGCAATCAAGGAATAAGTGAAAGGGAAAATAGAAAATCAAGCCAAGTTCCACTAGCATCTCTTTTCAACCCTAAAACTAATACGTTGGCTTTTTCCTCTGTGTCCCACAGAAACCTTTTCTCTCTGAGGAGCAGAGAGTGGACTATGTCCAGGTAGATGAACAGAAGACTCAAGCTTTACAGAACACTAAGCAGGAATGGACAGATGAGAGGCAATCAAAAGTCTAAAGGAAGAAGACTTGGAATCTGGAGGATTTACTTTTTTTGCACTGGAACCACAATGTTAATGAAGCAGCTATCACAGTAGAGTTCAAAGGCAAGAGAGAGTTGTAAGATGCTTACAGCTTGTAGAGAAGTGGCATTTTAAATGGGAACCTTTGATTTCAGCTGGAAATAGTATGTTGAATGAGTGAGTGGTTCACGGATGATTGAAGTAATGCATTACCCCTTTTAACTCCCCTACCAGTAAGCTACATGGTACCATTTGCTGGCATGATTCTGCAACACTTCATGTTAACAAATCCACTACATGTTGCATTAATCTAGTTAGTCCTGCCTTCTCCCTCTATTGCATAATTCCTAGTTGCTAAAGCTATTTTTTTTTTTTTTTGATACTCCTACCAATACTGCAGGTGCTCAGAGTGCTTCTGTGGCAGCAGGCATCTGACAGGTGTTGGTGACTAATCAACTAAGGGCTAAAATACTGAAACAATAAAAAGAACTTTTAGAATATATAGTGCTGAAGCAAAGAGAATTTTGGAAAATATTTTCCCCTTGGGTTTAAAAGGTCTGACTCTGAGCTGATGCTGTCAGAAACTCAAAACAGGACTGTGTGCACTGGTGGGACTGGAACGTGTGGTCTTTGACCCTCTGGATGACAGTCATATTCAGCTACTTCTCTCCATTGTGGCTCATGCTTACTGCCTTTCTGTCTGCTTCCTACTGATGTTTTCTCCCTTGTCTTGAGGAGCATCTTCAGCACAGCACAGCTGCTCCTCTAGCAGGAGGCTGCAGGCACACAGCTCTTGGATGGCCACAAAATAGAAAGGGAAGCTGTGAGCCTGTTTCTGCAAGTCTTGGGAGAACTGGCAAAGGATCAAGAATGCTTTCATCTGAAGTGCAGAAGAAATGCCATTGGAATTGCTGGTCACAGGCGTCAAACTGATTGTTTCACTAGACCCACCCCCCAAAACAACAACAGCAAAAAAGAGATTTAGGAAGTGCAGTGTGCTCCAAGAGAGGCCAAGGGGCCTGCCAAAAGAAAACAATGCACTTAGACGGCGTGAGGACCTCTGGCTTCAGGAAGCTTATCTACCTTGGGACTTGTTACAGGCACTATCTCAGGATGACATATGTGTATAGTTTATAACCTATTTAACTTTAAAAGCTTGGCTGCAATCTTTATTTTAAGGTGGCACTCAGCCACTCGAATCATGGAAGCAGGCAGGACCGCTGAGGGACCCCCGCTGGATCTGATCTTGCAGCTCAGTCCCGCTGGCCAGAAGAGGTCTGGTCCTGCCAGCCAGGACCCTTACAAAAAGTTTCCTCTTTGACACTGCCACGTAACTGGCCTCCCTTCACGTGCCTGTTGCTAACACGTTGTATTACTGTAATCTGACAGCCCAAAAAATGCTCATTTACCAAACAGAGGTCATAGGAACGTCACTGCAGAAACCGCTGGCATTTCAAGGCTCCTCCCTCCTTGCTCTCCTCCATCCACCCATTCTGCTTCAGCTATTTGGGCACTCTGGGAGGCTGAGAGACATGGCTGAGTTGCACATCCTGCTGGGGGAGGCAGTGTAGTTGCCAGAAACACCATTTTCCTCCTACCTCAAGAGAGCTGAAGTGCTTGCAAGTCTTGCTGCTTCTTTAGAGCAAACACAAAGCTGGGGATCCGTAGTGACTGGGCAGTCAGGAGCCTTCCTTGTGAGAACAACAAGGTTCTTCAGCACCTTTATTGACTCTGGGGCTAACTGGGCACCCAGGCCTGTGGGCATAAAGTGTCCTGAACTAGAGCTGCTTGGAAATTGGGGTTCATACTGCAGAAAGTCAACCTGCTGCTTCCTTCTACTCTGCCTCTGCCCAGCCGCCAACGCTCTAAAATGGAAGTTAACGTTCCTCAAAGTTCAGAAAAGAATTCAGACTTTTCAGCATAAATCTCATTTGGTGTGAAATTTAGCTTGGTAAAACCCAGTTGTTTTCTCCTAAAACTGACTCAGGACAGCTCTGAGAAACCCTGCCTGCCCTGGGTGTGGTGCTGCTAGAGGGGAAGTGGGTTTGGGGTCAGGGGTGGAGATCTGCACCATGGGGGAGCGAGGGGGTAGGCAGGGGAGGGCCACCACCCAGAGACTTTTGCCTTTCTCCTCAGAAGAATTGCCTTCTTTCAAGGTGTACAACGAATACACTGAAATGGTTTGGGGTACTCTGCGGTGCTGAAAGGAGTTAAAAGCCCAGCTAGGCCATGCATTACAACAGGGGACAGAGAACATCCCCAAAAGGACAGGTGAAATTCTGCTGTGCCACTGCAGATCCCACCCTGCAGAGCAGTGGCAGGGCAGCATCCCAGGCAGGTTGCAGTAGCAGAGAAAGCAGCTCATGTGTGACTGGGGTGTTTCTTCTAATGCTGTCAGAAAATTTTCTGAAGTGGAAAAAACACTTGAGTTATCGGAGACAACTGACTCGCTTGTTATTCTGGTTTCTTGTAAAAATATTTAAACTTCCACAAACCTGGCTAACAGATCATTCATACGTTTAGAAAAGAAAGAGCTCTTATGGTATTTTTTTTCCCCTAAAAGGGCATAAACATGGGGACTGTCCTTAGATTGGAATATCTCCCTTTCAACTTCTTCCTGTCCCCTGCTTGCCCCCACCACTGTTATCTTGATCAAATGTTGCTCACTGGTTTCTGACTTTCAGTTTTTAACTAAAAGCTAAGTTTGGGAGTTTATTCAGATATTTCACTTCAGCTCTGGTTTTGCCTGCTGTTCCAGGGTCTGTGCCACAGAGCCTTGTGGAAGCACAATGCATGAAACAGGAGCAATTCATGCCAAAAAAAAACCCCAAAACAAAACAAAACAAAACAACCACTCCCCCAAAAAATTAAAAGCAGAGCAGTCCCTCTCCAAGTCTTTTACTTCTTTTTTAGTCAAATTCCACAATACTCCAAAGAAGGTAAAGAGGAGGAGGAGGATGGTGGGAAGATGGCAAAGGCCAAATCTGCTATGGCCACCCCAGCTTTAAGGATTTGGGGGTGGTACAGGACTGACACAGCAATGGGCTGCCAGGCTGGGAACTGCAGCAGCCCAGGGCCAGAAGCCCAAGAGCCAGCTGGTGGGATAGGAGAGATGTTATAGAGGAAAAAGGAGTCACGATTGAAGGAAGTTTGTTTTTAAATACTGATCCCTTGCACGAAGAGGAAAGAAAAGTTGTGAAAGCACCTGAAATCTGAGCCAGCTTTTGACAGTGTCACGTCTGAAAATGGAGTCCAGACAAGAGCCCTTGGTTAGCACAGGGGCCTGGGTCAGCCACACACACTCCTGGCAGGGTCAGCTTGTTGCAGTGGGTCTGTTGTGTTGTTATTTGTATGTTTTTCTTCAAAAAGTATCACAGGAGCTGATGCAGAGGGAGTTCTCTGAAGGGAACCAGCATTGCCCAGCTCAGGACTTGCAGTGCCTTCTCCAGCACTGCTGGGGTTTGTCATTTAAAATGGAGAGGAGCACTAAATGAGCAGAATAGTTTTTGCTTTATTGGAAACATCACTCCTTGGAGTTGCCAGATGAAGCTTGGTGGCAGGATGATGTGGAAATCACACAAGGCAAATGGTTTTGGTGCTGTGGTTGCTGTTAGGGTGATCAGATGGGTTCCCCTGGCTGTTGGCAGGGCTGGTAGGTGAGCCAGGGTGATCAGAGATGAGATTCTTGCACTGAAATTGTCTGAGGCCACTGAGCACAAAGCCAGGTGCATCAAACCCCTGCTTGAAATAGAGCCTAAAGAATCATACAGAAATCAGGATGATCTGAACTTTTTTCCTGGAACAAGCACAATTTCAGTTCTCGCTGGGACTTAAAAGCATTCCCATGGTCTTTACTCAGTTTGGGTTTAATCTGGCCTTATTCTGCAGTCTCAATGAGCATGCATTTGAGCAAGGCATAGCAGGATCCAAGACTCATTTGCTTTTTGGACTAAACTGTATTTTCCATTTATGATTTCTTTACTAAAGGACGCAGCATTAAATTCCTTACTGGCAGGTAGGAACACTTTACCTGAGAAATGTCAACAGCCATTTAACTTGAGCCAGGTGTCTTCAGCCAGCTCACTTTTGCCTGTGGTAGCACCTGCTCTCTGTCACTAATTACATCACAGATGTAGATTTTGGAATTGGATTCACTGAAGTGATTTCAGTGTTTTCGTAATTCAAAGACCATCAGATGCTGTGATGAGAAGGAAGCACAGGGCAATGCCTTTCCTTTGTTCCCCTGTTCCACAAAACTTGCTCAGGTTTTTAAAAAACAATCAAAAAGCCACCAAAATAGCAGACATTTTTTGCCATGTCAAAGCCAGAATATTTTTTGTTCGAATAAAAACAAACTTTTGTCTTGTGCAAATGAAGCATTATACATTTTTTGGTATTTGTTAATCTGTGGGGAAGCATTAAACAGTCATCTCTGTTATGAAGGAGTAAGTCATTGATAGAGGGAAGGAGCTCACCTTCCTGATGTTTGTTGTATATATTTGCACATTAAACTGTGTATCTTTTTTCTAATAAATTAATATAAAATGTAGCTGTGGTTTTGTTACTTTGATAAGTGCTGCTGCTTGTGGGGAAAACTTCCACATTTCATTTATTGCCTTTTCCATTTTCTGTATCTCTTATTAGGCCATGACGTGTTTGCATAAAGTATTTGGATGAAAATCCAAACAAACTTGTGAAGAAATTTCATACAGCTGTGTATCAGGCAGATTATTTGCAGGTGACTTGAGAAACAAAGAGTGATGAAGTGGTGACCTGGGCTGGTGTCTGCATCCATGGAGCCTGGGTAAGTTGCAGCTGAGGGGCAGGAAAGGGCTGAGCTTCCAGACCAAAGAGGTAGACCACAATTTGTTCAGAACATTCTCTGGGCTTGGATACAAAGCCTGGTTGTTATTTAACCTGAGCCTTTAATTGCTTGGCCCTGAGGAGTGTAGTTACTGTTAATGGCATTTCCACAGGCAGGGAGCTGGGGATATGGGATCCTTTCAACACACCCATCCCAGGAGCTGGAAGATGAAAGGAGGCAGAGCACGAGCACAGAGCAGAGATGAACCAGCCCGGCTGCTAACAAGTGAGGTAGTTTGGAAAACAGTTTATTAATTGCTTCAGGCAAGTGTCACTTTTGGAGCTGTGTGCTTGGTAATGCTGGCTGGATACCTGCTGCTGGGAAGGACTGGGGGAAACTTGGCTGCAGGACTGGAGAAGCACAGACAAGTCTAATTTAGATAAACCTATGCCTGGGGGCTGATACAAGGGAGTGTGTGACATTTGGTGCTCAGACTTCCAGGGAGGGCATATTGGACAAATAAGAGGTCAGATAAAGTTTGGCTGCTGGGTCACAGGCTGCTTCCACGTCCTCTCTTCAGCAGAGATAGGAATGGCCCTTTCAGCAGGGAGTTCTCCCTAGAAAAGTGACTTCTCCCTTCTGCACCAGCTCCCAGACCTTTGGAGGGAAGCAAACCATGCTGAAGCCACCCCTGCCACAGTGGCCTGGATTGTCCCCTCCATGAGGTACTTCCCAGGGCAGCAGAGGTGGCTGTCACAGAGACTCCATCCCCACAGGCCAGGATGGGAGCCAGGCAAGAAATGGGGTTCTGCAAATGAACAGTGCTGAAATACAGCACCAGGAAGCTGCAGGGAATGCAAGAAGCTCTCAGACTTCTCACGCCTCTGTGCAAAGTACTTTGGTGATTAGATAAAAAATAATAAGGGGAAGAACTGATAGGAAGAAGTACAACTGGAAGCACTTGGTAGAGGTCAGCCCCTGTAATCACCTCTGCACTGTCAAACCATGGAAAACATCTCCCTGGA
Source organism: Florisuga fusca (assembly GCA_038090715.1). NCBI lineage: Eukaryota > Metazoa > Chordata > Aves > Apodiformes > Trochilidae > Florisuga > Florisuga fusca. The sequence goes on from JAAWXA010000017.1 coordinate 17,146,946, forward strand.
GCAAAAAGCCACAAAGCAGCTGTCTGTTACCACACCCAGGGCATCTTCCTGGGGCATGAAGCACAAACCTCTCCAAAAAGGCAGTAATGCCCTGCCCCCCTGGTGCTTTTTTCCTTCTTGAAGTCTTATGGTTAATAGTAAAATCGCTTTGGTCTGCTTTAGCCTGAGTGCCTCAAAAGAAAACTGCCTTAAAAATGAGTCTTGCTGTGTAGCCATGTGCATGCTGGGGACTGTGCCAAGGTGAGCACACAGGTCTCAGGCCCCAGTGAAGATATCTTACTTCTCTCCAGTAGATCACCAAAAGCTTTGGCAAAGGGCCCTGTGCTTTATTCCTGATTTTTCATATGAGCTTTGATGACACCTGGGTCTGCAGAGCCTTAGTCCTGCCCTTTTGCCAACGTGCAGGCTGCACGCTGTGCCTTGCCAGGTCTCAAGATCCACATTTCCCCATCAAACAGCATCTAAAGCTCCTTTTCCAGTTTTTTAGGGCAGAAAGTGCAGGAGGACTTTGCATTGCCCATTATAGGTGTTATTAGGAGCATGCTGGGTGTCCACAATGCCACCTCCAGCCCTCAAACACAAAGGATGCAACTGCCAGAGGTTCAGCCCCTTCCCACCTGGGCAGCTGATCCCAGGACCTGTTGTAATGCAGAAGGGAGCAGGGAGTGACCCAACCTTTCATTCATTGTCCTGTTTGCTTCTCCTTTGATACTTGATTTTCCTTTCACACCCGGTTTTAGCATAAGCTCCTTGTTATACAGCTCCAGCATGCCCTGCTTTGGCAGCCTGGGGATCCCAGTGTTGGGAAATTCATCCCTGGGGAAGAGCCTGAGAAGCCCTTGCTCTGCTGCAAGGCTCTCACTGGGGGCTTCAAAGGTTAATGCACGTTGGGGATGTTTCCCTTCCAGGTGTTTGCAGTGGTTGTTGTTGCAGTTTGACTTGCTTCTTCATTCAAAAATGGTCAGTGCTTTGGGTGCTCAGCTGCTTGGTAGTGCCTCTGACTGTGCCACTGTCCAGACACTTGGGTTTGCTACTGCTGCTTTTATTTTGTGGCTTCTTTCCCCACACAGACATCACAGAGCAATGGGGGAGACCACAAGGAACAAGCCACAGATCCCTCCCAGGAGAGCAGCACTCCTGCTGCCCAGCAGGACCCAGCTCAGCAAGCACCTGGGCTTCCTCTGGGAAGGCAGAGAGCAGTTTGTAGAGTTGTGTGATAGTGGAAAAGGCAAAACATCAAATGAAGGCAACACTGGAGGGTTCTGCCAGATCTGGAGGAGATCCCAGAAGGCAAATGTGGCTTTTGCTTGTAGGTTTCCACATCAAAATTCAGGAAAAGCTTCTAGTGTGACCTTTTGTGCAGCCTGAGAGACAATTCCTCTACAGAGGGAGATGAAGGATGGAGCAATAAAGGGAGCTGTAAAAGCTCACTAATTCTTTGGTCTCTGTTTTGTATTACTGTAGCTTTTGGGAAGCAGCCAATCTTGCCAGGCAAAAAGGAGCCAAGGTTTCCAACAGGAGTCCTGCAGGAATCCTCCAGCACTGGAACATCCAACTGAGATGCCCTCCAGCAGCCAGGGTTTCAGAGGTGCTGTGCTGTTCCCCTTCAAACCTGAAGTGGATGTGCCAAGGCTGAGAAATTCATCCTTGGCCATGGGACCAGGCAGCTCTCCATCAGTCACACCTTAGGCTCTGTTCTTTCAGACTATCAGCTGTTTATTTCAAAGCACTGAGCAACCCAGACATACTGATGCTGGCAAATGAAGCTCCCAAAAAAGGGTAAGGGCTTCCCAGGAGAAAATGCAGCTGGCCTTTGGTACCTATTTTATCCAGGAAGGTGAGGTGGTCAGCAGGGTAGCAGCCAGGCTGTTTACAGGCCAAAAAACAAACAAACAAGCTAAGATATGTCATTTTTAAAGGGCTTTTTTTTTTAATTAAGAAAAAAAATATGGAGGATTCATAATTTCTTTGGTTTTACTTCCTCTACAGGAAATCTATCCTGTTCTGCCTGCTCAGCACAAGGAACGTGCATGCAGAGGGGACAGTGAGGGACAGTTCTGGCTCTGCCAGACAGAGCTCAGGGACACAGCAGAAACCTGGCACTTGAGAGCAAATGTGCACAACATGGAAAGTAAAAATGTCAGGGAGACAAAATAAAGAGGGGCTTCCACAACCAGCACATCCAGAATCTGATTTTTGCACAAAATGAAAACCTGAAAAAGCTCCGGAAGTATCGGTAATTATTTTCCTCCATGTTTATATACAGCACAAAAAATCTTTTACCATCCATATACCTCTTCAGATGTTGCCTTTCCCTAAACAGCTCTGACTTTTAAATGATACCCAAAGCTCATCCAAGAGCTGTATTTCTCCTGCAGACTTGCCCATTTCCCAGTGCTCCTCTCACCACTGACTGTGCCAGTCGGTGTTCACAACCAGCTGGGCTGGCTCAGAAAGTGCTTGACCATTGCTATGGATCCAGTAGGGAGAAAGGGATATTTTGGTGTTATTCTATCAGGTAGGGGAGCTGATACACTCTTGTCTGCAAAATTGGAGATATCTAAGCTAAAGCACCATTTTTTTCCATTGGCAGAATAATGTAATCCTCCTAATGAGGTCTTGGTAGCTCTGCTGACCACAGCTGTTCACAAAAAAAAAGAGGGAGGAGCCCAAATGGGTGGTGGATACTGGGAGGAGGTGAGACATGGAGATGCACAAGAGTCTGGAGAGAAAAGAGCAGCTGTATCCATGAGGTTTGTTTCAACCCTGTAGATGAGGCACTGCAGAGGAAAAGTGAAGTAGGTAACAACCCTAAGTTCCGTTTTACAGGTGTAAAAAATATGTGCTGTCACCTCAGCCTGCAAGCCCTGTGCAAGCTCCTTTTGTCAGGTGGATCACGAGGAAAATAGCCACAGCTTCCTGCACCTTCTCCCTTCCTGAGCACCCAGGGGGGGGAGGGAAACCTGCAGGAAGGGGCAAAAAACCATGACATGGAGCTGGAAGACTTGCCTACAAATATTCTGTCACAGCAGCTGTCAGGGTGGCCTTTCTCAGGAAAAGACCTAAAAATCAGATTTCCCTGGTAACCTTGACACTTGCCAAGCAAAGCCCTCTCTGGGTCCTTCAGGGCAGCTGTCAGCATGAAGTGAGAGCAGTAACTCCAGCCCAGGGTTGAGCAACCTGTTTGTCAACCCAGGGTCAGGCTGTGTCCTGGGGCAGTGCTTGCTTCCCCTCCACACCAGCTGTGGTGGTACCAAGGGCCAAGGACAGGGCTGGTGGGGAGAAACTCAGCAAGAAAAGCTATGAGGCACAGGGTGAGATGGTGCTGGGAAAAAGCAAGCCCTACCAACCCTCCCCAGCCCCTCACTGCTGCTTCCACAGGGAAATTATAGCCCAGGAGGCACCAGAATGTTCAATTATGCTTTCATAGGAGGCTGGAAGAACCATGGAATGGGTTGGGTTTGAAGAGACCTCAAAGATCATCTCGTTCCAACCCCCCTGCATGGGCAGGGACATCTCCCACTAGACAAGGTTGCCCAAAGCCCCATCCAACCTGACCTTGAACACTTCCTAGAAGCTTTAGCATGTGCACAAGATATCCCAAGAAGTCTGTAGGTGAGTGGGTGAAAGCTCAGGAGAATACCACTTCCATATCCCAAAACACTAGGGGGGTTTTTTTGGCTTGGAAAGCGTGCAGATAGATGTCCTTCAAAAGGTCCAGAGACTCTCTCCAGCTGCTGTTCACATCATGCATGGCCCTGCAGCCATCACCCCAAACAGGAAGGGGAGAAAAAAGGGAACCTGCTTGGGTGAAAGAAGGTTCTTGGTTTTTTTATTAACCAGCCTCAGGAAATATCACCAGGCAAAGAGTGGAAAAACAGAGCCAAGGTCTGAAGGAGCACAGGTCACCTTGACCCAAGTCTTTGCTGCTGTCAAGGCAGAGAGGAGGAACCACTGCCACTGCCTCCTTAAGGCTGATCTTCCAGCTCGACTTGTGAAACCTTTCAGGGGGAAGTGGTCAATCTCCAGTTGCTGCTTGGAGTTATTTTCATGGAAGTCTCCAAATAGATGTTATGCCTCAGTGCTGAAGAAGGCAGTTTTAAGAAAAGTAAACAAAATGCTATTGCCACAGACCACATTATGTCAAGGATGGTACTGAGAGTGGATGAAGTGCAGCTGTATTCCTCTTGCTCTCTGTTCCTCACTTTCCCACATGCCCACAGGGAGGGAAACAAGCCCAGCAGCAACCTGGGAAATCCAGGACCTAAACCCTCCAGTAAAAGCAACTCACCTGGATTTCATTTTGCAAAAGGATGGTTTTTTTCATCACCTCACTGGTAACTAAATCAGTGCAGCTGCTGTTGACTAAATTGACTGACAAAGTCACTGCCCATTCACAGCCCCTGTGGAGGCCAATTCTGAGGCCCATAAGGTCAGGATCTGCTTCTGCCATGCTGCATAACCCAATTTTTGGATTTGCCAAATTAATTCTGGATTTTTGCTGTGGGATGTACTTCTGTAACACCCCATTAGTGTAGAAGAGAGCCCACCAGTGGCTGAGGACAACCATCAAGCAGGGCTGTCCTCCTGCTCCCAGGGAGCACACCTGCCATGGTGGCTTCTGTTCTCAACTGCACAGAGGGGAACAAAAAAACCACTTTCTGTTTGATATTTTTATTTGATTGCTATTGGAAACATGCTCTTTCACACTGCCAATGTCTTGCAGGTCTGAGCCCATGTTTTAGCTCCTGCTCTTGGGGTTTAACAGAGCAGCCAGACAAAGCTGGCAGTGCACCCCCAGCTCCCAGCCCTGGCCACAGCCCTGAGACATCAGGCCAGTAGATGACAGTGGCCAAACTTCACTCAGCCCCACTCAGACGTTGTCTTGGGCTTTATTGCAATCTTGGTCATCAGTTTGAGCTTGCCAGAGGTGGGCACCAACTGCACTGGGATGGGAGGGAGGGCACCGAGCTGGCAGTGCAGGTGCTGCTTGTCCCAGGTTGCAGGGATGGGGCAGGACAGAGATGGCAGTGCTGGGTGAGCTGGAAACACAGCTTGGTCTTGGTACAAGTGTCTCCTCTCCAGTGCCTCAGGCTCTGTGGCCTGGGCAGATAAAGCAGCCAGGTTATCAGCTCTGCTCAGGCATGGGGCTGCTCAGCACTGGGTGCAGGAGCCACATGGGAACCAGACAACACCCAGGGGCTTTAAGGTGGGGGATTCTGAGCCACCCATTGCTGTTATTTCACATGTAAGAGGCTTTGCTCTCCCTATTCTTTTATCACTTGTTACCTTCAGGAGCTGGCAGCCAACTGTCCATGTTAGTGCTGCTGTTTTCAGCCCGTGGCACGTGGACTTCTAGGGCTGTGGGATGGTTCCCCAGACACCCTGGGGAGGGTGGGGTGTCTTCCTGGGTGCTGGACACAGAGATATGCATCACCCCAGGAACACAGTGATATTCACTACCCCAGGAACAGGGCACCCATTGCAGCTAATCTGGGGCTAAGGTCTGTCCTGTGCCCCCAGCTCCCAGCTGTGACCTGTTGGGCACCAGCCCTCCACTTGCTCCAGTCCAGCCATGGGTGGCTTGATCACAAAGGATGGCTTGACCCATGGTCCCCGTGATAGCACCCACCCCAGCTGCCATGCAGAGGAGAAAGCAATGCTGTTTCCTTCAGGAGTTTCAATTCCATTGTCCATCACTGTGTGAGGAACACAAAGTGCCTCCATCCATCATAACGTGTGTTATAAACCCAGGGTCAGAAGTGGGGATGCATTAGGGGTTGCCACTACTCACTTTTCACTGATTAATTTTATAGACAAGAAAAGAACTCTCACAAAACCAGGACTGAGGTCATGGTGTGATGATGAAGGATGTAGGGATGGGGACACTGATAACAGGAGGTGATGGTCTTTTAACAGGCACATAGTGCAGTTGGAAAAAATAGCAAGCAGGTTCTCAGCACACAAATATCTCTGGTGTTGCCTTCACATTCCTTCAGCCTGTGCAACTGTAATATTTCAGTATAAAACAGGAGCCAAAGCACCTGATGGTAATGCAAGAGCCAATCCACAACTGGCCATAGTGAAGAGGTAGACTATGAACACCATGAGCAGCTGGTGGAAGCTTGAATTTTAGTTTCTTGCAATGAAAGGTGAAAGAGCCCAGAAAGGAACATGTTTGCTTGGCAAACAGGCACTGTTTGCTTGGCCAACTTTCTAAAAATATCACTCAGAGCTCTGTCACCTGCACAGTGGGAATGGCAGCTTCTCCCATCCCTGCCCAGATGATGGGATCTGATTTTTCAACTTGCTTTCCTGTAAGGTCACACTCCATCCATCCCTTCCCCAGTAATTCTTGAACCTACTGCCCACCTTGCTCTCAATTTTGATCGAGGAGAGAATGTCTGGGAATGTGTAAGGTCTTGCAGATGTTGTGAGGACAGGTAATGGGGGTGAGAACAGAGAGACAGGCAACAGAATGAATTAAACCCTTGGAAAAACCTTCCGGGGAGTCTGTGCCATATTAACATCAGAAAACCCACTCTTTTGTTAAGGGTTCTCTCTCATGTGGATTTGCTGGTGTTTAATGACATGTGGATTCCCATCACAGCTTTTCCTGTGGTTAGGACATTGGCAATGTGTGGCTTCTCTGATGTCTTCTGAGAAAGAGAGCTTGGTCTGTCAGCCCCCAAGCACAAACCCACAGAAAGTTCTATACAAGTTTATTGAGTAGTTTTGAGGCTGCTTGTCAGATCCAGCATTTTCCCTTAAAAACAGAAAAAAGGATGAGAGGGAAAGGCAAATGGAAGCCACCCCATCCCACAACACCCACAGCAGCATCTCAGGCTCCTTCCCACACTGTCACCATCCCCTTATCTGTCTCTGTATGTTCTCAGCTACCTCCAAGGACACTTTGGTTTTCGTTAATTTTTTAGTGTTTCCAATATTTTGACTGGGCTCATTTTAGCTTGTGTAAAAAAATTAGTCTTGTATAAAAATCCCATCTCCTGGATGGTTTGGAACCCACAGTCTTTCAATGGCATTGGCTTAGTGCTTGTTCTGTAAGCAGTGGCAGGTAATTCAAAATCAGCATTTTGGTTTTAAAACACTTGTAGCTCTCTACTGATTGAATCTACTTCCATTACTCCTGTTCAGGATCAGCTTTGAAGAGGTTTCTGAGCACTGATTAACACAGTGAGATGGCTCAAGAGCACTTCACAAGTGCCACAGCTTGTTTGTGCATGTGGCTTTGTTTTTATTTTTTAAAGTCTAGATAAAAGGCTTGTGCTGGTTTGCCCTTTTCTTCTGTTTCACTGACACACTCGAGGAATTTTTATATGATTTCAGGTGGAAGATTTTCCTTTATAGACCTCTGCTTCTTTGTCCCTATTAATTCAAGCTCAGCCAAATGCCTCATCCTCGCTTCTTGTTCCTATTGATTTGTTTGATACAAAACTAATGGGCACTGGGCTGCAATTTCCAGGGCTGCTTTAATACAAAATCAGGTATTACTCTCTTATTTGGAGGGGATGGAAACATTGTGGATCCTCTTCATTCTGCAATTTGTGTAATATCATTAGGCTGATGATTTTATCTCTCTTCCTTCTCCAGGTTTCGAGTCTGTGGTTAAAATATCAGTGTTAGAGCAGGGAATGGCTCTCCTAGCCCTCAGCAAGGGTTCTCCAAGCTTCAAACCTTACCTCTAAGCACAGCCAGAAAGCAACCAGCAAAATGCTGACATCACTGGCTAAAATAAAGATCTCCCACCTACAGATCACTTTGAAGCACAATTTAAATCTCTGCCCCTCTCTTTCCTCCTCTGATGGGTGACAGGGATGGCTCGCTCTGAAAATCAGACCTTCTCAAACTGGCAGTGCCCAGGTGGCCAGGAGTGGTTAGGAGCTCACAACAAATCCAGCTCCACTCTCCTCCTTAGAAAGGTTTCCAAAACATCCCAGGTTATGTCCAACGTGGCCCAGTCAGTCCCAGCACCTGCATGACACCCTTGCTTAGCACCCAGAAAAGCCTCTTGCAATAAAGCCCCTGAAACGACTGCCAAGGTGATGGGAACAGCATGGATTGATAGACTGGCCAAGGTTATAACACTGACCACATCATATTGTAGTATTTATTTGGCTTTATCTTAAAAAAAAAAAAAAAAAGAATTGTAACAGTAAAGAAAGAAGTCAAAACTAGAGGATTCTCATTAACCTTGGTGAAATGCTCAGCAGTAAGAATCAGAACAGCTTCTTCACTAAGCAGAAACTCTTTTACAAGGAAGTACTTCAGAAATAATACAGAAATATCCTCAAATATGTCATTATTGACAACAACACACCTGCAGGGCACACGATCAGCCCAAGGGCAGGGATGGCAGCTCCTGCCTTTCTGCCTCCCTCTCGCAGCTGTGCCATAAAACCCCAGCTTGTTTTTTTTTCCTTCCTCTTCTTTCTTTTCCTCTTTCTTTTCTCCCTTCTCTATCCAAAGTCAGCAATTTAAAAGTTCAGCCCTCACCAGCAGTTTGAGAGGCAGAAGCTGGAGGTGGCCAAGAGGCAGCGGGCACCCGGCCGAGCCCTGGGCAGGGGCAGAGGACGTGTGACTGACCCTCATGTGACAGGAGATGAAAAAACCCTGTGACTTTTACCAGTCATACACTGTTGAGCACAAATTTCATGCCTGCAGGGGCCTTGGAAGAACAGGGGCTTAAAGGCCCTGGGGATTGTGCCCAATTTTGCACGTCTGGTGGGCTCCAAAACCAACCCTGAAGTGAATCCGATGGCCAGTCAGGGTTCCTTAATGGCTCTGGAGGAAAGGAATTTATCTGGGATTGATAGAGGATTAGTCTAGCAGGGTTTGTGGTGTTCACAGCCCTCGGGTAGAGTGAATACTCCTGGGATCTGGGGCTGGGTACCAGTCTGGATATGCTGCAAACCCCGCCCAGCACAGCTTCTCCAGTCAGGCAGTGTCTCCTGGTGCTGAGCTCTTCCACAGAGGAATGTTTTAGCTTCCTGAGCATTGGGCCAAATTCTGGAAGCAGAAATTCCCTCTTCTTTATCCCAGAAACCAGACCAGATGTTAGACAACATGGAGAAAATGGAGTAAGAAGGTACAGATAAAGTTCATTAAACATTTTTACTGCAGCCCTTTTAATTTCTTACTTCTTATGATGAATAATATCAGTCAGAAAACTTCTCGGAAAAAAACAAGTTGTCCATTTTTTTGTGCTAAGCACAATTCCTGGGCAAACAGCTGTAGACACAATTATTCCCAAGAGTAAATTTCCTCCAACCAACTTACCCACTGTCAGCCCAGGTTTGTTTGTCACTCTGTGCATTCCAGAAACTTTACTGCAGGCAACGAAACATAAGAGTAAGTGGATCTGTTCCAGATTCAAGCAAAAAATAAGCAAGCTGCAGTAAAAATTTGATCTTTTATGGTTGACTCTCCCAACAAATCTTTCTTTTTCCCAATCTCTTTCGTAACTTCTCTCTTCATCATTTCTGTCCTTCCACACACAAGGTGAGACATGAACTCCACTCCTCAGCACTCATATTCCTTTGAATCTTCACTTTTTTTCCTTGTTTCATTGTTTTCACACTATATGTTTCTCTGAAAATATTCTATTGCTTATCCAGGCTCATCTCTCTCTGGTATTCTTTCTGCTCCTGCAGGAAAACCCCAACCCAGCTGTGGCAGCCCCCAGGACACCCAGGACACCCAGCTCAGCACCTTTGCTTCCCTCATGGGCAGCTGGGGCAATGACACATTTCTCAGGCACTTCAGTGTCCAAGACTGTGAGCAAGAGCCTCACTTACAGCTCCTGCTTCTCTGGGGACACCTTGCTGTCCACCAGGAAAAAAAAAAGGTGACAATAGCAGTTTAACTCTCCCGGGTTTAAACTGGGATGGGCAAGCCTGACTGCATTTAGAGTTTTGTTGTTTTTAGACCAGAATCACAGTATTTATTAAAAAAAAAAAAAAATTTAGTAGTGATTTTTATCTCACCTCTATTTAGCAAAAACAACAGCCAGCATTAAGGTGGGTCCTGCAGTATTTTGGGTTCAGTGCTGTGAAGCAGATGGTATTTATTGACAAACCTGCTGCTAAACTGTTTGCATTCCCAGGGCTGGAGGTGCAGCCAGCCCCAAGCACGTTCACTACTCACTCCTAAAATACTCATTTCCCTGGAAAACCATCTGTGCCATTCAGTGATGGCAGAAGCCCAGAAACCTCCCATTCCCTTCACCACCCCCAGCACTATTTATATGCAGCCATTCCTGGACTCTGTTCCTTGTCTCCTTTCTGAAGCTCTGCTCATCCACCCTACAGAGAAGGGCAGCAAGATGAACCAGATGTAAGTTGTGTGTATCATTTCCTGGTTTCCATCCTTACAAACATGAACTAAAGTCCACAGGTGCTGGAGAGTGGCCAAAAACAAAACCTGCTAGCAGAGCAACCTAAACTACTTTGTCTAGTTGGTCTGTTTTCAGGTAGAGGGGATGAAGAAGAGAGAACCAAGCAAGAAGTGTTACCACAAAGTACTGATATGGTGGGTAAAGTATCCTTCCACCACTCCCTAGGAGCTCTTTCCATACCTCTCAGGTAAATGTCTATGTGCCAAACTAATTCTCCATCTTTCATAGTGTCAGGGTGCAACCCTTCATAAATACATCTTTGAATTTAGGATGATGGATGCACCTTGAACTCCACCCAAGGGGATGATATCTGCCTTTTCTTTGTTCTTATCTGATTCAAAAGGTGTAGAGTTTCACCCTGACACTCTCTCACTAATGAAGTAAAATTCTGAAATGCATCCAAAGTGTAGAAGTGTCTCTTAAGGTGGAGAGATGATGGCCCAGGTTGACTTGTCCCTGATTTCTTCCTCTCTATACTGACAAGAATTCCTTTTCCTTCACTAACAGACATCAGATATCTCAAGAGTCTCCTATCTCTGTAAATCTTAAAAAATGTGAACACCACCAGATTGACAGTGGGATGAACATAGAGGTTGGGGAACCTCCTTCCCTGGAGATCTCCTGTGCTGTGGCCTGACTAGCACATTGAGTAAATACAGAGCCATGGCAAGGGGAAACACTCAGCTCATGCACTTTGATGAGAAATTTATTTTTTCTGAAACAAACCAAAATACTGGGGGTGGAGGTAGCAGAGATCATTTACTGCACTTCAGATCACACCCTCACTTCTTGTGAAATAGCTTCTATGTTTGGACAAGCCCTACGAGATGCAGACATGTGTAATGTGTATTTAATCTTTCCATCTCTTTTTTCCTTACTGTTTTGATGTTTTCCTCTGAAGACTCAACATTTTTTTCCCAGAAACTACAAGTCTTCAGGCCAGAATACTGCAGCTAGAAATTGCCTGCTGTCAGTCAGACCAAAGAGATTGTCATTTTTTACAGCAGAAATTTTGGGAGGCAAAATAATCTGTGATGTGAGCTGTATCTTGTAGGAAGTGATGTAGCAGGAACAACCTGAACTGACAAAGAGGGAGTTTTACAAGGAATCAAGTGCAGCCATGACCCAAACCAAGCTGGTGTTGGTGCCCAACAACTGAACATGCTGCTTCTCCTGTCCTGGGCACACATCTGGACAGATGGGGCTTGTTCCAAGCGGAGGAAGCCGATGGCATGGGACAGGAATATCAGTCTGTTAAAAGACAGGGGAAAGTAGTTAATGTGTAAAATGTTGGGTATAAAAATGGTGTAAGTGGTTATTGTTGGGAAGAAGACAAGTGGTGTCAGATCAGTGGTTCCCATCCCCTGTGGTCACCTCGCTGCCTGTCAGAGATGTGCTGACTCAATACCCTCAGCATTGTACAAGTATTATGAAATGCCAGGAAATGTTTATGTGTAAGTGGAACAGGGAGTAGTACTGGGGATGCAAAAGTTTCCTCCTTTATTGCTTTAAATACATGTAAGGCAGGAACAGACGGTTGGGCGCTCGGCAGTCTGGCGCGTGTATTTATGGAGCATCTCACTTTGGGGATAATGCAAGCAAAAAAGCTTCAACCATCGCCCTGAAACATGAGCTGACTGTCAGAAGCTGCGAGGTTTTTGTTTATAATGCTCAGATTCTACTGCCTCCTTGCTACTCTCCTTACTTTCTGTGGGTTTCCTCCCAAGTTGGAAGCTGAAACAGCGATTGCTGTATTCGTGCATCTTCTGCTTGTAGGGGTGTTTGTGATTTGATTGATGTGCTACAAGTGCAGAAGTTAAAAACCACTCTTCTGGGGCATGGCCTGGGGACACGGAGTGCTGTGGCTGAGCTGTAGTGATCCTGCAGTTTTCTCCTCGCTGGGCTGGATCTGGCTGGGATGGGGTTAATTTTCCCTCAGTGCTCCACAGCATCCAGGCCATCCTCACCCCAACATCTCCCCTCATCAGTAAGCTGTGAGTGGACAAGAAGTTGGGAGGGGAGCCAGGAGAGCTCAGCTGACCCAACCTGACCAGAGGGATATTCCATACCAGAGGACATCCGATCAGCAATTAAAGCTGAGAGCAGCATCACTACCCCAACACTTCCAGAGCAACTGCTACATGTGGTGAAGCCTCACTTCCCGGGATGTGGCTGGACATCTGCTGCTGGGAAGGAGGCAATAATCTTTTGTTTTCCTCTGCTTCCACGTCTGGCCTTTGTTTTTTGCTTTCTAAAATTGTCTTTAACTTGATCCACGGGTTCCTTTCCATCTCACCTTCCCCCACCACCATCCACCTGAGGAGAAGAGCCATAGAGTGGCTACCGGGCACCAAGCCAGGGTCAACGCACCACAAAACCTTCCTCTGATGTTTGGTTAACCCCGCTTGTGCAGCTCCATGAACATGGCACTGATGGTGGCTTGGAACATTTCCTTGGAAGCAGTCCAACTGCAACGGGCTGGTGTCCATATGGGAGAAACCAACGTCACACCTGGCAGAAGCTGCACCCGTGCTCCTGTTTGCTCTCCAGAAAACAGCAAAGTGAACACACATGAGCAGCGAGTGAACAACTGTTCCTCTCCCCCATCCTGGGCTGGATCCACCACCCGGTTCCTCTCCTGGTTCTTTGGTGTAATTTTAAACACACAAGACCCATCTCCTCCAAGCCAGGTCCATGCCAAGGCTGTGGTTTCACAAGGTTTCAGCTCCCTCAGTGACACCCGACCCCTTCCAGAGGAGCTCCCAGAGGAGCAGGCACACAACATGGCCTCAGGGCCACAGCCCCAGAGCCACTGGTTTGCCAGTAGAACACAGGATAGGACCGGGAAAAGATCTCAGCCTCCTTCTTTTTATGGCTGTTGCTTCTGGAAGTCCTATCTGCAAGAGAATGGAATGGGCTGGGCTGGGAGAGACCTTAAAGATCATCTTGTTCCCACCCTTCCGCCATGGGCAGGGGAACACCTCCCCCTAGACCAGGTTGCTCCAAGCCCCATCCATCCTTCCAGGGATGGAGCTGCCACAGCTTCCTTGGGCAACCTGTAGGGAGTTTCCCAACAGCACAGTGATGCTGTGAGGTCCTGGAAGGTCCTTCCACGTACTCTAAAGTCCTTCAAACATACTGGAAGGTCCTTTAACATACTGGAAGGTCCTTCCATGTGCTCTGAGGTCCTTCCACACGCTGCCGGACCCTTTTCCCACACGGCTGCGACCCAGCAGGTGCCGGCACCGCCGCAGAAGGCTCCAAGGGAAAACTCGTCCCAGCGCAGCCCACCCACACCGCATCCTCCGGGATCGTTTCCCCCCACGCTCCCCCTCTTGCCCCGGGGGCCGCCGCCTTCCACGCGCCCGTTTTTCTTCCTTTTTCCCTCACATCCACCCCAAAAACAAAGACCCAGAGGAGAGGAGGAGGAAAAACGAAGAAAAACG
>JAAWXA010000017.1:17160825-17189799 GCA_038090715.1 Florisuga fusca
GTGGCCCGGGTGGGCCCGGGGGTTCGAGCCCCCCCTGGACAAACCGGTTCGAGCCCCCCGGGGCGGCCAGTGTGGACTCTGCCCTGGGGCGGCCGTGGAGGGAGAGGTGGGGGGGGTTTGGTGGGGTTGGTCACGGTGTTGTCGCCTATATCTGGGTGAACCTGACGGGTTTGCTCTTCAAAAGTTATTTTACACGTGGAGGGAGCGAGCTTGGGAACACCCTGTCGCGGAAACAAGAATAAAACAAGAATATTCCAACTCCAGTGTGCTGTGAACTCTTCCCTGTGAGAGCTTCGTGGCTTGTGTGCTCTGGATACAGTAGTGCTGGTTAGTTCGGTACCTGGGGAAAAAAAGGTGTGTTCAGTGGTGGGGCTTTGTTGTGAACGAAAAGGTACATTTTTAAGGACTTTTCTGTGCATATAGCTGGCGTGCAGCCATCTAAATATTTCTAACGCTTCCCGAAATAAAGTTTTTGTCTTAGGGCTGGTGATACAAGGTAAAAAGACGTGAATTGAGGTAAAGGGAAGGGTGCTGGTGGGGCGATACATCTCTTCAGGATGAGAGCATGTTGCTGCTGATACATTTAAACTTACAATGTTAAAAGAGTACACCAAAAGAAACATCACCTTGGTATCTGCATGAGTATCAGTGGTGTTGCTTTACTTCAGCTTTTAGCAACCGGATAGCGTTTGGAGTTGCTGTTTGGCTGCTCGAAGGTGCACTGAGTGCTTCAGACCTCGTACATTGCAGTCTAGCTGCTCACCATCCATTAGAAGTGAAGTGTGTGTGTGTTTTTCCATCAAGGAGGGTGAAGAAGAACATGAAGCTATATTCTGGTTTCTTGAAAATCAAGAGAGCAGGCTGGTAGTTTTGCAGGACTTGTTCAAGTTTGTGGTACTAAGGAGAGTCTGCTGCTCAAGCTCACAGAAGTGTGTTCAGTTTAAAGGTAGTTTGGCTCCCTGATGCTATGTCACTTGTCTATTAATACAGACTTCTTATGTGAGAGCTTTTGATGTGGGTCAGATGGTTGCAAAGAACCAAATGTGTATCTGGTTTCTTTTCATCTGAATTAGTGGAATCCAGATACAGTTAATACCCCAGCTATCATGAAGAAGTTAAGTCTTACAACTGTGTAACTGACAACTTATTTCATTTGAAAGTTACCTTTCAAAATTACTTTGTCTTGTCTTGTGTTCTGTCTGTGGAAGAACAACTTAATGAGGCAACATTTAGGTCCAGAAATGACAACACAGCAGGAAGCCAGAAAGTGGTAACTGTTTGCTCAATAGTTTGAAAGCTTGTCAAGCTGAGAAGTTGTAGTGTGTTGTTTGAAAATATCCTAAAAATAGTATGGTCTGCTATAAGGTGCTCCCACAATGGAAACCTGGAAAAACTCCTAACTTGAGAATAGGATAAACTGAGCTTGTCTTTCAGCTGTCAGATTCCTTTGAGTTTCTTTTGATACAAACCTGTTGAGAGATGTCAGTTTCCTGTTTCTAAGACCAATACAAAGCTTATTATGAATTGGTATCTGAAACAGAGGTAAGTGTTGGTGGGGTGGAAGAAAAAAAAGTGAAATATGGTGCCACAAATACCTCCATAAGAGGTTTAAAAAAACCCCAGTTAAACACAACAAGCAACATTCTCCAGTCTGTGTTTAGCATACCCAGGTGCTGCTTTTCAAACCTCTGCAAACCTTTGCAGGGCACTTCTTGTTTGTTCACTTGCACACAAAACTTGCTTGTACTAAATGCAAGCAGGTGAGATCCTAGTTTAAAGACTAGTTTAAAATTGTACAGTGTATTTTCAAAGATATAATGCAAGCACTTGCCAATTTTAAGCAAATTACAAAGGAAAACATAGTGTGGATTTTATGCAAAGCACTTCTAGTTACACTTTGGTCCCAACATGTGTGTGTCATTCAAAATGCTACACCATCTGGTATTCCTTGTAATTGCTACTCAAGAAAAAGCTTCACCAAGAACATGTTTTTGAGACCTCCTTTAGTTGTGTCAAGGATTGTGGAGCAGGATCAGTTTGTGCAATCTATTCAGATTAATTCTTAAATTCATTTCTTGCCAAGTTTCCTCAACAAGAATACTACAGTGTTACAATATGGGTATTTATAGGAAGATGTTACACCTGCACTGTGGAAACTACTATTTAGGAGTCTTGGGTTTTGTCTGGCTACTAACAGCTGAGTAGTATAGTCATATTTTTCTTGAAGAGCAAAAAACCCAACCAAAACAACCCTAAGCCATGTCAGTAGGAATACTTGCGGGTTTTTTCCTATTAAAGTAGGTCACAGTGTCCTAAATAAGTCAGCAGATCTATTTCTGTAGTATTTTGTAATATTTTAGGGTAACACAAAATGCCATAGAGGGGCTGCCCTTTTCCATTAGGGGAACACCTGAAGGGCTTGTCTCTTCCTCCCCAGTGTGGGTTTTCTCACTTCTGCCCTCAGCCTCCTGAGTTTGGGTTGCAGTGGAGTGGGGCTAGTTAGTGCTTTTGATGACATATCTCTTCTTGGCTAACTGCTGAAAAGCTGTAATTAAAAAAAGAATAAATGAGAGCTGTGGCCAAGTTGGTAACTGGGAGAGTAGACTTGTGTGCACACCGAAATTCAGAAAAATACAAACTCCTAAGTTAATCACATCTTAAACTTTTAAATTAATGAAGAAAAAACCTCCTGTTTCACTTGCATACAGCCTGCTTAAGAAGCACAGAGGAGAGGAAAGTCATTATTGTTACTTACCAAAACTTCCATACGTATACAAGCTTTGGGAATCTTGTAAGAAATGATTATTCAGGTGATGTAATATTTTATGATCTAGCAGAATTTGACTCTTAGGCCTTTTGCTCTGGGAGAAAGTTCAAGTCTCCACCAAATCATTGCAAATTGTGGTGACTGTCACAGTTTTGGGTAGATTTTGTATCTACCCAGTCTTACTTTTGGCAGCTGGAGCTCATGAATGTTGGGTGAATGGTGATGCAGTGTGGGTCTTGCAGAGATATGCAAGTTTTGATATGCTGTGAAGAAATGCTCTTGAATTCTTCCACAGACATTTAAGTGTCTGTCTTTAATTCGAAGTTCTTCAGTAATCTCTGAAGCCTTTAAAATGCAATTGAGGAAATTTGAAGAAATATATGTAGTTAATATCTTTGTAATCTGCAAGTGTGGTTTTCAGAAAGTGCTCAAGGCTTTTTAAAAAGACTTCATGGGTTGTCACGTATCCTTGTTTAGTGGGGGAGTGAGACAAAACAGCTGAATTGCTTTTCTTCTGATACAGTAACTCTAAGTTCAAATTGAGCTATTAAATAAATGAAATGTTAAGATCAAGTAAAATCTGCACTCTTAAGAGCACATGGACTTAAAAATATTTATATCAAGTGCTGTCTTTAGTTTTCCAGCAAGAATTATTGTGTTCCTGGGGCTACAGTGAGAAAGTTTGTTGATGTGGCTCTTTTATGTTTTTCTAACCTCTAGTTTACAGTGCAACTTCCAAAAAGCAAATCTATGGTTTCATAGAAGGTGTGCTGATATTTCAAATGAGCAGTGAAAGAGAAATTCTCAGTGCTCTTCTGGGCAGTAGGATTTCCACAGCACTTTCAGGCTGCCTTAAAACACTCCTGTGGCACTTCTCTGGTCGATTTTTTTTTTTTTTTTTTTTTTTTTTCCCTCCCTGTGTGACATGAACATGTTTCTAAATTCCCTTCTCAAAATAGCATCAGTTTCACTTGCAGTTGAAATGATTCCTCTGGGGAATTGGCAAAATGCTTGAAGTTGTGAAGTGTTGATGTAAGGAGTGCAGTAAGAAAATGAGCATCACTTGCCCTACACATTTCATTCCAGTTCTTCCTGCCAGCATTCCTATTACTGTTGCCCAGCTGTCAGTCTCTCAGGTGCATGTATTCCTCTGTGCTTCCAGATGTTTGGTGTCAACAGTCTTTTCCCCCTTTTCTGCCAGCTGTAACAGGACCATATCTTTTCTATGTAGATATTCCTATTGCAGACTTTGAAGAATCCTATTAATGACACTTGGTTTTCATGTTAGGTATTTCAGCTGATAGAATTCAAGTGTAGTGCTAGCTTTGTTGTTACTGGTTGTAAAATAGTATTTTTAAAAATTGCCCTGAATTGCTGTAATAAAGAGTCTTTTTATTAAGTTTTTACAGTACACTCTTAGGAAAGACCAGTTTTGGCTTATAAAATGCACTTTTTTCACTGTTCAGTCTTACTGCAGTATTTTAGAGATGTTTTGTTTGCCTAAGCATGTGTTCTTTGGTATTTGCAGCTGTGGCTTATGTGTTTGTGCACTCAAAGAGATCTTGAAACCAAAGCCCACAATTGCACTTGGTCCCCTCAATAAAAATTGTCTTCAGGGGAGCCAGTATGTGTTGTCTTTGGCACATGTCTGAAGTGCATGGGACCTGCAGCTTACTTGGGTCCTCACCTCAATCAAGCACAGCTTGACCTGGATTTTATGTAGCCCTAGATGTGAGATTATTTCCTTTTGCTTGCCTTTTAAAACAGTCAGGCTCACACCTTAGAGAAGTAAATAGCACATGCTGGAAAACCTTACTAGCACTTGTACAGCATTACTGGAACTGCACCTTTCAATCACAAGGAACCACACTTGTGGAATAAAACAGTAATTTATGAGCATCTCAAAGGCACCAGAGATCTGTCAAACTCCACTGTGTTAAAGTCACTTGACAGAAAACTAAAGACCTCTTGTGTACCAAAGCAGAAGGGAGTTTTGCTCCTTTCTGAAGGTACATATCTGGGTGGCTTTTTGGGGTAGTAAACCTTTATGATGACATAAGCCAAAGCTTTGGCTACAGATTTTTCTACAGATTTTCTACTACATTTTTCTACAGATGTGTGGCTTATGGGGGGGTGATCACTTAGAGCAGCTGATAGAGTTGCTCACAGTGAGGTTTCTGTCACGTTGAACCTGCACACATTTGATACCAATCTTAGGTGTAAGATGCAAGGGATCTCTCAGGTGTTCAGCATCATCTTAGGGTCTACAGGAACCTCTGAGCTGGTAGACCTTAGCTTGGGGGATGATGATAGAGCTGGGAGTGGTGAGCAGCATCTATCGAATGACTTGGGGTTTTTTGAGAATCTTAATGTTTGTAAATATTGAAACATTTTAATACTGTTCAACATACAACAAGGTTTTGATGTAGAGCTGACTAAAACTTCTTTTCAGGGCTCTGCTATTTGCTACTATTTCAGCGTGCTTGCTTGTTACTATTAAGGATGAAAGTTTTCATCCTGACTTAAATGTTTTGTACATGCTTGGAAGCCTTTGACATCAGAATGAAATTCATAACATATTAGAATTTGCTTTTTATAGCTTTCTACCTCAACAAGATGCTATCTAAAACTCTTTACTCTGTTAAAATCACTCTGGTTATGAAATGCTGCTATACAATGATCCTTAATCACAGGACTTTGTTCTTAAACAGATCTTTAATTAAGGTACATCTGTAATGCATTCTGTGCTCTAGAACAGATATAAATTGTAAGTGTATTTCCATGGAGTATTTCCATGAAGTATTTTGTCCTAAACTACCAATGGGTGATATCCAAGTTTGTGTTTCAATTGCTTATGATAATGTAGTCTGTCCTCTACATCCTGCTAATGAGATGAGCAAGTTGGACATGTCAGTGATGCTGACACCTGAGTGTTCAGCTGCTGCTCAGCTTCCCAGGAACCTGCCCTGCTTCTGCCACTGCTTCCCAGACAAACCACATGAACAACAATGCTGCTCTGCAACCAACAAGCTGCTCACAGGCTTGGCTGAAATAAGAGGCCACAAAGGAAGCTTTTTGAACTGGCTGTTTGTTTTACTGGCCTTGCCCAGTCCTTAAGGGGTGCTTTGATCACACCTGAGCCAAATGTAGCTCAGAGAGGGAGAATAAATGTCTAATGTGAGTGTCTTGAGGGTTTGGAATAGTCCTGAAATCAGTTCTCAGATATTTTCTTCACCAGCATTCTCATGCAGACGTTTTTTCCCATGTATCTGCTGGAGCCTGTTCTGGTTTTGTACCAATACTTGGGCAGAGGCTTGGAGCTCTCTGACCTTCCAAGTTAATGTTCTACTATTGAGTTTATAATCAGTTTTGGATACAAATACAAAAGCCTGAGATTTGCCACGAAATACTCAGTAGGTTGGTGGTTAGGTTATTTTAACTAACTGGAAAGGCAGACAGATGCAAATTCTTGCTTTTAATTCTTATAGAAAAGAGGTTTATTAGAGGGTTTTGTAGGATCTCATTTGCTGCAGTGTGTGTCAGTACACAGGCATGGGGCAGAGTTGCAGGGTACTCACTGCCTCTTGATCTGCTGAGAGGTTATTTATTGATGACATTGTTACTCAAAATTATTGAAATGCCTTTGAAGTTCCTACTCGGAGTCTTTCAGTAAAATGCAGTGCAACTGAGCAAGGAATGAGAAATAGCTCAGTTATTTCTTTAAGAGCTGAAGTTACTGCTTCCAGTATGAATTCTCAGTGTAAAAACACAACATGATGATACTCTTTGAGCATAAAACTCATTGTAATGCTTTGATTTTTTTTTTTTCTTTCATTTAGATCTAATACAGTGCACAAATGAAATGAATGTGAATATTCCACAGTTGGCAGACACACTCTTTGAGAGAACTGCAAACAGTAGCTGGGTTGTAGTGTTCAAAGCTCTAATTACAACACACCACCTCATGATGTATGGAAACGAGGTAAGACATGATTAGTTCTTTTAAAGCCTTCTTGATTTTCAAAAAAGTCTCGATGTGTGAAGCTTTAGATAACATTTTTCCTTTGCTGATGGCTCTAAAGTACTTCAGAGAATAAAATATTCCCTCATTATTTCAATACCAAAATGTAACAGTGGTTGCAATTTACCTGCAAGTACCTGAGTTGGGCTGTGAGGGAATGAATGATGTACTAGAATAAAGAGCTGAAAAACTTCTCATGAGTTTTACTTCATTAGGCCAGTGCTTGTCAGTAAGAGCACAGCAGAAGAGTCTTGCTAGAACTTCATAAATGTGCTGCTAACCTGTTAACAGATAAGAACACCTACTAAAGGGGAGAGTAGTAAGGTGACTAGAAGATTTGATCCTGTAAATCATCATCTTAATAGGCTAAATCTTCATAGGGTGATGCTATTAACATTCCTCCAAGACAGGTTCCTGTGGCAGTTAGTTCAGTTAAAATATTTTATCACTTATTTCTGAAAGACAATAACATGACATTAGAAGTGTAGCCTCTTCTATACATCCCCTGCATTAAGAAAACTAAACTTTGTTTTGGTCAGGTGACAGTTGAACTTGTGTGTATCATTCACCTAATAAATGACTGTTAACTACTAGTAATAGTGAAGTTATGATTCTTAAAGGTACTGCTTCCAGCTATTAAACTCCTCTGAAAACTTTATAGTGCTGCCTCTCCTGTCTGTAGCAGTGTGAGGTTAATTGACAAGCCCTGTAAAACACAGTGTGCTCTGTTAACACTTCCCCAAGTTATTTATATGCTTAAATTGTAGTTTCAACAGATGATAAAGGAAATAAAATTTAGTGCTTAGAATTAACTAATTATGCCAAGTGAAAAGCTAACTGAATGCTATCAGTTTGTATGTTTTGTTCTCTTATTCCACTACAGTTCATATCTACACACTGAAACTCTCAAGAAGAAAGAAATCAGATAATTGATCCATAGTAAAAATTCACAGCTTACTGTTGTTAGCTACTACTCGGTATCTGTTGGTCTATAGTGCATTTTATAGTGTCAGAAGAGATGAATTTTTATGTCTGTGTTGAAACTGCTCTTCAGCTTTGAGTGGGTGTATTTGAAAATACAATTGAAAATAAAAAAGCTGGACAGGAGTTCCTTTATATCTGCTGAGAAGATTTGAATAGAACACTAGATCTGTAATTTCAGGTGGAACATGACTGTAGTACTCAACTCTTCTAAATGCATTCATAGAAGCATTTTTCTTAAACAGATAAAACAGAAGTCCAGCATCTGATTTTAATTATAACCCCCATGCTGCTGCTTCCCACAGTTTGGGAAGCATTGTTGGTACTAATTGCTTGAAAACTTTGTAACTAGTCTGGTCTTGCACAGCTACAGCAGCAGTAGACCTGTGCAACCCCGGGGGGGGCTTGGCTGGTAAGAGTGGCCTTATGTATTTTCCAGCTTGTCTGTTGTAAACTACAAAGTTAACCTAAGGAGCTTCCTCTAGGATTGTTACTTTTTTAGTCTTGGGCAGTGATACCTTTTTATTTAGATTAAATGTATGTTTTTGCCAAGTAATGTTGGGAGTTCAGAGGCTTGAATCAGTTTCAAGTTTTTCTTTAAAATTTTCCCTTTTAAAAAATTTCTGTGGTTGGTAGAGGTTACTAGAAACAATTGTAAGTGTATTTTTCCTGTCTGTTTAAATGTTTTGGCTCCCAGCAGTGATATTCCCAATGTTTTCTTCAACAGCGCTTTATCCAGTATCTGGCATCCCGAAACACATTGTTCAATTTAAATAACTACCTGGACAAAAGTGCCATGCAGGGTAAGGATTTTTCACTCAAGGAAATAACTCTGCTGCTTTTGTGTGCTGGGATAGTACCTGTGTCAGTGCAGCCTAGAGACCAGTGCCACTCAAAGGGTGTTACCACTTATTTTGCATGAAGCACCAAAAGATGTCCAACCAAGAGTGTAGACACAAGGAGACATTCTCAGTTGCCTACCTGAGTGCTATAAATTTTACTAAGAGAACATTTTTAGTTTTGCTTCTGAAGAGCTGCTTGTTTCTTGCCTAATATTTTAATATGTTGAGGTGTTTCTTCTCTTAATTGCAATGAATGCTTTCCTAATCTTAATAAGTAAGTAAAGTGTAATATTACGTCTCAAGGTGAAAAATAGTAAACCTCAAAACTCTGGAAAATGCTTCTGGAGGTCTTTTTATACAAGGTGATGTAAAAGGAGCTAGTAGGAGAATATTTCTTCAAAAGAACTTGATAGAAACAGTACTCTTTCAAAATGTCTAACTTACAAATGTTTAATTTTTAGGCTATGATATGTCTACCTTCATTAGGCGATACAGCAGATACTTGAATGAAAAAGCACTTTCATATAGACTTGTAGCAGTTGACTTCACCAAAATGAAAAGAGGGTAAGACTGCTACTGCTTCTTTCATTTGGTCTTTCATAATGGGGGAGAGGGAGGTGCCAGTTTTTCTTGAGCTGATCATAGGTGGGTGTTTCTTCTGACCCTTTGAAGCAATACACTATTGCTGAAACAGCACAGTAAGTTGAGGTCTTGTGATAAACTTGTGTCTTCTGCTCTGCAGGACAGATGGAGTGATGAGAACCATGAATGCTGAAAAGCTTCTGAAAACCCTTCCAATCATACAGAACCAGCTTGATGCACTCCTTGATTTTGATGTAAGTATGGTAAGCTCAGTTTTAGGGAACACGCTCTCATTTTGAAGGTGTAGTTTCATTATTGTATTTAATTTAATACTAATTAACTTTCTCATTGCTTTCTACACAGGCAAATCCAAATGAACTAACAAATGGTGTTATAAATGCTGCCTTTATGCTCCTCTTTAAAGATTCCATTAGACTTTTTGCAGCATACAATGAGGGGATTATAAATCTTTTAGGTATGTGAGAATTTCTTTTTTGGCTTTTGAACTTCTGTGAAAGATACTGAAAGAAGTAAAGAATATAGACAAGTTCTGTGATTTCTTAAATTGTCTGCTCCATTACCACTGAATTAAGCTTTAGTTTCACTGGCAGCTAGCATGGGCTTCAACTTATCCTTCTACCTTGAAGAATACATCTTAAAACAGAAATTGGGATGAGAAGGTGACTGATAAGACTAAACCAAAGGTACCATAACAGTGCAGTGGATAAGCTTTGGCAACTGGACTGTAAAAATATTAGTGAGATACCTGGTGTTTCAGTATTTAGTATAGCCACAGTATGACTGACTTCTCATTTGTAGTTTCACTGTTCATTTGTACCTGTGCCTTCAATGTACATAACCCTAGTAGATAACATGTAGGGTTTTTTGTTTGAGTGATGAGCTCTTAGCAAAGCCTTAAAATGAATATTCAAACAAATTTCTGAATGAAAACATCTGATTGGTTTGCTCTGTTAATACATTAGTTTTTACTCAAATTTCTTTTAAGTATATAGAGCAAAACCAGAAAAAGTGAGGGATGTTGTTGATACACCTTTATGTAGGTCAGTTCATGATATGTACCACTTCAGTACCCATTCTGATATCTTTCTGGATATTGAGCCCCATTTCAAACATCAAAATGTGTTGATTCAGAGTCTAAAAATACAAATATAGGCCAGGAATATTTTCAAATGATAAAATAATTTACCTCATTGCCAGCTAATAAGCTGACTTCTTGAAAATATTCACCTAAATATCTTGTAAAACAATTGCAGTGATTTTCCATGCTTAATAAAGCTTTGTGTTATATTCTTATGTACTGAAATAAAACCCATTATTTTTCTGTTGACTGACTTACTATGAAAGGTGTCAGGTATTCATGTAAACTTTAAAATCTGAATAGCTTTGAGTTACTCCTGTCTGTTCTCTCCTTGATGCTTGTCTCAAAATAACTTTTATAATATTTTGTCAGCTTTTTTGCTGGGGAGGCAGTTAATCTCACACGGGTTTTATTTACTTCCTCAGAAAGATATTTTGATATGAAGAAGAACCAGTGCAAAGAAGGCTTGGATATATACAAAAAATTTCTAGCCAGAATGACCAAATTGTCAGAATTCCTCAAAGTAGCAGAGGTAAATAATTCATAAAAATCACTTGGTGTACACAGAAGTATCCTACAAATCAGGTATTTTAAGGGTTGTATATGCTCACTAACCTCTGGTATCCTTTTTATTACCAAGACAACAAGGTAAACTTTCTGAAGTGTTACCAATTTCACAAATGGTCTAAAATGTATGAACTGAATGCTGCAGACTCTTTACAGCGTTTTCCTTTACTGTAACTGCTCACAATGAAGAATCAGCTCCAGGAAGCAGTGTGGATGTTTCTGATGTGCCCTGTAAGCTTTTCTGCATGAAAAAGTTAGGCTGGATGAAAAGTTTGGTTTGCTTTGAGATGCAATTTCATGCACTTAGGATTTCTAAGGTGTGTTCCTAATGGAAATTGTACCAGTTCAGCAAGTTATGAATATCCCTTTTTAATATGTTAGGTTTTGTGTAAGATTCAGACACCACTGCTTTTTAAATTTTCATTGCCACTGCATGTAGTGATGTCCTTTTTTCTTTCTTTTTTTAATGTAAACCCAGCAAGTTGGAATTGATCAGGGTGACATTCCAGATCTTACTCAGGTCAGTATACAGACCATATTGGTTAACCCCATTATTTTGTTCTTTGCCTTTTTAAAGGCTGGTGTGTATCATAATAATCATAATGTGCATTTATACATGTGAAAAAAAGTTCATGATGACTTTCTCATGGATTAAATGTCCAATGTAATCTCACTTTGCAGCTCTTAAGATTTTTGGTTGTTTTAAAGCAATAAAACTCTCAGAAAATATTTTCAAGAACTTTGGGGTTTTGTTACAGGACATTCACTGGCATGTAAGTCACAAGCACCTTGCCATGCCTTGAGGAAAACTGCCCATTTCAGTGTAACTTAATGTCTTCCAACACACTTGAAGATGACAGTTAGCTACTTCAGTCAGATTATTTTCTTTCCCCTGAGGTCTGAATAGATTGGATGTTTCAGTGTCAGCACTTCATGGTGGCTTCTGTATGAGTAGAGCATGAGGGACATGAGCAATACAGGTTGTGAGCTGGAACATTTAGACTAAAATCTAACCTGTGAGCTTTGAAGCATTACCTTCACAAGATCAATTTTGGGGGGTTAATCACTTAAAAATGTATCTACTGTGAAGATTTGCCTGAACTTCATCTGTGCCTCTTGAATAGGGAAATTATGTCTAAACCCCAGGCTTCCACTGTCAGTGCTGTTCATTACTGCCTGCAGAATGAGTTCCATCTGAAATCCTGCATGTTTCAAAGTATAAATCTCTAATACTTACTCCTAGCAACTAATAGTAACCCCTTTAAGAACTTTTAGGCCTATGTGGCAGTGAAGAAATATGACTAAAAAGCAGGGTAAGAGCAGGTAATGACTGAAAACAGTAGTTTGATGGTTTCTAATAGTGTTTGATCTTAACTACTTAGTGTCTTTTGATTAGTACTGCAGTATTCATCTGGCCTGTATTATGCTGATCAAATTACACCCTAGTCTGAAGTTATACTTTGCTGGGTTTGTGTGCACTTGTCCAGTTCATTGGGTCATTATAAGGCTCTTCAAAGCAGGGCTTCTTTTGATTTACAGAGAACAGGGGATTTAACTTCACTTTGCTGCTTTATATCTGAAAATTTCAGTGAGCAAAACCCTTCACATCTCCTCACAACATGGTTTCTAATAGCTCAGTTATTTTGTTTTAAGTGCACTTAGAAATGAAAGGCAACTGAACAGTGGTGGTACAAGTCAGCATCCTGTGTAGTTTGGCAATTTACTGCCATCACAGTAAATGTCTTGGCATTTAATGAGTTGAGTAATTGTACATTAGTTCAGTGCCACATTAAAAGAATTTGCTAAAATTTCTCAGTACATTTCTTTCACAGAAATGTTTGTGTTTCTGCAATGAGTTCTCACAGGACAGTGTCTTTTGTTTCTGTTCTGGTCTACCATATTTAATTTTTTTCCCCAAATGCTTGGTTTCCATTTCTGGTGCGTATTCTGTTCTTGCAGATGCATATTTCAGGGTTTTCTTGAGCTATCTCTGACAACAAAGGTTTTATCTCTTTCAAGGTTTGTTATTACTGCTGCTGCACAAGCATTCTTCTTCCTCCATTCTTAAACAATCACAGTTTCTATGAAGAAAATCTTTTCCTTTGTGGGTGCCCTGTTTCACAATGATGTTGCTTACTTTTTCTTCATAGCAGTTACTGTATTTCATGAACACAACTAGGGCATTTTTCTCTGTATGGATGCTAGCCTGAGTGATGTCTTTGGGTTGAAGGAGGGAGGCTGAGTCATGAAATACAGCCCAGGCATATTCCCTGACATGTAATTTAGGGGAAACAGTAGTTTTATCTCTGATGTTTTGATGAATGTCTGCTGCAATGAGAAAGTTACTCGTTTGCTGGTTTTAGATTTTGTGATTCAGAGGGCTGTTGAGAGGGTATTAGAAACAGTGAGTCTACAGAATATGCTTTTCCATGCAGATAAGCTTTAGAGTGGCCTTGGGGAAACAACTAAGAGAAACTTTCTATAATTAAGTCTATTATTATTAAGATTATCTATCTAGTTGAGTCATCCAATTCCTTTTGCAAACAATTGTTTCTTCTGAAAAGTAAAAGTAAGGGGAGTTTTTGCTTGGCTTGTTTGTTGTTTTATTTTGTCCCTGTTACTGTTCTGGAAAGCTATTTAAATATGTTCCCCTTTGGGGTTTAGCTCTTGTTTGAATGCTGAATTTATTCACGATCAATTGAGGTAACTACACTGTGCTAGCTTACCTAGCTCTAGAGAAAGAAATACCAACTGAGGCCTTAACTTTTAGGCAGTTTTATAGGATTATTCTAATGGCTTTTTTTTTTTTTTACATCTCTTGGAGCCTGAATTGGCCTTCATAGAATGTGGGAAGCTGGAATTGTGCTCAGTTTTTCAGAGGGAAACTTGCCAAAGCCTTGTGTGATTTAATATTTTTCCTCTTTCCAGGAAATACTTTGCTCTAGCTTTTGGTACAGGAGGGCTAGCAAGGGCAAGCTTGTTTTTCTTCCAAACAATGCCTGTCCTATCTGTTCTGCCTACAGAAGCTGGGGAGTGGTAAGAGAGGCTTCATGTCTCTGAAACTCTGCCAGATGAGGAGGGCTGAGCTGGCACATAGATTAAAACTTAAGAGGTCTGTTCCCTTCATCTGCAGTAGGATTTATTTCACTTGTTTTATGAAGCATGGACTGGGAAGGTAAAAGCCCAGAGAGCAATGTGGTTGGACTTAGTGAGGCAGTGAGCTCTTCCAAAAGAGCCAGCCTGGTAATTTCACTTGCTGGAGGTTGTTTTGATTGGGTGATTTGGAGACTTCCAACTAAGACTGTGTAATCAAGATGAGTTCAAATTTATTCTCAGCTTTGAAGCTGTTTCCTTTTTATGAAAGAAATACTTCTGTAGTGTATGTTTTCTGTTCAGGAACCAAAGCAACTCTGTTGTGCCTTACAATTTTAAACTTGCCTCTTCTTTTAGCTACCAGTTAAAATGTTTGTCTTGGGTACTGAAAAATGTGGCTGTGCTTTCAAAAGTCTTGGGAAGCTTATGAGTATTGGTCTCCTAAAACTCATCTCAGTGTCTCAAGTCTTAGCTGAGGTGTCTAGTGCCTGACTTCCTGCTGGATTTAAGTGACAAGAAGCCTGTTTTTTGAAATCATCTTCATTGCTTTAAAAACTAACAATGTTAGAAAACGTATGTCATGGGTAACACTTTTCCAGGGCTAGGTAGCAGGAGTGGGACCAACAAAACCAAATTTTATTTGAAGTGACGTTGCTGAATTCTGCTTGCTCAGCTGTGATTGCTGGGTTAATATTAACATAGTAAATACTGTTGCCAGAAAAAAACCCAAAGAGGAATGTGACTTGCATAAACAGAAGCAGATTTACTCTGGGGGAATCTTTACTTCATGGTGATTCTTCTTTTAAGGAGTAGATGGAATTCAGAATGGCAGCAAAAACCCAAAGGCATGATTCTTGATGGGGGTGGAGGGGTGGGGTTGTTTTTATGGATGAGGAATCTAATCTGTGTACTAAGTAATGATGTGTTGTCTAGAAGCAGTGTTTTATAAATATTTTTAACTTCAGGCACCCAGCAGCTTACTTGAAGCACTGGAACAGCATTTGGCTTCTGTGGAGGGAAAGAAAACAAAAGAAGTCTCTGCTGCCAGCAGGTAAGCACCTGGTGAATAGCAACAATACCTGTACTTAGGATTCTTCATACTAACAATTTTCAGAATTCAGTCACTTCAATTTTATTTACTTCCAGTTGTATCTTCCTGTAAGGATAAATGAATCATCTAGTAAGTAGTAGTCTCGTAGCTTAGTCACATTTGAAATGTAAGTGTGACTGCCTGTGTTTCTGATAGACTTTGTATGCTGTAAGAAACCACTGAACTGAAACCTTGCACATTATTCTTCCTAGTTTTTGCTTGTTTGAAGTAATTTGGTTTATAAGACTTACAAGGTACTAGGATTTTGAGGTTCTTTTTACCCAAGATAGGACAGTATTTATCTTTATTATCAATTATCTATCTCTCAGACCATGAATTTATCTTAACCTGCCTATAAAAGTTCTTCATTCCCTTTTCAGAACAGCTGAATGAGCTTATGCTTTGTGCTGACAGGAATTGTGTTATTCTTTGTCAAGTGCTGTACCAGTATGTATGAACAACAGTACTGACTGAAGAGTGAGAGCTCTTGGCACAGGCATTTCATAATGAGAGTAACTTGTGTGCTTTGTGTGCTCTTACATGTGTAACATACACAAACAAGCTCTCTGTGCCTCTGCCCCTTGAATGGAATAGAATTGCAGTCTAGTCTGTGTGATCTTAAAGAGACAACTGGTATGTTCTGTGCTTTCTAGTCCTACCTGCTGAAATGAGGGACTATGCTCATGCCTCTTTTTCACCAGACTCCCTCATAATTGTGGTGTCTGCTTTTTTGTATGAGAGGAAAAGGCTGGTGTAGAGAACACACAACTAGAGAAAACACTCAGTGAGCAAATAAGTGATGCATAGCTGACTGTTTCTCATAATAAAACTTTCTTTAATTATTACTGTTTTCAGAGCTCGTGCCCTATCCAGTGCTGTTTCCACCCTTGCCAATACAGGAATGTCATTTAGCAGGATGGATGAGAAGGAAAAGCAGCAGGCACTGGAGGAGGAACAAGCTAGGCTGCAGGCACTTAAGGTAATAAGATTTTTAGAAGTTTTTATTCTGAGAGGTTTTTGTTTGTTTGTTTGTTTTCAACTGGCAAGAGATAAAAACCAGGATTAGCTTAAAATAGCACACAGTGGGGGAACTCTTATATTGAGAGAGGCCAAGGCATGATTGTGTAGGATGCAGATAGCTTGAAAAAATTACTATTTATAACCAAGTCCCACCTTGATTTTTTTTTAAAGTCTCTGTTAAAACAAATAGTCTTATTTCTAATCCCAAGCATCTTTCTGTTTTCAGGACTTTACAGAAGAGTAACTGTTGTATATATTTAAGATATTTTAATTGCCTTTTTGGAAAATTCTTTCAGGAAGAGTTAAACTAAAATGCAAACTGTGTATCTCATCTTCCAGGAGCAGCGATTAAGAGAGATTTCTGTAGTATCAAATTCCACTTCCACATCAGCATCCCCAAGCACCTTATCAGGAAAAAGTGTCAACACCAACAAAGAGGCTGTTGACCTCTTTGCAGTACCAGCACCCACAACAAATAGGTGAGAGAGATTTTGCTTCCTGAAGCAATCAGAAATCCCTGCACTGGCAGAAGAATACAGAGCCTGCTACATAGCTTCATATTTCTCTTTTCTTTCTCAGCATGCCCAACCTTTCTAGTGATCTTTTTGATCTCCAGCCTGCATTTGTTCCAACTGTGCAGAGTACTCCAGCTATATCAACATCAGCAAGCAACGCCTGGGGAGGTGAGCTGATACCATCATTGACTTCCTAAGTGATGGGTGAATTCTTGTAATATGAGAACAAAACACAGACTCACACTTAATTGACGTCTTAAACCTTAATTACTTTGCATCCAAACCTTATCTGTGACAGGACATGAAATAGGTAATCTAAAAGATGTACCAAACAAAGTTTTTCAACACATAGTGTCAGTGTGCAGCAGGTGGGATGAAGGATCTGTACAATAAAGGGGGAAGGTAGAAGAAATTAATTAAAATTTAAAAATGCTGGGAAATACAAGCAGATGTAACTGAAAAGCTACTGGACTAGTATTTATCTGCATCTTAAACATTGAAATAAGGCAATGGTAACACCATTGTAACTTGGTATTTTAATAGGTGGAATCAATACTCTTACATGCTCATTAACAGGTAGATTCTTGAAGCCAAAATGTAGTATCTAACTCTTGATAAATGTTCTGTCATTCTTCCCCTCCCACCCAATGGCAATGCTAGAATTATTTTCCCTAAAGAGAGGGAGCTGTTAAGATTTTTATTGGAAATGTAGGAATGAATTGGTGTCTTTAATGTGCTGATTTACACTTTGCCTAGAGATTATCATGTGTGATCGTTTCAGTCTGGTTTTCTCTTCCATTATTTGTACTCTCTATTCTTTCCTTCACTTCTGCATCTGAAAGGTCCTTTCTCGTCCTCAAATGGTTGTGTTGGTTCTCCACCTCATCTGGACATCTTTGACATGAAGCCAGTTGAAGAAGCTGTAAAATCTACCACCCCTTTCATCAATTCTACTTTTTCCTCCAAACAAACAGTGGAACTGTTTAGTGGTAAAAAAAACAAAGAAAACCCATGTAATTCCTTTGCAACTGGAGATAATAATGCTAATAAACTGGGCCATGTAATCTTTTTGTGGTTTGGACCAATCTTCACTTTTTATTTACAAGTGAAAATGGTGCATTAATTCCAGACACAGTAAATTATATGTTTCCTTAGATTTTTATTTTTACAGTTGAAATATCTCGTTTTGTTCAGCTTGCTCAACCTAGACATCATAATGATGCTGGAATATTTGCTGGTTTCTTTTAAATGGCAACCTCCTTTCTCATTTTTGATGGGAAATGCAGCAGTTACTTGAGCTTTACAGATTTTAAAAAAAAAAACCAAAACACCACAAACAAACAAAAATCCAAGCCTTTTTTATTACCAAAAATTTTGAATATATTAAGTAATGCAGACATAATTTTGGGTCCCCTCTTCCCTTTCCTCTTTCTAAACTGATCTTGTTTTCTTCTCTCTTAAAAAGATGACTTTAGTGGTCATAAACCTACATATGCTTCTGTGTATCATCCTCTGACTGTTGATGGTAATTTGATTATTATTATTTTTTTTAATTTCTGGTTTCACTGTAATGAGTGGTATTACTCCATGAGTGTATTTTTTGCAGGTTTTCCTCTTCATTCAGCTCCTCCAAGTACCACCTCTGCGACAATTAATGTGGACTTTGATGCTGTTTTTGGAGGAAAATCTACAGCACCAGAGTACAGGACTACAACTGGTAAAAAACACCTTTTATAATTAGTTTACACACCCTACAGCCAACAGTTGCTTAACAATGTAGCATACTGGCTATTGCACAGAAAGATTTAATAACTGAATACATTGCAAGCTGATTATAGGTCTGATAAGATAAGCAGTCAGATCAATTGTAGTAACTTTAAAATGAGTTTTGACTAATCTCATACACTGTGTAATAATGCTTTCCTCTTTTTTTTGGGGAATGAACTTTGAATGTGGCCCACTGGATATCTCCTAATGGGTAAGCTTATTTAATCTGTCCTCTGCTTATGCCTTCAGCATTGTCTTTTAGTGCATAAGAGTGATTTTCCTCTCAATTCTTTGAGGCATTGTAGTTATAAAAATGCAAAGCTAGTTCTCTGTGTGGTGCTAGAAGAGCAGCTGAGTTCTGGTCTTTCTCTTGGTGCTTTGTTGCTATATATTCAAATTCTTTATGAACATCCAGCAAAGGAGCTCCTGTGTAAGTTCAGGATCCTGGCAGGATTATGAGGTCACTGCTCTATTGTGTTACAAGAACACTTGGAAGCTGTCTTGAACAACGTGCTGCTTTCTTCTGCTTGAGAGAAGATTCTTCTTAATTTAAAAAAGCCATCAGTTACTGCTGAAGTAAAATTAAATGAAGTAAAATTAAAGATTCTACTGGATTAGTAGCTACAGTATACTGATTTGAATCATTAAGGCTGGAAAGTCTGAGTCCAACCATAATCCAGCTAGCACAGCCACTGAACCATCTCCTGAAGCACCACATCTAAATGCTTCTTGAACACCTCCAGGGATGGCAACTCCACCATCTCCCTGGGCAGCCCATTTCAGTGCATCACCACTCTTTAAGATTAGTAATTACCATGTAATAGTCCATAAAAAATAAGAAGTTAAACTGTGCCTCTAAGCCTTAATTCCAGCATGTTGAAACTTCACACGTAAATACTCAAACTGCTCAGTGTTCTCCAAGAAAATACCTCTCTGACTTATGGGTGTCTTTAATAATTTTGTTGACAGTTGCTTTTATGTTGTTTTGTTTTGTTTTGTTTTTTAGATTTTGCATTTCCAGATGATGTATTGCAACCCACAGTGCCACCACAAAGTCAAAGAGCCACTTTAGCCAACCAGCAAAGCGGAAAAATTTTGGCAAATGACCTTGATTCTTCCCTTGCTAATCTAGTGGGAAGTAAGTGTGAATCTGTCACTTTCCCATTTCTTACTGAAAACAAACCAAACCCTTTCCCCACAAAATTAAGTACATTTAGGTATATTGTCTTTTTCTCTTTCCCCACAGATCTTGGCTTTGGAGGAACTCCATCCAAAAAGTAAGTGCATATATGTACTTACAGTAATGTTTCATGACTGGTAGTTGCTGGCACAGTTTGAGCATGAACATTGCAAGAGTATCAACTTATGAAAGTAATCTGCTACCAAGTACAGCACAGAAACAGTGAATTTGTGGTCAGTAGCCTAAACATGGTCAACCTTAACTTTTGAAGTAACTCACTTCAGTTAGTTTTGAAGTTGCTGTATTTTTATTTAATTTATTATGAAGCAGCATAAAAAA
Organism: Florisuga fusca; assembly: GCA_038090715.1. Classification (NCBI taxonomy): domain Eukaryota; kingdom Metazoa; phylum Chordata; class Aves; order Apodiformes; family Trochilidae; genus Florisuga; species Florisuga fusca. Next base: position 17,180,689 of record JAAWXA010000017.1, read on the forward strand.
TCTTGCAGTTACATAAAGCTCCAGTTATTTGTGATGCTTTGCAGTGCAGTAATGATGGTTCTCACACAAAACAGACTGTCCAGACTTCATACTTGCTGGAACAGTGATATATAAGTAGTTACTGAAATGCTTAATTTCTTCCACCCATAAATTTCAGCTTTGTACATGAATTAAGGCATGTTTTGGTTTCCAGTGTGATGTTACTGCAACTGTTGACTCTGAAAACTAAAAAAAAAATAAATCACTGTTTCATTTTAGATCTGATATGCAGTGGACTCAGCCTACAGAGAAAAAACTTACAGGTGGAACAAACTGGCAAGCAAAAACAAGCACCTCGACCACATGGAACCCTACTCCCTTACCCACTATTCCACATATGGTAATTGATGCAGTACTACTGAAATGCTGCCTCTCTGCTTGAATTAACTTTAAAAGCATAGCAAAGGCTTTTGGGAACAAGATGGGGGGGGCAAGGGGCAAATTCTTGTAGGATTTCTTCTGAAATTGTAGATTTTAGTATACTTTATTTCCTCTCACTGTAAAACTTGTCCATTAAGACTTAAATAATCAGCTTTTCACTCAGGACTTAGCTCATGGCTTCTCTTTGAATTGAAACAAGTGGCCCCAAAGCAGAAAATTTCTGATGTGCATGTTTGAGATGCTTCTCCCCCATGTGCTCACATATGCACCTTTAAGAATCCCAAGAATGTGATTCAAGGTTAAAACTGCCCTTCCTTCCAGTTTTCACTCCTTTTTTCAGTTCCATCACATGAAATGCTGCTGCAACCCCTGCAAGGCACCTTAATTTTCTGGTCAGGTAGCTCAACAGCATAATAATGCTCAACAGCAGCTTCATATTTTAACACAGTACAGCATACTAGGTGTAAGCTTTGTAGTTACCTAAATTAAGAGTTTTAATTTCTTGGAAGGATAGTTCTCCTGAGATTTTTTGAAATATCTCCTTATATAGTCACACAAACTACTTCTGAAATACAGCTGCATTGGAGGGGAGTAGAATGTTGATCTCAGATGTACAACTAGGGTAATTGCCATATTTGTTAGGAATTTTGGACTGCTGTCTGGCTTTATTTTGCAATAAGAATACCTTTGCCTGTAGTGCCTCTTTTCCCCATCTTCCATGAATATGCTTATTCAAAATTATTAACTTCAATAGAGTATTAAATCAAAATTAAACTCAAATTTAGATGAGAGGATGTCCTGTGTAGCATCTTATGTGAGACTTCTAAGGCCATGGAATCTTTTTATGCCCTCTGGTGCTCTAGAACATGCTGGTAAAGTGCTGATGCATTCTTATTTTTGAAAGATAGAGGGCCCCTAGCACACATGGATCACTCTGGATTTGTGGATTCATGTGTTCATGTTTCATACCCTCTGCTCTAGGCATTTGTGTGCTTTATGCCAGGTCTCTGCTTACTCATTTGCTTGGGATTCCAGCAGTTAAAGATGCAAAGAACTAGCTGAGTTGTGAGCATCTTTAAAGTCAGTGCCTCAGTATTGACAAGGCCCTCCCTGTCCTGGCTTGGTCTGTGGCATGCAGAGTACTAACACTTCTTCAGTTCATGTCTAGTCTGCATACTCTTCAGTAATTAGTTGTTTTTTTAACTAGCACTCAATTTTTAATGGGACTAGCACTACTTAACAATGCACAGTAGTAAAAAGTGCATGGATCACTGTGCCTGTGAACATAACCTGGGATATGTTATTACTGGCTTAAGATGCTCTTCATTTTTCTTTTTTCATTTTGCTGTATGGTTGCAGACATCAGAAATGAGTATGTGAGGAGCACTGACCTGAGTGAACATCTGCTGCTGGTGGTTGTTTCTTAAGCTGAATGCTCACTGGCTTCCCTGTTTTTTCTGTGCCTCTCTCCCCCATGATGGGAGGCAGAAGCAGGATTGCATGCTGTGCCCTCTAAAGCTTCTCTCACAAATGTGTGTGCAAGCAAACTCAAGTCTGACTAGATTTAGTAAAATTTCTGGTTTTGCTGCAAGTCTTACCTAGTGATGGCTTTCTTGGCTGGAAGCCCATCCAAGGTAACAGGCATAGTTATTGATGTTAGTGTTCATGCCTTTTTGCTTCCATTTTAATTCTTTTAATTAGTGAGTTGAGCATAGTTACAGACATTCATGGTGCTGGACTTAAATCCATCCCTTGGTTAGAATTTCCAGTTCAAATACCTCTTAAATAATTTTCTGTCCTTACTCCTTTTGCTGTGCCAGAATGGAGTACACTATCCTGGATATGTAAGTCAATTTCTTGTAAATATGTTGGTTCTTTTTAGTATTTAAAAAAACCTATTTTTCAGAGTTTTATATATACTTCTAGTACACAGGTGCTTATCTGAAAGACATTCATATTTTCTCAATTGAAGGTACCTGCTCCTATCACATACCCAGTGACCCCACCTCAAGTGCCTGTATATGGAATGGTAAGAAATGTGATTGTCTTGTATTCCTGAAAAATCCTTGTGGTCTCCTCCAGTGGGTTTCAGTGTGCTTGACTCATCCTGACTCTGGTAGCTTTTTCACACTGTGCATTGGAAGAGATTACCCTAAATTTTACACAGCAAGCTTTTAAAAAGCCTTACCTTGACAATGTGTGTGTGTCTTCTGCCTTATTTTCTACTACCCTTACAATGCAAAAAGATTTATCTTCTTGAATTAGTTTGAATTTTATATACCTGTTTTTTGGGGTTTTTTGTTTTTCTAACAGGTACCTCCTCAGATTGGAGCTGCTCCTTTGATGGCACCCCAGTCAATGATGTATACTCAGCCTGGTCTAAGGCCAACAAATCCTTTTGCACCTGTTTCTGAAACTCAGGTGCACTGTTTTCTTTCATCTTGAGATCACATTGAAACTTTAGCTTTGGTAAAAGCAACCAAATGTTTCATGAAGGGCTACTGATGTATTTCTGCATTTGAAAGTGAGAGGTTCCTCAGTCAAGAGCAAGGAAGTAAATTCAGATGGTGAGGCCATACAAATGTAGGAAACAAGGAAGAAAGTAAAAATTAGAGTGGCTAATTTCATACTGTGTCAATATTTAGGAAATTGGAGTGGTGAAGGTATTTAGAATCTAGACTTCCTGTGGCAGTAGCTGAATACCTGGTTTGGTCACCCTGAGCAGCACAGTGATGAAAGCTTTCTCAAGGATCAGGTGGGATGGGAGGGAAAAAGGTTTGGAAAACAGATGATTCAAGTTGAAGAAACTGTTCTCCTGTCATCCAGATATATTGGTCTTTAATGTTCTGTGGGGAATTTTTTTTAAAGTGCCAGACCCTGCAGCCTGTACCTGCAAGTAGCAAGGCAGCTGAATAGAGTCTGCAGTGCTGGGAAACTGTGTAATGTGAGTGCATTAATGTCTGATCTCTGCTTCACAGATACAGTTTATGTAGAGCCGCCAAAGCAGCAAGATGTGAGAAACAACCAAATACTGGTAAAAAAAAGACTGAATTTCACTTTTCCCATGATGTACTCCTGAACAGGGCAACTGTTTCTTCCCTGTATAATACGATGTAATTTTGAATTGCAATGCTTTAGAGGTTCTTGTTTATAACAGTCACTGCAGTGGGAAGTCAGGTTTGCTCACTGGTTTGTAAATGGCTCAGCAGAAAACTGTATTTTTATTGAGGCTGACTCAGAGGGTTCAAGCTGGTTTGTCATCTTCAGAGCTGAGAAGAGGGGGTTACATGATTGCTCTACAACCTTATTCATCAGTGGATTACCTTAGGGAGTTAACTGAGGATGTCAAATCTATTTATTTTCTCCATAAATTCTGTGGCTGTTGTAACCAAGACACAACACAAATGAAGTTGAGCAATAAAATTTTCATGTGCTCTAATAAATACTCTGACAGAGCAATGCTTGCATTATCATAAGGCCAATATTGTGTGAAATCAGACAGCTTTTTCACATCAGCTTATAGTAATTTGCAAACTTTATAATGTGAGTTTGAAATGCTGTGAATCAACAAGATATATACATATTACATATACATAGAGTAAAAATAAAAATTGCTCCATTGGTATCTCAGTGTTACATGGCTAGTGGAAAGAACCAGGCTCTGATGTGGGCTGGAAAGTCTGTGATGGAGTAGAGGAAACAAGTGTGTTACTAACAGCATGTGCAGCCTCCAAGAGGTGACAGTGGCTGCACTTGTATCAACCATCCTCTCTGCAGGTAGCATTTGCCATAGCTCAAGGTTTGGGAGCCAGTGAGTGCAGGTATCTCCAAGAGCAGCAATTTGAAAAATCTTGTTGCTGCCTGCAAAAAAGGCAAGAGATCTGATTTTGAATTTTTTTTTTTTTTAAAAAAAGTCTATTAGGTCACAAGAAGCAAATGTTGCAGTTGTGCTGACACTTGTGAACTGGCAACAATACTGAAGTTATCCAGCTGCAGAGAATTTTGTGCTGCTTTTCTGAAGTAAGAACCTAGTTGCAAATCATGTCAAAGTAATTATTTTTAAATGTGTAAATATGTGCAAACTTTTAGATAGTCTTTTCTTTAATGCTGCAGTAATCTTTTTCATCTGTAGTAATTTTGAGGTAAAAATCCTATGTTAAGAAATACCAACTCCTTTTGAGTGGAAAATCTTTTAAATAAAGTAATTTATGAAGTGTGTTACTCATGATAGGTCAGAGGTGCACAGACTTCTGGCACATCTTTTGTATTTAACAATCTTCCTTCAGTAATGCAGTTGGCTATGAAAATGCCTTATCTTATATTTTTCAATGTCTGATAAAAAGTGATAGCATTAAAAAAAAAATAGTTAATTACAGGTAAATGAAATTGGGAGCAACTTTTGTTGCAAAATACAATTAAAAGCTCTCCTGTAAAGTAACTTCTGATGATGATTAATATTAAAGCTGGGTTTTCAAAAAAGGAATAGTTTTCTATTGATAAATAGACCTTCAGAGTAGCATGTCTCTTATCCTTTGGGGAGTCTGTAATTGCAGAAATGTCTCTGATTCTCACTGTAAATGCAGATAGGCCTGAGAATCTTACCAGACTGCCCTGCAGAGAACTTCTAAAGTACAGCACTTTCCTGATAGTGGGAACAAGCTTTTCTTTTTCTAAATGCTTAATTCTGTGCAAGCACACTGCAGCAGTAGTATTTCTTAACTCCGTGGAAATATTTTTGTCAAGTGAAACGACTCAAAAGAAACAAAATAAATAAAAAAACATTCTCCATCTCTTGGAATCTGTAACCACTAACTTCCTGGGAAACTGCAGAAATTGAAAACTCAGTTTTTCAATGTGGTGGTTTTGAAAGAGTTTGGATTGGTGTATAGCCATTCACAGTTCAATTTGATTTACAAAGGGCTGCAAGCTTTACTCCACCTTCACTGGGCTGAACAGTTGTACAGTTTTAAGCCAATGAGTTCTTTAGTGCCTATGGTTACCCTCTGCATGATGGGGGAGTAGATGCCATTTTGAGTGGGGCATTGTGTTGAAGGGACTGTTTGTTTAAGAAACTGGGAATTCCATTGCTTCATTCAGCATTGAAAAGTCTGGAGTTCAAATTAGAGCAGAACATGTAGTAGTAAATGTCAGGGCATTAATGGCAGAGCTGAGCAGGCCACAAGCTGGCAGTTTCTAGCACCTGGGAGCTGTTAAGTCTCTTGTGCTGAGTTGGGTAAGTAATAATTTAATAAAGTATGTAAATAAATGCCTGGCAAACAGTATATATTGGTTTAACTTTATTGAGGAGCATTCTGAGTATCTGGACTGCATGTCACTCAGAAATGGATTTAGTACTAGGTACAGGCTGCACTGCTGGTGATTTGCTCTGGATTTTTTAATGGTTCTTTTCTAGGCTCTCTTGTAGCAAAGCTGTCTGATGCCAGTTTATTTAGTATTAAAAAAGGAGAAACAGCCACAAAGTATATTCTGAGAACTTTATAAGATACCTTCTTTCTAGTCTCGTTCAGACTGTTTGATAAATTAAAACATGGCTTTCAGATTTATCCTTAGGAAGACAAGATTGCTTCACAACCTTCTCTCTGCACAAAAGCAGGACTGCTTTTTGCCAACGTGTTCCTTGTGTGCATATTGGGACACACAAAAGGGCAGAGCAAAGTGGTTTAAATAACAGTTCATGCCAGAGGATGCTGTCAAGGCTTTGCTGGCTCAGAACTTGTTCTCCAAGAAGACACTTGGAAGACAGAGGTTGTTCTTGAGGGTAACTAACAGCCCACAAGAGTTGTGAATAATAGTTGTGAAAACACTGAAGAGTTGTATATAAATGTGACCTTCCCTTTTGTTTCCTTCCAACCCGTTTGGTCAGAATCCTGCTCTGAATACTTCAGAGAGCAGGTAACTAAGATGTCACTCCATGTTTGCTGTCTGAACAAGGAGGAAGACTCAGTACACTGTGCAAAGCTTTGCATTGCTGTACTGTAGTGGGTGATTCATGCCTAAGTGTTGGGACTTCATGCTGCTTCTGTGGGATTACATCCATAGGATAACTTTGAGGGGAATTTGGAAAGGTTGATGTGTTAGGTCTGATGGACTTGAAAGTGTACCTCTTTTTAAATAACTGGGGTTTTCTAATGTGCTCTAGATACATTTTGAATTTGATTCCAGGAAGTTATTGAATTATTTTGGTTTTGACATGTACTAGAGAAATCTCAGTTCTGTGCACATAGTGGTGGAATCCTTGTAGGTAAAAATTACAAATGGACTTTTGTTTAAAAACAAACCTACACACACACACAAAAAAAACCAAACAAAGAAAACCCACCAAAAAACCCCCTTCTGACTACAAGACTGAATACAGGGTGTATCCCCATCTGGGTTTTTTGCTGTGTGGCAGGGAAGGTGGGGTTACAGTGAGAGTAGTATAGTATGCACTGTGGATCGGTGCTTAATTTGTACATTAAAAAAAAAAAACCTTTTGTTTTGGGTAGTTTGTATTGTAAGGCCAACATCTAAAGGCACTGTATCAGTCATTTATTTCCATTTAAAAGATTATATTTTTGAGCGATGGGAACTGTACATGTTATCATTTATACATTACTGGTAGGTAGGAATTTAGAAAACCTGTTGCTATTACTCTGAAGATGTATTTGACTTACTGATAATCACTGCATCATGGCTCAGATTCTCATCATTTATTTAAGGAGATTGTAGTAACTGGTGTAGTTACAGCAGGAATTGTAACATCAAGTCTTTCAGTATATCTCAAATGCCTATCCTTGTGATTAAGTTTAAATCCTTTACCAAATATTTGGCTGGAATTTCATGTTGGAGCAATGACAAAATAGGTGCTGGAACAGATTTCCCTCACCCCAATCCACACTTTATTTATTTAATAGGTCTTGTTTTGTATGTTATGTTTTTCCCCATAACAGGTTTGTGCCTTTTATTGGATATTTATTTAAAAGGAGCTACTATAATTTAGGTTGTTCAGGCTTTTTTTCAGATGTGTTCTTGTACAGCTGTTCCTTTACATGAGTTCCTTCATTTTATAACAATACAGAATGTGTGGGAAACATACTAGCCACAAACTGGAAAAAAAAAAAAATGAGGGTTTATGTTCTATGAATTCATAATTTTTTAAAATGAAGCCTAAGCACAAGACTGGCTGTGTTGATATTTTAATTGTGGAACTTCACAATTTGTTAATACACAAACTGTTTGGTTTTTTTAAAAAAAACTGCTCATGTCCAGTTATTTGATGAAACAAGTTTTGGAAAAAAACAAAAATAAACTTCAGCACATGCAAAGTGTGTGTGTTGCTCTTTCCTTAGTGAGTTCTCAGGCTTTCAGGAATACCCACAGCAGCTGAGGATGCTCCCCTGGTTTGTTCCTCTTCTGCATCTTCTACAAGAAAGCTGGGGAGGGACTTTTTAGGCTGTCAGGTAGGACTGAGGGGATGGATTCAAACTGGAGGAGGGGAGACTGAGATTGGATGTTAGGAAGAAGCTGCTCACCGTGAGGGTGCTGAGACCCTGGCACAGGTTGTCCAGAGAGGTGGTGGAAGCCCCATCCCTGGAAGTTTTTAAGGCCAGGCTGGATGGGGCACTGAGCATCCTGAGCTGGTGGGAGGTGTCCCTGCCCATGGGGGGGTTGGAACTGGATGATCTTTAAGCTCCTTCCAACCCTGAAACTGGTTTGATTGATTTCCACTAAAGGTGGCATTATGTGCAGTGCAGGTCACTCGGGTGATGGGTTTTCCTTTGGTTCAGCTTTCCCTCGGGAAGCAGTGACAGGTTTTTCCTGCTTGGTGTTCTGTGGGTGTCCCGTGGGGTGATGTTGGGTTCTCACCTCATCCCGATGGACTGGGCCTGAACCCTGCTGTGTGCACACCTCGTTCTGTGACCGGGGTGTCAACGTGCCAGGGCTCTTTCCATAGACCTGTGTGTTACAGTCAGAACAACATGAAAACACCTCTCGTGGGGGTGTTCAGTGCTTGGAGCTGCTCCTGAGCCTGCTGAGGAGCACTCCCGGTTCCGGGAAGGTGTTTTACTTTTGGGTTTATGTGCCTCGGGTCAGATTTAATTCCAGGGCCTGGAAACCACTTGTTGGGATCTGACCTCTACACTGGAAGCCTTTTAGAGCAGGGTTTTTTAGAGCAGGATTTTTTAGAGCCGCTTTTTCTGCTGTAGTTCTCGGGTTCCCGGTTCGGCGTTTCCGCTGCTCCGGGGCCCGTTGTGGCCGTGTCCCTGCCAGCCCGAACCTCCTGGTGCTGCCAGCACCGCGCTGCGCCTTCCCACAGCCCGAGTGAGCTCAGGGGCCGAGCTCTGAACTCCGCCAGGAGCGTGTGGAGGAGCGGACGGGGCGGCGGAAATTCCGCCCTACGAACCGGAACCGTCCGCTCGGTGAGGGAGCGGGGAGCCCTTCCCATGGGGTTCGCCACACCCCGCGTCCCGCACTCGTTCCCTACAAGCAAAGGCGGCGCAGGGAGACGCGGGGGCTGTTAAACGCAGCGGCCCCGCCCGCAGGACTGCTCCAGTCCCGAGTCTGGGGCCGCTCCCGGTGCTGGTGCTGGTGCTGGTGCCGGTGCCGGTGCCGGTCCCGCACCCTCCGCGGCTCCCGGCCCGGCAGAGCGGAGCTGAGCCCCGCCCCCTGCGCCGCCTTTGCTTGTAGGGA
>JAAWXA010000017.1:17189811-17199847 GCA_038090715.1 Florisuga fusca
CCTTCTCTTCCCTTTCCTTTCCCCCCCTCCTCTCCCGCCGCTCTACCGGGCCGCCCGCTCCCAGGGTTTGTTCCACGGGCCCTGCGGCCTCCGCCGGGCTCGTCCTGAGACATCCCCGCTTCTCATCGCTCCCCACCGGGCAGGGTCCGGAGCCCCGGGGGCGGGGAGGCGGCTGCGTACTCCTGAGGGGTGAGCTGCTGTGTTTCCAGGCTGTCTTGGTGTTATTAAATACGGATGTACTTTGTGGCAAGCTGAAATGCCTTTTTTTTTGAGCGTTATGGTGTTATTTCATTGGCCGACTCGCCTGCCAGTGAGGAGCACGTTAGGAGTGAGCTCTCCCGTGGTGCATCCCCAGGCATGGCTCCCTGGGAGGGTTCCTCCTGCACAAAGCACAACTCTCAGCACTTCCAGCGCCTCTCCCTGCTTCTCCCCTCGCAGTCTGGTGCTTGGGTGTTGAGCAGAACCATTCCCCAGAAGTGATTGTGGTGTCCAACTGGGTTTCCTGGCTTATCAAAATAAAAAAAAAAAAAGCTGTCTGTGGGCAAACAGGCTGGACTTGTTTCTCTGACAGCAGAAAGTGAAGTACCAAGCATTTGGTGATTCTGTTGACTTGTTGAAAAGAAGAATTCATCCACTTTGCATGTTGATGCAATGTCATAGTTCCCTGGTGGGCACTCTCTGCTCTGAGCTGGCACTCAGTGTCCTCTCTTGATCACTGCTTTAGTTCATCTGATCAATAAGTATTGATCAGACTGGCTGCACCTGGCTGCCTTGGTACCAGCTTGAAAGAGGGGACATCTGTCCTGAACACTTTGTTGTGCTGCTCTATGACTGACATTTTCTCGGGCTTTAAAATCCCCATTTCTGACCTCTCTCTGGGGTAAATTGATGTCCCTCCTGTTCTGGTGTCCCCTGGCTCAGTGCCTGTGTCACCTACATGTGTAGGTCTCACCCTGCAGGCACAATGTGCTTACTTCCAGCACAGCCAGATCCTGCTGTTGCTTTCAGCTTCTGTAACAGTGTCTGGCTGTCAGGTGAATCCTGCTGGGATGTGAATCCATTGCTGCCTGTGGGTGACTGCCTGCCTTCCCCTGGGGGACACTGACTTAGATTGGAGTGAAAGGAACTGCCCTGCAAGACCTTTATCACTGTGCTGGAGGAGGATCCTGGCAGGGAGCTGGAGATAACATCCCCAGGGAACACTTTGAGGGTGTCAGTCACATCCCTCCTGTGGTGGCTGCTCATGTTGGGTCCATGTTGATCCCTGTTGACACTTGTGTCTGAAGTATCTCACATCTCTCTCACCTGGGAGAGTTCTGGGGGCTGTGGCTTAGTTCTGTGCTTTACTTCAGTTCTTCCTAACCTTTTGTCTGGCTCTGAAATCCATTGAAGTTTCCTCATTCTCAGTGTTGAGAGGTGTTCTGATCAAACAGGTCTCTGCAGAGTGGATCCTCAATGGTGATCTTGGAGCACTTGTAGATGTTAAGATGGATTTTCTTTTAGTCAGTCAGCATATGCTGAGAAGTTTCTATTCTGCCCCACAAAGTGAAAACATCAGTGTCTTGAGGTAGGTTTTAGTACCAGTTTTGTGGGGGTTTTTTCTCCCCAGAAAACAGGTCTCTGTTTCAGAAACATGATACACTACCACATGCTACATGGGCAGCTCATGTGAATCTGTCTGCAGAGAGTCAGAGAGATTTACTTCTACTTTATCTTCATTCAGTAGAGGCTCTTCAGACAACTGACTGTGGGGACCTTTTCTTGAGCATTGCCCCTTTGGATTCCAGGTGCTAACTTGGGTTTTCCCTGGAGTTTAGAACCCCCTCCAAACAGAACTTTCAGCTCTTGGTTTTTTGGGGTTTTTTTGACCTGTTGTCCAGATGTCTCCCAGTAAGATGTTGTTCTTCTGCCTTCTCTAGCATGCACGTGAGTGGGGAGATGGGGATGCAAATCTGAACCTGTCTCTTTAGTCATCTTCTCTGAGTATGCCCCTAGGTGCTGATGTGCCTGCAGCTCTCTATTTGGGTCATCACTCCAAGGATAAACACAGGAATGCGCGTTCCTGCTCTGGTTCAGGGCTTTAAAGAGTGTTTGTGGGGCTTGGCTTGAAGCTTGCAAAGGCTGCCCTACCTTTATGTGATCCAGCAGTGGTGTTTTGTCAGTGGATTTTAATCTCAAAAAGATAGAGATGAGTTTTGGCAGGCCCTCAGAGATCCTGGAAGGTAATTCTGCAGTTGAGATGCTGCATGATACACCAGGAAGCAGGGATCCTGCTGGCATTTGTGCCCACCTCACCTACAGAGGGACCATGCCTCAGCCTTGCAGTGGGGTGAGATGGGCCAGAAGCCCCACCAGCAGGACTTGGAGGTTGCAGGAAACCTGGGTGATAAATCTGAGCCTTCCTGGGGCTGGGGCATCGTGTAGGGGGAGGAGATCACCAGTACAGGGGGGGCTGGAGTAATTTCTCAGTGTCTTTGTTTTAGGAGGGCTTGGGTTCTGTCTTATCTCTCTGTACCCAGAGGTGTTGGCTGAGGTGGAGCTGGGCTGCCAGGCAGTGTGTGGGGTGAGTTGTTGCCCACCTGCTTTTTCCCTCTGTCTTGAGTGGTTTACAGGAGCAGAACAGCTTCCACACAGGTTCATTTCAGAGCATCCCCAGGCCTCATTTCTACTACACTTGCCTGAATCTGATCCTTGGGTTTGTTTTTTTTTTTATTAAAAGCTTCTCTAGAGGCTTTAATCAGGAAGCAGGAATGCCTCTTGTTATGCTGTCTGAGGCAGCTTAAGGTGTTCTTCAGGCAGTTCATCTGAAATGAGGTCTCTTGAGAGCTGCAGTACCACCTAGATGGTGCTGAGTTCCTGTTTCTCCTGCAGATTTCCTTAAAGCTAAGGCAGGTGAGTGACTTCTTGCCAGGCTCAGTGATTTCATAGTAAGTCTCTTTAGCCAAGAGAATTCAGGAGTCATTAGGAAGGCAAGCAGCTCTGTGTCTGGTGCTACTTTAGGAATGTATCCCAGTCTTTTCCTGATGTGGAACTACTGGAATGGAAGCATCTAGTTAAAAAGGAGAAGCTGGAGAAGCCTCTGGTGGGCTTCTGTTGAGTTTTCCAGAGCTATATAGACAAGTAAGGACAGAATTGCCTGAACTGGATGAGTGTGGTCATCTCACATTAGGTGAATGTTGTCAAGGTCACAAAGGTGTGGTGGTTCTGTGTCCCTTTCATGAGCCTGAGGAGGTTGCCCAGAGGCAGATGAACACTTCAGGAGTCTGGAGGAGGCACCTGCAGAGGTCAGTGTCCTTGCCTGCTCAGGCCTGGCTTCTCTGGTGTCTTTTCCAGCTGATGGCAGGACTGGCTGGAATTGTTCTCTAGAGGCTTCCATGGCTTCCTGCTGCCTGTAGGAGCTTTGGCAGAGCAGCTGCCCCAAAGCCTGCCTGAGCAGATACTTCTGTTTTCCTCCCTTTGCCTCTTTCTCTGCCACAGCTTGCTTGCTCAGGCCATGATTCTTTTCCTTCCTCAGTCTTATCCTAAATAGCTCATAATCTGCTTAGCCACAGGGAAGTGTTATCCCTGCTCTGCAGACAGGAAACCAAAGTTTAGCCATGGTCCAAGGACATCCATCCCTGTTGGCTGACACTTGACATTGGCCAGGGCTTCAAGGTGCTGGAAAATCTGGGTAGGAATTCATCCTTGCACCTACTCTGTAGATCCCTACTAAAAGAAAAAGAAAAAAAAGAGGGGGGGGGGGGGGAAGGGAAGAGGGAAGTGAAAAGGTGACTGAGAAAGGAAGCAAAGTTATTTTGTACATCACTCCAGAAAAAAAGAGGTTTGTTTGCCTATGGATCCCCTCTCACCATAGATGAAAGCATGAGTGTGCCTAGGATTGCTGCCAGTTCTTCTAACACTGAGGGTTTCTTTCTCCCCCTAAAGGAAGATGTAGATTCTTTTATGAAACAGCCTGGAAATGAGACAGCAGATGTAGTTCTTAAGAAGTTGGATGAGCAGTATCAGAAGTATAAATTTTTGGAACTTAATCTTGCTCAAAAGAAAAGGAGGTAAGTCATAATTTTTGCAGAATTGGGAAATGTTTACCACAGTTAAAAATAAATAACTATTTAAAATAAATATTTTAAAAGTAATAGTTGCAGGACTTTCAGGAAAGCCCAGCTTTTTTTTTTTTCCTCAGAATTACATGCAAAAAATTTACAGTATTGCTGAATTGATCCTCAGCCTTTAAGGCCAAAAAGTACTGCTGTCATCTCTTCATTTTGTCAGCCTAGTGTCAGTAAGAATCCATTTCTGTCCAATGACTGTTGTCTCAAGCTGTAAAAATCAAAGCTTCAAGTGATATTTTACCTAAACTTCTTTTGTGGAGAAATATCCCTCCTCCTCTCCCAGAGGAGGGCAGCCTGGAAGGCTGGGAGGATCCCAGCCCCTCCTCTGGGCTGTGGGTGGGGTGGAGGGGGTGCCTTTGATTCTGGAGAGAGAGCTTTTGTTTTAACAGGACCCAGTCTTGTAGCTCTAAACTGGTTGTTAGAATAGTTTGTGGACCTCAGAAGAAACACACTTCAGGTTGTTGGGTTTTTTTTTTTCTCCACAGTGGTTTTTATCTGTATTTCTGCTGAGGTTTCCCTTGGAAGAGATCAGAAATATGCAAAAACATGCCAGTGTAGCAAAGAGGCATCTGTTACTGGTTTTGCTCCAGTTATAAAGCTGGGTGTATTGCTCAGAAAACCAGTGAGCCTCACTCAGTGGGATAAGAGGTGAAGCTGTAGCTGAGGTGTCTTTAATTACCATACCTTTCAAATCTGCATTTTTAAGTCTGGAAAGATGTTATGAGTTTCAAGTTTGAAAATGGAGGTTGGATTGTGTAATAACTGATCACTTGTGTAGGAAATCTTGTGTCTCTGTCAAATAATAAATTATGACTGTTGTTAATTCACAGGCTAAAAAGTCAGATTCCTGAAATTAAACAGACATTAGAAATTTTAAAACACATGCAGAAGAAAAAGGTAAACTATTTTGAATATCTAATGAGTATGAGAAAAGCTAACTACCTTTCCACCCTAACAGAACACATTGCAAGAAATGTTTTGGAGAGCACACTTAATATGCCTTTATAAATATCAGAATTGTTTTTAAAGGTATGTAGTACTTTTTGAAAGCTAGTTAAAAAAAAAAAAAAAGTTAATATTTGTAGTGCAAGCTTCACTTTTAATAGTGTATGGATTGCAGCCAAGTGTTGACTTTGTCTCTATTCTTTATAGGGATTTCTGTATAATTTTTAAATAAATCTTTAAACTGCTTTATCCTCAGAGCTCTAACTTGAAGTAAAATTCTGTAGAGTTCCATCAAAGTTAATACTGTATCAATGGTAAAAAGTAGAGAAGTGTGCTCTTTACTGTAAGTTTTATGTCTTTGACATAAGTTTCTAGTGAAAATAGCAATTTTAAGTTTTATCATTTGTCTTAAGGATTCCACACATCCAATGGAAACCAGATTTTTATTGGCAGATAATCTCTACTGCAAAGCTTCAGTTCCTCCTACAGATAAAGTTTGTTTGTGGTTGGGGGTAAGTAAAATGGAACTTTCTCTGAAACTGTTTAAATCATTTACAAAAGGCTTGTGAAGGACACTGCTTGTTGCTGTCTCTCCTCTGCTCCTGCTGACTCCAGGCTTGGTTCTGTCCACTTGTGCACAGTGGAGCTGTGGCCTCTCAGCAGGGCCAGCCTGGCAAGACAATTCCAAGGTGTTAGTGAAGCTTTTGTGTTTGATTCTGTTTGGTGCCTGGACAGTAAGACATCAGAGAATTGTCATTTTGCTGGACTGGTCCTTCCAAAAAGCCTTTCCTGAATGGTTTCCTTATCACTTCCTCATGGTTCAGGTTGCCATCCAGCATTGCCCTGGGATGGGCACATGCCCAGCAAAATAACTCAGTTTGGCAACTGGCTTCCCATCTTCTCTGTTACTTGTATTTAGCATCTTGCTTTCCCTTTTCATGCACACATTTAGGGAAAGATGGGATTTCTGTTTCTGGCAGGTATCTGCCTGCATTTAGAGTAGGATTTGTGCTAAAGTCTGGAGGGATCAGAGCTCAAGAACACAGGTTTCTAAGTACTTAAACCACACCAGGTTGGGATGTTTTGTGTTCAGGGGCTTCCTTCTATGTGGAGATAACCTGGTAGTCTTTATTTTGAGACTCCTGTATCCCAGATGTTCCCTGTGTTGGCTGCCAAACAAAACCCCTTGGTTAGGACAGAAATATTGGTGACACATGCAGCATCCAGACTGATTGGGCAGTTACTCCCAGCCTCTCCTGCTTTTTTTCCTCTCCTAAAAAGAGAAGATTTATCTGATACCTGCTGCTTTCAGGAGACTCTCTTCAGAGTTCACAAATATGGACTTCAGTGGAGCATCCCAAGTTTATTTTGTAACAGAGTATCAGTGAAGGTTCATCCTGTTGATGGTTCATACAGAAAAGCTGTCAGGAGTGCCACAGCCACAAGCAGTTTATTGTATCCAGGTGTTCTTGGCCTTCTGCTTTGATCCTCCTTTTTGCTGACAGTCTGCATGTTGGGCTACACATACAACTGTTACTGGGGAAATAATGTCTTCCAGTTATTTTAGAAGAAGAAGAAGGGTTTTTCTCCCTCTTGCAGCTCTGGGTAGCTCTCCCTGGGCTCCTGTCTAAAGAGCAGAACGTGCTCAGCACACAGTTCTTGAGTGGGACAGAGCTTCACTGCTGCTTCTTCCCTTGGTGCTGCTCTTTTATCTCTTCCTGTGGCAGCTTCTTAGGGAGATAAAGATTTGTAGATTAAAAACCTCCACGGTGTGGGACAGGGCTTTTATACCTGGATCTTTAAATGCCTGTAAGACTTCTTGTTAACAACCAGTGCCATTAATCTTGAACCCAACAGAAAATGTTCTGGAGTTGTGTGAGTGCTGGGAAAGGTGAAGTCTCTCACTGGGCACATGAGGGGAAGATGAGATACTGAGACCTGAAAGGCTGCATGCAGTCCACAGGGAGAGAAACCCCTTGTTGCTTAGCAATGGGAAGAGAACCTCTTAAAAGTCACTAAAGGGATTTATTTACTATGTTAGTGAAGTGGTAGAGGCCTCAAGTGGATTCTGGCATTGCTCATCCCTAAAGCTTGTTCTCTTGGCCTGTCAGGAGAACCTTTTGTTAATGTGATAAGCAAAAGCCTGAAGTAAGCCTGTTAGGGCTTATTCCTTACAATGCAAGAGTAGCAGCCTTTTTTTTTCTTTTTTTTTTTTCTTTTTTAGGCCAATGTGATGCTTGAATATGATATTGATGAAGCTCAGGCTCTGTTAGAGAAGAATTTGTCAACAGCCACAAGAAACCTTGATCTTCTAGAGGAAGAGCTGGATTTTCTTAGAGATCAGTTCACCACTACAGAAGTCAGTATCCTTTGTGATTATTTGCAGGGAAAGAGGTGTGTGTCAACAGGTAATTACCAAGTTCCTGACATATTTTTGTCTTCAAACTGACTGTCCTTAGAATGCTCCAGCACTTCAGGGGATTAACCTCTGCCAGCAGTGAAAGGGGATGTTGTGTTTCCAGTGCCCAGCTGAGGGTTGCTGGGGTAGATGCAGCAAAGCTCCTGTTGGGGACTGGGTCCCCAGGAAACCCACTGGAAGGATGGATGGGTGCTGTGGGATGATGGCCAAGAGGCCATTTCACAGCCAAGTGACTCTCCCTTCCTCCCAGAGCACATCAGTGTTGTTCTTCAGGCTCCTGCTCATCCTTCAGCTGCCACTGTCATGTTCTCCCAGCAGCACAAGGTTGGAGCTGATATAGGCATTGCCTGACTTTTTAAATATTTCTTTATACTATCATGAAACACCTCCCTGGGGGGGAGTTGTTTGGGGTTTTTTTAAGCTTCCTACTTCAGAACTATTTTAGTGGTGAGGGTAGATGTCAACAGAAGTGTGAGATTTTGTAAATGAGGGCCCAGCTACTTGTTTTTTAAAGTTGATTCTTAGGATATCTCAGTGCTGCAAGAACTTTTGTATGCTTGGAGTAGGCAAACACAGCATGTTGACTGCAATCAGAGAAGCAGACCTGTAAGTACAACTAACAGTAGTACTCCTGGGTGTTAGACCCTTGCATCAGGTCAGCTCTTTCATTAAAGGGTTTCTGTAAGTGATGTGTGGCCAACTCTATAATTTGCTTTCCTCTTTTTTTTTTTTAAATTTTCTGAATACTTGAGCTGTTTCCTTAATTCCACACCCTCAGATATGGCTAGAGTTTATAATTGGGATGTAAAGAGAAGAAACAAGCAAGACCCTTCTAAAAACAAAGCATAGTTTTGCCAGTTTTAAATGTGGTTTCAATTTCCAAATATTTTTTATTTAAACACCCCAAAAAATCCATTCTTAAGGGACTGAGTTACTTTAAGCATTTCAGCAAATGGTAAAATATATAAAAACTGATGGTGAGCACCATTTTATTTATTTGTAAGCTCAAAATTTGTTTTCATGCATGCTTCATGAGATGAATTATTTGAAAAGGCACCACATGGTCCAGCAAAGGAAGTAGTATTTTGATCAGGCCAGTCTCTCATAAATAAATTTCTACCTGAAAAGTTGAGGGGCATGTGTGAAATGGAGCTGACATCTTAGCAGGTTCAGGTAATGCCAGGGTTTATTTTTTCATCTCTGTACAGCTGATGGAGTGACACTCACCTCGGGCTGGGAAGACATGCAGCTGTAATGGTCTAAGAAACAGAAAAAAAAAAAAAAATGAGTGAAGTCTTGGATTTTGTCTCAGTCAGTTAATTGGCAGCATCAACCTGCAAGCATTCCTGGATATCCACTTTGGATAAATGTGTTTGGAATAATTCTGGGTTAGTTAACTGCCTGTTACTCAACTCTCAGCACTTTACATACAACAGTTTGTGACTTTGTCTTCAGTGGTGAAGGGAGAAAACAGCACAAGCCATGTCAAGACTGCAGGTGATCTCACCCCCTTCTTTTTCATACGTGTGCACACGCTGCTTCCTTTTGCAGGTTGTGTTCAACAGGGACCCCAAAGCAGCCTGTAAAGAACAATCCCCCCTGTTTACCACCCCTTAGACAAGGTGTCCACTTCCAGTGTCTTAACACAGCCTCCCAGGTGGTGAAACCTGTATTAGATCAGGGTGGGTTACTGAAGCATGACTACTGGTGTTCACAGATGGAATTACTATTTTTTTTTTTTTTTTAATTTTATTTTTTGGTTCTTACGAAGCCTTGCAAGATTGTTGCCTTTTACCTCTGCAGTTTCTTTCTGAAATGAAATGCTCAGTGGTGATGTCAGTGGCTAATATTCACATTCTGTGACTGAGAATACAGGTTTCGCTGCAAAATAAATGCAATTGTTAACTGTTGGATCTTCATGTAAGAAACAATATACCTGTAAATTTTTTGTACTTTTATTTCATGATATTAAAATAGTAAAACTGAACAGTTGTGGCAAACACCTGTTTTTGTCCATCTTTCTTTGTGGGAGAAAGGCAGGAATCTGATGTGTGATTTTTAATTTTTTTAAAAATAATGTTTCCCTCCTTTAATTGGGGTCAGGGGGGGGATGAAAAAAATTCAGTTGAAGCAGCAGAGATGAGACATAGCTGCTGAATCCTGGCTGGAGTGGAACAGGGGGTGTGAGTCAGCAGTTCTCACTTGGTGAATACCAGCAATGGATTTAACCACAATGTGGCTGCAAAAAAAACCAGCTGCGGGTCAGTCCTCACCCCTGGTCCCGGGGCAGTACCCGGGCTGGGCTCCTCCCTCCCTTTCCATACCCGGTGTCTTCCGCTGCAGCAGGGAGAGGTCTGGATCTGGTGCAGCATTTGATGCTCAGGGATCTGCACCCAGCTGCAGGTGGGGCTGCTCAGGCTGCTTCTCTGCTTTTTAAGAGCATCAGCAGCAACAGGAAAGGCAGCTGCAAACACGTCCTGATTTCTCTTGCAATTTTCTCTTCAATTTGGATTTAATGAGATCCCAACAGGCTGAAGCCTTCCCCCCCCCCCCCCCCCCCCCC
>JAAWXA010000017.1:17199857-17429542 GCA_038090715.1 Florisuga fusca
CCCCCCCTCCCTCTGGCTGCTCCTAAGGCAGCACTTGCCTCCCTTTGTTGTGCACAATGAAATGATGAGTTAAGCATTTCTGCACCAGCAAAATGAACCCTGTGTGCAACTGCCAGTGACCTAATGCTGGGCATGGGGGTGGGACAGGGAGAGGGGACAGCATTCCAGCTGGAATTGCTCCCTAGGCACTAAAGGTATCTGGCCTGTGCAGGGGGGAGATGGCTGTGACCATCATTGCTTGGTTTGGGTGTTTGTGGTTTTTTTTTTCATTGATGCCAAGTAAATAACCCCCCCCCAAAACTCCTGAACAAGAACTCAAGCTTCCCTATGAGCTGTCCTTGTCCAGCATTGCTCCATCCTTTGCTGTGCTGGCTGAGTTAGAAGAGGTTAATCTGCAGAAGCTGTGCCACTACACTGCTGCTGCCTCCTGGAGGGACTAAGGCCCTGGGTTTGGCTGCTGCTGCAGAGAGCAAGGGGTTTGTCTGGGGGTTGGGCTGGTTTAGAGCAGGCAGTGTACCTGTAGTTGCACTGTTTCTTCCCCTGGCAGCTGTGAAGATCTAAGAAGTGGCCTTCAGAAGAAAATATCCAGTGGAGGCTGCTGCAGGTGCCTGGTCATGGTGAGGCAGTCCCTGTGGGACTGCTCTGCCTGGGGTACTGGAGAGGTTTGGGTGGTCAAGAGCTCACTGGTAAAGCACGGGGAGGGGGAAAAAAAATTAAAAAAAAAAAACAAAAAACCCACCAAAGCTTCTTTACAAGTTTTGAATTTCACATTATCACATGGTAACCGTTTTGCTAAATACAAGCATATTTTCAATCACATACAGACAGCTAAATACAGCATTAATTTCACATTTCATTACAGTGCATAACAGAAAGCGAGGAAAGTGTATAGTTTGCTTTTATTCTGGAGGTTCTGAGCAATTTCAATCTAACATGCAGATTGCTTTTAACGTGGTAGAGACCACAGAAAGTTACCTTTTCCTTTTTTTCTTTTTTTCCCTTTCCTTTTAAGACCAAGTTCCTGCCCATTTTCCTGTGAAGGGTCTGACCTGATTTCTCTACATCTCTCTTGCACTAGAAGTCAAAGCATTAAAACCAGTTGTTAGAAAAGAATTCTTAGCATATCCTATAAGTTCTTCATCTTAGAAAAAACATTCCAAATTTTGTACAGATGAATCTACATATCCTATATTTTAATAACCTGTCTAGAAAATGCAAGGAATTAGAAAAGGATGTATATAATGATTTCTCTATCATTTAATATAACCATTTATTACCTCTAAGTAGTTAAGACTGCATACATGTTCTCCTGTACTGTTCCTCTTTAGAATTATGACACTTTTATTTTAAAATCCAACATTTTCTCTGAAGGCCTGAATGCATTTGCTCCTTCAGGCCTTCTGGACTTTTTCTCTGGGAGCAGTAAAGGGGAATATCCAAAACCCATTAAACAAAATATTGGTTGTCTGATGAAAAGTGATCTTTCCCCTGCTGGTCAGGTTCCTGCACAGAGAATCAGAGCATTTGCCTCTTGCTAAAACACCATTTGAGCCAATCCTCACTGCCCTCAGTGCAGCTCTGCCCTTCAGGAGAGCTGCTCACACCTCCTGGACAGCTGGACCCTGACAGAGCAAAGCACTTGCCTGGTGGACTGTCCATTCTAAGCCTGAAGAAACTCACCCTTTCCTACCTGTTTGTCCTGGCCTTTGTCAAAATGTGACTAACAGACCTGCTCCTAGCAATCCTTGCATGCTCTGCATCACTCCTCTCCAGCTTTGCTTACCTAAAAAGAGATTATGCAAAGAGAAATTTTATTTTACTTTTTTTTTTTTTTTTAGGGTGCTCAACTTGACCCCCACTGGAATTTACTGGGTTTCAGCACGTGGCTTTTGCTGTTCATAGCCTCTACAGATGTGACAAGCTTCCTGAAAGGTGCTAGACTATTACCACCCCTCCTTTCCTCCAGTTTGCTCCCAGTGCCCTCCAGGCATGGCTGCTCCCCTGCAGAGCCCTGGTACTGATCCTGGAACACTGAAAATAAAAAAATGTTATTAATTTTCAGGGCTTTGGTTGTTGTTTTTGTTTTTTTGTAGTTTTCTACAGCTTTAATATGTAAACCACAGGATTTTTTTTCTTCCTACAGACTTACCCATGTACTGCCAACTGTAAGGACAGGTTCAAAGGGAGGAATGGTTCAGATGGAAGAACTCTACAGCAGTCAAGAGGCCCCACACTTCATAGCCAGGGTAGCTTAAAAAGCCATAAGAAGTATTTTCTTCTTCTCTACTTAGAGGCCTAAAATCAACAATTGGCTGCTTCCCCTGTTTTTTTACCTATTCCCTCCCTCCTGCCCATTAGCAGTTTGGTGTATAATGCTTGCAAACTCAAGTGAAAAAAAAAAAAAAAAAAAAAGTCACTATAGGTCTTTTTGTTTGCTTTTAGTAGGCTGAACTCCCCTAGCTTACCCTCTTACCCTGCTGCACACCAAAAGCTTAAGCTAAACCAGTGGAAGTGATCCACTCCAGTGGTCAGTGGCATCCCCAGAAACCATCCACCTCCATTCAGCTTTTGCAGCGTGGCTACACCACGATGCCCACCCTGAGACAGATCCTCTTTTGTCCAACTAAAAGCTGGAGGAAAACAACTTTTACTCTTGAGCTTGTCTTGTGGCTTTCCCTTTCAACTGCTCAGACACTTTTAGTGTGTGTTCCCCCTTCCCAGTGCTGGTTCCCTTCTTCCTTAGAGGCCCAGAAAGAAAATGACACTTCAGCAGCAGAAAGCACTGATGGAAGCTGTTCTTTCCATGCTCAATTAACTTCTTCAAAAGCAAATCTCACCTTTTAGGATGTCTGATGCACCTGAGTTCAGCTTTTTGAGTTCATTTTTTTTGTGGGGTTTTTTAATTTGCTGTTGTTGTTGCTGGGGTTTTGGTTTTGTGTTTGGCTTTTTCCCCTTCCTTTCCATTCCATCTTTTGACCTGGCTGGTAAGACACCCGAAAGGTCAGCACAGTGCTGTTAGCATGACAGAAATGTTGGTGTGTCCCACCTGGCAGCATCACCCCAGCCTGAGGATGTAATGTAGGAGGACATGGTGCTCTCTTAATGCTCTTGATCACAGAATTCTATTGGGAAGCCCTGACCTCAGTGCCTAAGTACTCACTTAGGCAGCAAATGCATAAAAAATGCATTGGATAATTACTACTGGAGCAGGAGTTGTCACTTAGAATCCCAGTTCAGCACAGCAAGAAAAGCACTACTGGCAGAGGGCAGGGAATATTTAAATGACTGCTCAGGTAACTGCTGTTTTCCTCTTTAAATCCCACAGATCATTCTTTGCTGTTGAATTAGGCTCAAGAACATAAGAAAGGAGTTTCAGAAGTGTGCATACCATGTCAGTAAACTTTTCCTGTGGAGGAAAAGTTTCCGTATGGGGAAATGGTATCTGTGCTGGCTTCACAGCTTCCTGGTAATAAACACCTGACACAAACGAAGGTGTCCTCTGTCTTTCTCTCTGCCTGTCAGTCACACTTCTAAAGTAGCCATACTGTGGCTGCAACACCCAGCATGGAGCCGTGGATTTACTTAAAGGAGGACATGTACAGTACCCTGGCATGTGCCAGCCCACCCAGCTCTCCCGCCCGTCTCGTGCAGCCCCTCATTTCTGCTTCCTGCCTCCTGACAACATCATGCACCCTCCCTCACTCTCCGTTAGGTTTGTAGCCCCCAGTTCTGAATGATTAACTGGAACAGAACATTTCTCTCCGGGGAGGGCGGATCTGTTCTGGTGTCCAAAACAAGGTGGGAGGCTGTTCACAACAGGAGTGTTGCTCTCCTTTCTGTCACACCGAGTTCACTTAGTAGAGTAGGTTTGGTTAGTAGAGTTCATCACCACTTGCCTCACTAGAAGAGCTCAGCACAAGCATCGCCTATCTGATTTCACCACTTCTTCTGAAGAGTGCACTACGTTTGGGACAAACCCACTCTTTACCCCTTCCCATCCCTCCTGGATTGAAATGTCCCCCCTTTTAACAAGCTCATATATATCTCGAGTCAGGTCAGTGAAGGCCTTCTCCACGTTAATGGCATCCCGAGCCGAGGTCTCGATGTACCTCATCCCATACGCCGCTGCCAGTTTCTCAGCTTCGTGCCTGGTCACTTGTCGTTGGGTGTCAAGGTCACACTTGTGACCTACCAAAACAAAGACAATCTGGTATGGCTGGACGTGCACCTTGGTCTCCTCTAGCCACTCGTGGACGTTCTGGAAGGACCTGCGGTTTGTAATGTCAAAGAGGAGGAGTCCACCAACCGAGTTCCTGTAGTAGGCTCTGGTGATGGACCTGGAAATGAATGAGCCACAACAAAAGCATAAGTTACAGCTGCCTGGGAAGAAGGGCTGAGTGAGTTTAAGGTGGGGGTTTGCTTGTTTGTTTATTCTGCTTTTTTTTTTTTCTTAATCCAAATGTAGCCCTTCTGAACATCCATCTTTGTTTAAGCAAGCAGGGTTACCACCACCCCCTCTACCCTGCAGGACACAGGGCAGGGAAGGCCACTCAGACAATGTCTTACTGCTTTGAGCTCGTGCTCTGTGGAGCTTGTCATTCAAAAAGACAGCTAATCCTGGCTTAAACATTTCATCCTTGGGTAACTGTGCTACTGATTTATTAAAGCTCTGTTCAGAATCCCCACCACACTATTTTTGGTCTCTGTTGTCTATCATGGATTTCTGTATGCCCTTTGCTGTTAGTCCCATCCCCAACCATGCAAGTCCTCTGGGCACCTTGTCTAGCCCACGGGTTCAGAAGCACAGTAACAAATTAAAGGTTCATTTGAAACCAAACACCCAACCACTCTCTGAGGGTACACAAAACAAGGAGGCTACAGATTTGGAAGGCTGACCATGGGGTTGTAACTCCCCTCCATAAACCCAAGGCCTTGGCACAGGGACATCCTGGTGCTTTCTCCCACTGTGCCACTGGGAACCTGCACTGCTGTTGGTCTTGTTCCTTCCAAATGCTGACAACAACATCAAAACAGTAGCCAAAAAAGACACACACACACACACACCCCCCAAACCACAGGAGATGAAAAATGGAGCACATCTTCCACAGCTCTTCCAAGCAAGGGCAGACTGCCACCCATCCACAGCACATGAGACCGTGAGGCTGAGCAGAGCTACAGTTCAACAACTACTACACGTGGAAAAACCAAGAAGCTGTAAAACTGTGAGGTTTCTGCACAGTCATGGATTTGTTCTAAATCCAGAAGCAATGATCAATCCCAGTCCCTGGAGGAATTCACACTCAGGCCTGAACTTTCCTTGCTGGGAACATTTAAGCACATTTTCCCCTGGGGACAAGTCCTTTTCCCAACTCTCAAGAGTGGTGTTAGGGGTTATTGGGTCTTTGTATCTAGTGAAACTGCCCCAGGAAAGGATGAACTGGAGTTTTCAAGGATTGCTTTATCAACAGACATGCAGTGATGGGTGAAAATCCACAGCCAAAAATGAAGACAGCCAGAAGAGATGGGGGGAGGGAAGGTAGTTGGCTGCACCCGGGTAATTTCTCCTCTCCCAGTTATCTGGCTGAAGGATAACAGTAGCTCTGTACATTTGGCACTGAGGGAATTAGAGCTGCCTTTTGCTCTCTAGCCAGCTGCAAAGAGATATTGGTGCTTTGACTTCACCCCCACGCTGTCACAGGCATTTCTGCTTCTTCCCTTCTCCTTCTCTGCATCAGCCCTGGCTCCTCCTGCCAACATCAACAATGCCTCAGGTACCAGGGAAAGCCATGACAGGTTCCAAGCTGAACACTGCTTTCAGATAAAACGAAGTAAAGGTCTCAGTGCCTTTTCCTGAAAGCTTTTTCAGACTCTTTTCCTTCCTGACCTGCAGGAAGCACACAATACTGCCTTCATGCTGCATGCTACTCCCCAATCTCCTTCCAAGACACCCACCTCCCACCATGCTCACAGAGAGCAGTTCAGGTATTTTCCCCTGTTTTGGCCAACTTTTAACATCAAGGCATTGCTTCTGTTTGGCATGGTGGGGACTCTTGTGACCACAGCTGCTGGTATGAGCCTTTCCCTCCCAGCCCAGGGAGAACTGCTGGCCGGAAGGAAACTGCTCTTCTGTCAGTGGTGGCACAGAGTCCTGGGGAGACAGTGCTGCACATGCTTCTGCTTTTGTTAGCATTACACAACAGCACGTTTCAGACAAGGCAGTCACAGTATTTCAGCAACCAGAGCTGGGCAAAACCTGCTGGATCCAGGCAGAACTGGACCATGCTCTTCTACATCTCCAAAGCAGCCTCAGTGCTGTCCCAGGCAGGATGTTTTTGGGGCGTGATCTGACAAAAGAGGATGGCACATATTTAACTGTAATTTAAGCCCTGACTGCACGGAAATTGTTTCTAATTTATGGTGAGTGAAAGAGCTCACAGTGGGGGTCAGGAAGAGCAGAAATGCAGCACAGCTGCAGAGCTGAGACTGCCTACAAGGTGTCTTCAAAATAACCACAGTGGTTGCTTCTCTGTGGGGCAGCTGTTAAAAGTGCACAAGGCAGACTGGAAATGCTCACATCAGAGAACCCTGTGAAAAAGCAGATCTCATTCTTACTGATTTCCTTCTTAAGAAATACCCTGTGCTATGATAAAAAAGTTTAAGGTTCTGGAGAGCATCTGCACCATCGTGCTTCTTGCCTCTACCCACAAGCCTGAGAAGCTTCAGCTTATTCCAGTAGTAATTACAGCTTGCCTGGTGCCAAGAAAAAGAGCTTGCAGGAGCAGCCCAGGAGCTTGCTGTCTCTAGAGGGCACAATTTGCCACAGGGCTAAAGGTGATCTGAAAGGGACAAACACAAAACAGATTTTTTGCCTGATTTTTTTTTTTTTTTTCATCATTTTCATGCACTATAAAGGCACCTGGGTTGGCTCACTTCCCTCTAGACCTTCATATGGGGAATTT
Source organism: Florisuga fusca (assembly GCA_038090715.1). Taxonomy (NCBI): domain Eukaryota; kingdom Metazoa; phylum Chordata; class Aves; order Apodiformes; family Trochilidae; genus Florisuga; species Florisuga fusca. The sequence goes on from JAAWXA010000017.1 coordinate 17,206,817, forward strand.
AAGCCTGTGCTCTAGCAAGGGCATTTCAAAGTTGCACAGTGTGTTGTGGGTTTTTTTCTGTCACTTTTGTTCCTGCCCCTTACACTCTTCCTGCCTTTGAATGCTGCTGCTGCCTGCCCTTGTGCTGAAGGTCGCCTGCTCATCATGCTTACAACCCCAGCACTGGGCAGGGTCAACCCCCAGCACTAAGGGTAAGCAGCCTCCAGGGCCACAAACTTCCTAATGCCTAAAAGCAAGGAAACTAAAGCCATCCAACAGCTTTTGCTCTTCACAGCAAAAGCAGAAGCAAGGGAGCACTCAGGAAGGTTTTCTACAGCCCTCAGCCCGAGCTCCAAAGCTGGAAGCTGATGCAATGCAAGCTAAAGCACCTCCTCTCAGCAGAATAAAGCAGCAGCTCCTTACCCTGAAAGGCTGCAAGGTGGCAGAAGAAAAAAAAAAACAAAACACCACAAAAAACAAACCTGTCAGTGGCAAAGGACCAACTACTGCACACCCTGGGCCAGACGCCAGAGCCACAGATGTGAAGGAAGGAGGTGAGAAGGGTGGGAGGTAGTGGAGGTTTCATCTAGTGAATGAAACCAAAACATTCCTCAAGCGAGTGATTACAGCAGGGAGGGAGAAGCTCAGGGAACCTGCGCGGAGATGCAGAGCAAGGAAAGTGCTCCCGGAGGGGGAGGATGGAAAAGAGGATGAGGGTTAATAAAGATGCTTGAAAAATATAAGCAAACAGGAGGCAGGAGGGGGTACACTGAGGGTACACCCCTTCCAAATGAGTACTGGCTGAGCACCAGGCATTCCCTGATGACACCAGCCCCCTGTCCAGCTGGGGCCGAGCCTGTGTCAGCCACAATTGATGTTCTGACCCTGCAGTTCTGTGGGAAAGTCTTGGCACGGTCCCACACGCTGCCTTTCTTTTTCCTGCTCAAGCCTTCGTTACTATCACTTCACCTCCCCAACCCTCTAGAAAGCACCTGCCCTCCCTGCACGGCCACAACCGAAGGGCTTGTCACAGCCTTTCTCTGTCCTACCCACAGCTGAGCTCTGCTGGAACTGCAGAGGATCAAACCGCATATTCCATTGCATTCGGCCACCCCAGATGTGCGTTCAGCTGCGGAACATCCCGTGGAACACCGAGGGGGGAGCAAGTGCATCCTCTGATGCTCACACAACTCCTCAAAACATCCCCAGCCCCCAGCGCTGCCTTGATGAGCGGGGTTTGCCCCTTCACACCTCCACCCTACACATCCTATACATCCTACACGCGGCCATTTGGGGGGTGTCGACCCCCAAATGGCCGCGTATAGGATGNGGGGGGGAGCCCGGGAATGAGGGAGACACGGGGCTGGGGGGGAACCCCAGGGTTGTGAGGGATGCTGAGCCGAGCCCCGGGCCAAGGAGGAGCTGGGCAAGCAGGTGCACCCTGAAGCGAAGGGGCAGAGGCCACAGCAAACCTTTCCCAACTCTTCCCCCAGGACAGGAGGGTTGAGCGTGGCACATGGCACCTTTCCGTGTTCCAAACCCTCGAGTCTTGCTTCAGGTTCCTCACCACTGCGTCAGGGCCTTCGTATCGCAGTGACAGCTCATGGGGGCAGCACAAGTGCTCCTGGCACTTTTGGAGAGACTCTGCACCATTGCCCTGGGTCACCTGCACTGAGTCAGCCTTAATCTGGAAAGGGACAATGGTAATAGTAAGGTGTCTTACTAACAGAATCATGAAACCCAGCATAGCCATGAGTACAGTCTCTAAAATTGATAGTTTCAGACACTGGATGCCCAGGAACTTAAAACCCACAAATCTTAACAAACCCATTTTCCCTCGCTCTGCTCGAGCAGGTTCTTGGGTCTACAGGGAAAAGCACAATGTTCAGGAACCTGAGCAGCAGCCAACATCACACAGTGAATACATGGATACCTCGGATTCTAAAGTCCTAGTTTTGACCAGGCTGTCCCCAGTCTGTCCCAAACAGGCAGCACAAGGACACACTCACCTGGCTCTGTGGGGTACAGCCGAGCTCCAGCACCTCCTTGTTCAGCACTCAGCAGAGTCTTGATCTCTGAAAGGGAAAAAATAAGCATGTATAGTTTTAAAAGCAGTGACTAAAATGTGCATAGTAAGTCAGACATTATAAAAAAAAAAGAGAGAAAGGACTATTGACACTTTTTCTTTTTTCAAATTTATGAAAGTGTTGGTGCTTTTTTTTTTTTTTTTTTTTTTAAAGTAAAGATTGTTTCATGAAGAGCTCCTCCTGCATGGCCACTATTGAAATAAACACATTCACATTAGATCCTCCATCCCCCCCAAAAAAAGGACATTTATATAGATATGAGATAGTTATCCAGCCTCCAAATCAGACTAGGACATTAGAGAGATCATTTCAAGTCTTGAGGAATAAATGGCAAGGAATTTTTTCAATACCCTTTGAAATATAATACCTTTATTAAAAAAAATAACAACCCCAAAAGATCCTGTTTTAGAGTACCTCAGGACAGGAAAGAAAACTGATGAAGCAATCTGCACAGCATCAGAAACTGCCCAACTGAAAAATATTAAACCTATAAATCCAAGTTAGGAGTACATTAACCAGTGACTCATTGCCAGCGATGCTTTGTGGGGATCTGTTGCACTTTACTGTATGATTTCTGAGTATTCAATGCCCATTAGTTCAAGCCCACAACAAATTGTGGTTTCTCTTAACTGTTTTTCTCCCCTCCCTGTGCATGCACACATGCTGCCACCCCATTCCATTTCTTCCACGGGTTTGACAGCAGTTCAGCAGGCACAAGGCAACCCACAACCAGCAGCATCTCCAGGAGGTATCTCAAGGCAGAGGTGCTGGGGGACACTTCATGGCAGTGACATGAGCTACAACAGGGAGCAGCCAAAACACCCTGGCTTGTAGGGCTATGAGGAGCTGAGGAGATCAGCAAGGGGCCCAGGAAATGCTGTTGGAGCTGGAGGAATTCCTAGAGCATCAGGGACCTGTTTTGCCCAGCAAATAAATCTGCAGGATCCTGTGATACAGACACTATTTCCACTTTCTCTGAACACATTGACACAGATGAACACACACTCTGTGGCTGGGTAGCCACAATATTAATTAGCAGCAAATGAGAAGATGTGAGAAAATGAGATCCTGGGAGAGCCTTTGTTCTGGTATTGGTTTAGAAAATGGAAAATCTGGTGTCTCAGAGAGAGTAACCTAGATTTGATGGAAAAGCAGGTTTGTTGGCTGGGGACAGGCCAGGAGCTGCAGGAGCCAACAAGCTGATGCTGGGAGCCACCTCTGCGGGCTGTCAGCCCTGGGCTAGGGGGGAACCCCTCAGCACTCCTTTCCCTGGGTCTGGGGGCGATTCCAGTAGGGCCCCTTTCTCCTCACACCCACGTGGGCTGGGGGAGAGCTGCCTGGGAACCACCTCAGCACAGGGGAGGGCATGGCTGGACCATGTACAGGGGGCTAGGCTCCTGCATCTGCTGGTAGAACTGGTGGGACTCCACCAGCAGGGTCCAGCCCAGCTGCCTGCCATGGAAACCAGTAGTGGTGAGAGGGTCTCAAGGCCAGCAGCTCCTCTTCACCTTAAAGCCCAGGCTTGCTATGGCTGGCCACAAAGAGAAGGTATTGAGCCATGGTCAGGGATGGCTGGGAGCCAGACACCCCTCCTGGACACCAGTCCTGCAAGTCACAGAGGTAATTCCCTCTAAATTTGTACAGTTATAGTTTAGTTTTACTCCAAAACAAGCCAGTGCCCTTTATACCTGGCAGCTGGAGGCTGAAGCCATCTCCAAGCCCACGGCAGCACAACAAGGAAGAGAGTGCATCAGCTCTGTGTGCACCATGCAATTTTAATGCCCTTTCAGTTTCCAAGGATACAAAAAACAATCAATCAGACACACTCCCTGGCTGCAGGGCTGGCTGCACAGGAGCTGCCCCAGCCAGCCCGTTCCTGCAATGACAACGTGCTGGGGACCCAGTGCAGCCAAACCTGCAGGGTGAAGTCCCCAACCCTCAGGGGCTTTATTTCCCAGCCCCACTGGGAATCCAGTCCAATCCAGCTGCTCCTCACTGCAGGGATAAGCTACACCCAAGTGAGTGTATGCTTCCAAATGTGGCAGAGCCCACAGGCCAAGCACCAGGGTGATGGGAATGCTGAGAACATGGCTGGGTAACCACACATAGCAAACAATTTATTACTTAGTTTCAAAAAACCTCCCTGTCATATTAGGCCTGTCCAGGAGATGTGACATGGGTACAGATTACACTGCTGACAGGGACCCAATAGCCCCCACAACCTGCTAGCTGTAAAACCCAGGACAGGGGGAAGGTATTAAGAGATTTAATGCTTATTATTTACCTGATGCCCACAGTTAGTCAGGGTAGTGCAGACAAGTGTAAAGCCAAGGGCACCACACAGTGCTCAGGAACTGACAGCAGGCACTGAGAGTGTAATTTAGGACTTTGTGATGAGGTGACAGCCTGAGAGCCTTCAGCAGCAGTAGCAGGAGGGAAGCACAGGCAGGGCTGGATGCCAGGAGGCACATGGTGAAGCTTCTGTCCCACCTTGGCTTTTGGCCTTTTGTAATCATGGATTTCTGTGGCAGACTGGCAGCTCTGTCCCCAGGAAGCTTGTCTAACCTGCCTCCCCAAATGCCAACCTGTTGGCAAAACACCTCTAGTGAGCAATGGAGTACTGCACACCAAGGCAGCTCCAAGCATCCTGGTTGGGGTTCCAGGGGTGACATCCTGCAGATGACCTACCCACTGGTCCCCCAGTCTCACACAGGGATCAAATCAAAAGCAGTACAGCAGACAGACACAGGCTTGATAAATATAGTCATGGCTGAGTGATGCTGGTTGTCCCACTAATGGTTCCCCCATTAATATAAGAACACATTATCTAAATGTCTCTCCTACATTAGGTGTCCAGGCTCCTTCTGTAGCCAACAGAGAGGCAGGAACATCTTTAGAGCTATTTAGCTCACTCAGCTTGATGGGCTGAACCATCTTCCACCACCACAGCTCTCTCTCCCTGGCCTACAGGGGAACAAAGGGCCCAGCAGAGAGCATCTGCCCAACCTCAGACTGCCCCAGTCCCTGAGCAGGAGGTCCTGCTGAGGAGCTTAAAAATGCCACAGAGTCGGGGCTGCAAAGCCAGCCAGGATCTGTGATGATGGGAGAATGTGGGAGAGACACCAGAAACTTCAGAAATAACCAGAGAGGTCTCTTGAGTCAACAGCAGTGCTCCAGGGCAGTGTTAGCATTTGCTTTGCAACCTGAATGGACAGGGAAGATTAAACTCTCCTACAGTGTGATCCACATGGGTTGGACATGCACAGAGCACAAGCTTGTCCCTGCAGGTGACAGGGCCACCCTCTGGTGCCACACAGCACCCAGCTGATGTAGCCTCCAGCCCCAGCAGCTTGCACATGGAGCAAAGAGTCAGCTGGGTTTTTGGAGAGACATAAAAAGATTTGTAAAATGTTTCCCTGTGACAGTAAATTAGACATCAGCTCATTACTATGGGATGGCAGAGTCCAGATGCAACTCCCTCCCAGTGTCTGTCCCAGTGTGATCGTGATCACATTAAAAGGGTCATGAGTTTGCCAGTCAAAAAAGGGGGGCTCCCATCAAGAGAACATTATGTCTGCCTGAGCCTGCCTGAATCCAGGAACAGATCCTCCACTGGGGATATTATGTCCTTGTAGCTGGTTCAAGTCTTCCCAGGAAAGGAACAGGATCTGCTTAGAGCAAATAGAAGCCATTACAATCAGGATAAATTAGTAATGGTGAGTGGGAGAGAGAGGAGAGGAAAAGAGGTTATTGTGATTTTTTTCTTCCAACAGAGCGGGTGTCTAAGCTACTTACATTGCCAGAAAACAGCTCCCTAGCTTCCCCTCCAAGCCCAGAGCTCACACTGCTTGCTTACAGCTCAAGAGCCACTTTGGATGGTTAATAACTAGCAGGATGGCATTACGGGTTGTTAGATGCATGAAATCTGATTTCTGTTCTTACTGGCAGTGTCTCAAGTTTCGTGGCAGCACAGGCAGGTCTGCAGAGAGAGAAAAGGCAAAATATAACTTGATTTTTCTCTGTTCAGCACCACTAAACACATGCCTTGTTAATAAAAAACTCCAAAGCCTAATGAGGACCTAACTGTGAGGGTCTTGAAGGTGTTGTAGGGGTTAGGACTGTGGCTCTGTAGTGGTGTGTTTTCCATTTTGTAAAATACAGAATGCCAAGCAATTCACTAAACCCTGACTGCAGTCCTGGGGAAGGAAAAAAAAACAAGAAAAACAAAAGGAAAGTGACCAGCAGAATTGCCTTCTCACTCAGGACTCCTCCCTTTCCTCCAGTTTAGCTACTCTGGGTCTACAACAGAGCCCAGACACAAGTCCAGCCATTATATGACTTCACAGCATTTTAAAAAGCAAATATCTGCCTGCTCAAGCAGGTCCCTGTTTCAAGTGGCTTGCAGGGAAATGACCAGACCACCAAAAGCTCCTCTCCAGCAGGAATGCTAACCCAAGCCCTCTGGCACAAACCTGGTGGTACCAGCAAACTTTACAAGCTCAGCCCTTGCTCCTGTTTGTGTTTTCTTCCACCCCTCCCAGGATGCTGCTGCCTGCCCACCTCTTCACTCACCTTCATTCAGATTTTACTGCCTGACATGAGGCATTTCAGCTGAGTGAAAGGGAAATTAATGCCAAATCAAAAGGAGGTTGAATCTAGGGCTGCCACACTACTGTAAGGCCCCTGGAGAAGACACTTCCAGCTATCCACCACACCCATCCCTCTCCCAGAGGAAAGAGAACTCATACAGGCCATTAATAGGAATTTCTCCATGGGACTCCAATCAAGGTGTTCATAAGGGTGGGAGAAGTTGGCCAACATCCCAGAAGTGGGAACAGCCACCCTGGAATTGCCTGCTCTTGCCCAAACCACGTTTCTACAGATCATCCATCTGCTCACAACAGGTCAGGAGCTGGTACTGCAGGACCAAATCATACACAGAGTCCTCCTGTGGCCCCACAAACTTCACCCTGACCTTTCCTGAGTAAGCTACTCCTCCTGGCAGAGCCACCAGGACAAGGAGCCTCCCCAAAAAGTGCAGCTCCTGGAAAAAAGTGGTTGACCTATGGGAAGGGCTTTGTGTTTCAAGAGCTTTCCACAAGTAGCAATGCTGCTGGGAGCAGCAGGGCTCCAGGAGCACTTACCTTACAGCATTCTGTGCAAACATGCTTTGGTATGATGAGCCTCCCAAAGTCTCCCAACAACCTTTGTGACAGTACTCAGAGGAAGCATCTCCTCCCAAGCATCTGTTTTAACAATAATAGCAGAAGACCAGGATACCTGAAGGCTGGAAAGTAAGCATGTGGAAAAGAAAAAGAATTAAGCCATGAATGATAAAAGTACAAAACAGCCAGCTAAAGCAACCAGCCCAACCTGCTGCTGAATATCCACATTCTTAGATATCAAGAACCAAAGTGCATTAATTTATTCAGAGTTTGGTACATCTTTGACAAAATTTAACAAGCCAGTGAAAAATACAGCAATTCTTTTCCAATAGATCACATAGGTTTATTTAGCCAGCATACTTTCCCCAAATCTCCATAGGAGTTGATTTTTCTTTCCTGTTTTGGTGATGGATGAAGCTGAGTAAATATTCAGTTATGGATAATTAATTGAACCATTTCTTTTCCATCTCCTCTGAGACACTCATTCACTGGGGTTTGTCCAAGAGTCAAAAATTCTTCCTTTCTCTCCTTTAGTTAGCTTCTAAAACTATTTTCAATAGTTTCTGATACCTGTAATATGAACAGTTTCGAGTGGGCATAGGCCAGAGATTAAATTTACCTGACTGGGTAGAAATACTTTCTAGACTCTTGCCTTCTCTCCTGATTTTGTGTTTTGGTTTTTGGTTGGGTTTTTTTTTGCTTCTGAGGTTCCTGAGGTTCTCAGTGAGGCTTGAAGTCACAGGAAGCAGTTGCTCAGCTCTACCGTAGATGCCAAGGTTCATATTCAGGGACACAAGGGACAGAAACCACATTTACTATAGGCATGAAGTCTTTCCTTCTTATGGAACTTTGCTTAACTCTTTCCACAGTCAACTAGGAAATACAATCAGAAAACAGTCTGGTTTTTGGTTTGTTTTGTTTTTTAACCAGTTATTACCCAACTCGTGTAATCACCAGCATGTGCCTGCAGGCCTGAGTCTCTGTTACATGTCACATTCACAGACAACAAATCTCAGCATCATCAGCCACATAAAAAGGCTGTTAGCTGTGTACTCACAAGCTCCTCCACTTCTCCATGTGCCATCAACAATAAAAGTGACTGAAATCTTGTTCTGATCAAGTGTTTTCTGCACAGTGAAACAGCTGCAGCACAGCAACTTTTACTGCCTCTGATACAGCTGTGTTACATCTGTGTGTGTGGTTTGGCAGTGTAATCTTTTATTCTGATAAACTATTAAATACCAAAGAAATCTTCTTAAGCTAATTGGGACTTAATTTCCATAAACAAGCCACCAAAAGATTAACAAAAATCCTCACTGGAATCTGAACGTCCTGGGCCAAGTTCATAAAAGCAACTGGACTGGGAAGAAACCAGCCTGCTGGCAACCTTTTCCCCCCTTTGCTGTCACCACCAATGACAAAGATGATAATTTTCTGAGACATCAACTCAAAGATTTCCATCTCCAGTGACGCAAACAGCAGTTTTGGCAACATGGTCACAACCACACGTGCTAATGCTGGAGGTGAGGAGGACGAGGAGGCAGGATGACATTATTTTTGTGATGGAGAGAAGTCAGCTGAACCCTCCAGGAAGAGACCTGGACCTGCCCAAGCCAAAGCCCCCGGTGTTACCATTCACTTTCCCATCCACAGTGGGAATTCCCTGGGGCTGACACGTTCCATGTAGCAGGTCCTTCATTAGACAGTCATTATTTAATTGTGCTGCTCGAGGGCCTCTCCCTCAGTGCTTTCAGTGCTACGACTGGTACATATCCAAATATTATCTTCTTCCAATTGCAAAACCATCTCCTTTCTTCATTTTTTTCCCCATGAAAACTGATGATTATCTCCCAAATGTCCTAAAATAACACGGACTTCTTTTTCATGAAGTTAAGTGTACATTTTGTCACTCATTTATTTACAGCCATCTTCCCTAAGCTGAAAATTTATGCTGAGCTTGAGTTAAATAAAATCAATACATTAAAGAAGAATATAGCAACATTCACAGAGCCAAAATCTAGGGCAGGATAGCTACAAAAAATATTCCTCTGTGACATTTCATTTGCCCTTTGGCAAAATTGTTTCATTCTGACATGATAAAATTTCACACCTCTTGTGCTTGCTTTTTCATTGCTCAGACCATGCTAAAAATAGGCCCAAGGAGACCCGTTGACAACTAAAGAAAAAACATTCTATTTAATCACAATAAGTACATCCAAAATAGAAATGACAAAGCTGCATTTCAAAAATGCATTCACGACGCCCCCTCTGCCACGCTCAACGTGACAGATGCAAAGTTCTTGCAAGTTACTGATAAAAAGGAAATTCCAGCCAGAGACAACTCACTGACAGGTTGCCTAGAAAGGAAGGATGACTAGAAAGGAAGACTAGAAGGGTAGCAAGGTGTGCAGAGGCAGGAGACACCCCCAGGCATGTGAAGAAGACCCCTCACTTTCCATTAATTCACCCCCCACTTACCTCTCCCGCCAGCTTGCAACATCTCCCATCTTCCAGTGTGCTTTTGACCTTTCTTTCCTGACCTGTTGTGCCAGGCTAATGCCAGGCTGTTTCCTGCATCATTATTTCACACTGAAATGTTCTGCACATGTGGCATTTCAATGGTGTGATTCAGCCTGGAGCTGTATTTTACATTTGGGCAAGCATTTCAGTTTGTATTGCACTGAGATTGTCCTGTCACAGGGAAATTTGCCTGAGGTCACTGAGGAAGCCTGTGGGAAAGCTAGGGAAACAGCCCCTCATTGCCAAATCCCTCCAGCAGCAGGACTACCACTCATTCCTTTCATATTTAAGCAGAAATAAATGAATACAATGAATTCCTCATTGTTATCCTCCTCAGGTTTCTTCCTTTTCTGCTTCAAATAGTTCTCTCTTTCCTTAGATTCACCTTGGATCTCATTTTTCCTCACATTAGAGATGTGTTATCAGCAGGGACAAATGCAAAGCTCCTGGTCTCAGACTGTGCTGCTGGTGACTTGGAGCAATTCTACACCAAGAACAAAGTGTACCACTTGCAGGGGAACATGAATAACACCATGCTGCTGCTTTAGCTCAACTGCAGCCCTGCACAGGAAAAACCCAAAACAAATGGCACAAGAAAACAGTAAAAAAATAAAAATATCTGTATCTCCTTTTCCTTCTGCCAGCGTTCCCAGAACTCCTGGAATTCAAAGATACTGAATATAAATGATGAAATAAAAAGGCAAATGAAGCTTCTTCTAGGTCAAAATCAAGTATAGCATCAGTTTGGCAACTTCCATGTCCTCTGTCAGGGAATTAATTAACATTAAACATCTCCAAAGTGCTGTCCATCAATTGCCTTTTTAACCTGACACTTGCCAGCCCCAGGGTTGCTCTCAGTCACCTCGGTGCAGGAAGTTTCTCAAGTCCTAAGGGACATATTCAGCCCTTCTGTGGCACAAAGAAGAGGTTACTTCAGTTTTTTCCTGCCTGCCAGTGAGCGCAGTGGCAGCAGTCCCTCAATCCACTCATTGGCAGCTGCCATCATCTCCTGCCAAAAGGCCACCTCCTCCTGTGTGGAGTCCATCCAGTCCACAGAGATGCCGTAGCTCAAACCTGGAAAGTACAAGACAGCTACAACCTTGGGAGATTACACAGAGTTTCTACTCCCTTTGAAAATGCTCAAAGGGATGTAACTGTTGCAGGCAGTAGCTTAACATAAAAGGTGCTGACTTCCCCTCAGCAAGGTGCACCCTAAACAACTCCTCTTCTGCTGATGACCTCCATCTCACACCAGAGTGCAGAATGAGGTGCATGTAAAAGGTCCAGCATGCAAAAACCCTAAACACATCCTGCCAAGGAAAACAACACGGGGTTCAAGCCCTTTTCTGGATCTCTTTAAATGGTGAAGAAGGTCTAAAGGGTTTGCTTTTTTCCTTTGAAGGATTTTCCTGGAGCATCTGACAAAGTTTTCTTGCTCCACACTTCATTTGTATAGGAATCAAACATATGACAGCAGAAAAGTGGGGACATTAATTCTAAGTTAATTCTTCAACCAGATTTTCACGTGCCAGCTCCTTGGCAGTGAGATAAAAGTCTAAATTGGGATCACAGCCTATCTTGGGGTTGATATTTTTACATCTTGCTTACAAGCTTGCTCTTGTTGTCACTTCCCACTGACTAGTTCACAACCCTCCTGGTGACATGTTAGAGATTGAAAGCAGAGAACACACGAGCAAACCCAACACACACAGAGGTGCAGCTGCAAAGCCAACCTTGCTGCGGTTACCAGCCTTGCCCTGATATCCTCATGGAACAGTTATTCTTTATTGCAGCATGCTGGAATCTTCTGTTTGTCTTTCATCTCTCAGATGCCCTCTTGCTTAACAATAAATGGTTTAGAGCCACTTACAAAACTATGAAGATGAACATGCTGCCTGTTAAAGCCTGGGTATGGGGTGCACTGAGAGCTAGGACAGGATGTTTGGAGAGGGATAAACCTCCATGACAGACAGATGGACAATGGGTGATGGTCCCATCTGCTCTTTAGTACTTGGGCTTAAAAATACTGGAATTTTCCTGACTTCAAAGATGTGTAACCCCATTAAAGTAAAACAATCTCAGCTAAACTCAGGTCTAAGTCCTTCCCTGAACTGGAACCTCAAGCCAACAACTCCCAGAGACACTGACTGCCTCCCAGTGGAGCAAACAGCACTTCTGATGAGGTCTTTCAGCATTACATGGTCTAAATAAAATCAACAAAAATCTCAAGAACACCTCAGTATACACTCAGACAACTCTTAATTCCAGCAGGTCTACTGATTACCTACCAGATCAGCTACTGCAGTAGGCCCTGATTTTCAAAGATTAGTTATTCCTGCTACTAAAACATTTCAAGGGAGGAGATGGACAGAGTGGACAGAGTCACCAGGTGGTGCTGTCCCACATGACATTCCAATTGCTTTCACCTCTTAGCACTCTTCCCTGGGAAGAGCAGCAACATCATTTGTGTTTTTGTTGTATTGCAGTCTGTTTTTCTGTAACAGCAGGAAAGTTCTGATCAACCCAAGGAGACTCTTGAGTTTTGCCAAACCTCAGAGCTGATGTTGGCAGAAAATGTGGGAACAGAGGGTTGCTACCACAGTACCAGGGCCTCCTCCATCCCAGCCACAGTGTAAGTATCAAGACCCTCACTAACTGCTGAGACTCCCTTTCCCTGGTTTCTCCAAAACAGGAAAATCATGGAATCCCAGACTGGTTGGTGTTGGTTGGAAGAGACCTTAAAGATCATCCAGTTCCAACCCACTTGCATGGGCAGGGACACCTCCCACTGGACCAGGTTGCTCCAAGCCCCATCCAATCTGGCCTTGAACACTCCCAGGGATGGGGCAGCCACAACCTCTCTAGGCAACCTGGGCCAGTGTCTCAACACCCCAGCAATGTGGTTCCAGTATTCATCTGATGTAAAGGAAACCACTCACCTGTCCCAAGGCCCAGCCTGATTCCTCCAAGGAAATGGTTGGTAAGTTTTTCATGATCCCACACAGTCAGTTCAACACAAGCATCCTTTAGATCCTCTGTGTGAAAGCCATCATACACAATGGTGTGATTGAAAACAGGGTTTGTGTCTCTTTTTATCACTCGGGTCTTTTGGTAACTCTTCTTACTGGTGTCTGGCAGCACATAGCTTTGAGAGGAGAAAAAATACAGCATGTAGTACAGAACATCATCAGAGGTTTGAATTGTTCCTTTGAAGTTCCTCAGTCTAAAGAAGCCTAATTTCTGAAGAAAGAAGGACTTGGGATTCAACACAAAAAATTTCTGTAGCTTTAATACGAAATGTCCATAGTTCCTGGATGAACTTTTTTTTCCCCCAAGAAAATCCATTTTAAAAGCAAACACTTTTAGAAAGAGTATACTTGTTTATCAATTCCTGCTTTGGGCTTAAGGTTTTTTTCATACTGATATTTTACACTGAAAAATGGAAATTCCTTTCACATATTTCTTTTTCATATATTTTCATCACTTAGATGAAATGCCCTAAGAAGCCATTTCAAAATGGTCAGCTACTTCTGCAGGTCTCCTACTTTCTGCAGGAGAACTCTATAAGGATTTAAAATATAGAAAAGACCTGTTGAGCACTTCAAAGCACTGAAAGAAATCTGAGAATGCCCTTAAAAGATTTTTTAGTTTTCTGGAACATTTACTGCACCTTTTCCCATACTACAGGAGAACTGATGTTGTAGGCTGCAGAAAAGACACCTACTAAATTCCAGAGAAGATCCAACCCTCTGTGTGTCATTTCTGGCAAGTCTCTAACAAATTCCCAAACTTTGCATGCAAGCCTATACCAAGGCCAAATTCACACCTTCATGTGAACACACTGGGTTGAGGTGCAGGGCCTTGGTATTCTCTTCACTCATCTGAGTGTGTGACAGACAGTGACTGACCAAGAGCTTTATCACAAGGATTTTCCTAATTTGGCTGCAAGGGATGAACAAGGGCAATTCTTTCCTAGACATGGGCTGTACAGAATGGAAGCACAGCCAGGTGAGGCTGAGAAAAGAGAAGGAAACACATTGCTTTGTGGCTGCAGAGACCCAGGATCAAAGCCAAGGCCACGCTCACACACTCACCACTTCACAAAGGAGTCAACTCCAGAAGGACGCAACTGCAGCAGGTCCTTCACATCTTTGACCCAAATGTGAACTTCACCAGAGGGAGGATTCTTGGGACCTGCCATTTAGGAGAAAAGAAAAACTGTCATGCCAGCCCTTCCAACAGCCAACAAAATGAGTGTTGAGCCCTTCATCTCTGCCCAACACCGTCCCAATAAATCCAGGGGCGAAAATCAGATGCAGGCTGCAGAGAGTGCTACAGAGCACTTTGTGCTGCTCTCTAAGATCTTGCTCTAAGGACAGTACTCTTCAACCAGCCCTTAAACAGCTGAGGCATTGCAAGCTGCATGCCTGCATGCAGGCAATAACTTCTGAATGCATGCAACATGCTTTACCTAGGCTTCCTGGAGGGACATACTTAATAGACAAATTCATCACTCCTCGATGATCCACACCGTTAACAGCAGAAAGGCTCTGAAACAGAAAGAGTTAGGATTGATTAAATGATGGGTTCTGTAAACACAGCAAAGCAAACAGCTTTGGAGGGGCACAAATGAACAAATTGATTTTACATGACTGGGGCAGCCCATTCTCAAGCAGCTCCTTTCTTTGTGGCTTTGTTCTCAAACTCAGTCCCTACGAACCAGGAGCCTGAGGGTTCAGAGCAAGGCTGCCCTTCCAGCTATGTCCAGCTGGATAGAATTGAGCACCTTAGTTCTGAGAGACCAATGTCCTTTATTTTCTGAAAAGGGATCTCAGATCAGACCTATGAGCCCAGAAGCATGCAGGAAGCTGTACACGATTTACAAAAAGTGGCACCTGAACATTTACCTCTCAAGGCACATTCAACTGCATCCCCTAGTACTCTGCTGTTTATTCTTAAAGTAGGGTCTCTTTGTGAGTAGAGAGAGGTGTAGCCATGTCAGAGTTCCTGTTGATTAGTATCAGATCAGATCAGTATCACTGTTCTATGAAAGTGTCCCTGCAGATCAGTCACCAAATGAGACCTCAGGAGGCCATGTGTACAGAGTGCTGATTACTGCACTAATGTGTCCAGGGCTTGTGGCTGTTTCTCTGCACCTCCCCAGGTACAATTCAGGCTGCTCTGCTCCACCACACCACCCAAAGATCCCAGAGGAGTCAGGAAGGACTTATGCCACCCCTAAAGACTTGAGGGTTGGGCCAGGAAGCAGGACTGAAGCTGAGACACTTACTCGGGGCTTCAGCGGGTACCAGTTGAGTCTCCTGTTGCTCCAGTCCCAGCTGGCCAAATCTATTTCAATCTCTCCCAAGAAACTGTTACGTCCCAGTGGGTCATTGTGCCAAACAGAAAGATTTAATTTTTGGATCAGCAAGACCATTTTCTCTATTTTATACTAGAGGAAGAAAGAAAAGTCAGGTTGTTCGAATTTTCCTTCTGTTTCTTTCACAATCAGAAGCAAACTACTCAAAAGCCTGAATAAGCTCTGAGATGTTCACACCCACTACACACAAGCACTAACAGACTGGCCCCACTCTGAACATAATTTTTTTTTTTTTTTTTTTTTTTTTTGTCCTGCAGCAATACTACCACCATGACAAAGTTTTTCTGCTGAGCACAGGGAAACCCAGCACTCCCTTCATCACAGGGCAAACCCAATATTCTTTCAAGGATTATTAACACAGCTCTGGGCATTGTTAAATACTCCTCGAGGCTTTGATGAGTACCATCACATAACCAAGACTTTGATCACTAGTCCCATGACTTGTGACTGCATGTCAGGGGAGGGAAGAACACCCCTCATGCTGGCTGAAGGCAGTGGAGGCTGCAGGTCCCTGCCTCATCCACAGATTGCTGTGGGCTTTTGACAGAGAAATCTGAGGTGCCACACAAATGGGTGCAGAGAAACCTTTAACATCTCTGTCCTCAGAAACAAGGGAAGAGCAGTGTAGTGTTGGCAGGAGGCAGAAGAAGAAGCCTGGCCAAGAAGGCAAGATCTCACCTGACTTGCCACAGGTATCTTCTACAACAGAGGTTTTCAGAGCATGTACTTGTTCTTACCCGTAGCACTTCATTGTAAATGGGATTCACTGTCCTCTTCTTCACTGAAGTTTTCCTCTTACCCATTCTAGCTTTATCTGGGAGCAGGTAAGTTTTAACATACCTAGAAAATAAAAACTTCATCTGGACACCTGGTTCTGTATCACCAAGCTCTAAAAAGCAACACTTCTTAACAGTGACATGAGGGCAAAAGACCTTGAGTTGGCTCTTTGAAGGCAAAACTAATTAAGAGACCTGCTAGGATACTGACTTGGCTTGCATGTGAAGTTACAAATCTCACTGGAGACAGGTAGATGCCACCAACATTCAGAGCAGGCATGTATCTAGGCAGCATGGAAAGCCAGCAAGGCCATATATCCATTTTCTGAAATGCCCATCTTGATTATTACATGAGAATAATAATTAGAAAGGAAGGAAGAAGTGGAATGCCTTTAAGCCTCTCTCTCTCAGGGTTCAAATCCAAGCTCCTTTTCATCATCTTTCAAACTACCTAACAGCCCTCCTTTGCCAACTTTCTTGTCATATAGACAGGTGTCTGCATCACTGAGTTACTACCACACTATTTTCCCCATGAGGAGACCATGGTTCACAAGGACCCAGAGAGCCTACTCCAGTGATAACAGAAACTCTTCATGGTGATCAACACTTTGTCAATCTGTTCAAATTTAAGTTTGTGGCAGCATATTTAGAAACACCAATGGTTCCAGAACCATCAGGTAGGAAAGTCTGAGAGCATGCATCAGAAGTCCAAAAGAAGGCAGAAACCACGATATTTAAAAGGAGAAAAAATTAGGGAAAAAAATCCTCCAGAACACAAAACTGAGCAGTGTAGAGGTCACAAGTCACCAAAGCATCACTCACGGGTCAGATCTGCCTTTCTTCTCATCCACAACAGCCAAGTCCTTGCACTGGGACACATGAACTTGGAACTCCCGGTTCTTCTCATCATAGTCTAGAGCAAACTCCACGGTCCCTTGGGCATCCACACTCCCAAAGTCACCACTGTAGACACTCAGCACACTGCCACTCACCTGCCAGATGGAAGAGCAAAGTCAGTGCCAATGACAATGGCATCCTCCTGACTTGATTTCTGGACAAAGATGACAGTCTGAAGTGGATTCCCAGAGCAATAATCTGTGCTGTGTCCTTGGCACACATCTGCAGCTGTGCTCAAAGGGTTGGGGAACCCAGGTTTCACAAGGATGTGCCATCCTAGACCAGGACTTAGAAGCACTATTCTTCTGAAGGCTCAAAAAATGCAGATTTCTCCCCTAAATCCCATGACTTTGGAAAACAGCCAAATATTCCTCAGGAGGGGGCACACAAGTCTTTTCCCTTTCCCTGTGCTTACAGTACAAACACCTATCCTAACCCAGCCTCACCACTAAGAAAGAAATATATTGAGAGAACTTGAACTATCTGTACATAAACTTATTATTTCTGGCAGATACAATCATACTATTACCAATTATTTTTTTTAATAGGCTAGTAAGAACCATGTCAGACTACAAATATGGGGGGAACTATAACCATTCTTGTTGTCACAATGTGCATAGAGCTGTATGGAACAGAAATAGATACAATCCCTGTCCTGAAAAGTCACTGTCCCACCACAAAGGCACAGCAAAATGACATTTCTACAGGTATAAACTGGGAGCCAGGCACCCAAGAGTCATTTGCTTTCTTAGAAATTTGCCCACAGGCCTTGGGGTTCTTTTTTCAAGGCTTTTATCTTTCACTGGCAGAAAGAGATGAAGCAGAAACAAAACACAGCTCCAGAAAGATGAGAAAATTTTCTATTGCACCCATCACTCATGGTTCCTGATGGGACATCATAAAAGCTAATGTGGTTTACAAAGCAAATAATTAACCCTCTTGGCATCTTTTCATGGTCCAGTCATGAACATCTATCAAAACAACTTCCTTAATTAACCCAATTCTCTGTCTTCCCTTACTGCCTTTGGCTCTGAACTTCATTCTATAATAACCCACAGAACATCTCTCAGTCCCTGGAGCTGCATTTACCATCCCATCAGGATGCTCACTTACTGTAGCAGAGAATCCTGAGAGAAATTTTCAAGAATACTTGTGTGATGTGGACACAAAAGGCTCATTTTTGGCTCTCAAACTCTCCAGACTAGGAAAAGGACTCATGTGCCTCAAAGTTCAAGGCTTTTTATAACATATTTATCTAGATTTATGACCCCTCCCTAGCAGCCTTCCTGGAGTCTTTAAATCTCACATATACACCTTGGAGATTTATATACCTGTAACAATGATACAGCATATTCAAGCACCTTTAAGCACACACACCTTTAAACTTCCCTCTCTCTAAGGAGCATTTTAAAAATGCTCAACTAAACACACTCAGCTCTTTTCAGCTTTCCTTAGAAACTGAAGCTCTAAACCACACTTTTGCTGTCCAACTCTTGAGTTCCCTCCAATTTGCTGATCAAGTGAAGGACGAGCTGGCAGAGGGCACCCATCTGCAGTCCCAGCTCTCTTGACCTGGACCAAAAAAATATCACTTCACAACTGTGCACCTCACATCCCCCACCTAGAAAAGGCCCCCCCTCCTCTCCTGCACACTGACAGCCTTCAGAGCACCCACACGTGGGAGCTCACCGCGAACTTATCTAACTCGTGTGTCTAATTTGAGATGGTACCTGGGGACATTCCTTGAAGGCAAGTGATTCATTAACCAGCACCCTTCTTTTAATCATCTGCTGTGCAGAAAGAGGATATTCAGAAGGCCACCTCAGCAGCATCAGCCTAAAGGCAGCCTCACCCCACCTGACTGCCAAACCCTCTATTAACGCGGCACGGGTGGCGAATACCTACCGAGGAGACAGATGCCATGTCAGACGAGTGGCTGCCAGTGCTGGGAGTCTTTTTGTGCTTGTGAAACTGGAAGCTGATTTCTGAAGCTGTGTCTGATTCAGTCTGCTCAGAAAACAAGAAGCATCTTTCAGCTCTGCTGCACCAGCGTTTTTTTTTCCGAGGCGACAGAGAAAAACCAAGAGCTCAGCCGAGCCCCGTTAGGCAGCGATGAGGTTGGGAGGGTGGAGGAGGGAGCAGGGAGTCTCCCCAGAGGCATTCCCTCTGACCAGCAGCAAACGTCATCATTAACTGCCTCCAAACAGAGCTGCCTGGGCTCTGGGGAAAGGCATGGAATAGCATCAAGACAGAGGGGAAACACTACGACTCCTCCAGGAGAGAAGGGTTGGTCTGAGTTATATAGGGGGGGTGGGGCTTTTTTTCTTCTGGGTTTTCTTATTTATTTCGAACATAGCCAAGGCATGTTCTAGAGCAAGTACTGCTGGTGGCCAGGAGAAACATAGCCATGAAAGCAACTGTCATTCAGGGGATGCTGGGAACATTATTCCAGCCATTTCTGGCACCTGCCCTACCTCAGACAAGAGGAGAGGAGAGGATCGGCTCAGCTCTTTGATTCGTTCAGGTTCAAGAAACTGATGGGGTATCAAATGAGGTTTACTGTATGCTGTAGGTGCAAACAGACAAAAGGCATCAAGGTATCTTGCAGGAGTCAGGAAAATATAAGAAAGTCACGTTTTTGTTTAAGGGCACAAGAGGAAAAGTTTGTGGGAGGCACCAGAGAACCATCCTCTTGCCCCACACCTCTGTCATCTGCCATTGAACCTGACCCTCCCCAAGGCAGAAGCAGCTGCCTAACATCTTAAAGCTATTTTCAGTGTGTTTTCAGTCAATGTGTGGGAGTGTGCAAACTCCCTCTTGTGGCTTATTTAATTTACTTATTATTAGCCTAAAGCTGTGTATCTTGTTTGCAACACTTTCTCTGTGTAGATTTAGACTAAAATCATCTCGATCTGCCTCCTTATCAAAGAAACCAAACATGCTCAAAGTTTCATCTCATGGCACATTGCCCTCTACAAAAAAGCTGTACAATACTTATAGCTACAATTTGATCATTGCATACAGCTCTCAAATAACTGGTAGACAAAGAGGTGGATATCTAGGGGAAGAAAGTCAGAATGCTTGGTAAGAACTTAGAAAGATGTTTACTGAACTGCTTAAGTATTCAAATAAAACATTTTTGTTCTATCTTTACTCAGCAACTCCCTTGAAAATGGCTATTTTCATCCCAGAATAACTTTTTTTGAATATACATATGCATAAACATGCATATACACACGTGCTTAGAATATCAGCCATGATGATACATTCTTCACTGCTCAAAATGCCCAAGAGCTTCTTTTGGCATGTTCCTTTTATAAGCTTCACCTTTTATATATGATTTACCATTTCTTTGGTACTCATTACTTTTATTTCCAAACCTGAGCCCAGCACCAAATCTGGCCAACCCCACAGACTACCTGTGACACTGCAGACAAATAAGTGCAATGCTTATTAGAGGAGGGTTTCTGAGGATGAAGTTTGTGGCTCTAACTAAACTTCAACAAGGGGAGGTTAAACTCATGGCTGGCTGTGTGAAGGCCACACCACTGAACAGCAACACACATGGGACATGATGCTTGGAGCCACATATGCACCATATGATGAGGCACACTCTTGGCAGGATGGGCTCTGTCACCAGGTGATGCAGCATGTCCCACACCTCAGCCTGCCCCCAACACAGCCCTCAAGGGGACCCTCCTGCCTTCCATAACCAGGGGTTGGGATTACTTAGAGGGGCTCAGCCGTTTCCTCTAAGCAGCTTTACCCTTCCTCAGGCATTGCCTTCTCAGTCTTCTCATCCTGGCAGCCCGGGTCTTACCACTTTGCCTTTACACCAGCTTTTAGGTGTCCTCTTGGGCCTGCCAGTTTTCACCTTTTGGGGACTTGGACTGGCCTTCTTGGCCACAGAGGCTGCTGCTGCCTTTCTTCAGGCCTCCCTCCTTGCCTGCGTTCTTGGGCTTCTTGGCCATGGGCTTCTTTAGCTTTGCTGCTACTTTCTTGGTTGCCTTCTCCTTAGTAGAACCTATTTAGTTTCTTGGGGAGAAACTGCCACCTCAAAGCATGTCCCAGGTGGTCACTGGGGAGATCAATCCAGCAAAGGGTGTCTGCTCTGGCTGATGTGAGATGCCCAGCTGGACACAAGGGTGGGCACCTCTGATGAAGCCACCAGCTGCCATGCAGCTCCCATGGCACTCCGTGGGGGAAGAGATGGATACAAACTTCTTGCCAACCCTTTGAAACCCTTGTGTGTTTTGCTGAAGCCACTGAGTAACATAGCATCAATTTAGCTGCAATTTCCTGGCTCTGAATTTAATTTTAGGCACCATAAGCTCTCTAATTTGATGATAAAACCAATATGTCATCTTCCTTGCCTGGTACATGTACAGAAGGACCAGGGATGCAGAACTCAGGCATAATATATCACTTTCAGGGAATGTAAACCAAAAAAGAGAAAAAAAGATGTTACTCACTCTCTGTGGTTGTGTAAATGTTCACCATGCTCTTTGCAAGATTAATGCTATTTGCTCGGGCCAGTGCCTGAGCAGCAGGAGAATGTTCCCCATCTTCCTCTGGAATACATGAAAAGCCAAACCAACATGGTAAATAAATAAGCACAAAGGGGCAGTGTGTCAACAAGCATGTGTGTGTGTTTGTGTGTGTGTGTGTGTGCCTCTCCTGGCTTGTTTGCTCTCTGCAGTTACATTACACAGGGCTGCTTTCAAACCATCAGTGCACTTTCATGTCTCACTCTGATGGGATGTGTAAACACTGGATTAACCCAGGCCCTAATCCAAGCCAGCACTTGCAAAGAGCTCCCAGTACAACACAGCCACGTGCTAATGTCATCCTGCAATGAATGTAAAAATAAGGCAAAATACCTGAAAAACACAAGAATGATCAAAGAAATATTTATGTTTACCTGAAGCACAATTCAGGATTTTCACGGTAATGTTACAGAGGCAGGAAATAAGCCAAGAAATGACACAGTTCAAAAGGAAAATCTATTAAAAGTCTACAGAAAAATCCTCTCAAACAGGTTTTACCCAGGTACAGAAGGACAGGAAATTTGGAAAAAGGAGAAGCTCTCTCCTCCTAGGCCTTTGCTTGGCAGAGAGCAGAGGTGTGGACAATCAGAGCCCACATGTAAAATCACTTGCAGTTAGCAACTCTCACCCACAGTAACAGTCACTACAAGAGCCCATCGAACCCAGGGAAGGAGCAGATAAAGGGATGTTACCATTGACATCATCACAGGTGAGAATGGGGCATCACAACCCAGAAAGATCAGACTCCTCATTCAGTCCACTTTGGTTGCAGTTTAATATCCAAAATCACTTGTGGATTCACCAGAGACCCAAAATATCATTTAAACACTGACAGCCAGCTGCTATACCAAGACAGCCTAACAGCCTGTGTGTTTATTAAACATTTTGCTTCATTTTTTATTTCTGTTGGATTAACCTCCTCTACCACAACGAAAATTCCTCCAGCCCCACGTTTGAAGAAAATGCAGTCTTCCCAGTGAGTGAAATAAAACAGTCCCTGTGCTCTGTTGTAGGTAGTGCTAAAAAAACAGGGCTGTCCTGAGCAGACAGGGCTGGGCACGGAGGGAAGGCAGGAGGGCTGGGAGCAAGGTGGAAGGTGAGGGAACATGGCACTGCCTCCTTTTTTACACCCCCACCGCGCTACACAAGATTTGTTTCCAGAGCTGTTTGCTACACACACTCCACCCATGCTAATGCTGCACAAATTGCAGTACAGGATAAACAGACAAATGAAGGAAATGTGCAGGATGCAGAAGAGCTGGGGAAGAAAACAGGCTAAGGAATGGCTCTCTACTGGGATTTCACAGGGTACAGTTACAGTCCTCAGTACCTGAGTAAACAGCCGAGTCCATTCCCTGCACAGCTCCTCTCTCTCCAGCTGGTTCCCCAGGTGCTGCCTTCTCCGAGGACTCACACGTTTTTTCCTCAGGTAGCTCTCCACTTATTTCCATGTTGTCACGAGCACCCAGATCAGATCCTGCCTCTTCCTCATCATCATTTTCACCATCTGTAAGCACAGGCTCTATCAGTATCTGCACCCTGCTCGCCGGGTACTTCTCTGCCTGCTTGCGATGTTCTGCCGCGACCAACTCGTTTGTGGGTGTCCCTGGCTCAGATGTGCTGCCAGACACTTCTTCAGGAGGTGACTTGATTTTGACAGAAGGAGCTCGCACAGGCAATCTGGATTTCTTGGAGCAGCATTGTGCCACCTTCTCTTTCTCAGGGGATGGCAGCTTTCCATTACTTTCACCCAGAGAGTTAGTTCTTGGAACCGGGCTGCTTTTGCTCTTGCATCTAGGAATGATGGAAACCAAGCCCTTCCTTGTGGTGGTTGCATAGCTTGGTTCTTCCTCGCTAGAAGACAAGGTTATTGTCCTTTTGTAGGGGGTTCTTGTTTTGGTGGAGACTCCACATTTTTCATCACTGCTCTGGCCTGGCCCAGAGTGCACAGAGAGCGAGCGGCACAGCTTGAACTGCTGACTGTCTGCCTCCACCCACCTGGGGTCCTCTGGCACATTTCCCACCATCACAGAGTCTGCTCCTTTCTCCCAGAAGTTCTTCAAGTTCTGGAAGTGTTCACGATCGAGGCCGATATCCTCCTCTTTGCTACTCATCGATGAGATTGTATAGTTGGCACTCTGCTTCCCAGCCTGGCTGCTCTCCCCCTCTTCAGCTAGGGCTTTAGGGTGTGCCAGCAGCTCTTTCTTTGTGAGGTTGTTCTCTGCTGGCCCCATGTGTTTCACAGTCTGCTCAGATCTGGGGGAAGCTCTGCTTGGTCTCCTCTTAACTGGTATCTTGCTGGGAGTGTAAGTCTCTCCAGGTGGAGTTTTTGCTCCTGCTGTGGTCCCTTCAACAGCTTCTCCTCCAGCCACACTGGGTTGAGGCACAGCATCCTCTGAAAGCTTGGTGCACAAGGGAGATAGTCCATGACCTACAATGACAACAAATGCTCATAGCCTGTCCCACCATAATCCCATCCTATACCCCTGGGAGGTCTGGACTGCAGCTTCTCAAAGAGAAGCCAGGGGAGTTTACAGAAACCATGAACATGTTCATAATTCTTCCACATTTTGAAGCCCCCCTCCATCTGAAGAAAGCCCTGAAAACTTCAGCCCCTCTCTTTGCAACAGGACACAGAAAAAAATCCACTAAATTATTGCTGTGAGCTGGGGATTTGTTTGCAGCTTGGCTTTCAGTTTGACAGCTTTCCAACTGGCTATTTGCTAGGTACCAAAACCACACTATGCCTTTGAGGCAGGAAAGAGAAGGTAATTTGGATCTGTGGGCTAAGGAGTTATGAGCCAAGCACTCAGATTAAAAAATACTGAGCCAAAAGATTTAGCCATTTGATTCTTTTTTTTTTCTTGGTCCCTGCTGCCTTAAGCATAATTCATACAAACATTGGCAGCCCACTCTTACATGTCAAGATAAGAAATACTCTTTGTTATTTATTTGTACACATAGAAAATAGCATCTTGTCTCTTGCTGTTTCATGTTGATTAACAAAACCACCAATGGCTCACTGAACAAAATCCTTACTTTTTCCAGACAAATGCAAGCTGTTTGTTGCAGCCACAGAAGGACTTGCTCCAGTGTCACTCTCTGAGGAAGAAGCATCATGTATACTGGGTTTCTGAATGGAAAACAAACACTATCAGTGTATATAAACTAGAAAGACTTCAAAAATGTTTTTTATTTGAGCACAGACACCAGGGCAGGCAGTCTGTGGAGCCCCTACCAGTAGATACAGACTGCATGAAGTTCCAAGGAAAAAGGAAACAAAGTGCAGAGGCTGTGCCTATACTACCTTGTGTGATGCAGACAGAGGGACAAAAAGTCTCTGCTTTGGTTTTGGCAAGATTTCATGCTCCTCTGGGGCATCAAGAGCAGGTGTGCTGGATCTGTGGGACAGGAGAGAAATGGTAGTGATGTGCCTGGTAAAGTGATGAAGAGGCAGCCTTCAACATTTGCTCAGTTCTTCCCAGCTACTTTGCCACTTTTATTTACTGACCCAGCCCAATATAAGGCTGCCCAGAGCTGGTGCCTTCATTTATTTTCTCTCTCACTGCTTGGAAGGACTGAGAAACATGTTTAATGGCCTGACCTTGGAGTAAGGACAAGTGTCCCACTGCAGCTGGTAAAGAACCTGCTCAATAAAAACAATGGTGTCACCTTCTGGGTTTATTCAGACCTTCCCCTTCTGGGAGAAAACTGTAGGGAAAGCACAGGAAGCAGCAGTGCCAGAAGAGCCCAAGAGCCATGCAGGAGGGAAATGTGTTTCCATGCTGTGGCCCAGGAGGCAACAGGCCACACCACCACGTTCAAGTCAGAGGCAGAACCAGATTGATGGAGGATTTAGTAACTAGAGGAATGATAATGACAGCAACAGGAAAAAATTATAGCATAGGATATAAACCTTCATGCTTAGAATATAAGTCAATTACAACCTGCCTGGTAAATAAATGGAAGAAACACATACCACAGGCAGTTTATTCAACTGTTTCAACCATTTTTGTGAGTGTCTAGTGGTGGCTGGCCTCCAGATGGAGAACAGCAGTTAAGCTGGTGATTTCAGATGAGAATGTGTTGTGATTAGGATTGAAGGAGAAAAACAAAGCAATCTTTTCAGGATGTGATCAGCCCTCAGAAAAACCATCAGGACCATTGCTGTGCAGGTAAAGCAGGAGCATCTTATGCTTGTTGACTCTGATCTTTCATTAAGCAACAGCCAGTGATGAGCTGCAAGGGGTTTGGAAGTGTTAAGGCCCATACTTAATATTTAACTGTGAAGAATGATTCCTCCTTAACAAAAAATTGCAAATGAGATGGGAGCAACAGTAAGTGAGTATTTTAATAGCTTCTCCCATAGTCCACAAATACTGGGTGAGGTCACTAACTTGCTTTTAGTGGGTGTTTCTGCTCAGTCAGCACAACGTGAAATCCCACCAAGCCTTGATGGAGAGTGCTGAGCACTGGACACAGTGGGGTTGGCACCAGCAGGAAATGAGCAGTTTCCTCAAACAGTTCATTTTGTTTGCTCCATGGCAAAAATTAAACAAACAAAACCATAATTACTTTGAAAAACTAACCAGAATATCCTGACGTTAGAAACAGCTTCCATTTTACTGACCCCTTATCAAATCATGCAGGAAAAGAGCTTTCTGGGATAAGTACATTAGCACTTAGTTATTAGGGGAGGATTGATATTCTGATAATTCCTGGAACAAGGATTTTTAAAATATCCTTCCTAACCTATTACTTATACACTCACTTAAAGGCCAGGATTTAATGGGTAGGGTTCAGTTTTCATTAGAAAGAAGAGCAGCAGGCAGAGCATTGGAGGAGCAGCAGCAGTTACCTCTCCTCTTCTGCCCCAGCAGTGTTCTGGGGGCAGGCAGGACTTGGGGCAGCTTTGCTTTCCAGACCCATCCGGATGTGCTCGTCAGTCTCATCTGTAATATAAGAGAGACAATCCAGAAATGACATTTATTTGAACTTGTAACAATCAGGGTGTATTGTCTGGGGAAAGAAAAGGCTTGTTAAATGTGTCCCACCAGCCCAAACCCTGGGGATTTAACAGGAGATGGATGATGGACTCCACAGGTCCGAGAGGCCAAAGCAAGTCAGGATTCACTCCAGGAGCACTCACACCACTGGAAACCTTCACAGGACATGGCCATGGCTGTCAATACAGTTAATCCATACCAGGACTTAAAATCAGCCTTTTCCTGTTTTGACTCACAGTCATCCGATCTTGGCAAACAAAGAGGAGGCCAACAGAGTTAATGAGGAGATCCCTGTTATTTTTACTGGCACAAGGCTCAGCTATGTCTTCTAAGCTCTCAGAGACCCTAGAGAAAAAAAAAACAATAGAAGACCATAACCTTTAGAGCAGCCTGCCAGGGTATAAAGTTGCATTCGACATTTTGCTGGCAAACAGGCTTCCTAGCTCCTGCAAAACCAAAAGGATTAAACTCTCAAACGGAGATGAAAAACTAGTTTAAAAACTCAACCTACTGGCTAAAAAATTGCCAAATCTCTTTAGGATATATTTAATTACACAATACAATAAAACCAGAGGCTAAAAAGGATCCAGAGATGACACTAAATAACACAGTTTTGCTTGTTATCTGGAAAACCACTAAGGCCCAGAGCAGATCAGTCCTGTGGTATCAGTGTCACAGTGGTGCTGCCCATGTGGTGCCATCCACCACCAGCACAGTCAGCCCAGGATAACCAGGATATCCAGTGATGGAGCTTCATTCCCTTTCTCCATCCCCATGGAGTCCCACCTCCTCCTCCCTGTCCCAATGCCTGGCCCCGGGGTGCAGAGGGCCACAGCAGGAGTTGCTCAGGGCTGTCTGTGTTAGGACCACACCTCTGGCACAGGCATGAGAGGGTGGCAGCTGGGTGGCTCTGTGGTTTCAGCAGCAGGGGTAGGTCAGGGAGTCACTCCTGTCTGGTTATGCAGGAAGGAGCCAAGTTTGTGAGAGAGGGACTGGGTTTTGCCAGTAGAAAGGCAGATGTGCAGAAAGCTTCAATGAAGATCATCTGGGGAGTGCCAAGGTGTGGCACAGCTGGTGGCACATGCAGGCCATGTCCCATGCTGGCATGGGATGGCACGTTGAAGAGCATTTATTGATACAGTGAGCCACATCCTCCTCTTCTGCCCCCAACCTGGGGGAGGAAGAAGCCACCAGCTCTAGAAGTAGAGCAACCAAACACAGAGTTCCCATATTTTCCCTCTGCCCATCATGGCTGAAAAGGCCTTGACAACCAAAGACTGCATTCCCCTCTCACCTCACTTCCAAAGCCATTTTGTCACCTTTGCTTTTCACTGACACTTCCCCCTCAGACAGAGGTCCTCCCTCCCAGCTGGCAGAGGTCACTGCCTCCCAACCCAGCCACTGCCCTTCACATGGCTCAGCCACTGGCTCAGCTATAACTGCCTTCTCCAGCCACAAACAAATAGGTTATTAGAACATTATAACCCATCAAGAGAAGGAAAATGCCTTTGCTAACTTTAGGATAGGACAAAATAAGAAGCAAATTTCAATAGAATTTAGTAGTGGCCTGACCAGTTCAACTTGCCCATACGTGTATTTATCTGTGTCTGTACACAGTCACTCCTGCCCTGACACTTCAGCTGCTTCACTCATTTCTTATCACTCCAAACCAAACTCACTCAGCACTTGCAGAGAGCACAGCTAACAGTGCCACCAGGGCTGCCCTGCCATGGCAAGTGGATGAAATGCTCTCTCTCTTAGAGGATTTTCAGCTCTCATCCATTGCACACAAACTCAAGGAGAAGTTATCAAATTTATTAATCTGTGCTGCTCTGCAGGCTGTACTTTAATATAGGGTATTTATCTACTTTACAGATTTATATAGCCACTGGTTACTAGTGTTTTCTATTACAATCAATAGTTTATAATCAACACCAAGAGGGAAGATCCTTGGGGATCCATGCAGCCCTTCCTTCTGGAGGTCAAAACCCTCCTCCAGGAAAGGTCACTGGGCATTTCCTGTGCAGGCACAAATTGTCAGCCCTCCTCATCCCACTTACCAGGCAAAGGGAATCCCAACAATTATCTCAGCTGGGCTTTTCTATGCAGGAATTTTCTCATTTCACTCCCTAACACCATCATCAAAGACTTAAATCAGGATTAACAGCCCTGGAGTTACGAACATGGTTGGCTAAATGAACACACACCCCTTCATCACCTTGAAAACTGCCAGAAGGTAAATGGCTCTGATCTTCCCAGGTGGCAAGTCAGTGAGGGAAACGTTTGCCTTCATGTGCAAAAGAAGAAAACCTGCACAGTAACCCCTGCAGGGGCTGAGCAAACAGTAGGCAACAGCAAGGTGAAAATACCAGCTGCAGAATCTTGATCCTCAACCAGTGCTGTAAAACAGCAGTGGGAAAAGCAAGGGGAAGGAATAAAGTCAAGTTATAGCCATGCTTTACCAAAATAAGTCTGAGAATAGAAAAAAAAAAAAAAAAGAAGACAAAAAGTTGAAAATGTAATGAGGAGGGCTAAATCTAAACATAATTACTGTGGTAATTTAGTAACATTTGGATCTTCTTTCTAAAACAGCATTAGTCAGGTAAAGCACATGCAAAGACACAGCTTGCACATAACTGCTATATGAATGATTATTTGAGGTGATAACCTGAGACCACATCTCATATGTGCACATCAGCAGTAAAAGTTCAATCTATAATAAACAGTACTCCAAACTTTGCTCTGCTGAAATGGGCTGCAAGCTGAGGATGCTGATGCCTCTGTCAAGGCAAAAGGCAGATGAATTCAGTTCATTGCTGGGCTGCAGAGGCCAGAATATTCTTCTGAGTGGGGATGCAGCAGAGAGGCTGTTGAAGTGTCTGACTCTTGATGCAAAGAGGGTGCAAGCACAAATGAACATCCTTAAAAAGCAGCAGGACATGCTCTGCAGAAATGGCCAGGCACTCTGCCAAGCTGGGAAAGGTTTTAGATGTTTTGGCATTCTGGAGAGATGATAAAATAGTAAATTCTATGACATCATGAATCTTTAATACAAAGGATAAAAGCACCTTCCTATGAAATATGATGGGCTAGCTCTATATCAGAGGCTCCAGTGAATCTGTGCTAAGTGACCTGAGCTGTCAGGGATAAGTAAAAAGCAAAGGGAAAATGAGGCTCTTGGTTAGGGAAGTCCCCAGCCAGCATTTAGCTTGGAGAATGCATGTAAGTAATGTGGCATTAAGAGGGGTATACTAAAGCCAGGCAATGAAAGTTACAAAGAGATCCTGGCCAACACAGCCCACCAAACATAGCAGTGATCAATACTGCTCCTACCCAACAGCTGAATGGGCAGCCAGGCCCAGGGAAGAGGGCTCTGAACTGCTGGAGATGATATTTGAGTTTTGGACAGATGGAAGATTACATCTTTATCTAACAGTAGCCTTTACTGCAGAAGAACAGAGCCAATTAAAAGGTCCTTACATGAGGGACCATGGCTTCCCAGAGCAGCAGTAGCCAGGGACTCACCAGCCATGTCTGGGGCTTTGTGAGTGACAAATAAAACAGGAGGTTGTGTGAGACTGGGCTGCAGTCCTGCTGCCCAGTTGGTTGGTGTGTCTTCACCAAGGACTGGATGTGACTTGTCCCCAGTTCTGCTTTGCACAAATGCTCAGCACAAAGTGCCAGCTCCAGGCTGGTTACATTTAGATTCAAAGAACAATCCTGCTCATTTCACATGGGGCTGATCTCTTCTGTTCCCTGCCCTGAGCTGACAAATTTGTTTTGATCTGCTTTACATACCAACATGAGAGCCCATCTGCATGTCAACAACACACAGTACATCTACTTCCAATTAGTCCCTGGTCCCAGGCATGCTCCTTGTATGGTGCAGGAGCCCAGGGACCATTCAGACTTGGCCCCAAAACACTTTGTACTTTGAAAACCACAGTTTGCCTTGGAATTATTCCCATGTACAAAGCTAGGCACGGGCCCTGTCATGTAGGTGAATGTTTCTCAGGAGAAGAAAGGCACTCCCTCCTTTTGCAGAGATGTGACTGAGCCCAGCAACCCAGAGTCCTGTGAGAGCAGCCTCTGGCTGTTTTGGTCAGACAACTCCATGAGCTGGAGGGAAGCATTTGACCCCCACATATCAGTTTGATGCCAGAAACTGCCCTACATCATCCCCTTCCCTTCTTGCTTCTATGACAAGAAATTATACTAGTGACTTCTGACAGACATTTTGGCAGAAAGAAGCTGTAGTGGGGAAAAGGCATTTAGTGCACACAGCTGCTAAACAGCATTGGTCTTCTGACAAAGTATAATTTTCTATTTGCACCCTGATTTTGATAATCAGGTATTCTTTTCCTATTACTGAAGGCTTAGTTGAGAATCCCCTTATCACAACACAAAGCCTGGTCCCCAACAGGCTCCCAGTACACAGAGATGCTCATACTTGACCACTTTTTTCTGGCCCATCAATTTCTTTTCTTGAGATGCAAACTAACATACTTACTTTCTAGTTTGCCCTTTTTCCTTCTAATCGATGCCCGAAGCAGATCTGGCCCCTCTAAGTCTTCCTGAAACCTTTTTGCCTTCACTTCTGAAAACCATTCACCTGTCACAAACTTCTTCTTCTTTTCATCCTTGATGGAGCCTTGTATTCGCCTGAAAGGCAAGGAGAACATAATTCACCAAAAAGATCTCCACAGTTTCCACTTCCCCTGAGCTACCTTTGTAACATTCATCCGTACGTTTCACCTGGCTGGTACAACAAAGGATCCAGAGATTATCCTCTGCAATCACAAGGGATAAACAGCATTAAAACAAAAGCTGACTTATTCCTTATCTGAACTGGGAATAGCACCTTTTAAACACAGGCCTTCACCTCTTCCAAATTTTACAAATCAAAACTGGAGTCACCTGGAGAGGGAACCTGTCCATTTTCTTCACAGCCCAGAGGGTTTGGGAAGGTCTGTGGCTGTTTGCAGATGCTGTACTTCTCTGTTTTATTTCTCTATTAAACTCTTTTACAAGTGGCAAAGCCTTTTGATCAAATCTGATGCAAACCATGGACATAAATTATGTTAGTCCAGGGAACAACCTGGCCCCACAATGTCTCCCTGGACACTGCTCCCTCTCCCTCTTCCTCTCTCTATCCCTCTCCTGCCATGCAGATTTTGGCACTCAAACAGTTAGCTCTCCTTCCCCAGCACAGCTTCTACTCCTCTAACTAGCTCGGGCATACCCAGGGCTGGTTTTTGGCACTCTGCTAGCCTGTACTTTTAACCCTCCTCCTGGTCATTTTGTTTTTACACCAGGGCTGGCTGAATTAGCTGCCTTTACCTGGCACCGCCCCACAACAATGCAGGAAACTTCTCGTCTCAGCAGGAAGAAAGGAGCAACCCCCCAGAAAATCATGGAGCCCTGAAGGGTCACATTCAGCTGCCTAAAAGCCAGAAAGGAGCAGGTACAGGATAACTGGGCTGGAGTCTCTGCAAGCAGTGCTGGGGGCCCAGCAGACTGACAGGGAGGGAGCTGCACAGGTCCCATTTGGGAGGGTCTCAAGGTGCTGGGCCAGAAGAGGTGTAGGAACATCTTTTAGTCTTGTTGACACTGGATCAGTGTAATGCCATTGACTTAATTTTCCCCAGCAGGCAGGTTGTGTTGGAACCAAACATGTCTACATTTGCATCAAAGGTCTTACTGACACAGCCACAGGGACAGGAAGGGGCACTTGGCACCATCCTGGTCAGGATCCAACTCACTTCACACTCCCAAATGAAAGCCTTCTGTGCAACAGCTTCCAAACAGAAGTGAAACAAATCTGAAATAATCCAAACACTCTTTTTCCCAAATTTCCACTGTAGAGTGGAAAATTTACTGCATTTACCAGAAAAAAAAAATAAAAATGGGACAAGAAAATCTTTCTGAAAGCTTATTTCAATCCAAGGGATGCAGATACACACACCTCAAGCCCAAGCTGCTTGTGTGCCACCACCAGCTCTGCTTCCCCATCTCCCCCCTGAGCAGAGGGTTGGGACACAGGCTCCCTGGGTCCTGCTGCAGAGCTTCCCACTCCCCCTGCCAGCCTTCAGCATCCCTCCTACACGGGGCTTATGTTGTGCGGTTTTTTTGGCTCAACAGCAAGTGGAAGACTCGCATCCTTAAGAGGGGTAAACTGGCACAGTGCCACCCCTGCTCCCTGAAAAACTCATCTTTTGCTGTGGAGAGCTTGGTGCCAGCTTCCTGAGCCTGGTGCTTACTGTCAACCCAGATGGTCTAATGGCTGGCATTTAAAAAGTGACAGGAGCAACAAGCAATCCCCATCAGCTAGACCTGAGCTCCAGGATGGGCGATGAAGCTGAAGTGAGAGTGATTCCTGGCTCTGCCACAGATCCCCGCAAACCTTTGGCAGATCATGCAGCCTCTCACTGCTCCTCTCTGCTTGCACAGTGGGTGCTGCCTACACACCCACCTCAAAGAACACTGGAGGGACACAAAGCAGAGAGATGGGGATGTAAAGTCTGATTTAAAAACACTCTATAGGATTTCCGTGCAACTGAGCGAGGAAAATGAGGCAGCAGCTTCTGCCCTGCTCAGACTTCTGACACTGAGAAATCAGCATCTTTGTCCCCAAAGCAGGAAAGGGATGATTTCCCTGTGTGCCTCTAAGGGCTGCTGATTAACTCAAAAGGAGAGTCCAGTCCTGCCATCCTGCAGAGAGGACAGCAGTGGCAGCAGTTTGGCTGAGGAAGCAGGAGGTACAAGGAAAAGATCCATCAGGATCTGAGCAAGAGGGAACAGCACTAATGCAGACTGCATCTCATCACACACACATGGAGCAGGAGGTGCAAGGAAAAGATCCATCAGGATATGAGCAACAAACACACACACACACACACAGAGTCTCTCTCCTCTAAAAGAAGTAAAAATCCTCCCAGGGGAAGCTCACGTCCTGCAGCTACTGCACACTCTCTCACCTGATGCGATCCCCATCCTTCTTCTTCAGCTCAGCATCCCTCTGCAGAACCTTCATCAGCTTCTCATACTCCTCCTCAGTCAGGAAGCTTAAGTCCAACATCTCTGCAATCTTCCTCAGTCCTCCAGACAGCTGAAGCAATAACACGCCAGGAACTAATCCAGCCTGGACTGCCTCAGTGCCACGGGCAGCCCCGGAGCAGCTCGTTCTGGTGTGCCAAGCAAGATGTGGCTGGAGAAAAAGGACTTCACAACAGCATGGCTTGGGTGGAAGTTGCGTTAGCACCTGGACTTGCACTTCCAAGCTCTTTGCTGGCACGTTTCTTGGCACTGCATGCCTTCCCCTGCCAGGAAAATTCAGCAAAATTCTGCTCCTTCGCTTTTCTTCAGGCAGAGCCGCAGCGCCCGGGAAGCCAACGTCAATCAAAGGGGGAAGCACAGGAAGGAGTGAGCTCCCTGCCCGCCTTGGCTGCCTCAAAGGCACCAAAGCTCATCTCACCACCAGCAACCTCAGCAGCCCTGGCATGTGCTGTCTCCAACGGGGAAGTCTGCCTGTGTGGAGGTCAAGAGTCCCTGCAAAGAAACGACACCGAGATGCCTTCTATGATAAGCACAACATATGGTACCCGAATGTGTACACTCGGGTTTTTTATTTGTTCTTCAGCACAAGCTCCAAAACAAGCTGCCCTACTTTCCTCCCCATCCTCCACGTGGTATTAACTGAACCAGGACAATATTTTATTTCGGTCACTTCCCTGCTAACAGGTAAACATTTGACTCGGCATGCTACCAGCAGAATATGCATACAAATTACCAGTTTTACCTCCCTTCCTCTTCTCCTTGCTTCTTCCTGCCCTTCATAGGATGGAGGATAAGCAGTCAACCTTGGTAAAGTGATCAGAAAAGGACAAAAGAGCAAGCTGCAAGTGGCATTGCTGTGTGTTATGCTGTAAAATACCAGAGGCTGCTCCTTGTCAGTACATGTGCACTTTGCTTTCTGCTGCACTGATACTTGCTGTTCAAAGAGGAGAGGTGCAGATCACTGAGCCTTTCAGCAGTAAAAATGCCCAGAGGCTGCAGGGCATGAAGGAAGAGTAAATCCTGCCTCACTTTGCTACTTTATTCCTTTACCTCTCTCCTGGCCAATTTGAAGGCACCAAAGCACACCTCTGAGGGAGCAGAAGTTCTGCTCGTGTCCATGTAAGGCAGTTTCTAGTCCATGAGATGGGCTTTTTCTTCTGTTTCCAAGCCTGTGAGGTATCTGTGGGTTTCACCACACCTGACTTTTCCTCCCAAAGCCACATCCTTGGGAGTCAGGACATTACAAATGACTGTCTTTTAAAAGTTACTCCCAGCTTTCATGGCAAACATGACCTAAAGGTCATCAGGCCTTTACCTCAAGGCCTGTATCACCCCTACTCTCTGCCTAATCCACCTTTTTGAGGATGGCAAGGGCAGCCCTCCTGGGCCACCTACTTCAGTTCTGAGCTAACTGCCAGGAACCAACTTCTCATTGCCTATCCCAGATGTCCCTGATGGATGCCAGCCTGTCTTACCCACCATGAGGGTGCTACTTTTGCAGCTGTCCTTGATGAGTTTTACCCTTCAGCCTCCATGTTAACCAACCCCAGCTCCTTCAGGTTCCTCCCAGCTGGGGTCTTCATCATTTCTGTCCCTCTCCTTTGGACTGTCTCTTCCTTCCTTCAACTGGCATATCCTAAGTTGAGCACAACTATTTCAGCTGAACTTTGCTCATTTGACATAATTTCAGAGATGCACTTTATTTTATGGATGATACCTTACCAAGTGGTTGCATTTTTCATAATGGTCCAACATGTTAGAAGGAGGACCAGGCATCTCCCCTTAATGCTTACAAAGAAACACCACAGAACACCACACAAAAAGGCTTACAAAAGGAACAGGCATTGTCCTGAAAATGCATAATTATTTGAAAACAATTTTTGGAGAGAAGAAAACTTAACATTTTTAATTTCTTTGAGGCAATTATGGCTGAGGTCAGCTCACTACAATTATAGCCTTTATCACCTGAGAAGTAATTGATACTATTTTAACTAATTAAAACAGAAACATTAATAAAAAGATCCGATGAATCTCTACTGTTTAAAGCCACATGTCACCCAGTTTGGCACAGCACTTCCATGCTTCCAAGCATCTACTCTCTCTGGCTCTCATGCACAATCCTACTTCTAACAAAGACATTTACAGAAATTTCTGGGACAGACTGTATTTTTTAAAAAAGTATCCAGGGAAACAGTTTTCACAGTATTTGCTCCTCTAGAACTTTTATTTTTAACAAACCCACGACGTGTGGGCTGAAAGCACTTCAGAAAATATTTTCAGCACTCATATTTATTCATCAGTATGGAAGTCAATTAGAAAAAGAAGACAAGCTGCTTCTTTGCAAATAGCCTGTTGGTTTTTTTTTCTCTGATAATATTTTCTCTTACTGGAAAAGTTACATTAGAAGGAAAAGGTTAACAGAGACCAAGTCCTTTCATTTTAAATAGTTAAAAACTAAAACACTTAATGTGCTCCCTGTGGGAAAGTGAGCTGGTCCAGAAGACCACTCCACCTGGAAGTTTTGCTGGCAGTCTCAGGAGATGCAAAGCTTTGGATTTAGGCCTGCAGGAGTAAACAAGGGTGGGAAATGGTCTCTGTATGGTCACAGGGCTGTCCCTGCTTAGACTGGAACCATGCTGCAGAGGCCTGAGACAGAATCCCACCATTAACCACTCAGGTGCACAGAGATAAGGGGGAGTTGTGTTGTTTATTTGGGTCTGCAAGCACAAGAGATTAAGGATAACAATCAAGTGACATTATCAGGCAGGTCCCTAACCATCCCCACTCCCCCAGAGTGCTTAATCCTGAAGCTGCCAGTGATGCACCTACAGCAGCCACGCAGCTCTGTCTTGCTCTGGGACATCACACACCATCCTCTCCCCTCTCAAACCCTTGGTAATAAACACTTCAGAGACTACAGGGATGATGCAGAACCAGCAGCTCCTTCAGATCTGCAGAGCAAGCCCTGGGTCTCACACAGACAGGGCCCCTTACCGTGTGTCCTTGCCTCACCACGGCCACAAAGGGCAGGGCAGAGCAACACAAGAGCCTGGCAGAGCCTGGGAGATCCCTGCTAGGTCAGGATTGCTCCTGGCAACAAGGGCAGAATGGAGCAACAGAGGGAACAGTGTCTGGATTAGCAGCATCTGCTCACAGACTGGTCCAAACTCCAGCTGCTCTCAGGCACTGCAGCACCACGATGCCCCAGGGCAGGAGGAGCAGCCCTGGCTGGGTCCTGCTGCTTGTTGTCATCAAGCAGGTGGGCACAATGGGCTCCCAAGGCTACAGGAAAGCTCCTAAATCTGAGCAGAGGAGCACAGTGGATGTCCAAGGGAAACTTCTTCCCTCTTAACTGTTTTCCCATGGGAGAGAACATCACCGAGAGATGGCCACGCACACCCAGCAGTGCTGACAAGTGCTGGGTGTGGAGACAAGCAGAAGCATGACCCATCCTGTGGTGTAACTGGCTGCATCTCTTACCCTGATAGCTTTTGATTTCTCATGGCCACCTCCCAGAGACAAAGCAAATGCTTCAGTCACCAGAGAAGATCCGTGATGATGTTCTACACGGCTGTGCAGCTCATCAAACCCAGAGCCCCAGCACAGGCAGAGGCCTGTTCCATTAAAACAGCAGCACAGGGATACACCTTATGTCCCATTTTAAGTACAGGAAAGGCCACACAGCCAGACTGAGGCTCCCTGTAATGCACTCAGTATCTTCAACAAGGGCTGACAGC
The DNA here is from genome assembly GCA_038090715.1 of Florisuga fusca. Taxonomy (NCBI): domain Eukaryota; kingdom Metazoa; phylum Chordata; class Aves; order Apodiformes; family Trochilidae; genus Florisuga; species Florisuga fusca. The sequence continues at coordinate 17,243,967 of JAAWXA010000017.1, forward strand.
ACATAACTAGAGAGACCACAGCAAGTGTCCTGCACTCCAACCTCCCACAAACCACAGGGCAGAACCTCCAACAGAACAGGAGCAATGTCTTTGCATTTCACACATTTTTTTTCTAATTGCTTTCTGAACTCACATTTATGCATTCACAATACCCACAAAGTCTCAAAATGCTTTAAATGCTAAAGTATCTGCCTTTGGTTTGTTTTGACCTGCCACTTGCTTCCTTCATTCGATATCCCCAAGCATCTTATTCAAAAAGCCAATAAAGATGATTCCACCTTCAGCTACTGCATGCTGCTAATTTTGCAGACCTGGGTCACAGGTTCCTTCCAGAAGGAGATTTGCTGTTTGTCCATTCCTCATTTCTCAGGGAGCTTTGATCACCTTGCTCTGCCCCTACCCTCCATCTACCTTACTACAGAACTGCTTAGCAGTGTTAAGGTGCAAAACCACTTCTCCCAAGAGCTTCAGCCCTTGGTATCTCCACCTTCAGGACTGGTTTTGCAGTGCCAGGAGAGGCATAAGCCATGCCCAGCTGCAGCTGGGAGGGAGGGAGACAGGCAATGCCAGCCTGTGGCACGGGTGATGGCTCTGCAGACCCCTGGGGGAGCTCTGTTCACCTGCAGAAAAGCCAAGGATGATGCTTACAACAGGAATCAGCTGCAAGAGCGGTGCACCACCAAAGAGCAGTGCCACTCAGGGAGAACAGCAGTCCCAGGGAAAGGCCAGGAGGAAATCCTGGATCCAGGGAAACTCATATTTACCCCAGCTTAGACATGGAAATTTGTGACCTGTGCAAAACTGCCCCTTGCCCTCTTCAGCAAAGCATCAAGCAACAATGTGACATCCATTCCCCTAGCACCAACCCAATATCCAACCCCTATAAGCAAATGGGCAAATAAACACCAACCTTTTTCAGCAGAGGGCAACATCTTCTGGCAGGGAGCAAACATGCCTTGGGGCACAGCAACTGAAAGCTCCTTGGGACAGCTCCCAGCCTGGACAATCTTCATATCCTCCTTCCTTGGAGCTTTGCTGCATGTCCTCACACATGGGATCAAAACCCAACCAAGTTCCCTGTGCCCACAGTCCTTCCCCCTCTCCCTCCAAGCCTCTTGGCCACACAGGTCATGGGCACACAGCTGCACCCTCAAGGGAAAGCTCTGGAAGGTGTAGCTCTGGGTTGCTTTCCAAAATAAATAGTTTGACCAACCCCATGTAGGGCTTCTGCAGCAGTAAGAGCTGTTTATGAAAGAAGGTACATTACAGACCTCGTGCCTGAATTAACAGATCCTCTCCAAGTTTTTTTGTTTGGGTTTTTTTAATTACACTGTTGTTCAGGGAGTTGTTTGGGTTTAAAAAAAAAAAACAAACACAACTCTCCTTCAAATAGTTTTATCAGGTGAAAATTAAATGCTTGCATAACCCAGCAGGTGTGAAACACAGCCCCTTTTGGAAAGGCAATTGCTGAAGGGGCTGCCACCTTCCTTGTGCTGTGTTTTTTCATTTTATTTCTGGGAGGTTTAACTCAGCTCCAGCTCAAAACAGAACTATGTTAATGCTCTTCATAACCAACCTGAGCACAAACTGCTGAGAGGCACAGCACTGGCTCAATGCTCTTGCTGTCATATGCCTCCAGACACAAGTTATCTGTCGGCCATCTGCAGGGCACTCCTGTCTCAGCTCTGGTTTCTCAGTGTGCAACCTTCCTTCCCAGTGCTGCACATCTTCCTCAGCACTGGAATGTGAACAGATTAATAATAAACACCACAGAGCAAGCAGACTTCCTTCACTAGTCACTGCCAGAGGAAGAGGATGAATTTAGGAACTTCAACCTGCCAGTTTGGTAGTCAGGACCCACTAATATTGACAGTATTTAACATCCCAATTTCATCTCCTAGGTCAGTGTGGGACAATCCAGACCAACCTGACCCTCTGAGACCTGGAGATGCACATAGGTCCATGTAATAATGATATGAAAGCATCTCTACCCAAAACATAACAAAAGCCAGAACAGATAATCCTTATCTCACCAGGCTGTTCATAGCCAGATGAAAACAGCAGCAGGCTGGAAAGGCTGCCAGCCTCTGTCCATACCTCTTTATCACACACCCTGTCACAATACAAGGAAATAACCTCCTTTTGCTTTACAATGTGTGGATGCTTCCCAATACCCTCATTAGTCAAGAGAGCCCTTGTAGGGCAGGTCAAAGCCAAGAGCAGCATTGTATTAAGAATGATGGATGTGGTCCTGGCACTCATGGTCATACTGCAGTTCCCAACACAGACTGTAATGAACAGTACCAGGAAGACTCAGTGCCAAAGCTGCCATACCTGTACACAGCCTATGACCAGCCTTGTGCCTTTCCCTGTCTCCTGCTGGAGCATCCAGGCCCACTCTTCTTCCCATGTGATTTCTTCTGCTGTCAGTACCATGAAATATGCAGAGGTGTTGCCATCACTTTTACAGGCAAAACACAGACAGCCATGGAAACACTCACTGGTATAATACTGGGGCATTTGGTCTTTCACCAGCAGAGAAGGGAAAAAAAAAAGCAAACTCTAGGATGATCTTTCTTTTTAGGAGGGGTGGGCTGAAAACCAGCACAGAACCTCCTGTCCATGAGGGTTGGTTTGTTCTGATGGTCACAAGCCTTGGCAGAAGGAGCAGATGTGTGAGAGTCACTTAGGCCTGTGGCAGCTTGACTGATGTTTTCGTGCTGAAGTGGCACACAGCAGACATCCCCACCTGGGTATACTCTGCCTGTGGCCACAGTCACACCACTAACCCCCTTCTCTCCCTCTCTGTGCTCCCATCTCCCCTCTCACTGGCATGAAATAAATGTGTAGAATACCTGCCTTTTGGTGAGCCACAGCTAAGGGAAGCTCCACAGCATCCTGACAGCTCTTCCAAGGTGCATCCTTTCCTCTTACTTTGCAATATGCCACTTGCAGCTATGAACTGCTGTCACTGTTTATCCAGGCCCAAACCAGGACAACTGCCTAGTTCTTTACAGACCAAGAACAGCTGTGAGCTATGAGAACAGAAAACATATTTAATATAATTGTTTTCTGCATAACAGTTCTACAAAAAATGCTGTGGCTGTGCTGTCTGCAATGCTATTTTTGTCTGACCTAGTGAGAGGAGAGAAAAGGAGAGAAAGAGGTCTACTGTTCCTACTCCTGAGCAACTAAGTCATACAGAAATGGCCTTCAGATGAGAGACAGCTGATAAGATAAAGAACAACTTCAAACAAAGCAAGCAATTGTGGTCTCCCAGAGCAGTCTGCATCTGAATCTATCTGTTACCATCCCACAGGGAATGTCAAGGCCAAATTCTGGCCATAGCAGGGTTGGTCTCAGCCATCTCCAAATGCCAAAATTACTCAAGCCTAACTAATCACAGACTTTATACAGATTGTTCTCCATTCAGTGAGGACTGTACATGCCATTCCCACCTCAGACATAATGATGAGTAGCTGATGCCTACCAATCACCACCACCAAGGGCAGGTTGGAAGAGAGCAGTTCTGACCCCAACAATGGCTCTTCACTCCTGTGTGCATCCCAGAACACAAACACTGCTGGGTTCACTGGAAGCACAGCCTTGGGTGGTTTCTTTCAGCTTCAGTCACTGTCTCACATTGCACTTCCCAGCAATGCCCAGCTGAATCTCAGCTGTTTTATTAAAATCTTTTCCCTCCTCCTTCCCCTGGGGCAGCTTTCGTGAAGGACATCCACTGATGCAGAATGGCCCCGAGACATTCTTAGGTGCAAAAGAATTGCAGGAATTTATCAGAACAAGAAGGACTCCAGCCCAGCCCCTTGAGAGCAGCCAGGAGAAGACATTTTATAAAACAATACAATGCTAAGCCAAAAAAAAAAAAAAAAAATTAGTAAACTCGCCTATGCAGTGCATGTGGGGAATGCATAATAGAGGAAATGCTCCACTGACCACATTAGAAGCGTGTGAACTCTGCTTATTTGCACTTGGCCTCAGAAATACCAGGGCTTCCAAAGAAGGTAGGAGGCCCACAGTATTACAGGAGGTTTTTCAGCTTCCTTTTGCAAAGAATGATGCAGAAGGGTTTTCCTCCCTTATGCATTCCTACCCAAGGCAAAGTAACTGCCACACCAGTAATTACATACACTGAACTCTACGCATTTCCTTCCAGCAAGAGGGTGTAAGGGTGGAATTTGCATTATAATCTATTTCCTTTTATCCATTTCTAATTAAGTGAATCATCCTACCTAGGGTAAACAAAAGACTGAGTTTTGCAGTCCTATCCATTATTTCCTAGAGCCAGCATTGCCAAAAAAAAGAAGACCAAACACCAGAGAAGTGTGACTCAGGCTCCTGAAGGTAGACAAGGCCTTTTACTGGTAATAAACAGATAATCCAATGCTATAGTTTAAATATTTGAGACTTCTGTTTATTTCACAGGTGGGGACTATTTGCAGATCTTACAGGATGTAGTTTACTGCAATTCTGCAGACTGCCAGAACACAAATAAACAACCACAGCCACCTGGGACTCTAAGAAATCCTCTAAATACTGCATTGAATGAGGATGGTCGTGTCCCAGCTGCCAGAGGGGGATGTTTGGGCTGAGGTTTGTGCTAAATCTGCATTTACATCCTCAAGAAAATGGAGTTTTAAAAGAATTTGCAATTAGTTCACCCGTTTGTGAGCCTTCACCTCCACTGCTTAGCTGCAACAGTTCAGAGCTCCTCATGCAAGTTATGCTGCATTCCTGCTGCACTGACATTTTCATCAGAAAAATACCCTGGTGTCTAAGCTTAAGGGAGCAAAGTAAACATTATATCAGCTTTAAAGAACCCAGCTGTCCTGCTGGCAGTGTTTTTGTATGCCACATGGTATGAAAGTTACTCCTAGAAGCACCTGCCCAGCTGTTAATACTTGAAAAAGCAACAACAAATAAATATAGCTAAAAGTGAGAAATAAAAAGCTTACAGGTAGACCGCTGCAGGTGAGGGTTTCATATTTAAACCAATCACCTCCCATTTGTCCCTCTCTCATCCTCAGAACCTGGATATTTTCCATATGACAAAGGGAGATGGAAGGTAAGTTTTGGCTGAGTTCAAAGAAACTGCAGGACTGGAAGATGAAGGAAAAACCAACCACCCATGAGAAGTTTTGCCTTTTATTTTTGACCCCGAAAAATATTTGCTGACCTCAACTTTCTGCCTTCCAGAAGTAATTTTTCCATGTTTGCTTCCACTGGTGACAGGTCATAAATTGCTTTCCTGACCTTGCCTGTTACACCCCAGTAAAACTGAGCTTGCAACACCTGCCCAGCCTTCTGGAGCAGGTTAGGAACCCTCAGAAGACACTTTGTTGATGGAAAAAAATACCAACCCCCCCCCCCGGTTTTTTTAACATGTAGGGNCCACCCCCCCCCCCAGGTTTTTTTAACATGTAGGGCCCAAATCCTTTGTAGTCCTATGCCTGCCAAGCTTGATGGCATGAGGCACAGCACAGTGCTAAAAACCATGGGAAAAGAGTGCTGCTTGTTTAGGAAACTTTGCATACTGAGGGATCCTTCCTTCTGGTCAACAATTATTTTTAGGCCTCAGCCACAATGGATGATCCTGATAGAACTACATAATAGAATGAAGGCATCTGCAAAACAATGGGGTGCATCTGATAATCACTTAAAATAAGGTATATTGGGAAGGTGTAATTTCCTCCAGCATCTAGGAAAAGGGAAGTTTTGGAAAAAAAACTACTAAGAAATAATCTCCTGATGGGCAATTTCTAGTTTGTGATGCCAAAACACACAAGGGGCTATGCCAAGACGCTGGGGTCAGCCCCTGCTTTATGAAAGGGGAGAAAAATGAAGCTCAAGTCCATGCCTGATCTGGGATCCCCCAAATTTTCTCTTCTAATTTCCAAGCATGAGGCTTGGATTGGTCTGTGCTGAGCTTGGTTCAAGTACAGAAATGCACTATGCTATAACTTTCAATAAATCTGTTCTTTACAGATACCTTGTCACCCTGAGAGACAGGGAAAGGCAACAAGATGAAGGGTAAGCCCATCACTGAAACTGCAACTTCACCTTCTGTCACAATCTTTGTTCCATGAGAAAACAAACACACACATTAGAATATTTCTAATAACCTGGCCTCATTTCCTTGGGGAATAATACAACTTTCCAATGCAAACACACTCAGTCATTAATTCACTCACTGGAGCCACGTCTGTGCCCTAGGAGCTGGGTGACTTCAGTGGGACAGGAGAGATCTCTGGCAGCATTTGTTACTTACAGTAAGAAAGAAAAAAAAAAGCACCTGTTTCCACTGCCTGTGTCCTGCAGTGCTCAGGTAGCTGAAAGATCTTGTATTCAAATTTTCCCAGTAGGAAGGACATCACCAGAAGGGTGACATCCAACACCCACAGACATAAGGTAGCTGATGCTACTAGAGGTGGGCAGTCCAAAACCAAAAGGAAATTAACTAAGTAAATCAGATGTCACACTAATTTCACCACAGAGGAACAGTTCTCAATTAAGGTTTTCCCAATAGGTGAAAATTACAGCAGGTTAATTAAATATAGGCATGGTTATAAACAGATGTGCTTAAACTGGTACAAATCTGCATGTGGACATGGCCCATCATTTTGTTTAGCTCAAGATCAGGTAAACTCAAGTGAAAAATCCAAACCCAGATTGCACCAATTTAATTATATCACTAAAAATAAAATCAGTTTCAGGTAATCACCTTTCTTATGCAAACAAGGTATTCCTTCCACCTGTGCAGCTCCACAAATTCTCAGCAGATCTCACAGGGAGGTGGGGAACAGACTGGATTCTGAACAATGTAGATTTATTTCTAGGTGCTCAAGCTGAGTCAGACTTGCAGCTTTTGTGTGAGCAGTGACAACTTTCATTCTGCCCAGACATAACTGTGTGACATAACTTGGGGCAAGTTTATCCAAGCAGACACCCTGAGTAGCTGCCAGCAGGATACAACATCCTGCATGGGTGAGCCTGGGTGGACTGCTGTCCCAATCCCACCCAGATTGCTGTTTCTCCCCTCCAAGAACAACTGTACCATTAGGCTTCACTTGCAAAAAGGGGCCTTGATTTTGATTCAAGAGTCAGGCACTTAATTCTCCAAGCAGCTTTGCTCCCTGTCAAAGCCCCTCAACAGCTGTGTGCTCCTTTCAACTGTGTGGCAAACATTTATTGTTGTTCTTTCTATCCCCCTGCATCTCTCAAGTGTAGATAACAATATTGATTTAAACAAAATCAAAGCAAGCTTGCTGTCACAATGAACACTTTGTCTTTGTTGTGCCATGCTGTGGCAAGGGCTGCCTCTTTCCCATTAAAGGGAGATGATTTATGAATTCAGGAGGAAAAAGAAAACACCCGAGTTTCCACTTCGGTTACAGAACTGTGCAGGAAAGCAGAAACTTTGGGTCCCCATGTGGAGCTTCTCAGATGTTCTGCCAAAGGTAGGAGAGAGAGGAGGGGAGGGTAAAGGAGATGGTTTGAGCCCACATAACCAGCTGAACCCCCCTGCTCACACTGTCACAGAAGTTTCAGGGTTAGGACAATAGATTTTCACCACCCTGACCACACGCTGTGCTCTGCCCTGGGGGCAGCGATGCAGAGGGCACAGAACAGGCTGTAAGGGTGCTGGGGAGGATAAGCTCCTCTGCAAACTATTTGATTTAAAAATTCTTCACTGCCAAAGAAATCCAAGACAGATATAATCGGCCAAATAGCAGTGGCCAAGGGCTACCACAGCTGCATCAATCACACCAGAGGTGGCTGCAAAGGGAGCAGAAATTAATGAATTATGCTCTTGTTGCCACACCAGCTATTTACACCAACGAAGCATGAATAAGGAAGTAAATAAAAGCAGGATGGGGAGGACCATGGAAGTACGGACAAAACAGCAGGAGAAATCACAGGGAAGTGACACTTCATATTCCAGGTTTGCATGAGTAACTTACAACACAAAGTGAGGAAGCAGTAACAAAAAATTACACTTTTTGCATTAGAAATATCCCTAGAAATTGCAGGATTTTCCTTCTTTTCCAGAAGTTTTTTATGTCAGATTTTTCTCTGCAACACGTTTGGTCTGGTATCTCTCCTTTGAAAGCCAGCAGCCACCTCAAAAACTTATTTTTAATAGAGACCACAAGCCCACTCTATGATTTAATAACATAATTCACCAACTCAAGACAAAACACACCTTTATTCAGGTGACAGCCCCAAACCCCCACCGGGTTCACCACCGCGGTGCCCTGATCCGGTGCAGGGCACGGTCCCGGTCCCCAGTCCCAGCCCCAGCCCGCCGGTACCGAGGGCCCTGCCCACCCTCCTGGGCCGTGGCCGCTGTTCCAGCCCCGTTCCTGTCCGGGAGAGCCGCGGCCACCGGCTCCGCCTGCCCTGCCTGCTGCTCCCCGTCCCGCCGCGGAACCCAGCGCTCCCTCCCGCTTCGGCGGAACCCGGCGTCGTAGAGAGACCCCGAACCGGTCCGGAGAACCGCGGGCACCGGGGGCACTTTGCTGCCAGCCCTACGGGGAGCGGTATCTCCGCCGCCAGACCCTCGCCCGGTATGCTCCGGCCGGTACCGGAGCTTAGCCCGGGACACGCCAAGCACCGACCCGAGGGCTGCGCTCACCCACACACACCCTTCCCCCCCCTTCCCACGCCACAGACANGGTGGGCGGGGTTATCGCCCCGGGTGGGCGGGGTTATCGCCCCGGGTGGGCGGGGCCATGTAGGGTTGTGGGCGTGGTTATGACGTGGGGGCGGGGCCTGGTGGTGGCAGCGCGGGAAAACCTGGCTGGGATTTGGCAGGGCAGGGGGAGAGGTTTTGTTTCTGGCTTCTTCTGTGAGAGATGGAAACGGGAATTGGAGGTGAGGAAACGCAGTCACATGGGCACAACTTTCGGCCAGCTTGTAGAAACAGTGAAAAAAATGCATCTGATGGCTGCAGGAAGCTACCCCTCCACTTTTTCCAACTTCTGGTCCTTTAATGTCCTCATGAGAACGAGGGGCAGAAGGCACATAAACCACCACAGCAGCAGGCAGAGGTGGAAACAAATTGGATTTGATTGCTGATCTCTAGTTAAGCTTTTATGATCTGTAACCTAAAACAGTTCTAAGGTTTCCTTTCTAACTTAATTCTAAAACTGAGATTCACATCTGAGGTTTGGACTATGAAGGTTAAAATGCTGGGAGGCTTTCCAAGCCTGGGAGAGGCTACCAGCCACCTTGCCCTCACAAGCCACACCTTGCCATCGGGTGGCACTTTGCTGACAGCCCCGGGCAGCCCTGATGCTGTGTACTACAGTGAGACCGGCCAAGGGCATAAAGCTCCGTGCCTGAGAAAGCAGACAGGACATCCCTGAGCTTTTTCCTTTCTATCCTTTTTCTTAACCCAAATCCCATTTTAGCCTAAGGTGTTTTCTGTAGTTTTAGCTGCGATATTCAAAAAGCTGCCAAAAGACAGGTGGAAAGTATCGAGCAGCATCATTACTGCTCTGGGTGTTTCTTCTGTCCCCTTCCAACAGAACCTTTCCGTTCTGCCTTTCCTCTCTGCTCTCTCCACCCAAGCCAGCCAGGCACCTGCATCAGTTCCTTAAAGGTGCAGTCAGGTTTTCAGCCACTAATGAACACAAAGCTTTTTGTATTTAAAAAAAATTTTTAAAAAATTTAAAAAAAAAATCAAAACAGGCTGTTTACTTAACATGCATTAGAAAACAAAACAAACCAAACAAAAAAAAAGCAACAGAACTCTGCCAGAATTTTATATTATAAAAATACTAAAAATACTCAAAAATGCCTGAATGCATTGTGCTGCTATTGGCTTAGAGAAGTGTTCCTCTTGCTCTATTTGCCTTCAGGCACTACTGCACAAAATGAGGTTGCTTATAGGAATGAGATCACAAAAATAGCATCTTCTAAGGAACCAGGGAATTTTTGCTGCATATTCTTTGGAAGTGCAAATTAAGCTGCTACAGCAAGGGATAGCACATTAAGGCATAGAAAAGATGTCACGTGGATTTATACTCAATCACAATTAACAAAGCCCTTTCTAATTGTCAAGAACCATCCCTTGCAATGAACCCCTTAACACCATTTATTTTTTATTTGCCCCTTTGTTCAGTTTGTGTTCTGAAGGAGCAAACATAACCTATGAATAACATTTGAAGTGCAAGAGATTATATTGTTTGAATAAATTTTTTTCTAGGAATGACCAGCTGTCAACTCTGTGCTTATTTTTAACACAACACTCAAGTAGAAAAATCAAGACAAAGATTTCTCCTGATTGGCTTTAAAGTCCAAAATGCAAGCAGCTGCTAACAGTTCTCAATGCTTTCTAAAGCCATATGATTAAATATTTGTGCTAGTTGTGTGCTTCAGTAGGGTCTTACTGTTAAAATAATTAAAATTATGAATGCAATTGATTAACTTTCTGTTTTCTTTTTTCTTCTCTTTTATGGTTTGTTTGTAACTATTTTAAGATTTTTTTTCTATGCACCCAAAAGGATAGAAACAACCTTTCCTTAAAGAAAAAAGCAAATAGAAACTGACCTTTCAAGTTATTGTTCAGCACCACGCCCAGAGGCAGGGATTTAAGGAAAGCCATTAATTATTACACTGGTGATGATGAATCTGACAGTCCTGGTGCACTGCAGCAGGGTGGTCAGGGGTGTCCTCCTCTCCCCCAAACCTCAGCCTTCCTTCCACACCTGCACTCATGGGGCTGTCTTCAACCCTACAGCAATCTCACGGATACCACAGGGCTAAGAGCAAGACTGGGAATGATCATTTGCAAGGTCAGGGTCTTGCTGGTCCCTGGAAAGCACTTTAATTACATGTAATTACTGTTAGCAATGTACAACCACTTCAATCTGCTACAAGTCACTTGTCAAGGGGGAAGGGGATGTGGGTTGTGACATGAGTCCCAAAGTCACAGTGAACTGAAAACAGCTTTTTCTGGAGATGGAAAAACAGGGACTGTGACAGATGTTGAGTGGAACAGTCCTGGCTGGATGACATTAACCTGCAGAATGAAAAGCTAATGCTAATTCAATACTAGTCACATCAGTGGTGGCACTAAGTAAGTCCCTGAACTGTATTTGAAGCCATTATTTCTTTCTGGGGGCTGTCTGCTTAAGGAATTGGAAGCTTTTCAGCAGTTCATACAGGCTCCAAGAACGTTATCACTTCACTTATTGAACATTACAGAAAAGGCCACCCCCTTGGAGTTTTACAGCACCTCTGGCACAGCAGCAATACTCAGTGTTTGGGGAGGAAATGAGTAAAGCAGATCCTCACTGCACTTCTGAGAATTTTACACAGCAATTTGATTCCTCAGGGATGCCCGTGCAAGCCTGTGGGTTTTTGGTTTCTCCTTGTGAGAGCCTGGGAATGACAGGGCAGCTGATAAATGCAGCAAGTGGAGCACTCTGACACGGCCAAGGTGAGGAGGAGCCCAGCAGGGTGAGCAGAGGTGCCTGGGATGCAGCGCCCTGGGGGTTGTGCACCTCCCACCCCTGGGAGCAAGGACACAGTCATGCACAGCTCCCAACCCCGGGTCAGGGGTTTCTCCATCACCAGGACATGCTTCTCCAGCTGAAAAATCCCAAGTGAAGGCGTGACAGGGATGTCACTGTGCCAGGCCAGGCTGCCCCACTGCTTTTATTAGCTCATTTGAGTCAAATTTCTGTGTACAACTGGATTAGACAGTCGTTCTTCAAAGGTTACACCCTACAGGCTATTAAGATTCATGTGTTTTCCAGATGAAGTCATCTGAGTGATTGCTTTCCCAGATGCTCCCCTGGTGTACAGGCTGCTGACAGTTTAATTTTCCATGAATTCCCTCCAGTTTGCAAACTCCCTGCCTGCTTGATCACCCGAGGATAAAACTGCCTCCAAAAGATATATGGGGTGTGTAACAAAGCTGCCAGACTATAGGGTCTGAGTCCCCATCAGGGGATGGGTAACTTTGGGTGCCTGTCACAAGCAAATCAAAGGCATGAGCCAAAAAAAGAGCTTAGGTTTATCTCTGCCCATCTTCCATGCTGTTTTTTACTCAGGATAGCTGACCCTCTGCTCTACAACTTCATCACATCACACCATTGCTCTGCCATGCTAAGTGTAGTTAAAATAATAAACTCTACTGAGATTATTGAGAAAACAGGATAGGAAGATATCACATCATTCTCTCTGAGAATTAAAACCACCTAAACAAGTCACCTTCTCCCAGCATGAAGCTCCTGGGAATGAAAAGGAAAAGTCTCATCAAAACCAGGCACTAAGCAAGCTCTCAGTTCACCTCTCATTAGTGTGCTCACCGTTTTCAAAGCACTGCCCAGCTTGGGGGAATCCAGAATCTCCCAAGGAAACCACCCTGTCACATCCCACCTCGAGGAGATGGTGTTGGAGCAGTGGTGGGAAGCCAGGCTCCAGCCACCTCTGGGGACCTCACAGAATAAATGCCACTGAGAGAAAACAAAGTACAGCTATTAATTAATTGTTAAAGACAGAGATAACTATTATTCCACTCATCCAAGAGAAGGGCCATGTAGTCTCACTGAATGTTGGCTCCTCCAGAAGGCAGCCAAGTTGCAGAGCCTGGCCATGGACCAGCTTCTCCCAGAGACTTCAGTTCCCTCTGGGGGCCAGTAATGGGAAATAAAATTAAAAAAAAGCAGCCAGGTGAAACTCAGGCAGGCAAAGCAGCACTCAGACACCAGAGGCTGCTTTAGTCTCTTCCCTAATTTGCAGCACACCGAAAGCAAAGAGATTTTAGCAACTCCTCCCTGCTTGCAGTAGGGAGCAGCTGAGGTCAGTGTTAAGGTCACGGTGCCCAAGCATTTCCTTGAAACAGTGAAAATTAAAAACTATCTATTAAAAAAAAAAAAAGAGATTGCCTTGTATTCATTTGAGAGCATGCATTGGTGTTTGAAAAGCACCAAACATTAGCAGTGTTTTAACATCCACCTAAAGTCTCCATTACAGAGACAGCAGAGTTCAGTGTAAGTGCATGAATATTACGCCAGGTTTTCATTTGGCAGAGTAATCCTAAAATTACATTATCCTACCTGTTAAGGCAAGCAGGCATCATATAAATTATCCAGTTATATGCACTCTTAAGCTGAAAGTATTTTTCATTTTTGACAAGTACAACAATTGCTGCCAAACTCAAGGACCAATATCACAAAAGAGTTTCACAAGTTAACCTAGGAAAATGCAAATGATGATTAGAAAAAAAGACCTCTCCCTCTGATGAGGCTGACAGACAGCTTAATCCACAGATGCCCACTGTGAATTTTCCATTTTGATTTGCTTTACCAGCTTCAATTTTGAAGCTGCATGAAAAAGAACAGGGACTAAATAAAGAGACATAACAACGGGAGTTAATCACATGCAGTGAAAAGGTTATGCAGCCAATGCTAATCCAAGGGAACAGCAACTCTACAACGAAAGAACCATTTTGCTGTGATTTATCATGCAGCAGAGAGCTTGCTTTGGTTTTGACACCTGAGCCACCAGGCATAAGTGGATTATTTGATGGTGGCACATTTTGTTAGTAAGTCATCCTTTAGCCTGCATCAGCCAGCGACCCGTGGTGCACAGCTCAGCTGCCAAATGAGGGGGTAAAACCACTAAGACTAACACCAAAACTGCTGCAAACCCATCATTCCTGCAACAAAACTCCCTCCAGCACTCCCATCATCTTAGTTCAGCACAACCCCAGGCAGCCCAGCCCCAGCTTACATGGATCCTTCCCAAGCATCCTCAGGAGACCCGGGGCAGCATCATGAGCAGCTGCTTCTCTGCTCTTTATGCTTTTCTCAGGACAGAAGGCAGGAAAAGAGGGAGAGAGTTACCACCAAACCAAAAGGCCTGAGCCAGATCCCCAAATTTATCCAGGTGCTGACAATTCCCATGGCACTTGGCTGAGCAGTGGGTACAGGTGATACAGTTGTAGTGCTATTCTGAGGTGCTCCCCTCACAAGAGTTTATGTTACTGACACATTTACAGACTGGCACTCTTTGTGAGCTTGAAAATAACTGAGTTCAGGAATTAACTTTTAGGCATCAAACATTCCAGCCAAAGCTTATTAATACTTTTCTAGACAAGAAGAAAGCAAGAAGCAAGCAAAGTGTAAAGCATGTTGGAAAGTCAACCTAATGACAGATTTAGAGCCTTGAAGCAGCTCTTTAACTGTCCTTGTTTGAATCTTTAATCACACCCTTCTTCCCCAGCAATCAGATGTGAGACTGAACTAGAGAGCTGTGTAAATCACATTATGCTGGGTTGGGTGTCTTTGAACAATCAAATATTTAGCATGTTTAGGAAGACAAAGAGCTTGAAGTGCTGCTGAGGCTTTTTTCAAGTTAAACCTGGAATTCTGCAGGAATTTTTAATTAGATTTCAGGCCAACAGAGACAACCCCTAAACACCCTGGCAGCACTTGGCTGGGTGATGCTGCCTTGCTCTGGGTGTGCCTCCAGGCTTCATTTTCTCAGTGAGTGGCACTGCTCGTTAGAGAGTCAATACCAGGGAGTTGCTTGGAAAGGAACATTGCTGAATACATTTCAGTGTACACAGATTTGAGTCACAGAGTCTGTTAACATACAGTTCCTGGTGCTGCCCCCTTCCATTTAATCTAAAGATAAGAGCCTTTGCTCCACCCATGGCAAGGTGATGGCTGCACTCTGGGCTTTCTCTCCTCTAAGTCAAGGGCTGGTGGCATAAGTGAGAGATTCTTCTTTAATCTTAACTCAACTATCATCAAACCAAACCAGATTTTGCTCTTTGTGTTCTGTTCTATTCCTAAGGTGACCTTTTAACGAGGAGAAGCAATGAGCTAGAGGCAAAGCCAGCAGCTGGCAGGTACCATCCATTACCTTCACAGGAGAATAACCCTGGATAGTTTAGGAGATCAGAGTTCCTGGTTTGATGGTGTGAAATGAGCCCCAGGCTAGTAATAGCCAAAAATAGCTGCTGGTGTACAGTAGCCTCTGCAGAACAGGGTTGATGGCTGTAATCATTTGCTCTGGGATATACACACTTTGTAACTGGTCATCTCAACCCTGTGTCCCAAGCTTAAAAGGACACATATTCCTGAGAATAAATTCCTGAGTGTCAGTGGCTTCTGTTCTCTGGTCAAACCAAACATTTCACTCTCCAGGGATGTGGTTTGGTCATCTTTAAGAGACTTAACTAACAAAAAGTGAATGTAACAGTAACGGGGAGAAAACAGAAATTGCCAGTGTGCCTGAAGTGCCAGAGAAAAGGACTTCTGTGTTGGAAAATAAGAGGGCATTAGAGGACACACTGAAACTGAGGTAAAGACAAGGGACCATGCAGGTGTGGGTGGCATGCAGTGAAGGATAGCAATGGTTTTTGTGCTTTCTTTAAATTTGTTGTTTTTTGGAAAGGATCAGTGCTCAGTGAGCTACTAGTCAGACTCCTGGGTGTTAGGAAGCTGCCACAGGCACTCACTGAAATGGGTCTGTAGATTGGGTTCATGTTCAGATCCCTTGTGCTCACCCATAGCTAAGTGACTGGAAAACAGCAGCAGCTCCCTTTATAGGCAGAGCCAGGGAAATCCAGTGAGAACTTCCCACATAGATCTGGGATCCCTCCATGCTTCTCTAGTGAAGGGGAATCTAAAAGCTGTTCATGTGTTGGAAGAAACCTGAATTTTGTCTTTCAGAGTACATATTCCTTTTTGGACACTGGGTTACTCATGCATCCTTGGATGAGATGTTTAACTGTTCCAAGCCTTGTCCTTCATATCCCTAAAAGGCAAGGGATGCCTACCCTATGGGAATGCTGTGTGAAGTGCTGACCCTCAGAACTAAGGAAAAGACACAAGAATAGAATCCAGCCCTGAGATTACTCAGGCATCTGACACACATAGAAATATCTGGCAGAATAAAATTTGCCAAAGCCCATAAACCTGATCCAAAGAGTAAGTGATACAAACCTGTAAATGCACCATTTCTACACTTAAGAATCTACCACCACATCATATCAGAGATAAGGGAAAGCCTGGACATAGCTCCAAGCACACCTGGTCAGATGCTGAGCCCCAGCAGCCAAAAGGGCTTTGCCAGCTGCAGCGTGGCCCACGGAAAAGGGTGGGCTGCCACCAGCAAGACAGGGTCATCAGGCATGAACCAGACTTCTGTTTTCAACAACCATGGGAAAAAGTCACTGACCATTTAAAATGTCTTGGTCCTAGGTGCAGGCACACATCTAAAAGGCAATGCTGCCTTCTGGTTATGTCTCCAGCTCCTCATCCACACCTGGCTGTGTATGCAGGACCAGCATTGCACTGGCCTCACTCAAAGGACATGGAATAAAGACAGCAAAGCTGGCTCCTGCAAGAAGCTGAGCTTCAGAGACTTAGAAAAGGAGTTTTGCATCCCATAAGGACAAAGTAATCCACTGTAAGGTATTGTAATTAGTTCTTCCAGCACTAGCTTTCACCCACTCCTTTTTTCACTATATAAACCAGACAGTAATATTGAAAGAAACATCAATATATTCACCTTGTCCTTTTGTATTAGTAGTATTCAACTTCATGGATAAAAACTAGATGAAACATTGTTTAGAAGAAAACCATATGAGAAATACATTTTAAAATAAAAATGAATGAACAAATTGTTATCTCCATGTGCCTATTTTTTAAAAGAAATCATAGAATTAATAGTAAATAAAGATTATTCCTTATTCATGTTAGTCCTGACTCCACCACTAGCAATCAGATTGACTGTTAAATAGCTCCACAAATATTTTTCTTGCTCTCAGTGGAAGGACTTATGTAGGCAAATAGTGCAGGGCCCTGGCAAAAGTGGGAGAAGTTGGGCTTCTATGATTCAAAGGTTTATCATTAACAAAACCTTCAGTTGCTCAAACCCCACAAAATATTTTCAAGTGAACAGTCACACCACTAGAGAAGGAGGAAAGCACACGTGATAAAGAAGGAGAATGAATAAGCTTCATGACGTGTTGATAGACAGCTGATAAGGAAACAAAAACCTACTTAGAAAAAACAACAGTTGAGTTTTAGTCCAAGTCAGAAGCAGCATCTGGTCTCTTTTCTCTCCCAACATCAAGAAGTTTGCAATGATGCTGGAGATCTTGCCCATTCTAGCCATCCTTACAGGTAAGATAACAAACTACTCAAAATAGCACTGGAATAAAGGAACTTGTTGAAATAAGGGAGCAAGTGAACCTGACTGGCAAATTAGGAGAGCATTCAAGATTTATTACAGGATGAAATGAAAATGATGGCTATAATGTATCACTTTGTGGAAATCTGCAAGAAGACCATTGACTGGTGGTCAAGAACAGAATTTTAGCTTTTTTAAATTAATACTTTACTCTAAGGCCAGGAAGAGGCAAAGAGCTCTCACATCAAGATTTAAGGTTTCTCAAGCATTCCAAGGTGAGGTTTTCTCACATTCAGCTTTGCTCTCTTCTTAACAATAGCCCTGGGAAATGCTGCTTCAGTCCTACCCCCACCCAAAAACTTTTTGGGAATGCTTAACTTACTTTAAGTGTGCAAATAATACTTTGGATTTTCCTGAAGTTAAGTGAGGATATAATTGTGAGATCTAGGAATTACATGAAATATGAAAGATTAATATTATTAATGTTTGAAGGACATTTAATTGTGCTAAGCTTTATTTTAATATAGAGAGAGGCAGACATTTTAAGTCTAATGGTCCATGGAGATGAACAGCCTCTGTTCCCACTAAAGAAAATGGAAGTTAGTTTCCATATTTTCTTTTCAAGATGGAATTATCTGGTTTGGATGCCAGGTGCTCTTGGTGTTTCAATGTTATCTCTCTCACACACACATAAACTCCACAGATTTTTGGCTTAGAAATGAAAAGTAACTCACTGTTAGCACTAAGACTTCTCAGAACAATGTCCTCTAATTTCAAAGCTCTGAATTTAAGACTAATGTGTCCAAATGGATGGGTGCCACTGACAGGGGCAGAGGTGAGGAGAAGATCAGCAAACTTGGATTTCCTTCATCAGCATTAGAAACCCCATGGGACTTCCATGGAAGTGGGAGAGTCCCAGTTAACTGGGATGACTTTCTCTGTAGCAAGGCAGCTTTCTTACCATGAGCTTGATGAGTAAAAGACATGGATTAACTGTTTTTAACAAGTTAAGGTCCTGTTCAGGGTAGCTTTTTCATGGAGTTACTTCTTGCTCATGCACTGTTTTTCACTGAAACCAAAAGGACTGTGTGTATCACATGGGATTAAGAGTTTGAAACTGTAAACACTGAATTTGCAGAGCAAATCTCCCTTTAACTTCTGTGGGGAAGAACAGGTTCTGCAGGTCCAGTTTGCTCCATCTGCAGTCATAAGCTCCATCTTTGTTTTAGTGGTGGCTTTAAACAGCCACCCTGGCCAGTGGAAGTTTGGTAGGTCTGGGCTTTATATTTTCACTAGAGCAAAGTCTATTTCAGCTAAATGTATTTCTTAAAATACACAGTGTCATGGAAACTAGAATGCCTTGTGGAGTTGTTTCTGCTAAAATTAATTTCTTCTGGAAAAACTTAAACCAGCCAGGCTCTGTGGCATTCCTGACTCCAAAACCAGAGAATGATAAAGGAAATAGGCTGAGCAGATGACTGGAAAATGGATGTTTTCAGAAGAATGGAATTATGTGGAAAGACTGCAGTTTTAATCCTGCAAGGAGCAGAAATAAATACATGTAAACCTGAAAGTATTATTGTGGCAAGAAAGTATCATCTTCTGGCCAACTTTAATTCTTAAATCTGAGAGCAGTTGAGCTAAGACATCTAAAATAGTATTACACTGCTTTTCTGTTAGATCTCAGTAAGGTTTAAGCTCCTGTGAACTTAAAAGACAAGGAGGACTTGCAGCCAGCTCTGAGATCTCCTCTTTGCCCAGGGCAAGTCTGACACATTTAGGTCAGTCTCCAGCCACTCCTGTGAGTCTGTCTTCACATATCATGTAGATCTTGCTGTGGTTTAAACCCACAAGTTCTTATCCTAGCCACCACCAGCACAAAAAGTTGATTATTCCCTTCTCCTTTGCAGTGAGCTTCTACTACTGCTCTAAACTTACTTTAGGAAGTTTTACTAAAGTAAAATGATTTTTTGGTATTTTGGTATTACTGGAGGTTCTGCTTAAACTCTCAAAAGCAACACCCTAATATGAGATGCAGAGATATTACACTGAGGAGAATATTTTTGCCTTCATACGTGCAGTAAGCCTATGTGAAAATTGTTACTATCACATGAAGTTCTCACCTTGCCAGTGTTGCAAAGAAAGCTCTGAAAGACTTCTGTTTTCCATTACATTCAAAAGAAATACATTGTCCTTGAGAATCTCTAGAGCAGCTTTAAAACTGAACTCAGGGATTTAACAAACCCCTGAAATTCCCCTCCAGTTTTGTTGCTGTGTGTCTATATATATACATATTTACATTGCTAGTAACTTATACAGAGGAAAAAAAATAGATAAACACTGTAAGATGGTGCTTGATTCCATTCATCAACATGAAGCCAAGACTGATGGGAACATTATGGGCAAGGGTCACAAGTTTCATTTGCTCCTGTTTTTCAAGACAAAGGGTTGATCAAGTTATCACAGAATTTCTCACAACCCATGTAATAAAAGGCAGTTCCAAAATGCTCAGTTTGACAATTTCCAGTGTAAAAGCATTGGAAAAGAAGAGCTTCTGCATTTAAGTCATGAGAAATCTAAACAAAAACAAATCAGCAAAAGCAAAGTGGAGAAAGGCTGCTGGGCTCCAGGGTGGGAGAATCTGACAGTGCCACTGAGTCCAAGTCAGAAGTAAGACTGAAAGAAGAGACAACACTGTGGGAGGTGGTGATTCACACTTATCTAAAAGAATAGCTGCAAGAAGGGTGTGAAAGAGGAGAAGACACACCTGCAAATGAAAGTGCAGGCTGCAGGAGAGCACTGCAAGTGCAGCAGGCAAGTCTCTGCAGGTGAGGGCAAGGATGTTTTTAGGAACCCTGCTTTTTCAGAGTTTATTTGTTTTAAGGGCATGGGTAATTCTGGGGGATTCCTTTTCTTGTTAGCTTTTACCCACTCCCAGCTTGCCATCACTTTGTCCATACCAAGCCAAGGGAAACTGTGCTGATTAGCCATGTCCTGTGGGTTTCTGGGGTAAGGCAGGGAAGAAGGCACTTCTGCACAGCTCCTGGGGTTGGCCCTGCTGATCTCTCCTCACCACACTTACTGTCCACAGGCCACACCAGCGGTGTTGTGGTGACCGTCCCTGAGAAGACAGTGAATGTCACCACGGGTGGAAATGCAACCCTGCTCTGTACATACACGAGTTCTGAACCACTGGGAAATTTCTTTATTCAGTGGAGCTTTTACAGTGCCAAAGAGAGCCAACTTCACACCGTAAGAGATTTCTTTATTATTGATATGAAGTTATATTTAAGATATCCTTAGGTCCCCTAAGAATCTTGTTATTTTAATAGTGTTATCCTCACTCCAGACCAGGGAGGTAAGTAAAGTTGGCATTCCCTCCCCTAGAGACAAAGAACTGGGTTGCAATGAAATTTAGGGGTAGATGTACAAAGTTATCTAGGCTCCTAGTTCCTCCTGGCATGCCTGAACTCCTTTAGAAATTTATGAGGGCGTACAAAAAGGATTTAGCTGCTCAAACTTGCTCCAATTCATGCAGGAAGCATGAAGCAGAGCAAACACCAGGTGTCCAAAAATCACTCAAGCGCTCCAGCCCCTGGACCAGCTCCCTTTTCTGTCAGAGACTTCCTGCCATTGTGAAGGCAGCTGTCCTGGTGGGACACCCTTGCCTGTGACAATGTGTCCCCACTGCAGTGTCACACAAGAGCACCTTGACTCACCCAGAGTCGCTGCCGTGCGGGGACATGACCGTGGGCTACTGGCACCAAAGGAGTGGCAGGTATCTTGGCAGGACCCTGTAGAAAGTTGTCACCACAGGAAATCTGCCACAGCAAACTCGTGTTGGTGTTTGGTGGCATCTCACGGGTGGCAAGGGAACGATTACAGACCAAAAGCAAATGCTCCCTGCCCTCCCTGAGACCCCGAGAGGCAGCAGAGACAAACACCAATCCCTTCCCCCCAGGGTGCAATGAGCCCGGGTGGTGGGTTGGGGTATCAGGAAAATGGCGAATGTGAAGGACACCGAGTACTAGACAGCTTGTGACCACTCCTGTGGCTGTAAAGATGAGTCAGGGATGGGTAATGTCCTGAGCATCCTCACACTACTGCCTCAGCTTCAAGAGCTATCCATTAATCTTCTTTTCCAGTGAGAAAATGAATCCCTGAATCTCACTCCCAGCACAAGATGCAGGGTATGAGTTCCCAGCAGCTCAGCCCTGACAGGTGCTAAACAATCAACAACTCCTTCCTTCATAAGAAGAAATACTCAGAAATGCTCATTAGAAGTGTTATGCACCCCTGAAGGTGACTGATTTTTTTTCCCCATGCCCTGGTGTCAGGCTTGTACCTGTGAGATGTCAGTCCCTTTTCTCCCCCATCATTTTTTCCCTGGTGCTAATATATTTTTTCTACAAGTTCAGTCTTTCTGCCTGGTGTTACACCTGGAAGTTGGTGTGAAGAGGTTTGACTTAGAAAAGTGTCACAGCTCACATTGCTGATACTCCTGTCATGTTCACCAGGACATCACACTTGTTCATCATGTTCCCAATAACATTGTGTCAGGAGGTCTGCCATTGCTGGTAGAGTCATAACTTCTATTCAGTTTATCAATTAGAGCAGAATCAGACTGTCTGTCATTTTCAGAACATGCAGTTTGTAACATATTTGGCATTGGACAGCAAGAGTGGCAGTTACAGGGGAGGGGATGAAATACCACAGCCAGGAAGGTCACAGACAGGGTGATGCAGCACACAGGGGAATAGCAGGTGGCCCTGGTGCTGTTTTGAAGTCAGTGCAGCTATAGATAGTGTGTGAATACAGATCTTTTTACCAATTTCCAGCCTAACTCTGCTCTGTTTCTGAGAGGATTCTCCAGTGGAAGTAATTCCCCTCATCTGAACTACATAATGCAAATACCAACCTATGGAAAACAGGATGCTATATGTATTTTTAGCTTTTTTTTTCTTGCCATCTACCACTTAGCAACATGTCTTTTTAATGATAAATTTAATTTTTTAGAGAATAACTCCCAGCCTAGGATCTTGAGAGCTTTCCAATACTGAACTCTCTCTACTTTATCCATAGAAAAACTGAGGTAAACACTGCTTATTCATCTCACCCAGGGTAACAGAGTAAATCCCACCATGGTCTGGTTCAGAAGGTGAAATCTTGACTCCTGCTATGATCAACATCTGGGCTTCATTTCATGCTCTGAGTCACTTGGCTGGACTCAGTGTAAATAAAGCACCTCAGTAAATGTTTGAAAGATTGAAGCCTGCTGTGACTCTGCACAGGCAAGGCTACAGCCTTGCAAAGCTCAGTACAACTCCTGAACCTCATCAGGGCCACACCTGGAGCCTCCAGCCCAGGCCACCCACAGGTAAAATAAGTGCAATCATGAGAGGCACTGTGTGGCTACCCAAGATAAAACCAGGAAAGAACACTTGACTGAATTTTTCAGTTCACTAGGTGAATGAATAACTGTTAATTGTAAGAGAAACTGAATTACTGATAGACTTCTTGAGAAAATATTCTCTAAAAAAACCCCAACAAACCAAGCTCGGAATATTTGCAAAACATGACATTGACACTTTGATAAAACTATTGATGGGCAAGTGAAGAGTGTCAGCAGCATATAGCAGCACAAATATCTTCTATTTTATATATATATATATTGGCCTTCACTCTGCCACAACCTTTATTTTCCACTGAACTACAAAGGAAGAATCATTTTGTGGATAGGGGCAAGGAGGGTTTCACTTGCTGCAGACTATAAAGAGGAGATGGCATTGTCCCTTAGGAGAAGTCTTGTCACATCCCCATACCTCATATCTTGTTTGTGCTCTCAAAACAATGATGATGTTATGGGTTGTGGGATTTTTACTACGCTACTTTATGTGGTTTCTGAAAAGAGATGACTGGCCTGGTTATCCACCAGCTACTCACATCAGCAGCAGGATTGAGTATTCAATACATAATTGGGTTAGAACAAGGCTGGACTCGATGATCTTGAAGGTCTTTTCCAGCCTGAGCAATTCTATGACTCTATGATACCCAGCCTCAAATCCTGATGAACCATTTTGCCCACATGTCCTAGGAGGGAGCAGGGACAGAGTGGCAGAGCCCAGGGAGGGTAAGAGATGCAAGAAGAGTGATTCAGGGACAACTGTGTCTGTTCCTTTCCCCTCAAAAGCCCAGACTGAGATTACCAGCAGTGCCAGTGCCACAACTCTGTTTCCCAGCCCAAAGGAAAGCACAGACATGGGCCCTGGGCCACCACCTGAGAGCCAGGCACCAGCCAGACCTATGAGGGTGGGGTTCCCATAAAAACCATTGAAAGAACCAGTTCCTCCCCACGTAGTACCAGCAGTTCCTGAGACCTCACCAGAAGCTTTCTGCCACAGGCAGCAGAGATGTGCTGCAGAGGCTGTCAGGGCTGAGAGGGATCCTGGCTTGGGAGCAGAGCTGCCACAAGCCAAGATGATCCTCTGCAAGGCACCTCCTGAAGCAATACAGGAAAACTTACTGAAAGGGGCCTCTCTGATACATGAACATTTTTTTGCCTAGAGGTGATTAACATGAAGCTTTATCTAGCACTTGGATGACTGAGCAGGCATGGGAAAGGAACAGCTTCATGGAGAGCAGAGGCTACACCCCCAAGGCAGAGGGATGGAGATGGTGTTGCCATGTCACTGGCATCAGAGTGACTCCTGGGATGTCACCAGGCTTGCTATGGACTGCCCGTGGCTGGTTATCTCTGTCACTGGGGTGAC
The DNA here is from genome assembly GCA_038090715.1 of Florisuga fusca. Lineage (NCBI taxonomy): Eukaryota > Metazoa > Chordata > Aves > Apodiformes > Trochilidae > Florisuga > Florisuga fusca. The sequence goes on from JAAWXA010000017.1 coordinate 17,267,915, forward strand.
AGTCTGCAGAGAGGAGATAAACTGATACACTGAAGTAGACACTGGGGGGAACAGCACTGAAAGTGGAGACAAGTAGAAAGTGAAGAGGTTGTGTGTGTTTGGACAAGCTGGTGTGTTTGGAGCAAACATTAGCTTTCAGTCTCAGGTTGCCTAATTTGAGTTCAAACTTAGAAATAAGATTCTGTCACATCCAGTTGTTGAAAAGGCTTCAGACACCTTCTGCAAAATCTACTGAGCACCAGGCACCCTGCCCTTGTGAGCAGCACTGATGGGACTGATGGGGAGCTGTGTGCAGAAGAGGCTCTTGGATATTGGGGGAACATTTAAAGTCTCATTTAACTCTCAGATCAGCACATTTTTGCTCAAATACAGCATTCCCCGTGTCACGGTATTCTGAGTATGGATGAAAAGTCAGTCAATCAGTGTCAAAAGATGGTGTATGTCACAGATGCACGGGGAAGATGTAGCTGGAGATACAAGGTAAGAAAAAAATCCCCACAGTCTTAAAAGTAAAAAGGAACTGAATAGCTTCTACTATATTTATGCAACTGTAAGATCCCTAATCACCTTCTGGATTAAAATCTTCAAAGCAGCACATGACTGAGATAAGCTGAATCAGATGTATCACTCAGGATTTTTAACTCAAATCTTTTATGGCATTTGTCTCTCTCAAAATGATTTTGGATGTAGTTGTTGGTTTCTTTGCCAGAGCTATTCTAGGTGGCTGACTATCACCTTCAGGAATATTCTATCCCGAGCCTCTGGGCTGAATGTGAGCAAGTCTGGGTAGCCCAGATTTGGGGTTACAAATTTACACAGCAAAAAAACCCAACAAACACATCCTGGATCTCCTTTCTAGAATATAACAACATTTTGAGATGTGATGGGTAGAGAGGGACACTCAGCTGCCTGCTGAACTGGCTTCCTCTCATCTGTCAGCTTCATGTCTCAGCCATAATTCATTCCAAACTCTGACTGCAGTGGGACTCCTGTCTCACCATGAAGGACAAGGTACCACCCAATGTAAACTGAGGTCTAGTAATTGCTGAAGAGCAGCTACACCAAGAGAAAACATTGAGAAAACAGGTTTGTGCTTGATGCACTGTAGAAATTATTCACCAATAGTTCAGCCACAGAAATGATGTGAGAACATGAAAGAACTGCTCCTCAAAAGCATTTTGTACCAGTTAAAGATGCTGCATGATTAATCCTCTGAAGGCTTCTGACTCCATCCCTTTCTTCTTCTACCAATGTGCAATTGTAAAAATGTTATTATTAACATCCAATTACCCATCCAAAAATCCCAGCAGGACATAAGGACCCCACCACAGTCTGGCAGATCAGAGTTTTGTCAGAAATGTGTAAAAAGAAGCTGTGGATAAAAAAAAAAAGTGTTTGGATCAAAGAAACCAGTGTATGCATGAGCTTTCTTATCTGGACAAGTTCAGAAATTTGAGCCTTGGGCTTTAATTAACACTCTGAGTGTGCAGGACTTGCTCTCTAATTAGATGGTAAGATGCTTCAGGGAGTGATGAACACTTCTTTCCCTTGTTGTTATTTTATAAATTGCCTGTACTCCAAATTCAAAAAGAGATCATGATCTCAAACCAGTACAATTGTTAATCTCCTCCTTTGCATTTATTGGTGAGAATGGGACTTTAATAGCTCTTTTTTCTAGTAGCTTGAGAAAACATCCCACAGAAAATGCTAAAACAACCCAATGGTGGGACAATCTGAACACCTGAGCTTTACAGCTTCTCTGGGAAGGGCTGTGAATCAGATGCTGACCACATCAGCCCTGAGAAACACCATCAGGAGGGGTGGTGATAGCTTTGCATCTGCTTGGAGAGGGAAGTGAGAAGGGGCTGGAGGAGTGACAGGTAAGGAAGTCATGTCCTGAAACTGCCCCCTAGTCAGGAAGTTGAGACTGCTGTGGAGATTAAGCAGGACATTTTGTCACACATCTTAAACTACATCTCATTTTACAGTTCTGAGAGCCTGATGTAGTAGGCATGGACAGCAATGGGATGCAATGACACCAGGAGGTGGAGGGTGGGAGGAATTTTGACCTAGAAATTTTGAATGAGTTCATCCAAAGACATTTGAAAGACATATATTTATGCAAATTCTAGTATGTATTGGTCCTGCCTCAAGAAGAAAGGAAGCAGATGGGTGCATGTTTCTTCTAATTTAACTGCTTGCTTTTTCACACACAGCCCCCACCTCCTAAGGAAGATCTTTCTATAGAAGCTGCATAAGGAGAACCTGTGGGTGGGTTCCTCACTCTCTACCTAACATCTGTCAGCCTTTGAAAAACTGCAACTCCTGCAGAGCATCAACTTTGCTAACTGCTTCCTCTGCAGACAAACACTTTCCTCACCCTCACACTAGAAAAGGAGCAGCTTTCCCACAAGTGAGGCTGAAGGAGAAGAAAGGGGCCTGTAATTTCATGGATTGTATCCTTCAGGACAGGGGACACAAATCATCTTATCTCCAGGATCTGGAGTACATTGACATTACCAAGAGTTTTTTTCCAAACAAGTATGATCATTACCAATTCCCTGCTCTGTCTGTAACCCAGCTCCCACAAAGAGGCACACAAATAATTGACTCAACTGCATTGGAAGTTCAGGAACCCAAATCCTTATGGTTGCAGCAGAAACTGCCTGTGGGAATGCAGAGCAACTATACCACTGTCTTAGAAAGCAGAGCAGGGTGGCTGCTGACATGAGTGGCTTTAGGATGAATAACCCAACTAACCTGTAAGGGCAGGGAGATGTTTTCTGGCCAACTTCACTGTTTTGCAGAAACTAGTTTTTCTGATTGTGGTGTCATCAGGGACAACATTTGTGGGAGTGAACATCTCTGCTCTTTTTTTCTGTCAGTTGTTTCATTAGTCATCCCAGGCAGCTGCTCCCTGTGAAATGTGAAAAGGCACCATTCTATAAAAACTTGCATGAACAAACTAGCTGCTAATGAGAAGAAATGATCATTACTGCATCCTCAGTTCTTTTTTTACTTTGGTAAATCATCAGGTTCACTAGAGCTGCTCATGATTTGCTTGAGGACATAAAAAGCTTTTTTTTTTTCAAGAGAAGCACAGCAGATTTTGGGTTTTTGTTTGTTTTGTTTGGGTTTGTTTATGTTTATATATTCAAGATGTTGTGCTTTAAATATATTTATCACCTCAAATTAAAAAGGCTTCCAGGAAATGGCTACTATTGACTAAATGTATAGTTTTCCCATACAGATATTTTAGGGACACTTTAGGTAAACTGGAAAGAAATGTCAATGAGATGTATGTCTGTAGGAGGGAACATTAGCTGTCAGTTGCCCCAAAATAAAAAGTCTTCTGTATCCTTAACAGAAAACAAGTTTTTTACTTTTGAAACAGAAGAGGATAATTTTTGCAGATTTTAATTTCAGCTTTTTGAAAGGCAGCTTTTCAAAGACAGCATAAAAACACTTGGACCAAGTGTTTAAAATAACCATTTTGAGTGGCTTGTTTAAAATGGGCTATGGCTTCACAGCCAATTAACTGAAACATGTTCCTCTTAAATGAAATTTTCTGTGCACACAATCCAGTCACACCTCTGGGACAAGATTCACACTCAGTAATTAATCACAACATTACTCAGCCTTTTTGGCATTTACCACCTTCCTTTGGGCAATAAACTCCCAAGTTAGTGAGGTACACATCATCCTCAGAAAGAGGATCAGAAAGAGAGCAGGCAGGAGCCTGCAGAGGAACTGAATGCATTTCCCTATGATGTTCTCTGCATTTGTGTTCATTGTTGGAAAAAAAAAACCCAAAAACACAAAAATAAAATTAAAAAAAAACAAACCCAAACCCCACCAAAAAACAAAACCAACCAACCAACTAAACAAAACAAACCAAAACAAAAAACCTCAACCAAACCAGAACAAGGAAAAAAAAAAAAAAGCCAGAGACTTTCTGAGGGCTTTTTTGAGGGCAGAGATTTTATGAGGGCTTAGATACATCATTCACCCTGATTTCAACCAAATATACTGAGGAGCTTTTTCTCCTCTAGAATGCTTCCTGGCATGCCCTGACTGCATTTAAGTCCCATTTCCCAGGCACACACCCTGTAGCTAAGCTGGCATTGCTGGGTAGCTTCTGCTGCTGTTTACTCTTACATCAATCCCAGATCCCTATAAGGCAGATTGAGAAGAATTTAGCCCCTTTTTTCAGTAATCAGGCCTTTTAGTAGGATATAATGGGCCTGCCTGTCCTCTCATGCTGCTGGAAGTCATGTGTTACTTCATTTAGGTCATTGTACAACCTAATTTCACATTTGTGTGAAGAGCTGATGGGAGCCCTTGCCCTGCCCCACTCAAACAGGCACAATTGATGGAGAAGAGATGCAAATCCTGCCCCTCAGTGCTGAGATCAATACAGGAACCTTGGCTTCAGAGGAGCCTGAAGTCAGAAGCCACAGTTGTTGTAACTTAGAGCTCTTGCAAGGACTAGTGTGTAACACTTTAGATGCTCATACTGAGATAAATACAGGAGATAAGTGTGGTCAGTGTGGTTTTGTAACTACAGTTTTTAGATGAGAGACTTGCTTAAACCAAACTCCCTATTTCAAACATGTTCTTTCCTTGTGGAATACAAGGGCATGGACCCAGACTCTAGTTTTGCAGTAGAAGTCCATCTCCAGACACAGGCGAAGCATAAAATCATTTTTAAAACCTGAAGGCATTGCACAAAAGCAATGGGAACTGGGGAGGCTGCTCAGCTCTCCAGCAGACTTCCCAACCCTATCTGCTGCTGCTGCTGCTGAAACTCTCACACTTCCTCCCATTCCCCACGTGCTGGCAGTGCCTGAGTGCAGCTTTGGGACTGGGAGCCTTGCATCAATTGTACCTGGTGTTTGCAATCCTGGGGCAGGGACAGATAAAGCTTGGCTGGGAAGCAGGCAAAACTGTACTTGAGACAGGCCCCAAGCTGCAGTCCTGGGTGTGCAGGCTGGGTTCTGACCTTCACTTCAAAGCTTTATCACTGCACAAAGCAGCTGTGCTCTGGCAGTTCTGGGGTGCAGCTTGCCTTAAGCTAATAAAGGCTTTCTGATAATATTGCTTAAAGACCTCAGTCAACACTGTATCAGGGTGGATAAATAGAGTTAGTGGATAAATATTCTTAATTCAAAATGCAATCAGTTGATCTGCAAAGCAAAGCGAATTACACTTCTTGCCTAAGGACCTGCAGCATCCCTAAAGGCAGGGAACTTTGACTAAAAGGAAAATTTGAGACTAGTCAAGTGTTAAAGGCATTTCACAGGAGTTTGTGGAGCTTTTTCCTACAAGCATTTTCCAGCTATTTCCATTAAAAAACATGCTATCAGTCCAGTTAATGGATTTATGCTGCTGACTCTGGAATGCTGCCAGCAGGGACAATGTTAAATGTTGGGGTCTCAACCTGTAACTCTGTATGGTTACCCCTCACCAGCTTAAAAAAATGACTCAATACACTGGAACTGTTCACTGTGCTTAGACAATAGAGTTTGTGCACGTAGACACTGGGGAACATACTCCCTGTCCCAAGTACTAGCACTTTTACACAACACAATCATTAATGTGAGAAAAATAATTACCATTCCATAATTTTCCACATTAGCTTTGTTCTTTCAGATCTTGGTTTCACAGAAGAGTTAAAATGTACAGAGAACTATTCCTTGAGAACTATTACATGTACCCTGGAGCAGGTGAGATACTGCAGTTCCTAAAGACACTCAAGGCCCAAGTCTCAGACACCAACAATGAACAATTCTGCCTCTCCTTTCAGGCACCAGGCAACAAGTTTGAGTCTTTAAGGCCAATTCTGCTCCTGCAGTGCTGTTAATTACTGGTGATGGTACTGAAGTCAGTGAGATCAATGTTAAGCAGCAAATTTTTCTTTGGGAGGAAATGTTACATTCCTTAAAAACATTCATTACGTCTCTAATTCTGCAAAATCTTTTTTTACTGTTTTGTAAAAGGAGAACTTCTTGAGCTCAAATAGGTGCCCCTCCAAACACTGAGGCCAACAAGTATCCCACCTATGGTATAAATTCAAAAAACTAAGATGGTCCATGACACCAGCTCTGACCCCAATTACATGAACAAGGACAACAGCACGATTGCTCTAATTGCACATGTGATGATTCTGCTGGTGTTCTCATACTGCATTTTTATTGCTTCCAAATTTACTGCCAACAAATCAGGCACGTGGTTTGCTTAAACCTATGTCTTCTGGATTAATCCAGTTCTCTGTTTGCTAGCTTCTGTATCAGAAAAGCTGATACAGCTCTGCAGCCACGACAGGTCCATTCTTATCACAATCTTCTACTGAGCTGTTTATTAATAGTATCACAAACTACTGGTGCTTCAAACAGCAGCACTGTTCTTTGTGCATGGCGTAACATCTTTTCACAAAATTGTCATTTGGTGGTCAATGGTCTCACACAAATGCATCAGTGTGCAACTGGAGTATCCACAAAGAACTAGCTGCTGCCCATTTGCAAAATTCAAACAATCCCATTTCTGAAAAACTTGTCTTTCAAGAACTATTGGAAATATATTTTCAAATGTAGCATGTTTTCATCTCTGCTTTCTTGAGGGAGGGGATGAGAAGGGGTGACATCACTTGTCTTAACCAGAAATCATTCTGAGTACCAAACAAAGCAGCAGATCTCTTGTTATTAAACTAACAACTGATTCTTCATGACAGATCTATTATTATTCAGAAGGCCAGTCTTACTCCTATGGAGAGTTTAAGAACAGGATAACAGCTGCAACGGGTCCAGGGAATGCATCAATAACAATCTCCAACATGCAGCCCTCTGACACCGGTTCCTACACCTGTGAAGTTTTCAGCCCACAGGGTGATGCTGGACAGAGCCAAAAATCTGTGATTGTCAGTGTTCTGGGTAAGTTCCTTTCCCTCCTGCTGCTGGGTTATACCTTTCTTCCCTTATTGTGAAACCCCAAATTCACAGCTCAATATACACAGGAGCAGAAGGAATACCAGGATGGTGATAAACAAGGCCCATGATGCAGAGAAAGGGCTCACTGAGGCAGAGAAGTTTGCCAAGGGCTCTGGAGCAGGCAGAGCCTGGGCTGCCCTCTGCCTTCCAGAGAAAGCAGACCTGAGACCTACAGTAAAATCTTCTCCCACTAGCAGCCTTCAGATTCACTCTCAAAAAGTTACCCAATGTAAGCAGGTAGCTGGAATTAACCAACTTCATTACATTTTTGATGTTGGAAAACAAAGTGATGCAAACTTTTATTAAAATAAAAATCCCTTTCAGCTGGAAATGACAACTTCTCTCTGAAGACATTACATCCAGCCCAAGCAAAGACCAAAATGTTACTAATTTTACCTAATATTGGTCAGGGTGATCTGTGTAAATCCAGGGAGAGGCAGCAGTACAGCTGAGGGTTCTGGTTCATCCCCATCCCCAGAAACTCAACTTAGCATGTGTTGGATGGAAGGAGTATAAAGTCTGTTTTGGATGGAGGAAATCTATAGCTCAACCATGAACAGGCAGGACAGAAAGAATGAAAAGCAGTGGAATGAGATCTTTTACTTTCTAACAAGATAAAAGTTTGTAGCAACCCCATGTAATCATTGCTTTTCTACTCAGAATTTATACCTGGTCAGAGTGCTAAGTGGAAGTCATGTGAGCACGATTCCCACACCATCTGCCTGGTGTGGCAGGAATAAGGAAAAGACGTATGTAAACTCAGTCCCTGAAAAAACAAAGTATTGCTGTTAATTCTCATCTAAAATTTCCCAAACAAATAGTAAATCTTGGAGCATTTGCCTAAGACCTTTTACTTTTCACATGAAAACCAACAAAGGCTGTTCATTTAAGCACAGGAAACTGATTTGGGTTTGTTGCTGGTAGAGTCCCACTGACAGCACTGTGAAGAACCACAAAAGCATATCCACAGGTAGGAAATAAAAAATAACAGGTGAAAGTGTGGACAGAATCTCCTCCTGTGTGCAAAGTGAGGAAATGATATCACAACAGGTATATTTTTTAACAGAACTGTAGTTAATTTATTTCCTCCATTACTACAATATACTGAAGAATCAAGCCTTGACTTTTATGTGGAAAAGCTCCTGCTGTGTCCCTAAAGAAAAAAATGCTGCTAGATGACAGAATGGTATATTATAAATAGTGATTGGCCCCATTATAATTAAAGTAAGTGATGGTCTTCATCTAAACACCTGTAATAATGTTTAGGGTGCAAATGCAAAAAAAAAAAAAAAAAAAAAAAGGTAATAAAAATGTATCCTCAGCCACATACATATACTTAATATTACTCAGATCAGATACATAAACAAGAGTCTGCTCTCAGGTGGAAATCTGTAGCTGAGGTCCAATTCTCTGCTCCTAGCAGCACAGTACCAGAACTCAAGTTGGATGCTTGAAGCCCCAGGTGTGTACTCACAGCATATCTGTTCTCATTTTTATTTTACAGTCAAACCCTCAAAACCTTTCTGCAAAATAGAAGGCGTGCCTGAAAAAGGCCATCTGATCTACCTCTTATGCAGATGTGAAGAAGGGCTGCCTCGCCCTACCTACCACTGGTACAAAGTGGATGGGAACTCCCTCAAGCCTGTGACTGTACAACCAAGTACGTAAGCACAGGGGTACCATACCCTGTTCAGGATCTGGAATTCCGTAGTGCCAGACACCTCAAACATTGTATCACACAGGGCAGTTAAAACTTATCCTCCTCTTCTGCCAGTCAGTGTCACAAAATTGTATTTTTAACTATCCAAATCAACTGGTAGCTGTCACAAACACAGGACACTTATTCCGCTCGTTTTAATAAAAATTGTGTGGCATATTAAAATATTGCCTATGCCATTGCTATGAAATGTTCAAAAGGCAAAAATGTTTATACTGTTAGACCCCACTCAGAATTTTGAGTGAACTTAGAATAAGTCAACTTCTCATTCAGGTGCTAAGACCTCCATCCCCAAAATCTTCAGTCCCCATTACATTTCTGTTTGTGAAGTCTGACTGACAACAGTACCAACGTGGGTAAAGCACAGACTGATGTGCAGAGCAGGGGCCCACTGCTCGTGTCCTACTACACTCAGAACCCACTGTAGTAATTTTTAAGGAAGGAAAATGAGTTTTACACAAAGAATAAAAAAACCCCCAAATTACTGAATAATCATAGAACCCCGTTTCTAATCTCAGTAGCTCCAGTATTACCAAGAAAACAAACCCATTTCCCTCTATGGGATGCAAAGGTAATGTGCACCTGCTCTGTTTGTCACAGATCCATCCACGGGTGTTCTTTACCTTGGCAATCTCACCACCTTTGAAACTGGGTACTACCAGTGTGTAGCCAGCAACCTCCTGGGGAACAGCACCTGTGAGCTTGACCTGACTGCAAACCGTAAGTGTGATGCCTGGAAATGATCACCTCTTTGCCAGGTAACCTGCACAGTTCAAGGGAAAATGCTGTAGTAACTTTAAAACAGATTTTTTTTTTTTTTTTCAAGTCAGAACAAGGCTTTGGAGAGCTCCAGTGTGCATCCAGGTATGCCCAGAATTTAGCCTGACCTAGACAAGTCATTTAATATCTCCAGCTTCAATCCCCCCTGGGATCAGGAGCTGAAGCTGGCTCTAACTGCAGATCCCTTACTGAGAACTGAAAAATGTGGAGTTTAGAGCAATTTCTTCCAGCTAACAACCCCACAGAGGTCCCACAGAGGACAATCAGCACTGAAATGTGGTAGTACAAGGACTGGGGCACTGCAGATGTGACCACTAGCTAAAAATACAGAAGTCACAGAAATATACCTTACCCTGACTACCCTCAAGCAGTGATCAACCTTATCCTGACTGTTCTGAAGCAGTGTTCAACCACAACTGCCTGCAGATTTGTCATGTAACCAGTAACATTTAGCAAGAGACAACACACACTGTACAGCCAGCCAGGAGAGATGTCCCTGACATGATCCCTCAGTTACTCAGTGATCTACAGAATGAAAATCACAGGGCAGAGCCAGAGGCTGTACTGAAGTAGAAACAGAAGGTTTGGGGGGGGCTCACAAATGATCAGAGCGTATATTTTGCATCTGAAAGACAGAGAGAAAGGCAATCTGAATTGCAGAGTTTGTTTGCAAGGATAGAAGAGCAAAGGCTTTATGCTACTGCCAGTGTTGACAGCCTCATGTTTCCCTTAGCTGGGCATAAACATAGGGGTTGTTGGTATGAAGAGCTAATTAACAAAAAGAGGCAGCAAAGGTAATAAAAGCACATTTCTCTCTTTCCTAGAGAATCTTTGGCCTCCCTCCTGGCATACAGCTGCCAGGCAGTTTTCCAGTTCTTTCAATCCCATGTCTCCTTTCTGCTGAAGGCTTCTCACCTAAATTTCCACAGGATTTTGCTACAATACTTTTTAAAAAATTCAAATAATCTTTTTTTCTTTCCAGATTCAGATGGTGGTATTGTTGCTGCAGCATTAATTGGAGCAATTCTGGCAGCTGCTATAATTTGCATTATTGTCTGGGTCTTAACCAAGAAGGCAAAGAATAAGAAGTCATCGAGTAATGAGATGCAGTAAGAGTTTCTGTTTGCTTCATTTTAAGACAATTATTTATGTAAAGAACTGCTGATAATCCAGAACTAAAGCCAAATGTATTTAAGTGGTTTTGAAGAGTAAAAAATATAGGTTTTGAGAAAGCTTCCAGAGTCAGAATATTTGCTTTTGTGTAACTTTTAAGTTGTTGCTCTTTTAATATAAGTTGCCAGGACCCTCCTCCCTATGTGTACAGGTAGCTACCATTTAGCAGTACTGAAAATGTAAATGTTTTTTAAACAATACAAAGTATGGGAAGTCAGAAAAACAGTTTTTAATATTTAAAAGTTAATGATGACTGCTGATGGCATTTGGAGGCAGTGAAAAACAGGACCAGCAGCTAAGGGTTGCCACAGCAGATTTACTGGGATTGTGTGTCACTGGATCTAAACACAGTTCAGTGCTTTTTGAAATTAAAGGACACACACTTGGGATACTCTAAAGCATCTCAAATGGCAGAAGACAAAAGGTATGGGCAACAGAATGGAGCCCAGAATGTCCATTTTAATCCTGCTCTGGAAATATCTTCTCCTCTGTGCTACAGTTGCTTGTTTTTTCCCTTAAATTGCCAAATCTTCAAAATAGGGATGACCTTAACTACTACTTAGCCCCATGATGTTAAAAACTAAATGAATACATGCAGCTGAGGCCAGCAAAAAACATGATGTCATCTGAGCACTTCCCTATAGCACAGGTACAGGGAATGCTGCTAATGCAGACTCATGCCCCTGATTTCTGCTTTCAACTGATGTAGCATTAAAATCATTAATAAATAATCACTAATTAATATTAATATTAATAATTAATAAAATCACTAATAAACATAATTACATTGAAATAATCCACTAGCACCTGGTATTTTTTACATATGAAAGTGCTTAAAAAATTGTTTACTATTGTTTTGATAAGATAAATGGACTCCATACTTGTTACTGAAAATATTTTTCAAGGTTTCATAGCTTTTTTGACTGCATTTTCTTTTTAATGCCCTTGAATGGGACTCTGGACCTGCATGGAATTTCTCAGAAAGCTCACACCAAGCTTAGTGTTGTGCTGCCCCTCCTGAGACACTGTTTGCCAGCACTCAGTTTCCCCATCTGCTTTCCTAGCCTAGCATTTAAAAACACTAAAATCTATCTTATTCTAGCAAGATAACTTAAAACAGTGATGCAGATCATTATCTAACACTGTCACTCTTTCTGTCTCAGCAGTAGTGATGCTGGAGCCTTTTCAGGTGCTCTTGGAACAGTTACTGTAAGGAGGGGACTACTGTTTAGATAACAAAACTACTAAGACATTCTTTTGAGTGTAGATGGGATTTGAACATGTGAAATCACAATCCTCATCCTGTCTTCCTGCAGAGAAATGACTCAGAAACAGTCCAATGCAGAATATGTTCAGGTACCTAATGAAGAAAAGAACACTGTGACCACAATTCCACCAAGCAATGCAACAGCTGAATACCCAAGTGGTGATGGAACTGCAGCCCCCGGGACACCTGACAGTGAGGAGAAGCAAGAACTGGGAAAAGAAGAAATAGCCTAGCGTTTTAATACAGTTTTCCTTGACAGCTTTGGACCCCTTTAAACAAAAATTGTTGTCATTGAACTAACATAGAAGCATGACTAAAATTTACATAGGCATTTGTATTGTGAACTACTGGGCTGGAGATGGAAAGACATGAACTTTGTGAATAGCAGACTTGGTTTTTAAAGTTAAACACATTTCATTTATTCTCTAGTTATTATTACACAGAAGTATAAAAAGACTATCATCCACATTTGTCCAACCTATTTGCAAAGTTAGAAATGGGCTGAAACATTTGACAAAATAAGAGCTTTGCAGCCAATTATCTGTAAAGCTGTATGTGTCCATCCAGTTCTGAACCACAGCAGTCTTCTCCAGAAGCAGTGTTGGCCAACCCCATGTTCCCTGTGCACCCAGAACAACCACTATGGCCAATACCCTGCAGTCTTTAAAGGATCTGATTTTGCATGTCAAAAGTAAGTTTCATCAATGTCATTAGAGTGGAGAAACAGACGTTAAGTAAGATCTGAGCCAATGAAATATTGTGTATCTTAATTCTACTGGTCCTGGAAAATTTTACCCTGTTACTGCCTAACATGGAATACATTTTGCCAGCAGTCACCTTCTTGACTTTTAAGTTCCCAAAACACCAGCATCCCAGAGTTGTGTCTTTCAAGAGGTCTGGAACTGGAATTCAGGTACCCAGTTCAGACACTGACTGACTGGTTTCCAAACAACAGGAGCTGGAACTCCAAAGCCTTTGCAAGTCTTGTTACAACAGGCACAGAGCATCAGATTCCTCATGACATGCAGACACAGCTGCTTTCAAAACTTAAAAGAGAATATTGCCTACCCTACAACAAGATTTGATTGATTCCTGTGCTGAGATGATTTAAATCTATTTCCAGGCAACTGTCCTATCCACTAAGCAACAACCTCATGCTATTTTTTTCTCCTGGTTTCTTTCACCCAGTGTAACTTGGACTATTTCTTGTATGTGAAAGTAGCAAGAGTAAAGGTAAGTGGTGGCTACACAGTCATAGCCAGCAGCTAAGTCATGAGCACTCTCATGGAAGGAGAAGGAGGAATTGAATCATATACACTGATTCCTGGACACCTCTTCTCTCTGGGCTTCATTTCTAAGGTTAAGCAAACTCAGTAGCAAAGATTGCCTACTTTCAGAAGAGCTCAAGGACCATGGGGCTCAGGTGGATACAGACACAGAGCCTCAACAGCTCCCTTCTGAACTACATGAGGCAGGAGGAGACAGTGGCTTCAGTCTCATGCACTGCAGAAAAACCTAACTGTCTTTTAAGTCTTCTGTAAGATCTAATGCTCATAAATCCTTTGGTGATTGTTCCTACCTTGTACACATTAATTACATTTAACAGTCATTTTTATAGCAGCTAAAAAGATACATCCATGGTAAAATTTTCAGGTTCAGTTCCCTTAGCTATGAATATGTTTACCAAGGAAGTGACCACAAAACATCAACATAGTTGGCAACATTTAAATAGGATGTAAGGCATGAGGTCCTAATGAGGATTCCACTTGGACCCCTAAGTATAACTTCATTCATTGTCCTTTCTACCCAGTTCTTTGACTTTCAAATACCTGTCTTTAATATGTGTGTCCTAGTGTTCAGCCTGACAGTGCTCTTGTAACATTGTTTTAGCTAAATACTGCTTGTGCCAGATCAGGAGGGTCAAAACCTTCCTAATACCAACACTGCCTTAATCTACCAGGGGATCCTCACACTCTCCTCTCTCCCCAGAATACCCAGGGTAAACCTTAAAACATGACCTGGAAGGAAGTCTCTTTCTTCATCAGGCATCTCTCTAATTAAGTCTTGCAGCAATATTGCTATGCAAAATCCACCAACACATCTTTAAATCCAGGTTTGGAAGGTTTGTGAAATCTTGTGAGAACTCAGTTATTCATCCAAAGAAGCCCACAGCTTGGCTGACAGTGGCATTCATTTCAAATAATTTCTTCTCTTATTTTACTCTTGCTCTTTGTGGGAAAATACAAGCAACTATCTTCAGAATATTGCTGTATTTGTGTTAGTTCTCTAAATGACACAGCTTTCCAGCTTCCACATCTCTGCAACTGTGATTGAAGAGGAGAATGTATTATGTGGTCATCACTGTAATTTTTAAATCTTTCCTTAACCTCACCTCTATAAATTCCTCTGCATGTATTCCTTATATAACTTGCTACATTAAGACAGCAGCTTGCCCTGGTGAAGTTGTAATTAACATCTAGAGCTAACACAGTCTTTCTAGAACACCACAGGTTTTACATTTTCTAGAAGTAGAAATTCCTCAAGTTATGTTAACATCTTTATGTAATAAGAAAGAACAATTGAACACAAGTTCTAGATTATAAGTCCTCTTAAACCTTTAACAATCAGTGTGTATTTAAAAAAAAAATCAAACTAAAACAAAAAGCAAAAATAAGAAGCTAACTAGACTGCTGGGGGTGAGTAGAGAGGTAAGGAAAACATTTATTTGGAGTTTCTTAACATATTGAGGTATTATTGTAAGCCTTCTGGCAGATGTTTGTACTTATTATGAAGATTCTCTCCTGTAAAGTTGTTTATTTAAAAGGGTGGGCACTGTTCCTAGCTTTCCACTGATGCTCTTGGCAAAGCACAAGCCAAATGAGGTACTGATCCACGGTGTGGAGCTCAAAAACCCTGCAGGGCTATGCAGGAGGCAGCAGCATTTTTCAGCATTTGCTTCAGATGTTCTGCATGGCCCATTTATCTTCTCCTGATGGAGCAGTGATCATTAGCATGGCAACCAGATATTAAGCCAACATTCAAGCCACCATTTCCTAGGGAAGTGAGTTTACAAAGCTACAGAGTTGTGGTCAGGGTTTTTTTGCTATACAAACATCAAGGATGAATGCAGAATTCTAACTTCAGTTTTCCTCAGCTGAAGCTTTCATCAGTGCCTGCACAATGTACAAGAAGCATTTACTCAGTCAGGTTCCTCCTTCAAGCAAGGTCTGCATGGGCAGAGCTCACTGTACAGGCAAGTTATCCCCCTGCCCTCAGCCCTCAGGGAAATTGAACCTGCTTTTCACTTTCTAGGATAGACTTCAAGTGCTTGGTGAAGAGATCTGTTTGGCTCTAAGTTTCTTTCTTGCTTATCAAAATAAATTGCATTACCTTCATCCCTACAAGTCAAGCTGGAGAAACTGTCATCTTCCATTTCCACCTTTCCTTGCAGCTGAGGAACAAGCATGTTGTAATGGATGCTGTGGAATGGATGGCAGAGTTTCATCTGATTTCTTGTTGACACCCCAATGTAGAATGTTTGTTGTGTTACATGCAAGTTTAATAAAGTTTTATAACACCAAAGAATGCTGTTTAGGAAAGTGCTTTACTTCACAGAATTTCATCAGCATTGTTTGTGCAGAAGGGTTTGACAGAAGTGATCTTACCAACACCAGAACAGAAGGTCACTTTTCAGACTGATCAGTCTCATTAGCTCTGCCTCCTAATAACTTAATACCAGGATTTGCCATGGGTAAACAGAGATTAAGCCAGGCTTCTGGTACAGAATAAGATGGCAAACTGCAGTTTTAAGCTCCACATAATGGGAATCAAACAGAACAGAAGAAGAAATTCACAGAAGGAGCAACAGGTAATAAAATCAAAGTCCATCCCAGAGAAGGATCCAGAGACATCCACCAAATGGTAGTGTACTTGAAGAGGCAACCCTAAACTGTGGCAGCATTCTGCAAGTAGTCCAGTGCACTTAATCAAATACATATATTTAAAGATTTAAAGAAACAGGATAACAACAGAAAAGCTTTAAACACTCAGAGCTCACTTGAATAGACCAAGACTAAAAATGGAGACAATTACCTAAGTAACTGAGCCAGCTCTACAAAGAGAGAGGTGTAGTTCAGAATCTGAAGGAAGAGAATCAATACACACAAAAAACCCAAACATAAAAATCACACACAAATCACAAAGGCTGTGGGAAAAACCCCAAAAGAC
Organism: Florisuga fusca; assembly: GCA_038090715.1. Taxonomy (NCBI): domain Eukaryota; kingdom Metazoa; phylum Chordata; class Aves; order Apodiformes; family Trochilidae; genus Florisuga; species Florisuga fusca. Next base: position 17,284,065 of record JAAWXA010000017.1, read on the forward strand.
TCTAGAAGGAGATTCCAGAATAAAAGTGATTTTAAATTGCTAAAGCATTTTTGGTCCTGTTGTTTGCAAGAAATAATCCTTCTATTAGTGTTTGAAATAGAAGGAATGAGTGCATTTATACAGATCGTACTGTAAACTGAAAGAAAACTGCAAGATACTTGAAAAAACACTTTAAAAATCAGATAACTGTTTAATTAGCAGGAAGTAAAAATAGTTGTTTTGGCACTCCACTAGAAGGAAACCTAGAGATACACACTTTATTACCATGCTTATGCCATACATGATACCCTAGTTGAACTAACCACAATACAAACTTTTCAGTCTTAAACACAAGTGAAACAGGGAAGAGAGTCAAGTCCAAGTCCCCACTAGCCTTCCACCATTCTTTTAAGTATGGCTCCCAAGCCACCTTTGGCCACTTTCAATGGGGTCAGTTCTTCTTTATTCTCAATGTGAATACTTGCCCCGTGAGACACCAGCAGCTTTGCCTCCTCCACTCTCTCTTCATCGCAGGCTAAGTGACTGAAATAAGAACAAGAAACCCACGGCCACTATTAAACACTCCAAGCTTATCAAGAGCAATAATTATGCCTTGTCAAAATGACAGGGGGAAGATATGCCCTAGAACCAAAGTCACACACAACCAGCTACCTACACAGCTTCCCAAGCTTGCTCTCCAGTCACTCCCTTGTCATTAAGCAACTCAAGAACGTTCCTCCTGCTACTGTCCTCACCACATTAAGACACTTCTTTAGATTAGGATTTGCCTCTACAGGCAGCACAGATAAGGAGCACACAGTCCACAGTCAAACTGGCAAATGGTAATCTCTGTTTGAATGGAGAGAGAGAAACTCAATCGTATGATGCTGAAAAATAATCTGAAAAATTATTGCAAATGCAGCAAAAGATTTTTTTCCATTTGGCACACTACCCTGAGAACAAATCTTTGTGTTCCAGGACATGTATCATGTACAGCTAAAACATACTGCTTGATCATATTCACAGCAAAATCTTGATTCCACTGCAGACAAGGTAGAGTTTTGCCATCAACTTCAAAGCAGTTAAGGTTTTACCTTTACAGTCAAACTGATCTCTAAGGTAATATCAAACACTGAACTGACGGTACTTAAATTTCAACTTCTTTTCCTTAGAGAGGTGAAGGACAGAGCAGACCAGCCTGCAAGTTTCCTCCGACTTTGATGTAATTAGCTCGCCTTCCACCCTCTAGCGGCCACCGAATATATTGCAAATTATTACAAAAGGTATTTCACCCTTTTTAAGTTGGTGTAGTAGCAAAAAGTATGTGTGTACAGGCACATTTGTGCAAAACACTAAATGTGAGTTTCTCAAGTCCTTTTTAATTATGTGTGTGAAGAAAGGGTGTATTTTGAGGCAATGAGAAATTAAAAAAATATAAAGAAACTGAAGCACTGGAGTTTCATTTCATAGAGACTATACTACATTAAGCAAAATCAAAATTTAAAAAACTACTTACAGAGGAGTATTCCCTTCAGAGTCCTGTATGTCAACAGAAGCCTTGTGCTGCAGAAGGATCTGAACCATTTTCAGGTTTCCTTTGGCTGCTGCTCTGTGTAAGGGGGAGGATTTGAAATTATCTGTTGCATCCGGATCAGCTCCGTTCTCCAAAAGCATGAGTGCAATCTGAAGATGTGGAGAGAGGAAGGTGGGGGTGGAAGATTAATATAACTAAATACTCCTTCCAAGAGCAACAGCTCCTCCAGTCACCCAGGCAGCCATACCTCCTGCTTATTTTTGGAGGCTGCATAATGCAGGGGTGTGCAGCCATTCTGATTGACAGCATTGACATGAGCCCCCCTGGCAATCAGGGCTTTCACAATCTCATCCCGGCCCGCCGAAGCAGCAATATGTAAGGGAGTCCAACCAGCCTGCAGGGCAACAAAAAAAGAAAAAAAACCCAAAACATGTTAGGCAAACCAGGAGTTTCAGGCAAAAAAAGGTGACAGTGTAACCCCAGTGCAGACTTAGCTACTTGTTAGCTGGACTGCACAGACTCTTAACAGCTGTACAGTTAAATATTATTTTTACCAGAGACAGATCTCACATCCTCTCCCCTGGCTGCGTTCAGTAACAGGAGGTTATGTTAAAGGAGAGAAATCACTTCTGTTATGCAGTTAGAAACCTTGCAGGGCACTTGGTTCCTGGAGAATTAACAGTATCTCTTTTTTAAGACAAGAGAAGAGGGGTAGAAAAGGGTGTCCAAAAGTTTATGCAGTCTTTCCTACAGCCTACTGCCACATTCCGAGGGATGGGTATGTGAAGATTCTTGTTGGATCCCACCAGGACAAAGTAAAAATATCACAGTCTTGGGTGCAACCACCCAACTTTATTGAACAGAAGTGGCAGGCATTAAAATGGTAACTATGAAGCCTAATTCCTTAGAGAAAAAGAAATAGAAGTTAGAGTTAAAATTACTGGTTCTGGATCTAGCACTGGGCCAGCATACCAGGGGATAGCTGGTGGTGGTGGAAACCCCCCAAACCAAAGCCCACCATCACAGCTCCTTTTATAGGCCTCTTATAGTGAAGTCACCACCCAAAGTTTGCACCTGCAGACCAAGGAATTGTTTCTTCTCAGCAGTCAACAGCCTCTGGCTTTGTGGCTTCCCCTCTGCCTCTTAAGTTCTTCAGACTGTTTGAGGCAAATACATAACGGATCCCTCCCATTATAATTACCATTCAATTGAACTGAAGGGACAGAACTTCCTTCTTTAAGGATGACCTCTAGCATGCTTCGTAACAGATATAATTGTTTCAGTTATTTCCTCTAGAACAGTAACAGCCCATCTTGCAACTGGGAAACCATCGAGCCTTTCACCTGCTCTGTAATGCCTTCCCCAGTAAGAAATCTTCAGAGTAGCTCATTATTTGGCTACAACATATTTAGGAGGATCACACCGAGATAAAGATAACATGAACCCTACCCACCCCCCAGCAACCAAAACACCCCTGCTTTTGCTACCTTGATCGTAAGAACAGTGCTCCTGAAATTTCTTGACAGTAAACAAGATTCAAGAGGTCTCACTGCCCTCTCTTCCACATAAACAGTGAAAATACATCGGTTTGCCTCTCCTGCGCACTTACGCGGTTTTTAAAACCTCCCAGAAGCCAGGCTGTATCCCCCAACCCAGGGCAGGCAGGAAATGCTCAGCCCCACCGCCGCCGGGCCCTGCCCTCACAGGTCGGGATGCTGGGGGCGGCGATTGTCCCCGGAAAGCTGCGACACTCACATCGTCCTTGTCGCCCACAGGCACCCCGAGACCCAGGAGGAAGTCGGCGACGTCCGTGTGTCCCGCCGAGCAGGCCCAGTGCAGCGCGGTGCGATTGTCCTGAGGGAAGGAGGGAGCGGGGCTGAGGGGGCGGCTGACAGGAACCGCCTCGCGCGAGACCGGCCCCACAGGCCGCTCGCTCTCTTCCCGCCGCGCAGGGAGAGCCGCAGCCGCCTGACCTGGTCGGCCTTGGTGGCCAAGGCCCTGTCACGCAGCAGCTGGTCCCGCAACTCCTCCAGGCGCCCGGTGTAAGCCAGGTTGCAGACCCCCACGTTGGACACCGCATCCCCCATGCTGGCCGCTGGCTGCTGGCTGCCGCCTCACCGCCTCACCGCCTCCCCTCAGAGCCAGGGGGCGGTGCTTCACCTGCTCTCCGGCCAATCAGAAGCGCGCCAGGGCCAGGCCAGCCAATCGCGCTTACAGGCCTGCTCCTCTCACTCCTCAGGCCGCGGGGGCTGCTGGGATTTGTAGTCCAGCGGTGCCGAAAGGAGTGCGCTGGAGGGGGCCGGGGGGACTACATCTCCCAGGATGCCCCGCGCGGCGGCCGTGTTGTGCCTCCGTGTCGGGGCGAGGAGGAGGATGGTGACAGCGGGAGGATGGAGTCCGGTGAGGCAGCGGCGGCGCGGGGGTTCGGGGCGAGCCGGACTCCGGGCCGGCATTTGGACCGCCTNCGGGAGAGCCCGGGAGTCCTTCCTCGGGTGGTGTGAGGTGTGACGGGGGAGCCATGGCCGCCAAGGGGGTCCGCGGCTCCGTGCCGGTGCCTGGGGGGGGGGTGAGGCCTCTCCTGAAGTGTTGGGGGACACGAGTTCCTCTGTCAGCGCGGTGAGGTTTCTGGCGGAGATGCCGGAGCCCGGTGTGGGAGGTTCTTCTGGGCCTCAGAAATAACTTGATGGTGTTTTTTAACAAGTGCCGGGGCTGAGGTGCTGAGGCGGTGCCGGGGGGGCTCGAATTCGAGGGGGGAGGGGTAGCGCAGCTTCACCTCTGATTGCTGTAATGTGTATTTTTACATGAAACTGAGGGGGGTTTGTATGTTTACCTGAGGATTAACCATCCCTTACACTCTACGTATGTGCACCCACTTGAAGAGTAAAATATAATTGTGTTTGCTTTCAACTACTGAATTTTTGACAGTATGTTCTTTAAGATTGTTACTGAACAGAAATTATTTCACATTCATTTTCACACTTGTTTTCTCCTTGAAACAAACCCTGCTTTAATTAGTTATCGAAAGATTGATCTTCTTTAAGTAGTATTAGTTATCACAGCCTGGTTTAGGGTTAGAAGGGACCTTTAGAGGTCATCTAGTCCAACCCCATGATCATTTGTTATTTACAGCAGACAGGTCAAGCATTGAAAAGTTACATTAATACATCTTTTATTTTGCTGTGTTTCAAATCCCCAGTTAGGAAGGTAAAACCCAGCCTTGCTAACACTTTTCACATGCCTCCCATTAAGCAGGAGGCCATAATCTCCCTGAGTGGCAGTATTTGAACACTTGAGATGGAGCATGGGCATGTATGTCATGCTGTGATGCCTGAATTGTTTTTCCCTTCCCTTCCCTCGTTTCCCTGAATGAATTCTTGCTCTCCCTGCAGTCATCATGATCTTCTGCTACTGGCTTCAGTCAGGCTGCTTATTACCAAGTGTCAGCCATGTTATTCTCTCAGCACTTGCTGGGGATCAAAATAAAAACCAGCCAAGACATTGGATATGTCAGTCTTGGGACAGCTTGTTAAAGGAAAAGAGTAAACACAGCTGGCAGCACTGTTCAGATGACCCAAAGGCTAAGCCACAACTGATTCAGTCTGAGAACTTCAAAGTTGTGCAGAAAAGAGCAAAGGGATAAAATGGGAGTTTGAGTTTTGTGTGTTCCTCTTCAGTTTTATCTAGGTATGAAAACCAGATCACTATTTTGTCAGACTACTTAGAAGAATTTCCAGAAACTGATGAGCCAGTGTGGATTCTAGGAAGGCAACATCACCTAAACACAGGTATCTTTAGAATGAAAATTCATCTGAAATCCATAGAGCATTCCTAGATTCACGTGCAGCAGCAGCTCCTGCTTTCCTTATGCTCACTAAATATCTCATCAGAGGAGTTTATTTTACTCTGTCAATAAGAAACCAGCTACAAGCAGCAGTATTCATGCTCTAATGAGACTGGGCATTTACCAGTGTGCTTTCCACCATAATTCATGCAAAAAACCTGTACTTGTAGCAAAGGTCAGGCAGGTGTGAGGCTGGTCACTTCTCAACATCAAAAGTCTCAGAAATAGATAAATAAATAACTTTGGGGGAATGTCCAGTATTACTGATGTTATTTTCTCTTGAGGGGTGATGTCTGGAGCCTGTTATTTGCAATTAAAATTATATTTCAAAATAATAATAAATTAATTTAGGGCACATGCTGTATATTTATGAAAACAAGTATATATGACTTACAAGTCATAGCAGAGTGATTATATATCACATAAAAATGGGGTGATTTCAGAAATGAATTCTTCTCCTTGGGGAGAAGACAAGGGCATCCCTCTCTGTGACATGTCACAGGCAGGGTAATTAATTGGTGCAGACTGTCCCATCAGGGACACAGCCTTGAGCACAGAAAGCTTCCTTGGTCAGTCTGAGCCACAGCTCAGAGAATGCACCAAATAAGACTCTTTTAAGAATTTTTCAGAGCCTTTGGGGGAATTCTGCAAGTATTAAAACCTCCAGATCTATATTTAATTAAATTTCATATTATTAACCTTTCTTAAAATGACTTTGTACTGGGGTTGGAGGTAATGCATAATTTCATGTTTGTTGGCTTGTAGGAATTCCTCACCTTAACTTGCTTTACCAGTTCTTTCTGGAGGACATAGCTCTCCAGAGTTGCTCCATCCAAGCTGGGCATAGTCATTCCAAACACTTGGTAGAACTTCACTGGCTAAGAAGTATTTCATCCTTAGTAAGCTAACTTTAATTCACAGTCTATAAAAACCTGTGCTCCAACAGCTAAAATATGTTTTCAGTGTTAAGGGTCTTGTGTGTAAAAGCTAAGACAAGTTCTTCATGGACTTTAGATACAGACTGGATGGGAAAAATTATAACTTTTCAGTTTTAAAAGTTTGTTTTAATAATTTCTTTCCTCTTCAAAACGTTCCAGACAAATCTAAATTTTTGCTGGATATCAGTGCTCGTCTCTGGTTTACATACAGAAGAAAGTTTTCCCCTATTGGTGAGTATGCAGCAGCCCAGCTGCCTTGGTAGAAATGAGATGGCAGGATTAGTGATGTCATCATGGACTGAAGAATTATTTTTACAGTATTAGCACACCTTGAGCATCATTGTAACTGTGCAAACAAAATATTAAAGCTATTAAGGGTGGTGTTTGCTTGTGCCTGCATGTAGTCAGTCTGTGTAGGGCAAGCACTGAAGTTAGAGCAGCAATGTGGAAAGAAAAGGTCTTGCTCAGTGCCTTTGATCCATGGGACAGTTGTTAGAGATTTTAACTGTGAAACTTTCTCTGTGGTGCTGCATTTAAGTTAAAGCCCATATTGACTGCAAAGAACTTTTGTTACCAGGAGGCACTGGCCCTTCATCTGATGCTGGCTGGGGATGTATGCTGCGGTGTGGGCAGATGATGCTGGCACAAGCACTGATCTGCAGACACTTAGGAAGAGGTGAGTACTGTTGCTGAGTGAACTGTTGTGTTCTTTAGAGACCATTTAGTTTTTGTTGTAGGTTTCCATAAAAAAGACAAAGCCTACATTTTTTAAGGAAACTTTCTTTGCTGCCCTGTTAGAAGTGACTAGTGAATTGTGCTTGTCTGGTGAGGTGAAATCATGCCAGATTTCTCTGAAGCAGAGAAATACAGAGAGGACCAATAGGGAATCTTATTTTATAAATCTATTTGAGGAATACCCAAGTTGAGGCCAAGGGCAGACTGGTGGCCGTGGGTCTGAGTTCTTACCCTTCTCTTCACTACTTACACAGCCACCAAACACTGGCACCCAGTGAATAGTGATGTAGTGATAAGACATCTTACAAAGTACTTCACAGACCACTCACCTGTCACCAGCTCAAGGTCTGTACCCCCAGCAGACCCCATTAGTGCAAGCTCTCAAGCCTGTATTGACACCCCACACTCTGGGATCAGAGGTCTGCTCTGGGTGTAGCTCCTGTATCAGTTACATTATTATGATTGGGTCTGTAGTCCTTGTACTGTTGTGCTGTGGTTTCTATGACAACCTTCTTTGTGGATTTATCTACTTTAATAACTGGTTCCACTGAAGGATTTATCCACTTGAATAACTGAATATACAGAACAGAGGTGCAAAGGTAGAAGTAGGCAGACAAATCACCTTAAAAAACAGAATATGAGCTCAGTGTGTAGCTGCTTCATAGTTGCCCTGTTGTGTGCTTCTCTGTCAGTAAATAGTTGGTCAACACCCAAAGCTGTGGTTGTGCTTGGGAGAGGGAGGGCCAGAGTTGTCTGGACTTGGCTTTAAGGATCTTATGTCATTCTCTCACAAATGCTTACAAATCTTGCAAAATCTAAACAGAGCATTTAGTGTCCAACAGTCCTGGAAGCTCACAGCAAGCAGCAGTGAGCAATTTTCAGCAGTGATCATTCAGAATGTATTTGCAGTTGACATCTTGATTTCATTTCCCAGTTGTCACAATCTAGCCTGTGATGGTAAAGGACAGCTTGATAATAAATGACAAGCTGAGACTTGGCACTCTAAACACAATGTAAACATTAGAGATGAATTGTACTTTGAAATCTCAGTTTTTGGGTTTCTCCTATCTGGAAATTTGATCAGAATGATGGAAAGAAACATTATCATTTTTTAACCTGTCTAACTTTCCCCCTGTAAGATTGGCAATGGGAAAAACACAAAAAACAACCAGAAGAATATCACAGAATCTTACGGTGCTTTCTAGATAGAAAGGATTGCTGTTACTCCATCCACCAAATGGGTAAGAACAAATGGGTAATGTTTATATATAAATACAAATGCATGCAAACAAATGCAAAGTATAATAATGGAGAAATGTTATTCACCAAGACCCAAATCTGTATCCTAGACTCTAGCTCCTGATAAAGCATGTAAGCTTTGGGTACCAGAGTTGAAAGGATTAAAACAGGCAGTCACAAAGCTTATTGCTGTCATTTGTCATAAAGGACAGTAATATTTGTAATTCTTATTACAGCCCAGAACTTCCTGACTGCTTCAGGAATGAGCAGTCATTAAGATTTTAGAAGAGTGTAGTTTGAGAAAGCAGTTCTTGTTGCTAAAACAAGTCTGCAGTTGCTCTAGAATGCCCATAAAAACATGAGCAGTCCCTGCTGTTTAACATGCATTGTGATCAGATTCTCTGTGCCTTTTTTTTTCCTTCTGTGTGTGCTTTACCTCATGAAAACAGCACAGATGGGTGTTGGAGAGGGGAAATCAATTGGAGAATGGTTTGGACCAAACACAGTTGCTCAAGTACTGAAGTAAGTGATGGCACCTGCTCGTTTGGAGTGTCCTCCCCAGGGGCAGCTGAGCTCAGAGACCACAGCGTGGCTCCAGACACAGTTTCCAAGGCTGATCTCCTTGAAAACTGGGGGTTTCAGGGTCTGGAATATGCATCCTATCTGTTTGTAAGGGCAGTGCACGATGTAGCCCAGGGGGTGGGTACCAAGTTTGAAATTTTAATTTACCAAGAGCATGGGGAAGAGCTGAAAAAAGGTCTTTCCTGGTGTGTCATCTACGTGCCCTAACCAGTCAGCTCCAGAGACATGTCATGCTCCTTCCCCCAGAGTGGCACAGCTGTGACAGGACAGGAGTGCAGAGCAAAGAGGCCTCCAGCTCTTTTCATTTAAAATTGTTTCATGGCTTAGTGTTCACATACAGGTTTTTCTGGCTTATTACAGGCAGCTGACTTTGCCTTTGAAGTGCAAGAGTGTAGCTCCCTTCCCCAGAGTTTTGGTTTTGACACGAGCAGTCAAAAACCTGTGTGCTAGAAAGTCTCCCTCCTAACTTCTGAGTGCTGAAAAACTTCAGCTGATCTGGCTTTGAACACCTTGGGTCTGCTGTCCACATGTGCACAAAATTAGTTCCACTGAATTTAGTGGAACTTCTTAAGCAAAAAGTACTGTGCAGAACTGGCACAGGAGGTTTTTTCCTTCTCCATTGGTCAGTCACCACTTAAAAAAAATAATAAAATCAACAAATACATTTTTCCAAAGAAACAATTTAATTTTTTTTACTCAAGAACCATCAGTTGTCTGGAATGAAAAGCCACCCTTGTGGTCCTAATTAGTTTATATTAATTATTTCCTTAATTTTTTCCAGGAAGCTTGCTTTATTTGATGAGTGGAACTCATTAGCAGTTTATGTATCAATGGACAATACAGTGGTCATTGAAGACATCAGTAAGTCAAACATTAGTTCTCTGTTTAGTTTTTTATTTGACTTCACTTTCCTGAATGTATCTCAAGTAAATATTTTGGGCCATCCTTACTTGTTCACAGGGTAAGAAAAGGAGTAAAGGAAATAGAGACTTGGGTTCTGGGTGTCCAAAACTAAAGCCAGCATAGAAAATGTGAACCTTTTTGGTGGCCAGCTTTCATCCCATGCAGTCTGGGAGCAGATGGAGTTTGGTCTGTGCTGTCTGAACTCCTGCCCCAGCAATGGCACGAAGCTGCAGTCTGTAGAGACACAGAGAATTGTTTTTAACACAGAGTTTGCCAAAGAAATGTGCTTCTGTCAGGCAAATGGGAAGCCAGGGGCAGATGCCAGAGAAAAATACATGGCCAGGCTTACTGTCCAGTTGTAAGAAAGCTGGGTTACAAGTGGTATTCAGCCTGTTTCTGCTCTAGGCCCTCCTTCTGCTTCTCTGTTCAAATCACTAGGAATAAAGAGGTCCCTGAAGAGTTTCTGATGTGATCATCTCTGCTATTTCATTTCTCAGGCAAAGCTTGACAGCATTAATAATTCAAGTAACAAACATAACAGGTTTTTAATTAACATTAATTAATATTAATTAATTTAATTAATAATTTTAGAATATTTTAAAAACATACCAGTTTTAACTTTTCATTTATCTCAACATCTCACTAATGTACCAGCACATACCCTTCCTGCTAGAATTATATCTACTAAATCGTTGCAATTTCCAGACCCTGCTCCTTTTGTCTCTAAAGATATCTGGCAGAGGGGCTTAACTGATGACTGGGAGGCAGATCTGCTCTCTCCTCCTTTGTGTGCTCACTGATTGCTGCTTTTATTCCCCCAGAAAAAATGTGCTGGTGCCCTCCCCAGAGCAGCGGCGTGGCGCACAGCAGTGCCCACTTCCACAGGAGTGCTCTGGGCCACAGTAAGAACACAGCAGGATTCTGCACAGCCTGGAAGCCCCTCCTGCTCATCATACCTCTGAGGCTGGGGATAAATCACATCAACCCAGTCTATATCGATGCGTTTAAGGTAAGGGTGGTTGGTTGGTTGGTTTGTTTTTTGAGTTCCTTGTTATTGCAAACAAGGTTCAGGTGTTTTGGGTCAAGAAAGAAGTCAACCACGATTTCATTTTTCTCCCTTTGAACTCCTAGGAATGCTTTAAGATGCCACAGTCTTTGGGAGCATTAGGAGGGAAACCAAATAATGCCTATTATTTCATAGGATTTTTAGGTAAGGAGCAAAGAAATTTATTCTGAATTTTTATATATATGATACGAAGTGAGAAGGTGTTGGGTTTTTTGGAAGGGAAAATAGTTTAAGTTTGAGAATAGAGTCTTAAGAAATGAAGAAACACACCTCAAAGGCTTCAGGACCAGTGTGATATCATTCTTACAGAATAGAAAAGTATCAGCAAAGCTTGACTTAAAAATAAGTAATGATATAAGCAAGAGCCACACACTAACAGTAATTGATGGCATTCAACAAGTGTCAGATGTCCCAACTGCTAAAATACTGGGGTTTTTTTCTTAATCACTGTTTTATTCTTTGACTTTGCAGTTTTCTTAAATTATTTTCTTGTATTTCAATTTTTTTCTGATAGTGGTATCTTTTTCACCTTTTTCCACATCTTCCTTTATTAATTAAAGCAACTGTTAACACTGTATTTAGTCTTCCAGATTTCACCCCAGTTAGATTGATTATTTTATGGATATTTTATTGGTCCTTCTGTAAAACCTGAATTGTTCTAGCCAGGTACCTTTGTTCCAATTTCTGAATTATTGTCTAATGGGATTACAGATTGTGCTTATGGTCATCCTGTACTTTTTGATGTGTGGAATGTTAGGGATTACAGCAGTTGAGATTTTTTTTTAAAGTACTGGACCTCACACAGAACAGGAAAAGTATGTGATAAAGGTAGAGCACACCAAGCAAAACCCTACAGTAATAGGTCACAGTAGAAAGTTAATACTAAATATCCTGGGGGAAATTATCATGTCTAATTTTCTGATTTTCTTAAGTATTCCCTCAGCTAGAAAGTCTAGAATTATTGACTATGATGATAATCTAATTTCTGTTTTACTTATTAAAGTCTCTTTCTTATTATCAACATATGGATTTTACCCACACAGGCAATGAGCTGATCTATTTGGACCCTCACACCACTCAAAGTTTTGTAGATTCAGAGGAAAATGGCACTGTTGATGATGAGAGCTTCCACTGCCAACAAGCCCCACACAGAATGAAGATCATGAACTTGGACCCCTCAGTAGCTTTAGTAGGTGTTAGGAAAGAAGAGATGAGTGTACTTGATTTCTCAGTAGTATCTCTGTATATTCATAGCTGCATGATTGCATCTCCCTGAGCAGAATCAGGATCCCAAGGCAGCTTTCTATGTTCTGAAATTCAACACATGGTAGATCATAATAGTTTCTATATCAACTGTATAGGGTAAATTCATTTTAGGTCAAGCTGGGAACTGGCTGTTTGCATCTGAGGGCACTGGTTAATTTTCTGAGCAGCATTTACCTTTTGCACACAGTATTTTGAAGGTCAAAGCAAGGAGGGGAATCAGCTTTCCCTATTTTATTCCATTGCTTCTGTATATGCATGTTGCTTTGGATTTAAGATTATTTTATGTTCTAATTTACAAATGGAGTTACTTGTAGAAGTCATTCAGTATAGGTCACAAGGGTACTGTGGCAGTTGAAATTATATCTGACCCCATGTCCATATCCTGTGGTTGGGTTGTGGGTGACTGTTACCTGAGATGTGAGTTTCTAAAGCTTGGAACTGTGTGTGAAGATAGCACAGCATCCTTCACTCATGGACATGTTATTATTTATTACTACTGTATGCTTTTTCCTTAGGGCTTCTTTTGCAAAGAAGAGTGTGATTTTGATAACTGGTGTAGTCTTGTACAAAAGGTAACACCACCATCTTTATTTGCTCTGTATGAAATAATGTGTACCTTTTCTTTATAAAAAAGGTAATTCCCATGATATCTTTCTCTGCATGGAAATTAAATGAGCCCCAGAGGAGAATGCATTAATGGATCAGGGATAGCCAACACTGCTAAACTGCTAATCAGAGCTGGTTCAGCACTTTGACAGCCATAAACCCTGACACTTGGAAAATGGTGTAAATAGATACCTAGTAAAAGCTTCTTTTTTTAGCAGTACTATGTTACTGGCTGAAATTTACTTTTAACATTTATTTCTCAGTTTTAAATGCTGTGTTGCAGCAATTGGTTTGCTTTCTGATCCTTTTTCATTGTTTGATGTAATATATTATTACAACTTCTAATCATGACTGTTAGTTCCTGGTACCACAAGAGATCTGATGCTGAGAGTGCTGAATCCCTCTGGCTCCTCCTGAACTCTAGGAAACACAAGTCACTCCCTGCCTCTGGAGAAGGACTTTGGGACATTCCTGCATGCACTTGGTATACAAAGAGAGAGGAATATGAATGTAAAGTAACATCAACCTCTAAAGGCATAAATTATAAAAAAATAAATCAGCCAAAGCAGTTTGTAAGTAACTGAAATATGATGCAGCTTACCTGACAGGAGGGGAATTTGTCTTCAATAATAACTCCTGATCAAAACCTCTTGGGGTTTTTTTTGAGCTGATATGTCTTCTGTTGCCATTGATTAGCAGAAAAACTTGAACACAGAGAGGTCCATCCAAGTAATTTTGTTTTCAAAGGCAGAAAACACTGTACAATCTTGGTGTCTGTTTGCTACACACAAACAAAACTATAGGTGTACAGAGGTCACAGCTAAGTATAACACACTGGTAATCTGTAGGACAGGTCAGGAGGTGGCTTCTAGGTGTGTCTTCAACTAGGAAAATATTAGAGATCTATGAAGTAGTGATTCCAATAGCAGGTACTTGAAGTAACAGCTTTCCACTGCCTGTCTGCACAAAGCCTTTGTTTTTTTGATAGACACACGTCATTAAAACCATTTTTAATGAAGCAGGCATTTTTCATGTTTGAAGGTTCTCTTGAGGCATCTTTTAAAATGAAACTATTCTGTCCTCAGGAGATTCTAAAGCAACAGAGTCTACGGATGTTTGAGCTGGTCCAGAAGCATCCAGCACACTGGCCTCCTTTCATACCTCCATCAAAGCCAGAAGTGACCACCACAGGAGCAGGTGCAGTACCCACTGACACTCTTGTGCAGCAGAATGTTCCTTCTTAGCAAACAGGAGAATAATTACAGGTGGAATAATTCTGCTCTCCAAGTGTCAAGCAGTCACCATGTGATTAAATGCTGCTTTCTTACAGAATTTCAGACAGTTATCCAAGTGGGCTACATAAAAATTACAAGTAAAAATATGTATATATATTTAATATTTGAAGGGCATAATCCAGAAAAGTGGGACTTTTTTTTCCTTGTGGCATGTCTTTAGATTCTAATTGTATTTTTTTTTTTTTCAGAACTCATTGAATCTACTGACAAACTATTTGAATTGGAAGAAGAATTTGAGATCCTGAGCGTATGAAGGAAACTGTGGTGACCCTTCTGAGTATTGAACACATTGCTAATATTATTGCATTGACTTAAATCAAACAGCCATGTTAGCCCCAAAGTGCCTGAAATTACAGACAGCAGAGCACAAAAACCTCATAGCATCCACAACTTCAACGGTGGCAGTTCTGCTGTCAAAGAGCTTCCCCAGGTGGAAAGGAAGGAAAAGATCTTACAACAAGACCCTTATTAATGTGACAGTAAAACCTCTTTTTAATGGGTGTCTTTCCTGAAGACAAATGGACCTTTGAGATTAAGGCAAAAATAAGTGTATTGCTGGGCTGTATGTTTGGAGAAAGGGATAACCCCAATGGATATTTCTTGCTCTCAGATAATGCAATAGTTTAGTTCTTAAAGCAAAACAGTCTTCAGTTAAGGAGGATGTTTACTTCTCTTCCCTCCTGTGGGCTGCATCCTAGAAAAAACACATTGTCTTGTTTTAAAAGATCGACTGGATGAGAAGAAAATTGTTTCCTTGTTAAATATTTTAACATGTATTTGAGCAACCACACTTTATTACAAAAATGTTTCTGTAAAAGGAACTATGCCTAATGTATACGTTTTTGCAATAGCCTTCCTGTTCCTGGGAAACCTCAAGAGGAACAGGAGACTCAAATAGTTGATACAGATCACAACCACTGTTATAGTTATGATATGTTTCACCTTGACCTTAAAATCAAATCATTAAAACTTAGACTGACTTTTCTTTTGGAGCTAAAAATGAGTCAAAGGTGGTTTAACTGTACCTTATTTATTTAAAAAAAAGATTTACACAAGTTTCTCTGTTACAGCACTTTATCTGTGCATCTAATAAATTTCTTAAGCTTTTCATAGGTTGTATGCTGCTATATTTTCTTAATTTGTTTGTGTGAACTGAATGTAAACCAGGTTATCTTAAAACTTAACCTACAGGCATATGCAAATTGCTTCATTGTTGTTTTTGGACTTGTTGCCTTTTGAAATGTGTTTTGGTAAAAGTGCCTTAATTCTACAGGTTTATCAGAACAGCCTGAGCAGCTTTGTTTCTAAGGCAGAGTATCTCTCTAGCAGCCACAAGAAAAACAGCTCAGAACAATTAAAGGCAAAGATCTTTTAATCCATTATCAAGTTCCTTTTAACTATCAGACAGTCCCCACGATGGTCATTTTGTCATGGTAGTGTAATGGACATGAATCACACAGTTTCCTCTTCACCAATAAATGACAACATAGAGAAATCCTGAATGCTGTCTCTTCTCACTTGCAGTTCTGCATCAGGGCCACTGGGATTTACAAGAATATAGTTAACCCAATTTTGTTTCCCTTCACTGTTTATTAACCACTGTTTGGAAACTAAATGCTTACAAAACCCACCATTTTCTTCCTTTCTCCATGCATTAGCTGCATTTTTTTAATCAAAGCCTTATTACTTAATACATGAAGTTACTGTTTGTGTAACAGCTGCAACCCCCTTCTCTGCACAGCTGGAAATGAAGCCCTTGCTCTGAAATGCTTGGTCTCAAGTAGAAATTGCTAAAAAAAGGGAAGCACCTCGGTTAAAAAAATAAAATAATAATAATTTAAAAATCAGTCAGTGGAGTACAACATACTTAGTCCCCACATGGCTCTTGGCTGGTATGTAAACATTGTTCTGAGAAGCAGTCCTGGCCCTGCAACTCAGGAGCATGCAAATGCCTTAAAGATATTTGCAAGTACAGCCAAAGCAGTTGTTGATCTTTCATAGCTGGGAATAAGCTAAATGAAAGCTAAGCTGTCCTTCACAAATTCTCTGCTCATCTCCAGGGTGGCTCAGCTCTAGAACATGCAGAGCTCTCTGACCCTGACCTAATAAGATATTATACTGTGCATGTAAATAATCATCAAAGGTAAAAATATCACCTGCTTAAAAGTAACCATGTTCCTAAGTATTTCACTGGCTAGACCTAGAATTTAGTAAAAAACAAATGCTTCAAAGTAATGTCTCAGTCTTGCATTAATAATAATTTTCTGAGAAATTTTCTCTTTTAAGCTCTGTAAGCCAAGGTGACAGTGTATTTACAAGGCATTTCTTACAAATGTCCTGGAATGTCAATATTTAAGGATTTCATGTGCTTCACCCTAGAGGAACTGATAATAAGTTTAGCCCAACTAAATGCATCCATTATATATTAGCATACCTTTTTCTTGGCTTTCACTCAAAATATACAAAGATAATACAATTAGTGGCACTTCTCTTTAATTATGCCCTGAAGGAAAGTGTGACTAGTTAACAGTTGTTTAAAACTAACAGAAATAAAGCCCAGGGGAAGGAGTACATGTGGCTGTAGGAGTACATCCCATAACTGCTTAGTTCTGTGTTTGCATAAACCTGCCTGCTATCCAAACAAAGCCTCTACTTTTCAGATACACACAGCTTGAATAATAACAAAACAAGTGTGCCAAGGCTACCTCAGAAAGGAAATTCACCTTCATAGAAATGGAATGTTTCTGGTGACTGCACATCGTTTGACTGCAAGAAGATGAGCACAGATCTCAAAGCAGAGACTTTACCTGAAATGTATTTCAATAGAAAGCTATGGCAAATGCTGGAGGTGTTCTGGATTCATCTTCACATCAAAAATTGTGTTTGTTCACTGAGGTGGCTCTTTAAAGTGGATGGGAGTCTGGATTAGAATGGATTACCTGTCTTTCCTGGAGGAAAGAATGTTCCATCTGTTCAATAAGCAAAGCAAAGCAAATTAATCTTTGAGTTTCCCTAAGGAAGTCAGTTAATGCTTAGAAATACTGAGTCATCTGCAATGCACTGATAAATTTTAGCTAACTCTGTATTTCATAAGAGAATGAATCTTCATTTCCTTACACTAAACCATATTCTGTCTGCAAAGACTCTAAAAAAGCAAAACTTCTGAGCAGGCTCTCTTGATGATTGGCACATGCCTTGGACAGATGAGTGGTGCCATGTGAGACACCAGTTACTCTTTGGTGTGAATGAGGAACTTGCAGAGACTTTTCTGAGGTAGCCATAAATGAGGGGAAAAGAACTCCATTGAAGTAAAAGCATAGCACCATGTTCTATTAAAAAAAAAAAAATGTTTCAAAGCACTGGGGTTTTTCCTCCGTGTGCAGTCGAACTGCTGGACATGACACTTGATTTTTGCAGAATTCTGACTGTCTGGATTCACCCATCAACCTCACACAGAGCAAGTTTACAAACTGATCCTTCTTCACATCACTGATGCCTTGACTTCAGTGACCCAGACTTCCAACAGCCACTGCATTTCTGTTGCTACAAGTTCTTCATGCACACCTGGCAGCGGCTGACCCTCGTCCGAAGCTGTCCTGCTTTCAGAGTTTCAGAGGGAGGAGCACTGACAAACTGCTGGGACTGTTCAACTGTTGTCAGCCAGAAGCTGTATTTGTTTGCAAAGTAGTGGCAGGTGCCCCTGGCACCATTGCATTCGATGAACGGAGTGGCACGGAAATCCTCCAGGCAAGAGCCAGGTGAGACAAGGGACTGACCTCCACCCTCTGCACCAGCTGCAGTGTGCTGAAATAAAGAGGTGACTTTTAATGAGCTCCAAGGAACAGAATGGGAGGTCACCAGGAGTCCTCCAGAGCAACTGGTAAAAGGAATAAAGCACCTTGGCTATGACTGTCTCGTGGGCTAGAGGTGAAGAAGCAAAGGAATGTCCTTAGGCTGGATATACTGCCCTGGTATACTAGAAAACCAGCTTTTCACTTGCAGGCTGGGAAAATTTGGAAACAATAATGCTGAGTTCATATTTTTCTAACAATTTTACACTAACGAGATCATAGGGAAGTGCAATGGAAAACATTCTGCTTTTTTCCACTGAGAAAGGGGATTAAGACAATGCTGTAGCTTAATTAGCATTTCTGTTTGAAGAACAACAAGTACCTGTGGCAGTACAGACCTAGAGCATCAATGTCACTGCTGAAGGGGAGCAGGTGCAGAGGCCAGCTCAATGGGAACAAACTTAAGCAACAGGCCAGCTGATAAAGGTGGTGGCCTTTAGGTGGATAAATGCACTAGGGCAAGAAGCTACCAGGGCTCTGGTTTCCTGTAAACAACTCACAGAGTCTCCATTACCTGATCAAAGAGGAGATGTAGAAATGTTTAAAGCTGCCTTTGCATTACCCATAGTATCCTTACCATAAGGAAGGAGTATCCTATCCAGAGGCTGCGCCAGCCAAGGGGACACTGTGGGATGGTGATGTCCTGGCTGTGCACAGCCACTGCCTGGGAAGGTGCCTCACAGACAGAGCAACGGCTGATGTACTGTGGGATCTGGACACTGTCCACTGGCATCATGGGGATGGGAGCAGTGGTGGAGAGCCAGTAGGATTTGTCATTCCTGCTGGCATAGTAGCACACTTCGTTGATGTTGCAGTAAATAAAAGGCATGGTGCTGAAGCGAGGCAAACACGAGCCAGCAAAACCTGGAAGAATTAGGGAAGGGGTCACACCAGGCATCTGCCAAATGCTCCACATCACACACACCAGACACGAGTGGTGGAGGTGGCACAAGTGACACTGCTTCCAGCACAGATCCTGGCCAAGCAGATTTCCACCATCTCTGTGGTACCAGTGAAGATTGCTCCTTCAAAATGTGGTTTTGGCCAACGTTGCTTATGCCTGAGAGAATTCTGTCAACTCACCAAGATCCTGGTTGTGTGACTTTTCCTGCCCTTCCACGTATAATAAGCTGTAGCCATCCCAGAGCTTATTCATTCCAATGGGACAAGGTGGGATTTGGTCTGACTGACTGTGCTTCACTAAAGTGTATCCAACCCCTACGCTCCGACCAGGCATTCCTGGCAAACCAAGTGATCCTGGCTTTCCAGCAGCACCTACAAGACAGAAAAGGAGTCACTAATTCACAGTGTGGACATCAGCTGTCTCTACACCAGGCTTAGGCATTGCTCTCATTGTGTTTAAGTCAGTCTTGTACAATAAGAAGCCCAACCTTGTTTTGATGGTTGTTATGTGAATAACTAGACTTACTGGTTCCAAAAGCAGTCATTTCACAGTAGCACCAATCTGTTTCCTACCTCATTTAATTTCCTTTCTTTGCCCAACAACTCTGGTGCCAATGTGTTTGCATGTATCTCACAGTACAATAATTCTGAGGATCTCAAAGCATCAACCAAAATCTAACAAATTCATTTTTGCTATAGTGCTCTTCATCAGGATATTTCTTTGACACAGAAAGGCCAAAAGTCATACAACAAATCTGTTGCAGGGTCCAAATCAGAACCTGTAGAATTCTATTGATTGCTTCTTCCTGATTTGTGTTCCCCAGATCATAAAATTACCTTCATATCCTTGTGGTCCTGGGGCACCTGAGGGTCCTGGATCCCCAACTGCACCAGGTGATCCAGGTAAACCATCACGTCCTTTCAAACCAGATCTTCCTGGCAGTCCTTTTGTACCTGAAATTAAATACAATTATTACTATTATTTCTTCATACTAATGCCTTCAAGTCCTGCACTCATATTCCAGAAGAGAAATACTTTGCCTGCAGCCATGCTGAGAGCTCACTCACAGCTGTGGTTACAAAGAACTAACTCCTTACAGGGATTCCACGTGATCTGACTGTCTGTTCAAGGATCAAGAAGTGCTGCTGAACATTACACAAGGCTGAAAATGCAGCACTGAGATCTGGAGTAAGGTAGTTATTTTAGTCTGAAGCCACAAGAGCCACCTAAGATTCAGGTTTTAATTTCATGGTTGTTGAAGTCTGTGAACTCGTTCTCACCTCTGTCTTGCAAGATAACAGCCACTGTGAAAACCAGAATCCTCTGTTATAATGGCCCAGGTGTTGTAAGCTGAAGATAGTTGAGCTACCTCACTGAAATTTTAAGACCTAAAGTGATTTCTTTTGCTTGATTTCACTCTTTTTTTTTCAAACTAGAAAGTTGGCCCTAATGTTCAGCCTAAATATTATGTAAAACTAGAGCCACTGACTTGAACTAAATTCACCTTTCCAATCCTTCCTCCAATATCTGATGATGAGCATCAGACTGACAAGTCTTTAAAAAGTCTCAGGGTAGTGAGCATTTCAGTGATCTGAATGTACTTTTTACCTCGTTTTCCAGCTGGACCCTGGAATCCAGGATCTCCATCAAAGCCAGGGACACCATCAATACCTGGCAGACCAGGTAAGCCTGCAGGGGCTGTGATTTCTTCTGGCTGGGGGGTTATACCTGGAGCCCCTTGTTGGCCAGGGAGACCTGCACACAATGCAAATGACAGGGTAAGCACTTCACAAAAAAACCCAAAAAACAAACAACAACAACAACAAAAACCCACCCAAACCCCCCAGTTTTGATGCTAATACTGACATAAATGAAAAGTATGCTAAATTAAGACTCAGGATTCAGTGTCTTTGTAAAAAGTGATGTGTCATGCTCTCTTCTCATTTATTTCAATCTCTAAGAAACTTAAGAGTCCCCCAGATAAACCCATTAAGGGAGCTCTGAAATGTTTCCCAACCCAACCCAAAGTACAGCCTTCCAAACCCTCCAGTGCTCACCTCGACGGCCCATTTCACCTTTCAGCCCAGGGTAACCAGGATCCCCTGGAGGTCCATCTTTTCCTGGCATCCCCATAAGGCCAGGCTCCCCTCTGATACCTGCAAAGATACCACAGCTGAAGCCCTCAGGGGGTAAGCAGAGGGGCCTGGTTCTGATCCACAGCTGAGAAACACACTGATGGCAGCAAAGACAACAGCAGCACAGCTCTGAGGTGGAGAGGAGCACAAAGGACTTCTGTGCCCTTTTTGATGTCCAGAACATCTGTAGAGCCTCAAGACAGGAATTTCCACTGCTACATAATTACACTTTATTGGAAGCATTCTCCTTCCTCCTTGGGTAACCCAGGGGAAGTGTTTGGGAAGCACACATCTTTCCTGTTTGGAATCCATCTCTATGCACAGCAGAGGGATGGGGATCTGCCAGCCTACAAAGTTAACATACAGATCTTCACCTGGAAATGGTTCTCCATCCTTTCTGGCTTTTGAACTGTGTGGGTTTTTTGGAACCTTGCTACCAGAGTTCTTGTTTGCAGCTGTCCTCTGGTCTCCTTTGGCAGAGACCAAAGAGAGAGCAGCCTGTTTCCTGCCTTAGCCCTCAACAAGACCTCTTAACTCCTACAATCCTCTTAGCCTCTTGTGGAAACCTAAATCCACCACACTTTGCCTCTGAGCATACACATGACAGGTAGGATGAAACAGCATCCCCACTCTTTGTCTAGACAGCACAAGCAAGTGGGTAAGTGTTGTCAACAACCACAGCACCATTGCAACTACAGCATCTAGTCAGAAAAAAAAAATCATTAAGGATACACTGAAGAACACAAGACATGGAGCTGGCCTCACTTTGCTGCTTTTGGAGTCAGTAGGTAAAACCTGCACGGGCCAAAAGGGAAGGTTTAGACAATCAATTCTGCTGTGGTTGCACCTGAATGAGGATCACACTAACCACAGGACAGCCATTCCTACCAGCAAGGTGACAGCTGCCAAACCACACTCAGAGCCTTTCAAGGCAAGGTTACCTTTGAATCCAGATGCTCCAGGGAGTCCAATTGGACCAGTGGGTCCCACATCACCCTTAATGCCTCGCAAGCCAAGAACACCAGGGAAACCTGGATTGCCTGTGTCACCTTGGTCAGAAGCTGGGCCAGGAGGCCCTCGTGGCCCAGGAGGACCTGTAAGACCTAAAGAGAGGTAATTAGTACAGTCTGCTCCTCAGGCACAGTTAGCACTGGGGCTATCCCCAGCATGTCTTTGTAGAGGACAGTCATTGTTTGGATGTTTGTACTTCCAGGGTCATCCTCCTTCTGAAGGAAAAGAAGCAGACTCCACCTGCTTTCATCCAGTTAGGTCACATAAGATTTTAAATCCTTTTAAGAGTTAGTCCATTCTCCTTAAGGGGCCTCTGATCATACCTGGACTCCCATCAGTTCCTGGGTGGCCAGCATCCCCAGGTCTCCCATGTATATCAGAAGGAAGAGAAGTTCCAGGTGTTCCTGGCAAGCCAGGTAGTCCCACAGGACCAGGGGGACCTAGAGTAAGAAATACAAAGTGAGAGATTGTACCCAGAACTCTTCAGTCATCTCCCTGGACATGAACAGAAGCGGTGGCTGAGCAGTGTTCATACTGAGGAGAACAAAGAAACATCTCACTATGTGAGGGGGAAAAAACCACTATACTCTGCTGTTCAGGACAGGTATAGACACTGTGAGAACTATGTAACCAGCTGTTTCTCAAATACATAACCACACTGCAGGTTTAACTTCTGCCTGTCAAACTACTACACACCCCTGGGGCTTCAGGGGTTCTCTTTGGTAATTCTGCTGACCATGCAACCCGTTAACCTGAGCCACAATACATCCTGCTGGGCTTCCAGAAAACTGATATTTACCCACGTCTCCTGATGAGCCTTTTGGTCCAGGGAATCCTAGAGCACCTCGCCCCAAGCCTGGAGAACCTTCTTCACCCTTTGGACCTGGGAGACCTGCAGGGCCTTTCAGTCCAGCTTCACTCAGACCTAATGTTAACAAAGAAAAAAGAGCCTATTCCAATTGCCTAACAGCAGTTAAATTATTACACAAACTCAGCTGTAATTAAAAATTAGCCCTTTACTACTGTCTCTGATGTTTGTAGTAGAGCAACAGAAAGAGATTTGGTGGCTCATGTGCTACTCTGGTTGTGCAGAGTAAATTTAAACAACCTGTAAGATGCTGAGAGAGAAGTGTAAGAATGTTTTCTCTCTCTGATAGAGAATGTTTTGAACATAGAAAACCCAGGTGTTGTTTGAGTTGTCCACACCAGGACTGTTTGTCCATTTTCATGCATAAAATGTCTGCCATAAATCTTAAGTGCTGCTTTACAAGATGACTGCAACTAAACCAGTCTCTTTGAAAAGCTCTTTCTCCACCTCTTTACATTTTGTAAACACAGCAAACAGAACAAGTCTATATCATAAAGTTAAAAATCTGAATAAATCTAGCAGAAGCTTCCCAAAAACAGAATCCAGAATCCAATCAAAGAAATTAGCTTCTGATTTTACTAATGTCTTTCCTGAGCTCCATATAATGAGGGCTACAGAAAGCAGTCAGGAAACATGCCATCACTAACCCCAACCCAAAGCAAGCATTTGATGCAGCTCTGCTAAAATCAAGCAGTCATTAGAAATAGAAGAGTTTTATGATTTCATCCCATCATCTTTCCAGCAGTGACACAGTCCTTCAGGAACTCAAGGACAACCATGACTAGAAAAACCTCTTTGCTCCCCAGGCTTCATCCTGTTCTTTCTGGCATCAAAGAAGAATTTGTTCATGCACATTCAGTATCCTGAGTTTTTTCTTCAGGTTATAATTAAACCCAGAATTAGGTGAAACAGGGCAATTTTGTGGGAAGCACTGCTCTTGTGATAGATCAGTATATTTATATTTATTTCCCCAGCTAAGACACTTCTACTACATGTTTCCTTTACCTGGTGTTCCAGGAGATCCTTTTGTGCCTGGCAAGCCATTCAAACCATTCAAACCTGGAAATCCATGAAACCCTGAAGAGACATTGAGAACACATAAATGAGCAAACAAGCTAGTTGGGTGGAAATGCAGATGTTTCATGGAGACTACAATGTGTGTGAGAAACCTGACATGCAGAGGAACAGAGGATGTAAAGTTTTCCTTCATGCAGACCCCCTTCATGGAAACCCTTCCCACTGCTCTCACTGGTTTTATGCTCAATGTGCACCCATCAGTGATCCAAATCAAGTGAGAGCCTCTCCCTTTCCAGCCACTTCTCTGCTCATTTCTAGCAGCTGGTGCCTGCACCACCAGTGCCAAGAAATGAGCTGATTTCCCACGCACAGCTGGGAGTGCTGCCTGCCTGCTGTGAAACTTGGCTAAAACAATGCTTTTCTGACCCAATTTCTGCCCCCATGTGCAGGCTCCAGATATACCTTTAGGTCCTGCTGCTCCACGAGCTCCAGGGAATCCAACAGCTCCTGGCTGTCCTGGAGGTCCTGGTGGCCCAGGGATTCCTCTCAGCCCAGCACTTCCAGAGATTCCTGAAAACAAGCAGAAAAACATTCCTGTATTACACATCTAGGATGGAACAGCTCAAAGCTCCATCTTAACAGCTTCTGTTCCCACATTAACTCATAAGATGGGTGAATAAACTACTATTTGAATAAAGCAAAACCAGATCCAAATCTCTGCTATGACTCCTGGCACAACACTATCAAGGGATTTAATTACTTTTTTTTTTTTTTTTAAATCATAGCAGCAACATTCTTCATCATCAATAAGTGACACACTGGAATAGTTCATTTTAGAGCAGTCTTGCCCAGTAAGCAGCAGGAAACAAGCTGATACTGCTTGTATCTAACTGAGCCCTTCTCTCTGTGTTAAAGGAATCCCTTTAAGCTTAGGTGGTTGATCCACAGGATCAGTCACAACAGGACAATGTGACACCTTACACTAGTGTCAGAGAATTCCTACATTCTTGTTGA
Source organism: Florisuga fusca (assembly GCA_038090715.1). NCBI lineage: Eukaryota > Metazoa > Chordata > Aves > Apodiformes > Trochilidae > Florisuga > Florisuga fusca. Next base: position 17,308,849 of record JAAWXA010000017.1, read on the forward strand.
AGCCTCTCAGCTGAGACAGGACACAAGGATGAAGGAAACAACAAAGTGAGGTTGTTCCACAGCTACATCATGAACTGCAGAATTTAGATGTTTAATCCAGTACCTGCTGGTCCTTCTTGGCCAAGATCTCCTGGGCTGCCTTTGAGTCCATTCACCCCAGTGCTTCCTGGGTAGCCTGGTTCACCCTTAGGTCCTTCTCTCCCTCTCTCTCCTGAAAGGATAAAACCAGACACCATGCTACAGCACAAATCAAACTGGAGGAAGGGGTAAAGAGATTGAGAAACATGTTATGTTGAGGCTGCAGCACTTGTGCCTTGCTTAGCAGTGCTCTGAGCCCTGGACTAGACTTCCTGGGTGCCAAATACAAGTGTAGGTTCAAAAGTTCCTCCTCAAGAAGTGAAGAGGGCTGTTAGAATTGGGCCATTAGAATTGGGCTGTTCTTGGATGCGTTTATCATCATCCAGATTTGTGTCCTGCCTGGATTCCAGACTCCTCAAATCTCACTTGCAAGAGAGGACTAAAGTATTAAAAATTTATATATTAAAAAAATACTCAAATTGGACAATGCTATCCTGTGTCATCTCTAGAATTCTGCATTCTTGAGGTGAATAATCAAAGGCTACTTTACCTGGGAACCCAGGATCCCCTCGCTCTCCTTTTGCTCCAGCAATGCCAGGAATGCCAACAGATTCTCCCTGGTCACCTGGAAAAGAAAGACATGGTGAAAAGGCCATTGCCTCACTGACTGCAGGGAGCAGTTTTCAGGGCTGCTCAGTAGCCTTGTTTATGAAAATAAACCTTGTCTATCCTCCAAGTCCACTAGGCAAACAAAGATAATCATAAGTGATGTACCTGATTTTGAAAATGCTTAGAAACAGCAACAGATGCAAACTGCTTCATGTAAATGTGTGGTAAAACAAACATCCTGCCCTTGATACTTCTGACACAAGGAGATGAGAAAGAAGGGGAACTCTCCTACTGTCCAACATGCTTCACACAGGGCAGTGGCCAGACTTTCAAAGGACCAGAACATTTGTAGGTATTTGGCTTGGAACTGGTCTTACCTGAATTAAGCCCCTTACAAGGGGACATGTGCTTTAGAGCCAGTCACTGGAGGAGCAACAGACACTTCTAGAACACTAATCTTTCATTTTAGTTATGAATATTAGGACTGGTTGTACTGAAAGACCATGTACACTATGAGAGATTTCTTACCCTTTGGACCAGGGAGGCCAGCAGGTCCTGGGAATCCAAGTATACCTGTGATACCATCTGAGCCCTGAAAAAAAAAACCCCAAACCAACCAAAATTAGCTATTGCTTTCTATTCTTGCTGTTCCAAGTTTGGAGCAATGTGGGATAAGAGACCTCAAAGATATAGGAAGAAATACAATCAAAAGTCTCATTCAACAGTATGAGCCAAACAAAAACAATCTAGAAGTTTTGTAAGGAAAAATTCCACCAGCTTCTGCTGCTTTGCTACAGAAGTCCCCACTAGAACACAGGATTTTCTTAAGATCACTCAGAGAAGATGAAGAAACTTAGGAAGGTATTTACCCTCTCTCCTGGCATTCCTGGAAATCCTGTGATACCATGTGCACCCTTCTGTCCTGGAAGCCCAAGCTGCCCAGGTGGACCAGGGAAGCCTGGGTCACCAGGAAGACCTCTCTCATTGTTTGCTGACCCAACTGGACCAGGGAGACCAGGCTGTCCACGGCTTCCAGGGATTCCTTTATCACCTAGGTTATATAATAAAGTGTAATTCCATTTCATAATAGAGACATTCAGCTCATTTGGGCCAATTGACTTGTTACCAAAGCTCCCTTTAAGAAGGAGGAAGGGATGGCATTATCTGTGTAGAACAGAGCTTCAAAAGGTAATTGTTCTCTCAAAATTCAGACTTGCCACACAGATATCTTACTAGAACATGAATGGTGGAACAGGAGGTAATAATACTACAGGCACTGTCAAAAGGACAGAGCATGCTCCACAGAGAATAAATGCAGTTACTGAGCAGCAGATACTGGCAGCTAACTACAGTGTTGTGTAATACCTCTAGGTCCAGGGAATCCTCCAAGTCCAGCTAACCCAGGATCTCCTTTGTCTCCTTTGAATTGCAGTGCCTGTTCTGGAAGCCCAAGGACAGGAAGACCAGGTGGACCTACATCACCTCTGTCACCTGAAGAAATAAGATGACATGAAGTCTTGCAAACTAATTGAGAATGGGTATAACACTAGGAGCTGGCAGACAAAATCAGAGCTTCCATGTCTCCTGATGCAAATTCATCAGTAATTGCTCAGCATCTTTGGCAACTGGGCCAAAGTACTCATGAGGAAGGAAAGAACACAATATTTAGAAGACAACATTTATAAGAGACCTCTAAAGTTCCTCTGTTGCAGAGCCTTTCACCTTTTTCTTACCTTTTTGACCTTGGAGTCCCACAGCTCCAGGGCTCCCTTTTCCTCCAGCTGTGCCAGGAGTTCCTTTAAAGCCATTCACCCCAGGGACACCAGGCAGACCTGGCATGCCAGGGAAACCAAGCAGTCCAGGAGACCCTTTCTCACCTGTATAGAAAAGTTGAGAAACAGAAATAGCAAATTAGTCTCTTCTGACACACCACATAACCACCTTGCCAGTAGGCAGAGGCAGCTCCAAGACAGCAGCATGCTACAGAGCTCTATTGCTCTCCACCTAAATTAACACAGGATTCTCCAAGTGAGTAGATATTGTGTCAGTGCTTAATGACCACATAGGTTGTAAATTTTTACTTCCCATTTGGTTTGTGCTTCATTCTCTCCCTTCTATGAATTTAATTCACTATTCCCCATTTCTTCCATTTTCTTGTCTTTCTATCTTGATTTACATGATCTTTTGTCCGTAAGGGCTCAAGTCCTTTAAGATGGATCTTCTTACAGCTATTATTTGATAATTAAATCCATCACTCATAATTTGTAACTCAGCAGCAAAATGGATTCTAACACTAGTTGGGAATTCATTCTCTTCTGACAAGTTGGGACTAAAATTAGTATTACAAGGTTATTGTTTTGTGGGCACAGTAATCTCAGACTATACCCTGGTGGAACACATACCTTTTGTCCCTGAGAAACCCGGACGTCCATCTTGACCAAAAGGCCCAGGTGGCCCTAAGAATCCTCTTTCTCCAGGAGATCCTGGAGCACCATCAAGACCTGGGAAGCCTTTCATACCAGCAGGGCCTTGTGGACCTACATCACCAGTCAAGCCTTTGACTCCAGGAAGTCCTGAATCAATATAAGAAGGAACTCAATATAATATGCCACACAAACACTAGGACAATTTGTGGAGAGCTTCCCAAATTCTTTAAACACAGAACTGTTTTTAAGATGACAAATGGACCTTATGGCACATGCAGCCTACTAGAAGGCAAAAAGCTTAGAACTGCAAAAGCATTAGTCATCTACCAATAAAATACCTATGAAGAGGGTTACTGCCTACATCACTACACAGCTGGCAAGAGTGAAACCCCTTATGATGAATCCATGGTTGTATCCTTTAGCAGACACTAAACTGTGGTGCACCAGTCTTACCTTCATCATCAAGGCAGCCAAACCAGAATGAGGAGATTCAGAAATGCCAGCTTCTGCTACCTACCCCATCCTCTGGGGGAACCAGAGATCAACTGGAGAGGCTTATTTTTACAAGTTTCTTTTTCACCTTGGTAGTTTAAATTGTCACCTCCTGAGCAAATTGCTCACTCAGGGAACAAGCTTCTGATTGTGCTGTCACAAACCCAACACCATATGCACTGTCGTGCCTCTAAATGTTTCAGAATGTTTCTAGCTGAAGTTTTGCAATGGTTTACTATTTTATATAAAGGCTCAAACCATTGAAAACAGAATGCTCAGATCCAAGGAGGAAGAGAAGGAGAAAATCATCTGCCTTCTGAAAAATGGCATTTGCAGCAGTAGTACCCAATATATGAGCTTTGTTATACTCCATTTAAACATTTTAAGTTAAAACTCAGTATTTTTTAAAACAGAAGATTAAATGGCTGCTTGATTTAAGGAGATAAAGAAAACAATCAGACTTAAAATCTGTACATACTAAGGATTTCCTTATAAACTTCAGGCTTTGTTACTGTCTGAACATTCTCACTGCAATGGTTCTTTGCCTTCTGGTTTGATTAGCAATAATAAGGGGTATCACCTACAGTCAATGCAATTCCTGTAGCATTAAAAGCTAGGCTGTTAGTCCATGAGCTTTTGTGCTACACTGCATTTTCTCACCTTGACAGCCTATGTGAAGAACCCATAACCAAACAGTGTGACATCAGAAATGGAGAGTTGATGATAAATGGAAAAGAAACATGGTGAAGGAAAAAACAGACAAAATATGTAAACAGAAAGAACAAGGGTACAAAAGAACTTAATGAATCAGAGAGACTACAGCTGCAAAAAACTTAAATCATTTGGAGCTCTTCCTCCTAGCAATGGGACCTTTTTAAGAACAGTTGAAGGAAAGTCACCAGTGGCATACAGCTCAAAAATCTAAAACAATAGAGGCAAAGCAATGCTAATGTCAAAATCTTAAAAAAAACAAAAACTGCATTAAAATGCTGTGATTTTTCCTCTCAAATGATGTTATTGCTTTCATCCATTTGTTGTCACTGTGCTCCAGCAATGCCATTCTGTGTGTCAGAACAGCTAGTTATGTCACAGACCATCACCTGCTCATTCCCAGGTCACTCTCTGCTTGGTTCCCAAGTCTTGCATATTCTGTTATCATGAAACATTTTAATCAGTGCAGCTTGAGAGATGCTGCTGTACTCAAGTGGTGAGGTTTTTTCTCCCCTAGAGTGAGGACAAATAAATTTCTCTTGCATCCCAGCAAACAGAAAGACAGAGAAGACTTAAGAGCTTGCTCTGAGAAAGCCAATGATTTTTCAGTCTATCAAAGTTATATTTCAAGCACCATTTTACACTGGGAATTAATTGTCATGAAAATGGGAAATGAAGATTAGTCAATTGTACAGCCAGCATGTAAGAGCAGAGACATTAAAAATATCAAGATGCTTTCTCCTGTACTTCTTACAGCCTTGTAATAGGAGAGTCGAGGATAGATGTCTTCTTTCCAGACATCCAGCAGAGTCAGAGGCAAAAGGCTCAAATTCTGCACTCTTACCCCTAAGCAGAGGTAGAAGCTCACTTTGAGCAGATGCCAAATCTCTCCCACACTTCCTCAACACTGCAGCATTCAGTTTAGCTACTTGTTTTCATATGAAGACATTACATACCTGGTGCTCCTGCAAGGCCAACAGGCCCCAAGGGTCCTGGTTTTCCCTTAATGCCAAAAGGACCTCCAGGACCAGGAGGTCCCCTCAATCCAGGGACACCTGAGTATCCTGGATTACCCTGTTCTCCTTTAATGCCTAGGAGGCCTGGTCTTCCATCTAACCCTAGGAACAGAAGGGTGGGAGGTTACACAACTAATAAAATAAAATAATAAAAAAATCCCACTTTTCATTAAAAACATAGTTCTAATAAAAGCCTTTGAGTTGCATGAGACTGTAAGAGAAAACCAGGAAATTGCCACCTGTGAGCAGCTTAGAGGACTGCTAAGACAGTATCTTAAAGAGACTGGAAAAGAGGAAAGATTTTAGAAAGAGAAACAGTTTGATATTCTCAGATACAAGCAGTATGAGTGCTTACCTTTTGGTCCTGGAAATCCAAGATCACCTGTAAGCCCTTTATCACCTGGGAGTCCAGGTCTGCCACGCTCTCCCAGGGCTCCACTCTCAGCACCAAAGACATCTCCTGGTGCTCCTTTTGTTCCAGCTAAGCCTGAAGCTCCCATTTTGCCAGGCAAACCATCTGTTCCATCCAGTCCTGGAAGTCCTGGTGACCCTTGCTCTCCTCGAGGCCCAGGGAAGCCTCAAAGAGAAAAAAAAAACAAAACCAAAACAAACCAGTAAATGTCACTCAGCAGAAGTACAGAATATCTGCTTGCAATAAAATATACATTTTTAAAATTTCCATGCAAGATGATGTTTGGAAAGTTGCAAACTGTTTAAAATGTTTCAGTACTGAATTAGAAACAATAACTGGTAACAGAAAGTAATGAAACTGTTGAAAGTGGTTAAAATATCCTTTCATTTTTAAAATTTTATTTTATATATTTTTAAAGAAAATAATATTTCAGGAGTATCTAGGAGCTACAGCTAGTCAGAGCTTGGTTTCACTAAACTGAAGACTGAGCAAAAATGATAAAAAAGGAGAAAAGGAAGAAGATGGCCATTTCAGGTTACAGATGGGTAGTACCTCACTGTCAACAACAAAAGCTGCAGAGATGTGAGATGCATCACATCTTTCTTACTCTGTCCTCTATGTCAGATAACTTCTGGCACTGGGGAGCAGTGCTTCATCTAGACTGAAACACTGTACATGATGATGGTGGATTCTTTTCTTCCAGCAGTGATACAATATTATATGCAGGTAATAAGTATCCTGAACATTCCTTTTTTCCTTCCAAGCTGCAACCCTTTTGCTTTCAGAGGTTGCATTTGGAAGGAGCACAATGCAGTTCTCAACTGAGCATTATTAATGCATCAGGCAGAAAAGTAGCCTATAAAGTGGGATAACTCTGTTGATAAAATATTGTACACATTAATTAGACAATAAAAATATTCCAGTAACTTCCTGCTCACCAGGTTCCCCTCGCAAGCCTATTATTCCTGCAGACCCTGGCTGTCCTTTTGATCCATGTAAACCAGGTTGGCCTGGAATGCCAGGAAAGCCTTTGCTGCCTTTGGAACCTAAGGGTAGAAATATATTAATAAATAATATTAATGAACAAACAGTAGAAGACAAAAGCACAGCATGAAAAAACAGGATCAGTTGTTGGATATGCAATGTAAATTAAAGAAAGTCTCAAAGATATGTCTGCTTCATCAGCTACATACACACAGAAGGAGAGGGTTTGTATTCAGAGGCTACTTGAAAGGAAAAATTGGTGCAGCCATGATCCTCCATGGGATTTAAGCCTAGTCTGTGCTAAAAAACCAAACAATGTTCTGATAGATAAGTCTCTGGAATTATCACTCAGAGGAGATTAATTAGCAGGTATTATCTGCTTTGAGGAATAAGTGCTTCTTAGAAGTCAGCCAGTACATCACAATCAGCTTGTCTCCCTACCTGGCAGTCCTGGAAAGCCAGGAATCCCTGGGGGCCCATATGCTCCTGGAACTATGCAGGGCAAGGTGATACCTAAAACAAAGAAACACTGAGGTTACACACAGCCCCCTTCATGGAGACAGCTTGAGGAGGAAGGTTTACTATCCAGACATTTTTCACAGAACACATCTTAAATGTCAGTGAGCAAACATGCACATCAAACATCTCTTATGCTGACATCTCAATTATCTGATGGTAAAGAAAAGGCACTAGGAGCTGGGTGATTGTCCAGTCTTATCCCTACCACTAACCTAATGCATGACCAGTAAAAAGTATCAGCTACTGCTGGGGACCACTTGCCAAATGCTTGCACTCAGCAACTGGTCCTCCAGTTAAACAGCAGGCACTGACATGGCTAGAGGTACCACAGATGTTGCTGCCTGCACCTGGGTACACTCTGACAGGGCATTCTTCTGATAAAATAAAAGTGGTAGTGACACAAAATAAAAACTCCAGTTCTGGTCTTCTGCAATCCAACGTGAGCCTGGTGCTGAGTGCTTTACAAAAGAGCAAGTGGGGATCCATCTCTAAAACATTTCCTCCTCATACACAGCACAATAAAGAATTATATGTTTCAAAAAGCATTTGGGGCAGCAACTGGCATGGAAAGGGAAGTTCAATATTGTTGCATTCACATCACGTGGCTTCAAGGGCTGTCTTATATGAGTTTTCCATAAACAAATCTGTACAATAGTATTTTGTATTTTACATTACTAGCCAGTAGGAAAATATTTCAACAATGGATATCTCATGTGAGGGTAAATGAAATGCAAACAGGACTGTTTCCTTGTGTGTTTTGCAACATGATCTGAGGCTTGTTGTAAAAATGATATAAGAAAACCTCAGGGTTCCCCAGCTACTTAATACCCTACATTATCATACACAGTAATATCCCAGTATCAAGGACCATCGTGAAACCATCATGTCAAGCATAAAACTGAAATATGGGGAACTCCAACACTTTTGAGTAATCTCATAATAGCAGGTAAAATCAGTCTAGTTTTTTGTAAAACACTGATAGGCTTTTCAAAAGCAAGACTGCTTCATCTGTTTCACTGCATGTGGTATGGCCTCCAGCAAAATTCCTCAGTGGTGTCTTTGACATAACTTCAATAGGTCACAGCCTCTCTTTCAATGTCTTTCCTCATTTTCATGCTAAGGGCTTTCAGCTGAGGCAGTGTAAGACATGATTATTTCCTTCACCCACCCACATTTCTTTATATTAAATGAAACTTACTAGATCAAAAGGGTCTTTTAATGTATGCAAATTATTTCCTAGTATGGAGGGAATGATGCATTCACAAGTTTTCTTACACGTCTCTGTGGAGGTGTAAACTGAACTGGCTAATGACTTATTCACACTTTCCCACATATTTTGACTATAGATACTCCTCTACACAGGAGCACTCATTGTTAGCAAAGCTTTGATGTAGCATTCATAATAAGCTGGCTTCTGATGTGCTCTGCAGAATATCTGGAGTTCACATCATCCACAGAGCACTTTACTTTTACTTATCTTACCATGCAATTTTAATTTAGTGGATTTTGTAGGAGGCAATTTACCAAACAAAGATGTAAGCATTCATAGCTATGAATTAGTAAAGCTATTAGCATTTAGCATGTGACTTGAATTGGAAAAAAAGCTTATGCAGCCTGTTCCAGGGGGACATTAATGCCAGCTGTCTCCTCACTCTGTAACAACAGCCCAGCATGACACTGATGGGAGGTAACATGCCATCCAGCATGTCTGTGCAACCTGCCCAGTGTTATACTGGCCTAGCTCTCACCTCCCCCTGGGTTTAAGATTGCTCTGCCAATTCCTCATACTGCAGTGGTCTTACTGCTAAGGCTTTGGAACTCAGAACATCAGTCTATCAGGACAGGAAAAACATGCAACAATAATATGCCTGCAAACTGATTCTGCATGATGGATGCTAACTGAATTGCAAGCCTAGAAGCCTAATTATAGAAAGAATGAAAAATACATTGAAAAGCAGCAGTGGCAAAACAAAAATAAAGCTTATCTTAAATTATAATGATATGGCTGACAAGGAATCAAGACATTGGGACAAGCTCTTTGCAGGCATTTTCTCATGAAAACATAAAACACAGGACTTTCCATCCAACTCACTATGAACTCTGAGAATGAACATAAAACATAATATGTGAAACTTTATCACACCCATATTTACTGGCATTCTCATTTGTCAATATAGTATGCTTCAGGTACACACAATGAGAGATCAACTGAGCCAAACTGCAGTACCTCAGGGAAGCAAACAGCCCATGTTACCTGAGGATCTGTTGCTTATTATGTGTGTCCTCCTGAGCATGACATCTTGAGAAAGCTGTGATTGCTGTGTGAATGCCATGCAACCTACAGAAGCTTTGCACTTTTTCAAAATTAGAGCAGACTCAGCAACACCTACCTGGAGGGCCTGGAAGACCTGCTTGCCCTGGAAATCCATCCATTCCTGGGTCACCTGGTGGCCCACGAAGTCCACTAGGACCTGGAAACCCAATGCCAGGAGAACCAGTCTCTCCACGATGGCCTTTAGGACCAGGTAGTCCTGGTAGTCCTTTTTCACCTGGGAAACCTAGGCCACCATCACCCTGTGCACAGAAAAGACAATTACAGATGAAAATCAAAGAGATGAACATACAGCACCATCCTTTGGACAAGTATGTAGGAGTTTGGTCAGCTCTGTGCAAGGTTTAGATGGGCCTGGGAAGGTACATGGAAACCACTGTAAATTATCCATCATTATTTCAAAATGCAGGAAAACTCAGTGGATATTTAGATATATTTTAAGTTGGATTTGACAAAATGTAAATATTACATATTCTGAAAGACATTAAATTTCTTTTTAATTAAAAAGATTCTGGTGTGATTTTTCTGTTCCAAGATCTGGCTCCTAATTATGCCTACAGTGTCTTTTATCTTTCAGGACACAAAACAGCATCAGGGTCTACCTCACTGCTGGAAGTTAATCTTTTGTCCAGGTACCCAGAAGCATAATGAGTGACATTTGTAAAACCTGACCAAAACTAATTTGTGCTTAGGGACTGTGAGCTTTTTATGTGCTTGGAGACTTACAGGGCTAACCAGGGCTAACCAGGACTTGTAAACCAGATCTTTCCACTGGTTCTGCTCCCAAGAACTGCTGCTAAATTAGTCTGAACTTACTGGGGGGCCTGGTGGGCCTGGCAAGCCTGGAAGTCCATCCCTGCCAGGGCTTCCTGGGATGCCTGAGGGTCCTCTGGGTGCTGTTGCACCACGGTCCCCACGAGCACCTTTGCCTGTTGCGAAGGACGAATCCCCTTTTTCTCCCTTAAGACCTGGAGGACCTTGCTGACCAGTTGAAGCCTACAGTCCAAAAGATAACAAAACCAGGAGTATCAACATGCAGATAAAAGGCTTTGCTTCTTAAATATATCACATGAAGTCAGGTCACAATGACTGGAGCTGGAAAGAATCTCTAAAGGGTTTTCTACTGTATAAATTACACTTAAAAACAATTAAGAGAGGTTTGATTATTCCCAAATGTTTCAGTCGAGCCACTAAAGCTTTACAGAGGCAATCCAAACCCTCATGTATAGCACTACAGTGACAGCAACCTTGGATACTATTTGGGAACATTACATCACTTATGATGTAACAGAGAGTAAGCATTGAATCTTCTTCCCTGCTACTTGCAGGGAAATGCTCCCTGCTGCATTCACTGACACTGATAAAGACACTCTGGAGACAAAAGATTGGCATTTTATGGACTCTGCTTTTCAGAACTAAATATTGCCAACAAGCAATGCTTATTATGATTGCTATTTCATAAAATACACAGCTCAAATCTCATGCATGTATTTAGCATGCAGCAGTTGAGAAACAGACTGGATCTATGGCACACAGTTTTCATAGCTCTGAGCAGTGATGTGGAAAGATCTCACCATTTGTTTTTTCAAGTCTCCTCTCCATGCAGATGTATATCTGCTTCCCCAGGCAGCACTCATTTAGGAAGAACCCTGGATCTAATCCAGGGTCTAATCCATGAATAATTATTGCTGGTTTTTATCTTGACTGCTAAATGTGCAGATTACTGGATGATTTCTCTTTTCACAGAGAAGTTTTTATGTTGCTTTTTTTTTTTTTTTAAATCTAAACAAGTAGAAGAAATTATACAAAAAACATGTTCTGCTTTTACTACAATCAACACCAGCAATTGCACAGGGGCCCTTTTTCTCCCTTAATTCATGCCAATCCATATAAACACTTCCTGCCTTACCGGAGGGCCTTGCAGTCCTGGGGCACCCACAGTGCCTGGGTCTCCACCAGTGCCCTTGATCCCAGGCAGCCCAGGGCTTCCCGGTGGACCTGGAGGGCCTGAGATGCCTTTTAGCCCAGTTCTTGTAACTCCTCCATCACAAGCACAATCACCTGCCTCTCCTGGAAAATAGTCAACACTTCCAACTCAGTTTCATTTGAACAAAGACCTTTTCCAGTTGCAAGAGCTCCAAAAGCAGTATTTGACTCAGTTAGGATGAAAACATTCTCATGAGGTTTGATTTTGTGCCTCCTCTGCTCTCGTGTCAATTATCAAGCAAGTGGAGCTCAGATTTTACCCAGGTCAATTTCTGTGCAAGGCATCTCACCAAATTACCACATGCAGAGTGAACCTTAGCACTTCTTGACTTCTTCCCAATGGTTTAGACTCCTAAGCAGATGGTTTTAGGACAGAGACCTGGTGTTTTTTAAAACAGATTGTATGTCAGAGAAAACAAATCCATACTCCCACTCACAGTAGGTTACAATGACCCTCAGCTGGATATCTTTCTACTTCCCTGCATTGTAACTGGCCATGAACCCAAACAATCACAAAGCACAGCCATGTCTGCATCCTGGCTTTTGCCACATTAGGACCCAAATTCTCATTATATTTAGCAGAGAGGGGAATAAAATTTTCTCTGTAATTTTCAGCCTCTGTATAGCGAAAAGCACTGAAAAAGATTTTATTTCTAAGTCTCACTATGTCTTATGTCTTTAATGTATAACTAACTTAGCTAATTTTCTGGGTATGAGATGTTTATCTGCTTATCAGCCTCAGCAGAGCAGGAAAAAGGAATTTGCTGGCAGTGGTGGACATAACTCTCCCTAAATTGTAAAAGATGTTGGTTCCTTATTTCCATCTCAACTGCCTGCAATTTGTCATAAAGACACTTCTACCTCATAACTTAGGATATTAACCATGTGCCAATATCTTTCTGAGGCCCAATGACCACTAAAAGGCTCTCCCAAAACAAGAGTCAGTTACCTTTATACCCCTTTGGACCCAAAGCTCCTGGCAGCCCTCTTTGTCCAGGCTCCCCTGGGGCTCCAGGCCTTCCATCCAGGATTGTGTCTGGGCGGAATGAAGGGCCTATATGTGGAAAGAAGGGAAGCAAAAGCCATGAGAAGGTGGATTTCCAGCTCATTAACTACTTACAATGTCAGTCATGCAACTGATAGAGAAAGCACCAGTGAAAGTGTGGAATTTCCCCAAATAGATGGAACTTGGTTGAAATCACAGACTGCAATCCTGTGCCACACATTTGCTTCTGGCTTCTCATACAGAAAAGCAAAAGCTCTCACAATGTGAGTTCTGTTCCTCTGCTCTGCTACCATGGCACTTTTTCAAAGACTTAACAATTGGCCAAAGAACTAACCAAGTCCAGATGGACAGAAGAAGACACAGATGGGTAGAAGTTGAAAGGACAAATCAATGTATTGGTGACAGTGTACTGTTCTTTTTGTTAGCACAGGAGCTGTCACACATGAGCAGTGGCTCTGCTGCTGCTGGCATGGCAGAGTCAACCCCAGGGCTCTCTGCCTTCTTCTTCCTCCAGAGGGGGGAAGATATGCATATTTAAGGTTGTGAGCTACAATCACAATGAGGTGTCAAACAAACATTTAAGATTTACAGATGAATAATCCTCTCTGGCAAAGAAATAAATATATAAATTATTTGTCTTGTTTCTCTCAGAATGGTATATAAAATTAAATATTAAAAATAGACATACGTGGTGAACCAGGCAATCCTGGTGCTCCTGGTAGACCTGGCAAACCTTCTCTGCCTTGAATCCCTGGTAATCCAATTGTTGCTCTCCCTGGTTCTCCCAGTTCACCCTTCACACCTGGAATACCTGGAGACCCTCCAGGGCCCGTTCCATCTAGACAACAATGACACAAGGAACAGCTCTCCAGCAACAAACACATTTTTGTATTTTTAATGTTGTGAAAATTACTGTTGTTGTCTGAACTGCAAACATTTCAGCACAGAACAATTTATAACTGTGCACAAAGGAAAACTCAATAATCAGAGGCACCAAATGGCTTTCATTTACACACTCCTTCAGTCATCCAAAAAACTTCCCAGGGCAGCATCAAAGTCCTACTGATCACTTAGACAATTAACTATGTAAGACTGCAGGTTTTTTATTTTCTGTAAGAATCATGTAATAGAAATTGATAGAATTTGATTGAATAGAATATGATTTCTTTCGAGTCAGACAGTTTCTTTAGTAGTTCCTTGTCTCTGGATCTTTGAAGACTTTACAGATTATATTCAAGTGAAACAGAAACTTTGAAGTGACATCTTTGATGGGACAAATAGTGGGTTTATCAAGCCAGTCTGCTAGCTCTCTATTGCAAATATGAAAGGAAATATTATTTGAAGTGTAGAAAAGGTTCTGCCCGTCAGCTCATTTGAAATGAAAATCAAACAAGCAGCCTTCTGTGTACAGGGCTGCACCAAATTTTCACACCTGAAGACTTACCTGGCTGCAATTATTGTGGGACTAATTTTGCTTCCATGAAAGCCAATATACTTGGTTTCCCTGTGTCTCATACAGCAGCCTGCAAAGCAGCCAGCTGAAGGAGCAGGGAGAGGCTTGCACCAATACCTTCATCTTCAAGCCACTACCCAGAGTCTTCTCAGCAACAAACACAGAAACCATCCTGCTAAGGGCACTGGTAGCAGCTGCTTTACCTCTTTCCAGGCCTGGAAACCCTGGAGCTCCTGGTAGGCCTGGTAAACCACTGATCCCTTCATCTCCTGGAGGACCAGGTATTCCCGGGCTTCCAGGGTCACCCTGGGCACCTATTAGGCAGATACAGAAAAGGAAGGAGGAAAACCTCATGAGAAATCTTGCTGAAAGCCTGTGTTCACTCAACAACTCTGGTGACCACTGATCTCATTGACAGAAAAGGCTGCCAAGCCACTAGCAGTAAGTCTGTTGGTCAAAGTCAACAATAATGGGGAAAAAATCCCCTTGACCTTCTAGAGGCTTTTTCAAACCTGACTGCATGTGAAGGAGGGAGAATAGGAGAGATATATACCAAGGGAAGGGTTAGGCCCAATACAGACTGTTGGAAAAGTGTTGAAACAGTAAGAGGAAAGAGAAAAAGTGTTTTAGATGAGTTCCAAAACAAAACAGAAATGTGTACCTGAAATGACAAGACCTTCCCTGTCAATAATAATAGGAGGGCCTGGGGAACCAATGTCACCTAATTCACCCTGTTGAGGAACAGAGATTCACATTACATTCAGATGGGTGAACATTGTAAAGGTAATAAAATACCTGAGTGTTCATAGTTCAGCAACCATTTGTTTTTATCCTTAACCATAAAGTAAATGAGGAACTGAAACAAACTGAAAATTAGAGTGATACAGACATAAAAGAGGAGATCTGATTGGGGAAATTAAACTTACTTATTCATGGAAATATCTTTTAAACAATAATTAATTATTTTCATATGAGACGTTACCTTCATGCCTTCAACTCCATCCAGTCCTGGATAGCCTGGAACACCTGGATGACCCTGCAAAGAGGTCACACAGGGGAACATTGTTACACAGTGACACAATGGGCCAGGGCCAATATTTGTTAGCTGAGACTGTAATTGTAAGTACAGTAAAAAAAGGGATATTTTACCTTTCTCCCTGGAATCCCATCAGATCCATCCAGTCCCAAAAGACCCTAGAACAGCCAAAAAAAAAATATTAACCTCAGAGGCTATACCTCTGTCTGGTCTTATTATATCAGGTTCCAAATATCTCAGCACCAAAGAATGAAAAGGTAAAACTTGCAATGAAACCAAATACAATCATGACTTTCTATCTTAACAGTTTATTCTGCACATGCAGAACAAAATGCTGGGGCATTCCTGTTGTGTATAAGCACATCTCTGCAGGGACACAGTGGTTTGAAGAATCTATGGCTGGTATGTGACTGAGCATGCTGTTAACTCCCACATTCATTGACTAGTCAGACAAACAACTATTGCCAGCTTGCTCGTTTCTCCCCCAAATATCTGTGTTCTCTCATGGCTAGTTTTGGCACTGGTTAAGAGCTTTTACTGAGTTAAGAATTATATATTGGTTCTGTTATTATATGGAGTTGGCTACTATGGGATCCTATATGCTTCTGCTGATGAAAGGTCCTTCATGTGTTTGAGAACAGGCATTTAAGGTCTTTGTAAAGTTACCTACCCTACCACCAGGTAAGCCAGGCACACCTTTTTCTCCTTTTTCTCCAACACCTTCAAAACCCTGAGGAAAAATGTCAACGTTAAATCTGTGTTCTGGCTGGAACTAAATAGCACAGCCCTAAGGAAAAAATCAGCACAAATCCATCTATTAATATAAAGACTAAAACTGAGAGGCAAGGGGAACTGACTGTGTCTGCCAGGACTCTTCTGCCTCAGAAAGAAGACCTGCATCACCCAGACTTATCTTTGTACATTTTCTTTGTAATTTCCCATGACTTCTACCAAATTGTACCACGGCACCTCTCTCAGGACCATACTAAAGTAACACCATGCTATGAACACCAAAGTCCTGCCACTCCTACTCTGTATTGTGTCCTACATTTAGAAAATACTTCAGATCTTTTTTCTTTAACAGCAGCAGCTCAAGGGAGTTCTCAGAGCACCTTTTATCATTTCTAAAGCTTAAGAATGACAAAAAACAAGCATTTTCATGGTCAACATTTGGAAATATTTGGTGGTTTTCCCAGTCAGCAAGAAGTATCAAATCCAGAGATAGAACACCAGGATTTGATTTCAGCAAGAGTTACAGTAGTTAAGCAATTTTCAAGCTTCAGTCTTGAAATATCTTATGGCTGTGGTTAAATTCACACAAATGTTCAACCCACCAGCTTCAATGGGCCTCTTGTGATGTATAAAGCCAACCATGCACATCATGGAACACAGCCAGAAAGGCTAATAACAAACTGTGTTCCACACACAGGTTTTTCTTGCACATCTTTTTAACATCTGTCTGCTGAAGAAAGTGGCAAACAATTTATCTGCTTAGTCATTAGTTCTACAAAATATTTATTCCCTAAATTTATCAAAATAACCTGTGTTTACAAGGGGTTATAAGCTGGGAAATAGCTCTCTGGAATCCAAGGGTATTGTTGTTGTTGATTCATACAGAGAATATGCAACCCATTCCTGAGTTTATGAGCACTCATGTTAAACAGCCCCTTTTAAAACAGGATATGTATAGGCAGGCAGAAAGATACACATATGCTTTACAACTTTAAAGTAAAATAACAAAAAAATATGTCTAGATGGAACTAAAGGAGGGAAAAAGGGGTGTTTTAAAATTATGGCTGGCATTCTGTGAGAGCTCACGAAACACTGCCACCAAGTGGCCACGGACAGGGAATGTCTACTTGCAGGTCTGCTGCAAACTGCAGATTCCAGTTGGCTGCTTTGTAACGTCTGAAAACAGCAGCAGCATCTTTGTACTTCCAGGACAAAAAACCCTATCAGATGACAGTTGCACCCTTCAAAAAGTCTTGTGGGCATTTTAATCAGATTTTCAAAGTACTTGGGTACCTAGAAACTCCTGTAGAGACCTTGTGTGCTATTTAGAGGGTGCTGAACCATCTATGCCACATTGGGCATTTATTAAAACTCTTCTCTGTCCTCACCGGCAGCCCAGGCAATCCTTTCTCTCCAGGGAATCCTTGAGGGCCTGGCTCCCCCTGACAAGGGAAAGAGATGAACACAAATAAATAATACTTTTATTCTATTCTGGCAGATTAAACTAGTACAGAAAATGATTTTGACTTGGAAATATAAAAGCCCTCTCTGTCCAGTAGTTTTATTCAGCCTTGAATGAAGGAGCATGGGGAAGGGGAGGGTTTGTAAACTGAATTTACAGACCTTTTCTCCTTGCTTCCCTTTTGGAAATCCCATGAATTCCAGTATTCCAGTGGATGGTGGGGGACCCGGAGGGCCAGGCAGCCCGACATCACCCTGTTGTCAAAAGAAGAAGCTATTAAGATAGACTGAACATGTTTGAAGTGGCTTGTGAATCAGAAAAAAGCCACTCTAATCATATTCCACGTAAATAATACTAATGTGCCTGAATGCTGGCACAGGGGATGGATCATGCAAGTCAAAAGATCAGACTAAAAACTAAGACTTCACCAACCTTTTCTCCTTTCTCTCCTTGAAATCCTAATCCCATGTTACCCTGGGAAAGAAAAACAATAGCACCCCTTTCATCTAAGCCCATAGCACTGCTGAAAAAATCCAACATGCAGGTGTAGAAAGAAGATAAAAAAGGTAGGTACTTACTTTTGGACCTGGTGGCCCAGGGGGACCCAATGGACCCTAAATGTGAACAAGATCAATATTTTATTTCTTTTTACTTAATTAGGATGCATACAATTGGAGTACTGCTGGCACCTGCAGTGGTACCTGAACTTTCAACTCTTGCCCCCAAACAAAAATAATAGATACACACAATCTGCAAGTCTTTACATCTATAACAGACAGCATAGCCCTTTGGTACTGTGATTGATTAAGAGCTAACTTCAATTTTAAAGCAACAAACACGTAGTTTGCTTTTACCTCTATCTAACTCTCTTCTACTATCCTGAAAAAGCAACTTTTTAGCCTATTTCATGATGGCAAAGGCTCCATCTAGTCCCAAGATGAGGAAGTGTTCAAAGCAGCAAAATATCATTTTTGTAGAGAGCACTCTAGGACTCTGTTGATGTCCTCATTCATGGTTGCTGCTCTGAACACTGCTCCAGACAGGAGCCTTCCTTCTTGTGGTTCAGGCATTGCAGGTTTGAAGTCAGCTGTGCTCAATCCCTTTAGATGCAGACACAGTTTTGCAGATTGTCACGACACAAACACAGACAAAGAGAGAAAACTGCAAACATATTCAACTGTTCTATCAACAAGTGCAGCAGTTGAGGTCTTTTACCTGTAAACCTGGTAATCCTATAGGGCCTGCAGCACCTAATGGACCTGGAAAACCTTTTGGGCCCTGTAAGAACAACATCAGACAAACACGGGCTGTGTAGAACATATCCCATCAAACCCCAACCAAAGACAAAATGAGTCTTAGGAAACATTAAGCATGCCAATTCAAGTACTTTTAGAATGGATTTTAATGGATTGTTAGACCATCAATTTCATACTATCAGATGTCTTTTGAAAATCAAAGTTAGAGAGTGCAATTGTGGAAGGGAGATTTAATTGAAAAAAGAAAAATAGAACAGATAATAACAAAAACCTGACTTATTCTATCATAATGCAGAGCCACTCATGCCATTACAAAGCTAGAATTGCTCAGGCTACTGGTGTCACACATGTAAATACATGGCCCACTGATTTGAAGTGGCCTTGAGAACCAATAAAAGAAAAAATACCCACTTAATATTCTTTTAAATCGTTATTCTCCAAATAAGATAACTTACAGAAATTCCATCCAATCCAGGAAGACCGTTTTCTCCCTAAAAATTATAAATGCATGAGTAAAATTACACTGTGTTATTGCAACAAACTGTAAGGAACATGAAGTTTTGTATAAATAGAAATATTTGCTGCTAGCTAATATTAGATCAAGTGTAAATGGGAAAATATTTTGACATCTGTGTTTCCATATTTAAATTGAGTAATGAAGAGATTCCAAAACTGGGAAGAATTACAACCATCTCATTTATGGGTAGCAAGAGGAACTAAAGTGGCATGGAAAAAAAATTGTACTAATTATAAAAACATTGGTAAAGATAAAAATTTTCATTACAAAATCACTATAAAATATGTAAAAGGATAACATTTTTGTATCAAATTATCTGTATTGCCCATAAACAGTGAAGTAAAGATCTATTTAACTAACCTACAAGGTGGATAGAAGTTTAGAAGAGGTTTTAATTTTGACCAGCAAAGTCAGTGTGAGGGGCCCTACATGGCAGAATAAATTTTCTTTTCCATATTTAATGAAGCATGAGGATGCCAAATATTGCTAAATTCAGTATCATAAGAGTTACTGGTATAGTCAAGAACCTAACTACTGTTCTGAACAATAACCTGGAAGTGCTATTCATAGTTTGTGTTTTCTGTACAGGAATTAAAATTACAGACATGTATGATAAAGACATTTCAGGGTGAGGTCCTTGTTACACAAAGAGAGTAAAATCCTGACTTCATAGCAGTGAAGGATGGAATACTGTGAGTGCATTCATAGCTCTGCATTCAGCCATATCCAGGACACCCACCTCTAACACCATGAGCAATATAACCTGCAGCATCAGCCCTGAAAGCCATAGGACACCAAAGTGTTTCTCCTAATTACCCCTCTGTGATGATGAGTCTTACCTTCATTCCTTTAAGACTGCCCTGAGCAAAAACAGGTTCTCCTTTAAGGCCTTTTGGGCCAGGACGACCCTGATCAAGACAATTAAAAAAAAAAAAAAAAAATCAGATACCCCATCCTTATACTCTGGCAAGTAAATCCTGACTCAGTGAGACTGAGCCTTTTGTCTGACTTAAGAGCTAAAGGAAGGCATCCAATATTTGATGCATGGATTTAGTACATAATAAAATCCTTTCCTCAATCAGCATTGACTAACTTGAGACATACCAGGTGGGAGATATTTGACACTTCATGGTTCTTAAAAACTTTATAATGTTTTTTTTTGAGTTAGCTTGAATACTGCCAGTTAGAATGGTGTCATATGTGGGAACATACTGGATTCACAGGAGTTTTATCCTCAGAGTAGAATTTCAATAAGAAAATGATACTGAGCTCTAACAATGCTAATAAACTTTGGGTTATTAGGGTTCTTCCTAAGTCGTTGGGAGCTACTTTTCCAACAATGGCATGAAAAACAAATCCTGCCTTAGTGACTACAAAACACCATATTGAAGTTGGGACCTACAGGCAGCCCAGGTTGGCCAGGAAACCCATCTGATCCAGAAAGGCCAGGACTCCCCGTGGTACCATTGCAGCCATCAAGGCCAGGCAGACCTCTAGGTCCAGGTTGTCCAGGATGACCCTGTGTAAAGGGAAAAAATATCTGTCAGGATGCACTGTTTGCTTAGTAATACTGTCCCAGGAAAACTGATACCTTTCCAATGGAAACACAAAACAAAAGAAACACACAACTCCTACTCAAGTTCTGTGCACAGCAGACTGCAGCACAGACAGCTTCTTCAGCCAGAATTGTTTATCCTTCCCAAGCTGAAATCCCAGAACACTGGCTGCATTAATTTAATTATCTTTTTCTCCAAGGGGTAATTTTCTAAGTACATAACTCGTGCATGAGTAGGTCCCAAAAGGGCAATGCTCATCCCATGGCAGTCTGAAATACACAGCTTCTAACACATGCTGGTGGCACACATGGGTGCACCTGACACCAGGAATGGGAGTCACTCATGTAAAAGCACAGGCAGAGGCAGGCTCAACAATACTGAACATTTGTAATTCCAAACTACTTAAAATTTCAGTGACTTCTCTTGCTCTCCAGTGTGGATTCTTTCTTTCAATAGTCTAACAGATGTTACAACTCTAGCATTAGGCCACTCAAGCAAAACAGCTTTTCTTGTTCTATGAAACCTAAAACCTCAGGGAAAGCGACTGGGAGAAAGACCTAATTAAACAGCATTTGCTGTTTAAAAGAAAGTATTTGTAATGGTCAATTATTAATCAAGCAGAATAGAATACAATTGTACCCAATTCTGATTTCACACCTCTTTTGCCCTAGTATAGCTCTATTAAATTGAGTGGGGTTTATTCAGCATGATGCTGGTGCACAGGGGATCAAAGCTTGAGACTTCAATTACTTTTTCCTCAGTGTCACCTGGGTATATGTAGGCAAAACACAGAAATGCAGAACTGTCAGTCACACCACCTGGGTATTAAGCAGCTACCTTATTCTATCCTCCTTTTCACAGAAATGAATCCTGTGGCTCTCATAAGCAGTGTTTTATGGCAAGAATAATTAAACTTAGAGTTAGCAGCAGTGATTGATAGTTCTCTCCCTCTCCTTTGTACACCCTGATCTTGACTCATCCCAAGAGTACTTTTGTTTGATTCCAAAGATTCATCCTTAAGATATTAAGCAAGTTATGACTCACACGAGGAAAGGAAAAAAATAAACATGGATAAAATGGAGATAAAGCAGAACATTAACAATCCTTCATGCCTGACACTCGAAACGAAACACATTTGTGTTGCTAAAGGTCTTCCCAGTCCAAGCCAACAGCATATGCTCTGACAAGACTCAATGAGAACTATGCCATAATGTAAAGCCTTTTATTTCTGGATCTTAAAAAGCCTTTCAAAAATGTGGGAATGATATAATCTACCTTCAACAGATGAGAAGCTGGTGGCATAATGACTTTTCCAAGGATGCAGAGCAATCTAGGCCATAATTATGTAAATCCTTGAGCTGATCACCTGCCTCAGCTGCTGCCAGAAGGGCACTTGGACACTCCTGCTTACTCACCCCTACCTCTTCCCTGGGCTGGATGAGCACAAGTGGAATAGGTGAATTGAAGCAGGAAACCAACACAGTAGAGAAATAACTGTTCTGGTTTTTAACAGGGTTAATCTCCAGCCAGATGAGTTCCTCAGTCCCTTGGCAACTGTATTGTGATTTGTGCCAAGAAATGGTGAGAAGCCCAGATCTGCTCCCTGACAGGCAATAAGGTTCAAACTGAATGAATGTAAAGTGTGTCTCTGCTACAGGATTGAGGCAACTCACCTGACAGGTACAAATTTGAGATTAAACAAGGCCTCAGGACGTGGACTGAAGTCACCCCAAAGCATCAGCATCAGGCACCACAGTATACACAGCACCAGCACCCTGATGTCTGCTTGTCATAACACCCACATGTGATGCACAAGCAGAGACTTGCCAGGCCCTGGTAAAGTGACAGGAGAAGGCTGAAGCACCAATTTTTTGCCACATAGAAATTAATTTGGTTCCCAAAGCTGGACCACATTAATGGCAACCCACCCTTCTCCATCCACATGAGATGCCACAGCCAAGAGCAGCAAGTCTCTTTGGGACAAGCTGTGACTACAGAGGGCCAATGTCTATCAGGTCTCTCAGTTTGTTTACAGCTTCAACAAATCCAGAAGCTACATAGGACAAGTGCACATGTATCTGGTTACAACATAAGGTGACCAGCTGCTGGGTTTAGTGAAGCTGAACAGCCAACATCTGCCCCTCAGAGTTGGACAACAGGGAGCCAAGCTGCTGAGCCTTTAGTGCTGGCCAAGAGCCAGCCCATGGCAGCAGCTGACCGGTGGCCTCATGCCTTGGGAAACACTTTGGGTGAGATCTAACTCTTGTCCCAAAGCAGCCTGTATTAGGCCCAAAAGATTTTAGTACTCTCCTAATACATGAGAAGGGCTCCCAGAAAGAGGATATAAAGCATGCTGACCACAGTGATTCCTTTGGTCTCTTAAATAAAACTGTGGCCCTCTCACCTGATCCCATGCCATCCATGTCTGTGGCTCTGAGCCAAGACTGACACAGCATACACATGCCTCCTCTTGTGCTTTAGGGAAAACATCCATAGGATTTCCTAATTTCTATTTCATCTGCTATCAGAGTTCCCAAAGCTCTGTTTTAAGAACCCTACCTGAGAAGATACTGAGCATCCACAACTGACTTCCTTGAGAGCTGTAAAATTCTGGCTTAGAAGAACCTTTTCCCCCAGGGTTTTAAAATACTGTTTAAAAAAGCTATTTTAACCTGAAAAACTGACAGTTTCACTGCTCTCACTGCTTCTAATTCCTGTTTCTGGCAAATGTGCCAGTTCAGCACAAGCACCTCAACTAAGGCAGAAGAGTTTTCCTGGCTTTACTTATATGTGGCAGGGTAGTGTACAGACCTGAGCTGAAACACAGGCTGGAGAGATCACTTGTGCCCTCTGTTCTCACAAAAGGAGACATTCCCTGTGAGACAGATAAGGAAATTTTAACTGTCCTTTATCTGACTCTTGCTCTCACACTAACACTGTGATCCCAAGTTGCCTCTTTACTAAATCAAACAGTGCAAAGGCGACCCCGGCAGGAGAGCTCAACAAATATTTAACAACAGGGAAACAAATGCAATGAAGGGGGAACCCAAAACTAATTGAATGAGCAGTTTCATGGGTTGCTACAGCAAAGTGGCCTTTTTACAGCCATCATCAAGGGCTTTCATTTCCTCTAGGAAGGACACAAACCAGAACTTTGTGTGTGGCTCTAGCTTTCGTGGTACAAGGGCTCATTTCTCATAGATATATTTTCTTGGAAAGTACATGAAAAGATATCTACATCTGCCAGCTCCAGTTCCAGCCTTTGCCAGAGGTGTCCTTGAATCTTGTCCTATGGGAAAAAATAAACTTCCCCAGTAGGGCTAAGGATTTGAGGGTTTCATCTGCAGTGTGACACAGAAAGGCTTGCAATAAACACATGGAGCTGCTGTGTTTACTAGGTTAAAGGGATTAGTCAGGCCAGCTGCAACAACATGATTTACTTGCCACCAGCATTCCTCAAGGGAACTCTGTGGAACACCACTTCCCTTGAGGTCAGTAGTGGGATTCCCCTCTGAATCACTGCCCTGCAGCCCTTTGGCCATAACCCGCCCACGCTAAAGTACCTGCACACTACAAAGAGTCTCTCTTCTTCTTGAGATGTTAATCCTTGTGCAGAGATAGCAATGTGATTTTTGCTTCTCTCTTACACCTGTCAGCACACATAGCTCTCTCTCCTTTGCTCTGCATTTCACCCATCCATATGCTGGTATCCATTTCATAACAAATAAAATCTAATCCCTATCCTGAAATGCAACTAGCAAAAGCATAAGTATTTTCTCAAGCAGTGCTGGTTGGTATTTTCACCCTAGAATTATAGCCATTGATCTGTCTAGAATGTAAACAGTATTAATAAACTCCCCTTCCCTCTTTTTTCTGTCCTGCAGTTGTGACACAGAAGAGCCACAGAGCTGAGCACTTTTCTGTTCATGAGCAGCAGAATCACCCACCTGTAGAATATTATAAAGCAGACAGAGCAGCTCTGCATACGCTGGAGGCTTTGCATTCTCTCATCTACCTCCCCTCCTCTCTCCTTGGAATGCCTGTTGCTGCCAACTACCTGGCAATGGCTGTTGCTGTATCTCTGCCTCCCCCCATTGTTGGGAATCCCCTTTCTCTGGAGCCTCATATGAAAAAATACCCTGAGAACAGCATGTTCCCACAGTGTGTTCAATTAAGTATTATGGGAACAGCTTGTTCTCTTCAGAACTAGAGAATTGGCTGATGGGAAAAGACAAGAAGCAAAAAGAAAGAAAGAAAAAAACCACAGCAGCAAGGGAGTAGAGCAGGAGAGAAAACAGGCAAGGATGAGCGAAGGGGGAGAGAAGGACAAGGGCCAGGAAGGAACTGGAATCAGCAAGCCCATTTGCACAGCCAACTGTGCATTTTCAGCCAATCTATCAAAACAATTCAGTTTTGATAGGAAGTAAGAAAACACAGCTCAACTGTTGGAGCTCTGTTGATCAGCTGAGGAAGCAGGGAAGATGAGACAGTCTGAAGGTGCAAGGATAATGAAGACGGAAAAATGTTATCAAGAAAAGAATTCTGGTAACAGAAAGAAAAAGCAGGATGAGCTGAATAATGCAGAGAGAGCAAGGAAGTTTGGGGCACCTTCTAAAGCAGGTCCAGAAAAAACTCCCCTGAGGTAGTGTTTATAAGACATATTTGAAAAAATCACTGGGGAAAACCAAAGCAAAAAAAAAAAAATACTCCAGGCACATAACTTTTTTGTATGGTAAAGGAAACAACAGTCACTAGAATGTTAAAGTTCTAAAGAATGGAAGAAACAAACAAAAAAAATCCTGATAGTCAGGGAAAGTGGTTATCTACCCTTATCACCTGGAATATGCTGGAATCTCTCTTTCCTGTCTTAGGTTTCTGAAAGACTCAAATCTAAATGAGAAACCAGCACCAAACAGAGAAGCGAGGATTCTCTGGTTAGCCTCAGCTCTAATCACTGTTTTCATTCACATCATAGGAACATAAGATTAAGGCAGATTTGATAACAGTTATCACATAGAAAAAGGCTACTACTAAGTAAAAGGGAACAATCTGCTCTCTGTGATGAGAAAGATGAGAACTAAGAGGTTTAAACTGCAGAAGGAAAGACTGAAGTTAGGCATTAGCAAAGCTTTTCTAACAGAGAAGTTCAAGTCTCCATCATTACTAGGTTTTAGGAATTGGTTAGGACACACATACTAAAAATGTCCTGAGGCACAACTGATCATGCCTGTTTCACTGTCTGAGGTCCCCTTTCAGTTCTATAACTCCACACTTTTATGATATGGTGTTTTCTAGAGATGGTGCTGAAAGAAAAGCTTATCAATGATGCAGTGGATCCCCACGTAACTCAGCTTCACGTCCTGATACACATCAACTTCCTATCACCCCATAATAGGATCCAAACCTCTTACAGACCAGCATGGCACCACCAGGATGACCAAAAAACATTGCCATTTCCCTTCAGAGAGAGGCAAGCACCTGGAAGATACACGATGGCTGTGCTGGGACAGCTTTGTTGTGCTTACATGCTTTTGGTTCTGACTAAACATTCTGGTGATTCACATTTGCATGTGTAAACTTACTGGGATCCCGTTGATGCCTTGAAATCCTGGAACTCCCATTGGGCCCTGAAGAAGAAGAGTAGACATTATATCTCATGTCATCAATCTATATATTTCAGTTACCTGTGAAATACTTTTCACTCCATTGTTTTCAGTCTTGGACTTCAGCTTGCAAAACCAAAAGAAGGAAACTATCTCATACAGATTCTCTCTGACCACAGAGCTCAATGAAGATAGGAAGTGAGCATCTGAGCTTGACTGGATGCCAGAGGAGTGTTTCAGGAACATTTTAATCAGGCAATTTAAAGTAAAAATATCTTCTCCTACTGCACATCTGGGGGAAGCAAGATGCCAAGAAAATAAACAATCCAGTAAAAGCTTAACTCTCAGTGTCACTCTTGACCTCCCAGGAGTTTCAATAGGACTTATGAGCTTTTCTATCTATACTTGGATAGCAATACCCAGAGATATGCAGACAACTGTATTAACTTCAGACCACCCTGGCTGAGTTGCAAGTAATTATCACTCCGTTGGTTCCACTGCTCTGCTCTGGATAGGAGCAAAATAGACTGAATATTCAGCTGAAACTGCTCTTGTTTTGGAAAGGTAAAGTATATTGTTTCCATGAGGATTCAGGAGAGAGAATCTTACTCTGTGTTGGCATTGCATATGTATCTGTTTCAATGGATAGAATCAGTTTTCTGGAGCAAACAAGGCATTTTTTCAGAAATTGCTTCAAATCATTACAATCTTCTCTTGTGTGTGTTTCTGTGTGGAAAATTTCTGTGTGCTTTCTTGTGGGTTTCTGTGTGGAAAATTTGGATTTAATGATTTCAGCAATATCTACTAGAATGATGAAAATGCTATCACTCATATCAGCAGTCAGTCCTTGTTTTGAATCCTCCATTGCCTTTCAGATGAATGCAACACTCATGCAATGACTTTCACTGCCATCATTTTCAGCAGACTTGGTTCTTTGTTTTATGAGAAAGGGTGGGTAGAACTCCAATACAGTGACCAATATTAAATGATTAAAATAATCTACCTAGCTCAGTCTCTGCAAAAACATGGAAGACAAACTCTGCTCTGGTAAGATGTTCTGGGAGAGTCCCAGAATTTAAACCCTTATCCTGATGTCCCAGACCTCCTTCAGATTTTAGAAACTAGGCAAGCATGCAGGACTTCCTCTGCCTTTTAAGCTTTCAAGCTGTTGTCCTTGAAACATTCCTTTCCTGCAATCCCATAGGCAGGAGAGTAGGAATCTCACCCCAGTCCTCAGACAGTACCAGACCTCCCCATGTTAGAACCCACTAGCTGGCTCTGTCAGGCTGTGTGGTGGGAGCATGGACACTGCTCCAGCCTGGTGCACAATGTAAACTTTCCTTAAGGTGAACTATACATGTGTGGATACATGTGTATCCACTAATAATGAAAGCATTTCTTCATACTTCCATTCCTTGCTCTGTCTAGCTCCAGAATCCCCTTTTGGTACTCCCTCCCTAAAAAGAGACAGCAGAGCAAATCATCAGGCATTAAAACATTTCTGTTTGCTGTTCTACCCATTCTTCTACACTGCATTCATTCACAACCACACCTTATGAGTTATTCCTTTAATATGACATAGTTTATTACATTCCTTCTGTTATAAAGGTCCAGGTCTCTCTGGATGTAGTGTAACACCCACCTATCCTTCAGCATGTGAAATGAAAGACTACTTACAACAGCAATCCTCACTTGGCTGTGGTTCATCTGTCAGGATGGCTGCAGTGTTCAGCATCTTTAGAAACTGTATTCTCATTCAAAAATAAAAGCAGGGGATTCTCTAAAGATACTGATGAAATGCTGTTGTGTTCTTACCTCATGGCAGACAGTCCAAAATCATGTTTATTAATTCAAAAATATGTACAAGGCCATAGATCTACTGCAGGGGAGGAAAGAAAAGTCACAGTTGAGCATACCTTGTCACCTTTCTGTCCAGCTGGTCCAGGGGGGCCTACTGCTCCTCTCCCACCTTTTGCTCCTGGCAAACCTTCTGGGCCCATAAATCCAGGTGCACCTATTGGTCCTTGAAGCCCAATTGGTCCTGGTCGACCCTAATATACAACAAAAATTAAGTCAGTGCACCATGTTCACAAGCAATTACTCTATCCAACTCAGTCTTCAACAGAATTTGATACCTCTCAAGGTAGTCAGGACATCCTGAAGTTTTCTCTGTACATTCTCAGATAAAAGAGTGTTTAGAGGGTGTTTCACACAAGTCAGAAGTAACAGTAAGAAATTTCCCCTGTTTCTTGGAAGATTTATTACTACTCATATTGCTGTAGGAAGGATCTGGGGAAGACACGGGTGTTTTGAGATCAGCTGTCTGCTTCTTGAGTTTGCACCTCTATTTCCAAAGTGGCAAAGCACAAAAAGTACAAAAACATTCACCTTTTGCTTCAGATCAAGCCCAGCAAAAAGAAAACACAGGATGCAAGAAAGAGCATGGGCTACATCCAGTCAGAAAGCACACTGTGGAGTATTTGAGACTTGTGCACTGATGCAGCTGTGCTCTCCTGCTAACCTTGTATTCAGCGTGTGGAGTTGGACTTCTCGAGCAGAAAAGGAAGGGTGCAATGACTGAGCCTTGCCCGAAGATGGCACCCATTCCTACAGCTGCAGAGATTCATGCGGGACTGAGGAGCTTTCATTGTCCCATCACTACATGGATGCACAGAGTACTTGTTTCTGCAACAAGGGAATGTTTAAAAAATTTTGCTAGAGCTGCTCTTATTGTTTTTTACTATCTCATAGCAGCTGAACACTTAACACAGAGTTTTGTATTAATGGTTGTACATTCCACTTGGTTCACTTTGAGAGAATCTGAAAGAGATCAACAGAGTCAAAGGGCCTAAAGTATCAGTAGAAAATGGCAGTTTAGGGATGTGCTTTTTGTGGGCAGGACAGCCAGTGAGCTACATGAAATTACCCATGCAAAGAATCAGGCCTTAGATTAAAGGTAAAGAATGGAGGAGGAAGTTAAAAAAAAAAAATCCTCCCCAGCTCTCCTCTACATTCATGTCCATGGCAGTGTTTCTCCTCTATTCCCCTACTCCTTCAAACAGCAGAACTGCAGTGCCCTGCTCCAAGTGTTTGAGTAATCCCAGTTGAAGGCATAAAAAGTCCTGACTCCATGCCTTGGCAGGTAAAAGACTTTACAGTTAATTTTAAAGAAGCCTTCTTTACATGTTAATAATCAAACAAGAGGAAACAAATTATAATTGATTTTTAAAAATACTTTTTCCAGGATAATTTTTAGTACCTGTTTAGGCAAAACCATTTCATCCCATATTCCATTTTTCTTCCCTACTGGAGCAGCTTTCTTTTTAAGTCCAGCAATTCCCTCGTGTCACTCTTTCTGTTGTGACTGGCCTTTTAACTGAGGTCAAGTGCATGTTTCGTATTTCATACCTTTTCTGTCTAGACACTATCCAATGCTTCTGCACTTCCAAGAGCACAGGCTCCCACCTAAAAAGTCTTTTCTGTTTTTTTTATCTTTCTTCTGTGCCAATGATCATAGAATCTTTTACATTGGGAACCATATGATCTCAAAATTAATGCCCAAATCTTCAGCAGTCCTGAGCTACCACATGCTGCAAGGAACACGTTCCATAAATCACACGCTTGCTTCTCACTTTCAGTCTCAGCTTTAACTTTTTAATTTCCCATGCTCATAAGCTAGTCAGAGTCTTCCAGGCAGCAGCACACCTGCAAGACAGGGGTTATGGATTGCTGACCTTCATCCAACAGAGCAGTGGAGAGATGAACCCAGGGAACAGGCATGTTACTGTCACAGCCAACCACCACCCATAAAAGCAACAGCATCCAAGTGTCCACCAAGGTGGACAAGAAAAACACACCAGGAATTCCCCACTTGTTGGAAGAGCTTACACTTCTGCATTCAATTAGTTTGATTGCCTGGTTAGTGTCAGTGTTTCCCAACGACTGGAACTGATAGGAGCCAAAATTTTAGGAGGCTTTTGTTTTGCTTTGCTGCAGGGCACTTTGAGGAATATATCTAGATGAGACAACAAAGATAAGTAACTGCATGTTCTGCTTGTGTTTGGTTCTGGCCCCCAACAGAAGAATTAAACATGTACTCTGTGTTTTCAGGGTCCACAGGTAAAAAGCTCTTTCTTGTCTTAGCACCCCACAAATAAGATTTTAACAGCACTTGAAGATTTGTCCAGTGCCTTAAAGTGTCACTAAACCATAAAGACACAGTAAAGTGCTTCTAATCTCTCTGATAATGTGATTATGCCATGATAATCAGGCTCTCAAGGATTCCTACTGCTTCTTTTGAAGTCTGTGTGGATGGAAATCATGTTTTCTATGCTGAAACAAAGGACTTGCCCCCAGTGCTAAAAAAGAAGCATTTTTCATCACTCCATAGCACTCCCATGAACTGCCCCCAGATAAAAGCAAATGTAAAGAGCAGGCACTGTGGTGAAAAGGAGAAAAAGATAATGAAGACTGAGGTTTTAGCACAAGGTAAACTTCCAGCCTTTAACACCAGGTGGAAGTGCTGTTTGCCTTCAGTAAGTTTACCTTGTGGTCAAAAGTTAAGTGCCTCGTTCTTACTGTGCTTTGGCATCAGGATTGCCCCTACTTACCCCAAGGATAAGAAGAATACAACAGCTCTTAGCAGTGAGGGCAAGCTTAAACATAAAATGGGGGTGACATCAGACATAAACTACAGTGAATCAACAGGGCTCTTTATTTTTAATCTTTTTTGTTCATTCTATAAAGTCTAGGAGCCTGCAGAAAAGCCATAAGTAATTAACAGAAAATAGTATAATTTTGGTTTCCTGGCTGAAGGACAACCATTTTAAAAAGAGGAATATTATAGAATGCTAGCAACAAAGCCAAATTTCTGTGACTTGTGAATGCTCTCTCAAATGCCCACTACAATTTCATATATTTGAAAACCATGACCTGCATTCTCAAAGATATTTGCTGCACCAGGCTTTCATTACATAAGCAGCACTAAATGAGATGCCTGTCTCTGTAACAAATATGATTCTGGTAAAAAATGACATGATTTCTTAATATACCATGGTGTTTCCATAGATAATTTCAAGATTTTGACCAAGTTTGTGCTGCAGTTTCAGCATAAATTATATGTGTCTCTATTACACACTCAGCTTTTGCAAACTGTTAAAAATACAGAGATGCCTCAGCCATTCAGGTTGCCATTCTCAATGTGTGGTAACCAAGAGGAAAAAAGGGCTGGGATAGGAACCTCCCGTTGCTTCTGAATCACCACACTGCAGAATGCAGTAAAACAAATTGGCCTGAAAATGTAATTTTGATGGCAGTGTCTTTCAAGATGGAAAAAGATTCTGCAACATGTTCCTTCTTTCCTTCACCCTTTAAATTCATCTGCACATCCTAGGACATCATGAGGAAAGACCAGCATGGTGGGAAATGATGGGGCCTCTCTCAGGAATTCTGCTACACCATCAAACACATCACAGTTTCTCTATTGTCCCTGCCCCTTTTGCCAACTCTAATACCCCACATGAATTTTCGCCCACTGAAGCAGAGCTGCTACACATAGCACTGCAAATTCCAAACGTTTGGGGTTTTTGTTTCATTGTTGGTGTTTTTTTTCTCCATTGCCTCTGTAAGCTTGGAGAATCAAGTGTAAATCTATTCGATTTGTTGCCGTGCAAAGGAACAGAGATGGCAGTGATACGGAGTCACTGGACATGCCCCTTACTTCAGGAACAAAAGATAATGCAAGTGTTTCCTTACTTCAGGGACAGTTCTGCTAACCTCACTTGCTATTAAGTAGAGGGTCATTGATTCATCACAAAAAAGGATCCTGGAATTCACAAAGTGAGACAAGTTTAGCAGGAGTGCTAACTAAGAATACTACTGATCAGCTAGGGCAGAACTGGTCCCTACTTCAGTTGGTATTTTTGTAGACTGATGTATTTCAAGCAGCAAAATTAAGATCCAGAGCATGAAAAGAGCAACAGAACTTAAAGGTGTTCATATTTCTAAAACTAATGCATAGTTCCTCCTCTATGAGAACTTAGTGAACGCATTTTTAAAAGGGTTTATTCACGCTATTTCGTCATCCATTATTCTCCCTGACACAAAAAATTGCTAGTGACAAAGATTTACTTCATGAGCTAATGCTTTGTACTCTAAAGCATTTTATACTCAGTTGATTGCATTTAGGCAAAGCAAAGAGCCAACCATTAAATCATTATGGCCCTAAAACTGTATGTTCTCACATACTGCACACAATAAGAACAATCTAGCCCAAAACTTTCAAGGAAGATCTTTGTACTCAACTCACAGAACCCCAGACTGGTTTGGGTTGGAAGGGACCTTGAAGACCATCCAGGCCCAACCCCCTTGCCATGGGCAGGGAGACATCCCACTAGACCAGGCTGCTCCAAGCCCCATCCAACCTGGCCTGGAACACTTCCAGGGATGGGGTAGTCACAACCTGCTGGGCAACCTGGACCAGTGGCTCCCTACCCTCAAACTGAAGAGTTTTTTCCTGATATCTAAGACTCCTGTGTTGCACAGCCTGCACGAGGGACTGATCCTTCAAGATGCTCCTTCACACAAGCAAATGGCATTTTCCTTTTCAATCACAGACATTCTCTTGGACCAGGGATGCCCCATTAGAAAAAATGTAAAGAAAAAAGACTGGCACCAAACTCAGATGAGTATCTGTGGGTGACTTTTTGGTGCAGGGCA
The DNA here is from genome assembly GCA_038090715.1 of Florisuga fusca. Classification (NCBI taxonomy): domain Eukaryota; kingdom Metazoa; phylum Chordata; class Aves; order Apodiformes; family Trochilidae; genus Florisuga; species Florisuga fusca. Next base: position 17,341,752 of record JAAWXA010000017.1, read on the forward strand.
GAAGTGTCCACTGGTGACATTGGCCTAACCACTTCTTTCTACCTCCATTTCCTCCCTTCTCTTTGGTCAGCCCTTCTTTTGCTGCAAGATTCCTGGGGCAGTGGTTCTCTCTTGCTAGCCAGACAGTGCCTAGCATGAGAGAATCCTGGTCTCAACTGGGGCCCCACAGTTCTACTGTAATAATAATAATTACTGATGAAAAACCCTTCACTATTTTCCCAAATTACAGGCCAGGTATCTAGTGCCCTGCTCACATTCCAGACTAAGTAATTATTTTCCCCACTGAAAAATGCTTTGTACTTGTAAAGAAAATTATTCTTCAAGTATTTCTTCCAAAAATCTTATGGAAAGTCTTATTCAAAATGGCTTCTTTATTTCTGTTCCTCTACAGCTTCTTTCCCACATCACACGAGGTGAATGCCCAAAACTACATATACACTCAGCCATGGAACAAGCTTACTTCATTCAGCACCTTCCCAAAAATATTTTTTTTTTCTTTAGTTTGTTCTTTTTATTTTTTTTTTTTAAATTTTTTTAAAGGAAGGATACCAGGGTAATATTTATTTATTTATTTGTAAGAGAAGAAACAAATTATTCCTATACCACATGAAATTCCTTAACACTCTTGTTCATTTAGTTTGTCCATTTATTCAAATCAGCACTTGGCACGTTCACACTGCAGACTGTCAAGGCTGCTCTGGCCATCCCAAGAGCAATCTTCTAATAAAGTAATGAGCAACTGAAGGCTGTTTCTCATAATATTTTCTAATTTTCGTCCATGTAATAAACTCAAGTAAAAAAAAAACAAACTTCTGTTGTTTCCACTAAGCCCAACTAGGCATGACCACAAACAGAAAATCCAGGTGATAAAGGTGTGAGCATAAAACCATATATAGAAAGCTTTTTAAAATTTCAGTGAAATTCAATTCCATAAACCATTTGTTTCCTGAATCCTGTATTTAAGTAGCATAGACATAAATAAATAAATTTGCAATGGAAGGTTTACCACATTATAAATATAGAACTATGTCTAAACCCTGGATATATATAAATTTTAAAAAATATATATATTTAAATATAATTCTTTTTAAATTGGATATTTAAATCTCTAAAAAGATTATTCTTTAAAATGCTCTGCTTTCAGTTATACACTTTCATGGAACATCCTGATCTAATCAATTCCACATATTTGCTATTTCTATTTATACCACACAAAGAGAAAACATACTGTTGTCTTTTTCCCCACTACAGACAATGCCAGGAGTGACTCAGTGTAAAATCTAAGCACTTATTCCATTTTACACTTCATAACCTTTAAAGAAACTCTTTTTTTTAAAGACATGTTAAAAGGATGACTAAGTCGGGTTGCTTTTTAATTTGAGGTACTGAAATGTCCAAGTGAGATAAGAAATGGAGAGCATGTGGGAAGGCTCCAGGCCACAGAGAACACAGATAATGTGAAAAGAAGTGAAAGCCACTGGTGGGTTGTAACATCTGGATGAGATGTGGCAGCGAGGTGACAGCCTTCCTACGCTGCACTCCAGAGAGAGGGGGACCCATGAGGCAAACTGAGTACCATACAGAATGTTGGCCACTACAGAATTCTGAAGATATTATTCATTGGGGTTTTTCAAAATAAAGAACAAGTGGCAGGATTTACAAAGCAGAGTGAGGGCTTAATGTTGTAGTTCAACTTAATGAATCACAGTTGTACAAAAATTAGGAGTTCATTCAAGCTTAATTTTAAGGAGCTACACTATATATTTGAGTTACATTTACTTGTGCTTTTCACAATCATCACTATACCTTTATTTAGCAGAAACAGCACAAAATTGTGGTCTGCAGAGGCTGGAAACTGATGAATTGTATTCCAGAGCATCACCACAGCAGAGGTGATCACCCCAGAATCTCCAGCTTACCCACAGCTTGTTCATCAGCCAGGAGGCTCAGGTGATGGTCATCTGAGATGAACTTTTCACTACTTGCCAGGGCAAAAGGCTTTTTGCTAGCTTGGCTGCTATCTTTAGGGCCTTTGTTTTAAATTGGTAGGGCAGTACTAAGTTCAAACACTAATGGAAAGCAGCTCCTCCAGTCAGCACAGGAGACCAACAGTGGCACCACTCTGAAATCACGCAGGTGTTTCAGCCTTAGAGGCAGTTGAGGAAATGAGGCAAGAGGGAGAAGAGTAGCAGTGGGCAGGAACTGCTCCCACACCTCCTGGGACTCTGGCATTACACCAACATTGAAAAAAAATATATAAAATAGTGCTTACACTGAAAGGATGGATTACACACTTATGAAATCTTAGCAGAAACGTTGCAGCAAGTGAGGTCTAACTGACTTCACTTATGAACTGAGCATTTTTTTATTTAACAAAAGAGCATAGTACAGCCAAAGGTTTGAATGGTTTATGGGATTTCGTGGTCTTTTGCAATCTCAGTTCATCTTCTCTCCCTCAGGTCTTTGGTGCCTAATCTCTAAAAAATGTTCTAGAAAGCCTCTACAGTTCCCTGACCTGTTCATATAGGACAGCAGCTGTCATAACATTTTCCTACCCTTTACTGAGGGAAGGGCAGTTCTTAATATTGTGTACATCTCTTGATGGCAGTGCAAGTTCTGAGCAGAATTTTAGTACAAAAGAACTAGTTACTGCAGAAGAAAACACAGGGTTTCCCTAGGACTTCTTTCCATTTTCCTGTAGGCTGTACAGGACAGCAGACAAGGTAGCACATGAAAGCATCTTTCCTCAGAAGGCACACAAATTATGGTGCAGTACAAAATGACCCAGTGATAACTCCTCAGCAGTTAGCCCCCAAAACAGGGGATGGGTCAAATGGAAAGCAAGGGTCAGAGCCCCTAATCCTACTGGCTTTTCTCTCACTAAACTGATCTGCAGATACCACTATTGCCAACTATTTTTTGGCCCTTACAGGCCAGGAAAGTCTTTTGTGATGATGACAAGATCAAGCACACTATTTTTCAAAAGTCATTTTAAAGGGTTTAACTTATTACTATTACTTATCACTTATAACCAGTGATACCACACTGGTTATAGATAGTAGACAAGTCCTCTGGGGAAAATTGATATGAAATCATAGTGACCTCAAGGGATCTCCCATCAGGACTGCAGCCCAGGAAACCACAGCTTCTGACTCTCCTCAAGATCCACCCTAAAAACACAACTTTTTTAGGGATCTGTTGGGGTCTCCTGAGGAAAGAACAAGCAATGTTGCATTATTTTCTCTTCCACTTATCCCTACTACCCTAAAGAACAAACCAGAAAAGCTCCATGTGTTTCCAAAAAACCATCTAAAAGTGAAGAGCTACAATGAACTTTTTGCTACCTCCCCCTTTGGCTGGCATTTCCAAGCTGCCTTCTTCATGGTCTCAAGCGACAGAAGATTCATTGTTGCAAAAAAATGTTGTCAGTAGAAAATTAGCTGTATTAAGTAGTGTACTGAACAAGTGAAATCTTGCCAGTATCAGGCCTGTTAAGACTATTAAAGGGACATTGTGTCTAGAAAGGCAGGGAGGGTTCAGCCACATGCTGAAGCAGAACAGACTCCAAACCTCCTCAGGGTCTGCTGTGTCCAGATCTGTTAATTTGCTTTGGGCCCCTCTCCAGTTCTTTCTTTTACAACCAGTTCAATTTTTTATTTCTAATTCCTCTTGCAAGCAGTGTCTGTGACAACTTAGTGTTTCCTTAGTGACAGGACAGGGATGTGGGCAAGGAACAGATCTAGGAGGAAGAGAATGGCCACACCAGAATTTTCCCAGTACTATTCCTTAGCAGATGGGATGGTTTGGTCTTCCCTGTTGCACCAAGGGGCAGAGCTCCTGAAGGCACTGGCTGGGAGATTCCAGACTGGGTGTTGAGACAGTTCAACTCTCTAAGAAGCAGATGTGGGAGGAACTGTACATCCCAGTGGGCAACTTGTTCACACACAACATTCTCTGCCTTCACAGCACCCATCAAGAACTGAGGGATTTTTAAAATGGAAGACTGAGACAGGAAGGAAGGCAACAGGGAACTAGCAATTTTTCCTCAAAAGTTCATCTCCACTGGCTCATTCAACCAGCAAAAAGAATGAGGATGAAGAAACCAGAAATGAAAAAATTAATAAATCAAACCCTTTAAATTAATAAATCCTATATAAATTAATAAATCAAAGAGTAACTTCACTCACCAGGGATGTTTCTTGCAGTTTCAGCTACAGATAAGCTATTTATAACTTCAGTTTTCATCAGCAGATAAGTTCCCCCTCTATTTAAATCCTGGCAGTTTTCTTGGGGAACTCATTGTAGCAAGATGCATCTAAGATCACCAATTTAGGAGTATTTTTACAGTAACAGCCATACAGAAATACACAGAGATGTACAAGAGCAGTTGCAAAAATTTCAGTCAAAGATTTCTAGCAAAGATTTAATATCTCATGAACTTCTAGAGAGAAACCACCCACCAGTCAACAAGAGCTAGGAAGAAGTTAAATGATAACAGTCTTTAGAAGAATTATTTCATACTCACCAGCTGGGTTCCCTGCTAAGCACTGGTAGTGTTTAGGCAAGACCCTGCTCTAATTTGGGGGGGGCTATCAATAGCAATGTTCCCCCTTTTAGGAGTAATTTAGGGTAAAAAAAAAATTTAGGGGTAAAAAAACCCCCAGATCTAGAGTGTGCAGCCTGGGCTAGGCTCATCCATTCCCAGGTTGCTGCACCCATTTTTCAATCATATTAATCATAAATTTTCAAACATATTCAATCAACCCATTTTTCAATTATATTAAAGAAATGGAGAGGGTTGGTTCAAAGAATTTGATTTAAATACTCAGTAAAGTACCTGATGACTTTGTATAGACTCAAAAACCTCCAAAATATTTTCTGCCAGGCAAAGAGTCTCAATCTGAATGGGAAATTTGCATAGCTCAGAAACACTCAGCTCATCACAACTACACGAAACAGTCTTGTCTTTGATTCCAAAGACTTTGTTAGTTTCCACTCAGTTTGCTATTCTCCTTTGAAGGTGGTTATCAATGGATCAGACCACTGAACTGATAACTGGAAATGTCATCAGACTGCAGTTTAGCTGAACAGATTACAGTAAAAAAATGGCTAGACATAATCTGAGCAAAAATCAATAATGTAGGCTATGACAAACCTCAAGGGAGACTGATCACTTCTTTTCCATGGTAATTACTCTAGAGCAACAACTTCTCTCAAAAGATCATAAGCAATGATCTGCATTTTAATGCAGATATCATAATATCATATTAGTTTGTTAATTAGTAACTCTATAGCTTATAGATACTGAGGCTATTACTCCCTTGGCTGTCACACTTCTGAAGGAGGTTTCCTATGTTGCTGTCAAGCTTTTCACTGTATTCCAGCTAAAGCAGAAAAACATACCTTGGTTTAAATGCTGCAAAACAGCATTTGTTGTCTAACAGCTTGCTTTGAATCTTCAAAATGTTGCTCAGTCTTTTCTTATTAGTCGTTGTCTACCAGCAGATATTCTAGCTAGTAAAGTGGCTCTTTGTGTTAGGGTGATAGTAGTTTGTCTTACTGCATTTTGTAATAATTTATAGATTGAGGTGAGTTATTTGCAGAAACTACTTAGTACTAACTAAAATAACACAGATTTATTTTACTATTTTAAATAAAACATACCTGTGTTTTTTCAGGTGGTGACTAGTATAAAGAAATTCATTTTTTAATTAAGACCTTTTAATTTTTGTCATTGTGTCTTCTCTGTTTCTGCAGAATGTAGAGAGAATCATAGGAATATGAACAATGCAGACTTACATCACAAGTGTAACACTGGAATTCCAAAAGCAGATTTAAATGCCTCTACTCAGTTTTGCTTTAGGAGTTTCTCTCAATTTGCCTCAAGTTCCTGAGAGAACAAGCTTGTAAGATGCCAAGACAGCTGGATTTAAGACAGCTGAACCTTACCTCCAACTTAGCTTGCAATTCAACTCATAGCCTAACCTATTCTGGACCAGGATCTTAACACTGCTTTTTTTGGCTCACTTTTATCATATCAGAACATCTAATTATTCTATTAAATTTTACTGTTACACAGAAAATGTGTATCTGTAAATTGCTACACATAAAGCAGTGTATCAGAAAACCAATCTGGTCTTTTTTCCTTTATTCTTAATAATGCATTACTTTTGTCCCTTCCCCTGTCCAATATCCAGTCTTTGTGCTATGATAACCAAAATTTAGTGCTGAGCACAATGTAATTCTGAAACCAAGTCTGAATCCATGCAGCATGGAGCTACCTCTAAGCCTTATTACCATAGCATCTATTAGCATTATTCTTGTGGTGAATTAAGTAGCCTTTTTTAGAAAATAAAGGAAAAAACCACACACATTTTAAAAAAATATCAATTTTAGTCACCAGACTATGTTCCACATGCTAAACACTCTGTTTACAAGAGAGAAACATAGCAAAAGTTCTCATTATCCACTAAGGTCATTCAGCCCCAAAGGATGCTTCTAGTTAGAAGGCAGGCTGTGAAAGTAGGGCATTCACAGATCTGTCCAGGAAAGGGTCACTGCAGAACAATAGCTTCTCTGCAAGCAGTTTCCCCTACATTTTGCCTCCCATAGCCTTCCCAGCATGTTCCTGGCACTTCAGAAAGGTCTGAGCAGCTTTCCTTGCACAGGGTTCTGCTAAAAACAAAATTATCTGTTGGAATAGATAATATTAGTCAAGATTCAAAACTCAGATGGGAACCATTTGCTTATTCAAGATAGCAAATTTAGAATAAAAACTCTTCCCAGAGACCTGTTACACAGCAGAGCCAAGGGGAGTTTTGCAAACACATAAACAATTCACTTGAAAGGGGGAAAATGGAGTCTGGGAATTCTCATCTACACATTGCTTGGAAATACACAGACCAAAGCAACAGGAGTGGAGGGTAGTGGAAGCCTGCAAATCTACAAACATAACATTTGGCAAGATTCCAGTTATCTCCAGAGGCGTAAGCAGAGTGGGTCCAGGAGCAATTTTACTGCAGTGCCTGATAATAAGAAGCACCAGTCAGACAGTGGCTGATTTAGTGGGTAGTGTCAGAGAATAAACCACAATTAATTAAAATAACTTTAAACCGAAGTCAGGGAGGGGAAAAAATGGAGGATTTTACACTTCTCCTAATAAGGGTTGCATATTGATCAAGATAAGGACGGAAATAAACTCTTCACCTACTTGAATTCCCACTGGCTAAGGTATATAGAATAAATGATTAATTCCAATGTTGCTTGTCATCACATAAATTGTATGTTTAAGTCCTTGAACATTTACTACGTGGCTGTATTAACACTCCAAAAAGCTTCATTCATTTGTTGGTATAAACTACACTTCCAGTCTGCTTAATCTTTGACAGACAGGTCTCATTGTCCCCAAAATCCCTTGCTACACAATACAACAAAGACTTAAATGACTGTGTGTGCCTGCCCTGCTACCCACACTGCTCTGCGCTTCCTGCCTGTATATCCCTGGAATTCATGACCGTGCAGATTACTAAATTACACACTAGGCCAGGGATTAAGTGTGGCTCTTTGTATGGGAGCATATGAGGTCTGGAAGAAGATTTTACCTGTCATGGTCTGTGCTCATTGGGCCTTGATGAGAGACAGAAGGAAGCCGTGCTGCAGAAGATCACAAACGCTGGTGCGCGATACTCAGCGAGCTGTGGCTGATGCCAGGATAACCTGACTGCTGCTGTCCTGCACTCTGGGGAACTTGAGGCAGACAATAACCAGCCCACTGCTCCCAAAGCAGCTCAGCAGCTTCTTCCCTCTTAAAATAAAAGAAGAAAATGCTCGCTGTTCTGACAGACCACAAGCAAGATGATGGGCTTCACTGCAGCCAAGCGGAACAACCGAAATGTCTTCGGGGTATGGAATACATCCTGCAGTTGAGCAAACACACCAACAAGCCAAAGGGAGGGTAATAGTAGCTCATCAGTTGTTTTAAATTAGCTGCTAATCAAAGCTGGAATTGCTTCTGGTTGCTTTCAGAGTGCTTAAGAGTTGCATATCCAAAAGAAAACCAAGAAAACTAGGCTTGAAATAGCAGCATAAACAGCCCAATGATATCAAATGTCTTTTATCCATATGTAATAGAAGTAATACTGTTTCTCACTTGAAAAATCAGAATTCTTTAGTAAGCCTTGATTTTGATGTCTAGCTAGGCTAGAGTAGACTTTTCATCTGTACCTTACAGATGGCTGGCAACTCCAAGTTCTCCCTAAATCTGTTTAGAAGTTCAGTAGCTAAGAATTACTGTAGGCAGTACCGTATAGAGACAGAAATCAGGATAGGTCTGTAGATGCAGCACATTTTACAAAACAAAAAGTTTGGCTTTTTTTTTTTATAGGGGGAAAAAAAATAATTGTAGATATTACCATCTTTTTCGGTTCCTTTCCACTCAAACTCTACATTTCTAACACCAAATGCTGACATCTTCCAGTTTTTATTAGTTATGTTGATGTAGCCATCCTGGTCTGAAAGACAATATTGGATGCCTCTTTATATTTTGCATACAGTGAATAACAGGAATTATCTAAGGCCTGACACATACAACGTTCTCAGCACAGTTAGTTTCAGGGGTTTGGTTCAGATGGCAAACTCTGCTAGCAAAACCAAAACAAAAAGGGGGACCAGGATACCACAAGGTACGATGCTCTGGTTCAGCATCATCAAAGAGCAGTGTTACTACATGCCAACATGATGACACATCATTTCAGAGGATTCAAAACTGCCTCAGATCTGTGAATAGCCTCCTAAGCAGCTCATAAAAAAAATTGCAAACCCCCAGAAACCCTGGGAGGACAAGCACTGGAAGCGGATCTGGTCTGCACAGACTCAGCAGGACTCTTTGGAAGTTGCTGCCAGTGCTCCTTTTGCAGCCAGAACAGCAACTGTTGAGCTACACAAATTACTCTAAGCCCTTTCCCTAGAGCCATCAGCTAGGGAACAATCATTAGACTGCTGTTTGAGAAAAATAAGCAAAGCATACTTTAAACGAATGGAGAAAAAAGAATCATTCATTGATCACTGCTATGAACTGGCTTTGTATTCCCCTTCCTCATGAGGGGACTTCAATTTCAGTTAAACCACAGATTTCTGCAGCCATGTTTTTCCATTTCCTTTAAAGCCTCACACCACCCTGTATTTGCACTGTGAGCAATAAACTGTGCCCCCAGCCACACACATACATACCAGCCCCCTTCAGACACAAGATTAAGTTGTTCATAATCCCTGGAGGTATTTATAATGGTCTAACTTTTAGCCAGCCAGAACAGCAAAACAGTGAATATGTGTTAATGCATCCTCTTTATCTGGATCTCTGAATAACCATCCACTTCTATGGACTTCCTGATCACAGGAAGACTCCAGTGTCTTCTCACCAACACCACCACAGACAAATAATGACTTCAGTGAAGTACAACCCTAATGTCAGAGACAGAAGGATCAGGACCAGTATGCATTGCTCCTGCACCACCACTGCTCTTGCCAACACAGCTGATCTTTGCTTGGCTGAATCAGCATCAGCAGAAATGTTGTCTTACATCTGCCACACTGCCTGGAAATGCCAGCTCTGCAAGTGCTGCCAACCAAAGCCTAAGAGGAAGCATGTCACTGAGGGAGGCTAAAGTGTCAAGGATTCAAAGCAGAGTAAAGGAAAAGGAACCTGAGAAATAAAAGAAAGGAGATGATGGTAAGAAATCCAGAGGAGGCACAGTTATACTGGTCATCTTCCATTTGCAGCACAGACTGAAAAGCTCACACAAGGGAAGCTCACAGAAGTCAACCAACCATGCAGAGTAAGGAGAAGGCTCTCAACTTGGAACAGAACGGGCTGTGGCCCTGCTCCCACTGTGAAATGAAGCACTGAGGATGCCCACAGGAGACTCCTGCTAGTTGGTTTTCATGTGACTCTGGTGGTCACTTCCCTGCTTTTAATATTGTTCCAAATTATAAAGCCAAGAAACAGGCACAGGAATGCTGAACATGTTTCACAGGTGGTCCTGGGAAAGGCAGCCTGGGTTTCATTTTCCCAGCCCTCACAGAGGACTTAAATCCTGAACATAGGGATTTTACTTAAATCTAAAAAGCTGCACCATCTTTTTCCTTTCCAGAAACAAGATCTTTCAAAAGCTCTTACCTCTCAACTGGCATGACAGTTATTTTCTCCTGGGGAAGGGAAATTTAACTATCCAGAAACTTTGTCTTTGCTAAACAAATAAAAGTACATTTCTCTTGTCATCATGTTACTGGATGTAACAGAAAGTGGGGATAACTTCTGTTCTTCAGCTTGTGATTTACTGCTATTAAATCAGCATTACTTAGTTTGATAGCAGGTTTTTTTTTTTCTATCACTACACCACTCTACTGTTAACAGCTCATACTTTATTTGTTAAAGAAACAGCTAACCATTAACACCAACTATTTTCTTTTCCTCTCCACTGAAGCAATATGAAGTGCATAACCTTTGAAAAATATCAGCAGCTTCAAGGCCATTTTTTCTGTAGCTCCAAGTCCAGCAACCTTCCACAAAAACAAGAGATCAGATCCACACCTGTATTTAGCACTTAGCAGGCCAGCATTTCCCTTGAAGACACCTTGCACCCCTGACTGCAACTACCTAACTAATGTGATCTGCACATATTCAGCCACCCAGAAAGGGTCAAATTAGTGACGTCCCTTTCTTTAAATTAAATAAAAGAATGCTAAAACTTGATCTACGCTCTAATGATTAGATACAGGACATTCCACTGCTTTTTGTGGTATTTTTATGGCTCCTTAACTCTGCTGAGAGCCTGCATGCTCTGAAAGGACCTTCACCTGGTCACGTATGGACAGCTGTGTGCTGCCCCACTTCACTCCAAGTCAGCTCCAGGGTAGGAGCCACTTAAACTTCCATGCTTTCCTCAACCAGACTGCACCCACATACTCTGAGATTCCTTCACTGGCATTTGTTCCTTGAGTGTCTTATCCTTCAGGATTACTTGTGTGTATATTAGGGATAGTTTTATTTTCATGACATTGTGGATCCATTAAATGCATCTTTAAACACCCCCATTACCTTGGCAGTGAACACTAATTCCAAAATGTTCCACAGTTGGGAACAGATGGATGAAAATCCAGATCTGTCCTTGTGCCCAGCTACAGTCTGAGAGAGACCCATGGTTTTATCCCAGCTGTGTAGTGTTCTCCAATAATCAGTAAACTTAATGCTTAGAAGGGGGTTCTTTGGTGCAGGGCTTTTTTTTTGTTGCTTATACAAAGTACAACTGATCCTGATGTGCAGCCCCAGGCCCTGCTGTACTCTAAGTATTGAAAACAATCATCAGACCAAAGAAACTACAGATTTTGCACAAACACTTCTTTTAAAATAAAAACCATTTTGGATGGAGTCTTCAAATTCAGCCGAAAATAATGTTTTACCTACATTAAGAGAGCTGTTATAAGACATCTATTTCTGACTCAATAATTTGATTCTTCTACAGAGATGGTACAAGAAATCTTGGTACTACTTCTAGAAGTGTGCAAGTTCAATGAAAGGAAGAAGTAATCAAGTGATAACTAAATTAAAAATTACTGAGTTAAACAAAATATTCTCCACAATTCAATTTTCTAGTTAGGTTAAAACACAAAAGAATTGGGAAATTCTGATATTTTTACACTGCCATATTGTGAGAGTAGTATCTCAGTGCATTGCGTGGCAAGAAAGTAAACTCAGCAGACAATTTGTAAATATACTTTTTGTTTAGACTGGAATTCAAATTTTATACAGCACATACAGCTATTAAATCCTATCCAAACAAATATAGGGAGGGACAAATCAGATTTTACGAGTACATACCTAGAACTGTAAGTTTTGTTTACTTCCAAAACTTTTGCAAAATATTTGGAAATTAATTTAAACATAGGAAGCATTAGCTCAGAAAGACTCACCAGAATAAAGCACAGCACATTATTAGTCATAACTGCATTTAATCAGTTCCTCATCTTGCAGGCTCCTTCACTCTAGGAATACAGTGGTTAAAACATTTACTCTGTAAGGCTAAAATCAGATCAAATGCTGTATGTTAAAAAAGAGTAAACCCTACTAGTTCTGACAAGCAAGTGGTGCTTGCTATGGTTTTGGAAACCTTCCAAAGTTTGTAACTTGAATAGCCAGTTGTGCTTAGAAAGAATTAGGGGAGGGAGGACTGATATGCAGTGGCATTTAGGAGCAAGTAAAGGGCACTAGATCTTAGAAACACATATACATGTGTTCAGAGCCCATTTATACTCAAAGCTGCCTCAGACCCCAGGCTACTGCACTCAAGTGAAACAGTTCATGTTCCTTTATGTTCACATCTCATGGTGAACTGAGCAGATATTTGCTGGAGGTGAGTCCTGATCAGACAAGCTCTTGCTAGATTTGCAAAATAACTGGACAGCAACACTTCCAGTGTAGGATGGACTGAGCAAGGTTAGAAAGCACATTAACACTACTGGTGATGGTTTAGAACTACTGCTCCCCAGTATAGTTATAGCTAGGATAATATGCAACCTAGCAAGATTACACATAAATAACTACCTTGCACTTTAAATAGCTACAGCTTTTGTTTTACTGATCAGTGAGGCTTCTCACTCACACCTTGGAGTTTAAAGAACATTAAGCTTTTCACATGTTTCTTCAAGTGATCCAACTGTTAAACACACAGGCACTCAGTGCTTCAACACCAAGGAACTATTCTCTTCTGCAAAGTAAGTTCAGGCTTTTGTCTTCTTTTTGCCTAGTCAGTGAAACTGTTCTCACACTGATCTCTACTTCTGCATAGCAGATTACACAACACGTACAGTTACACCTAAAGATGGAAAGGAAGTCTAGATCTACAGTCTCTCCTAAGGAAGAAAACTGATGCTTTACACAGCCAGCACACCAGTATATTCTGTAGTCCAGAACCTCCACTCGTTTACCTTTTCTACAAAAATCCAGAGCAGCCTCACTGAGTCAGCCAAGTGATTTCTTAAGGCTAGCAACTGGTTTTCAGTCGTGTAAAGAACAGACCTCCAACAAAGCTAAACCAGGGGAAACTCTGGTATTTCTCTGATACTATCTTCTCTCTCTGAGAACTGCAGGAATCTGGCAGAGCCAGACTGAAATCAAGATCTGGTACTCAGCAATATTTTGGTTAATCACAATATTAGAAATGTACTTCTAGAACTGATGCTTCTCCATTTAAAACTCTCCTATGATGTAATCAGTAATATAGTGAGCTCTTAATCTTTAATTGGGAAAGCAAACTTTCCTTAAGACCTCACTAAAACCCAGGTGTTCTGGATCTTCCCAATACAACTATACTATGAGGTGCACAGTAAACACAGTCTAGCCCCTGTGTAAATATTTAATAAGATTATTGCATCTGGAAGAAAATGGAGCTAACTTAGTGTTCCCTATTTATAACATAAACAGATTAGTTGCATGACACTGTGTTAGTACAAACTTTCTTTGACTATAAACATTTGCTGATGTATTTCACCAATAATGTAATGTATAGGCACAGAGGAAGGATTTACTCCGAAGAGCACAAGTGGATAAGGTCCAATTGTCAACCTCCTGCCACCTAACAGTGCCTTTTCCTGAAAGCTCCTGACACAAGTTTCTTGTGCAACATGCTCCTTTCTACTGGCAAAGAGGAAAATTACCCCAGTTAAATCATAAAATCCCACTGGCCACAGTGCTCCTCAACTGAGCAAACACTAAAGAGAGGCAGCTTCTTTACAGCAGATATTTTTATTGCTAATCTGTGGAGGGGATGGAAAAGCAGGTAGGAATCCCATGGAAGCATAACAGTCCAATAATTCTCCTGTTCAGTTTGCTTTACTCCTCAGACCAACATCTCCAGGTGTAAAATAAGTATGTGAGAAATTATTTAAACTCTTAGTTGAAGTGAATCAACTTACACTTAATATTTCAGAGGATTATTTTAAGAAATAACAAGTATGAAACACAGAAAGTCAATTATTTACACTGCCACGTACCTTGGACAGAGCTAGTCAGCCTCCTGGGAATGGGAATTTGCCATTCAAAAAGTCAGTTTTTCACTTTATGTGCCCCTGATTCAACTTTGTTTCTTAAGTCAGGCCACAAACATAAATTACAGACTAATGAGGAACTCCAGCTCCCTTTTTATTAGCAGAATTACCATCTTGAAACAGGACCAGCTCTCCTCTGAGCTAAACTCCATCCATGCCCTCTGCCATATCAAGTGGCAAATCCGTAAGACAGATCAACACCACATCTTGAGTGCAAACTCCAAGTTAAAGCCTGCACTTAGCTGGCACCCAGGCAGGAAGATGCATGTGTCTGCCCAGCTGAAGGCTTTAGGTAAGGTTGGGTACACATCAAAAAAAAATATCATGCAGCTCAGAAGGCAGAGGTCCAAATCCTGAGGTCCTGAACCACAGAACTCAACATGCCTTGCAGTGACACGAGGAAGTAGGACCAGTTACAGGACACCTCTAAAAGATGACTTGCATGAAATGAGCCACCTGTATTCTCCATGATGTTATCATAGGTGTTCCAGGTCCAGCACTGTTTCTTTAGGTAGTCCCTGGCCTATGCTTCTGAAGATAATCCAGACAGCCTGAGGATAAGCAGCTGAGAGCAGCAGTAAATAGAAATGGAAACAGAGAAACATAAAACAACTTCTCCAAGATAACTTTTGCCAAGTCCTCTAAGAATTTTATGGCCACAGTCTGAAACACTGGAAGCAACTTCTATTAACATAGCTGGCTACCAAGATAAAAACTGCAGCTGTACTATTAACCACGTGGAAAATGGTAACTGAGATTTTTTTTCAGTACCTTCACAATTATCAGAGAACTATGATACTTGTTTGTGCTCACGTACTTATGAGGCAGAAACCAGTTGTACCATATGTTTTCCAACACATAACAGGAGTGTGATTTTAAAAAAAAAAATCCTACAAACAGGGCTTTAGGCTTAAAGTCAAATATTTTTAATCTATTAGGCTTTACCCATAAGTAACCCCAAAGAACAAAGAGGAAATGTGAACCAAATGCTGAGGTTGTTAGTAAACCATAAGTGAAAAAAAATAATTATGTATATGCCAGACGGTTCTTATCAGAGGTAAGTCAGTATTCCTCAAGAATCTTTATTTTTGTTTGTCACAGTTATTTGCTTCTATGTACAGTTAAAACAGAGGAAATTTAATTAAGTGCAGGATTATTTAACAAGGATGTTATTTTTTTAAATGAAATACACTCCCACTTCAATTTCCCTTGTGCCAGGAGGTGCATTTACTGTAAAAGTCTAAGATGGAAGAAAAGAAAAAAAATTGAAGACTCTGTGTAAACTGCATTTTCCTCTGCACATCTTTAAACACTGAAATATCATTAGAACGGATCCAACACAATTGCTCAAAGGTCATTAAGATATTTTACAAAATAATAAAAATCCCAAACCCATTTGCAAGGGAATGCAAATAAATGCTTTTAAATGCTTTCAAATGCTTTTCCTGATGTGGCAGTGTAAGTCACAGCCTGGGAACATGGCTGAATTGTGCTGCTCATAGAGAAGGTCTGGAAAAGATCATCTATTTGGAGGTTTCAAAGAAACCTATTGCACAAGATGGAAGGACCATCCAAGCTTCACCACCCTTGAGGGACACATAGTTTGCTTTTCTCTCCAGGGCAAACTACACTGTGATCCAGTAAGACAGGAAAAAAATAGTGCTCCTTCCTTCTCCCTGACTATTTCTGTTTGTCCATCTCCTGAAGGGAAAATCTTCACTTCTTTGAAGGACCAAAAGCTCAACATTAGGAATTTCTAGTAGCAAGCTCACAGAACTTGAAACCTCCCCTATGGGTAAGGCCCTGCACTGGAACTCAGTGAGTATGATGGATGCTGTTCTGAAGTGCCACATCTACTCAGCATGGTCACAATTAGCTATCATTTGCAAAATAAATGAAGCCTTTCTTTTGAAAAGAAGATCAGGTTTACAAATGTGATTCCTTCAGATACAACATCTTGCCAATACTCTATGTAGCATTCACAGCTTCTTTTAAAGAAGCGTGAAGAAAACCGCATCAAGAGGTATTTCTCTTGAAAACACTTCCCTCATGCAAAATTCACATAAAATGCCATGAATAAATGGCAGTTTCAGCAGTCATTCTTAGAAGCAATTTGCCTTAAAAGTTTGAAAGTTAAAATCCTAGCTTCATTACAGCTGAAAGGAAACTCCTCAATAACCCAGTTTTCCTCTACAGTACAGACTGAAGAGTTCCTAATAGTGGTGACAACAACAGCACATGACAGGGCCAAGGCACTGCTTAGAGCAGATACTGTCTTATCAACTGAAACAAAATCAAAGATATCTAAATATGGCACAGGAACACCACATTTCTCATGCAAGAAAAAACATGGCAGCTACATGAACACTGAAGGAAACCCTGACTGCTTTCTCTTACCCAGAGCACAAAATAAAGCCACTGTAAGCAGAACTATTATTCCTCCAAATGTTCTCAGGAGTTAACACACATTCCGGCTGATAAAAAAGAAAGGAATGGTTAGAATAGATTAGTTGAGGTTTTAGTGCTGATGCTAGAAAAACAAGTGAAGTTTAGTTACTTCATCACTCTGGAAAACGTCTGGAGATAACACTTATGTCATTTATTGTTTCAAGACAAAACATTAAATCTTAGGAAAATTTCCTTTAATGTCCCAAGAAGACTGATCCAAGCCTAGAAGGAACGAGTGAGTGTCCTGTTGCTCGATCTGTAATGCTTTTGGATTTACAGCTCAAGTGCAGCTGGAGTTACACAGGCAATGGCCACCTGCTGCCTTGATTTTGCATGCAGACTTTATTTATTTATTTTGACTTTACTATGAGACAAGCTGGGCTATATTTCCACTGCTAAAGATATTCCAAAGGTTAATATCCTCCCAAAACATTTTGTACTGTTAGGAAGACATTTCCTAATTAAAATGAGACAAGAACAACCTCTTCTGCTCTATCTCCTCTGTGACATGTCACTGAGTTTGGAGAGAAAATATATTCCAGAATAATTTATCAACTATTTTCACAGGTCTCTTATTAAGGAACAGAGTGTTAGCTTTTGAGTGGTTTATTTCAAAAGATCTTCTATTGTCACCTACTTTCCTGAAAATATGCTGGAGTAAATAACAGATTTCTTCACTAAAACTTGAGAGAATGTAGAACTAAAGTAATTCTCCCATAGTGAAAGCACTCTGGGGCACCAGCTGTCCCCTATGGTATGTTTGTAGCTGCCCTGCACTGCAGGACTTCCCTCATCTCAGCTGGGATCCTCTGTCATCAGTCATCATAATAAAAGAAATGCCACAGCAACGTCATGCAGGTACTCATAATGGGCAACCCAGTCACTAAGTACCAAGGGAAATCAGGTTTTCACAAAGAAGGAACAAAACCTGATTAAAAAATCTGCTAGAAAACACCAATTGCCTGTATTCCTGATGTAAGAATATCCTGATTGACAGCCCAGCTGTTCACAAAGTGTGATTCATGATGACAGGGTAAGCAACCCTCGATATATTTGTAGAACTATGTTAAACAGTGTTTGCAATTAAAAGATCACTGAGGGTCAGCATCACTGCCCTGCTCCCAACCACTGGGAGCTCGTGTGCTGCACATGTCCTAGGAGGTATCTGTAAAGTACCCGAGCTGTGACTTCTGCACTTTGGAGAGGGATGTCATGGTGCATCAATCCAAATCAGCCCTCACTGCAGTTAAGGGTTCAAGTTACAAATAATAAGTTTATTATAAACAAACAAGCTTTCCTGAACAGGAATATTTACAAATTGTGCTATTAGAGAGCAAAAGGATGCCTCAAGACTTTTCTTTGGTTCTATGACTTACATTCTTTGTGCCTAACACACAGCCTGAAAATATGCTATATAAAGTGACTTTGCCTTCCACAGCTCAGACTCTACATGTGTAAGTGGAGAACTTACAGTTCTTTCCCACCAAAATGTATTCCCTAAGTGCAGCAGTTTGCAGCAAACATAGCTGTGGCAAGAATACACTGGCTGATGCATTTGTTCTTTGTTTTTTTCCACATTCAGAAATTTTGATTGTGTTTTTGGAACCTGATGGGAAACAGAAATACCCAGACACACAATCAGGCAGATGTTTCTGGTCTGGCAATAGAGATGTGAGCAGAACAAACGTGGTGTTGAAGTGGAGTTGGCACTGTGGTAATACATACCCCAGGTTCAGGAGCAGGTGAGCAGGACACAGCTTGACTGTTCTGATCCAGAATATTGTGGATGTGAAATCCACAAATCTGAGAGATCTCTCTTTTAAAAAATAACAGCTTTATAGAACTTTGAAAGACAAAATTAAGCACAGAACTGCATCACCCCTAGCACTAGGTACTAAAACTTTTCATTTACACTGAGAATTCAGCACACACTGAGTCATTTTATTAGAGACTCGCCTTTGATCTTTTTTTTTTAAGAACAAGAAGCTTTAAGAGACAATCAGATTTTTCTTATTAATAGTCCTTCAAAGTTGTGCATCATTTGTAATGTATTTATTATGGATTACAACCAGACAGTTTAAATAACTTTGACTTTTTGTTTGTTAGCTTTGGCAACACTGATGTTTTTTAAAAAAAAGACTCCCCCAAAATTAATTTTCCCCCCCCCAAAAAATCACTCCTTATTAATAAGGACATTTGTATCTAGGTCACTTTCCAGACATAGCCAAAAATGTCCCTTTTTCCAAAAAAAGTAACTGAATGACACCTGGTACAACTCCAGTATCCCTTTCATGTTCCTGTTCACACCATCCATCCAAGTATTCTATGGTGCAATTCCACAGGCAATCAAAGAGTATGAAATATGTCACCCATAAAATCAGCTTAACCTTAGACAGTTGTGAAAATATGCTTGTTCTACTTAATGGATTTATGACTTATTGGAGAGCAACAACTAGAATGTCCCTGTTCAACAGCTTAAAAGGAGGAAGCCAGCAAACACCTGAGTTATTCCTCCGATTTTTACAGAATTAGATCAAGGGAAAAGCTCTTCATTTATTCTAATAACCCTTTCTAATGCTGATGAAGCTTAGGCACGGGCTAAGATTTTCAATAATTCTTTTTTATTTCCCAAAATCACTGATTTTTTTTCCACTTCTCGGATGATCAGCAAACCATTCCCTCTGCTTTTTTCATGACCCCAGACTAACTTCCCACCTACTCACAGAAAAAATAACCCATTGAAGAGCTGACCTTTAGTTTTACACTTACCAGACTCTCATACAGAGGGATCAGGAAATAAATTCATAATCCTCCAGATTATTCTAAGGAATAAAAATTAATTTTGGAATAAATTTTTCTGCACCGGTAATGCAAATATGGCATTTTGATTCAGATCCCCTCATTTATTTCTTGTATTACCTTTTCCAAACTCAGAGAATGCCTGGTTATTTCCATTACAGGCACAGAAGGTGTTATACACCAGACTCAAAAAGAAGAATTAACCTACAGTTACTACACAGGTCCTACTCTTTTTTGCTGTAGATGTGCATGTCCTTTTCTCTTCTGAAGCAGGGAAACTAACTCCAAACAACTTTCCAACCTCACTCAACACAGGAAACTGAGAAACGTCAGGATCTTCTCCTCCTAGCTTCTGAAATCTATGATTTCCTGTCAGGAAAAGCTGCAATTTACACAACACTGCCCAGGTTCCCCAGGGGATTGACAGCTATCCCGGGGGACCCATGCATTTGGCTTTACTTTCAACCAACTGGCACTACAGGCTCTTACCACTCCAAACAGAGTTTTGTCTGGTTAACCATCTTCATTGTGTGCTCTATCTGGCTGCAGGCTCCATGACTGGCATACTTCCTGCCTATCTGTTGCCTAATTAAGTTTGCTTTGTAATAATCCCTGCTGTCGGCTGTTTTCCTGGCTCAGGAATTGGTTCCTAACCTGGCTGGCAGGCAAATTTCTTAGAACTAGGCCTTGATCACAGATTGGTTCTGTGATCCTTCTTTTTCCAAGAGGCTGACTTACTCAACAGATCACACTGAAAATCCTTGTCACACCTTTTCCCGAGTGCCAACAGAAACTCTCTTAAAAAGACTCTTGTTTCTGTAAAGGGCACTTCTCATTTTAAGAAGCTTAAAGAAATATTTAGCACCAGGAATATTCTGAAACAATCACACCTAATTAGAAGATGGGCAAGTTTGGGGAAGGAGTGAAAATGAGGTATTAAAAAGAACTTAATCTAGGGAAAAATACTACTAAAACACAGTCTAGGTAGCAATGAATGTTCTAGAATGCAATGGAAGAATTACCAACTGGGTAATTTCAAGGTAAGGTATAAATTACCACCTCTTGTCTGTTTACTGCTTGGAGAGGAAAAGCAAAGTCTTGCGCCCTTTCTCAGTTGTAAAAGGGAATTAGTAATCTCTCTTGAACTGGGACATCACTTCAGGAATCAGCAGATAAAATCCTACAGCTTTTGCTAAGCAAAGGCCCAACTAGACATTCATGTGTTCCAAAGACTCAGATCACTTTTCCTGTCCTGAGCAGGGCACTGGAGTGTTTCTTTTCCTACAGGAATTCTTAGTTGTCTTTCTGACTGCGAGGTGAAGTGGCTGACAGAAAACATTTTAAAGAACATTTACAACTCCTCACCTACTATTAAAAAAGGAGAAACAAAGGGTTGATATTAGTTCTGCTCTAAGGAGTTATATGGCAAGTAAAACACAGATTCAAACACTTCTCAACAGCCAGGAAAGACTTCCCAATTTTTATAAAGAAAAAATCTGGGTATGGGGATGTTTTTACTCTCCAGTATTTAGGAAACAGGAGGGGTTACTAGGAAACTGCTGTTGAACTCTGGTTTGTCCATACGGAT
The DNA here is from genome assembly GCA_038090715.1 of Florisuga fusca. Classification (NCBI taxonomy): domain Eukaryota; kingdom Metazoa; phylum Chordata; class Aves; order Apodiformes; family Trochilidae; genus Florisuga; species Florisuga fusca. The sequence continues at coordinate 17,362,687 of JAAWXA010000017.1, forward strand.
CAAATCTGCAGCACAACTTCTCATTTGGAGAAAGTGCCACAGATACAAAGCTAAAGCAGAAGGCCAGTCATGGCAAGGCTCCAAAGAGGGAGGGAGAAGGCTAGTCTGGATCTGCCTTCCCATCTGTCTACATACGTAAAATTAAATCAGTGGGAGTGATGGCATTGGCTTCAAGGGGAACAGTGCTTTACCCACCCAGATTACCAGTGGTACCCTGACAGCTTGTATAAACATGAAATTATAAAGTATCTATTCCCAAGGCAATGTGCCTGCACTCTCAGCTCACAAAGCCAGCATGAGAACAGGGAAAGAGTCACAGTTTGCTATGTCTTCAAATGAGAAGGACATTTTCCAGCACATGGCAGAGCAATCTGACTCTGCTACCAGCTGACCACCTGACTTTCAGCCATCACCTCAGCTTAAATCCATACCAGTACCACCTCACTTTTGAGAAGATCAATTTGAGACTAGAAAGGAGAAATAGGAGATATTCACTTGCTATAGTGAGGCTATACAACTTCTCAAGCTAAACCAACTCACAGCATTGTACAAATCGCAGCAAAGAGCTTTTTAAATGCCCCATTAGCTCCAAAAACACAGGAAGGACTAAAAATCCTGGGCTACAACTCACATGGAGCACAATTACGTGAACAGTGACTGATACCTCTTTGCTGGGCTTTTCCAAGCCATCTGGAAGTGCTCTATGGAGAGCAGTCAGAGGACCCCTGTTCTGGTTGATTTCAAAAGTAAACACAGGTCCCCACTGCAATTACAAAATATGCTGCCCTTGCAGGGAGATTTAGAAACAGTTTCAGGTCAGAGAGCCCCCTCAGCCCCCCTGGTGATACAGCAGTGCTAGGGTTTCTGATTAGTTTTGAAAGCTGTGGATAATTTCTTTATGTGATACTTTTCCTAAAATATATTTAACCTCATTTAGTGCACCCAGCCTTTTGGCCAAACTGCAAACCAAATCACAGAAACATGATTTGCTACCTGAGACTCCTTGGTGAGCCTGCTTAAATAGAGTTGTTCACCATTACTGAATTCTGTGATCTGTCAGGCAGGTGCCTGTCCCCCCAAGAAGACTTCACAAATGAGAGAAGATGATGATGTAAGACTGTGCATATGAACAGGTTTGATCTTGACACCCATTGCATAAAGGGTATTTTTGAATGCAATGAGCTCTGTTTTATTTATGTTGTTGTAGTCAGTATATGGTGTGGTTCTCATTAAAGGGTTAGGCTCAGTGTATTTAGGTTGGGTCAGGAGGACATGTACAGTAATTGCTTAATGCTGCATTTGGCAATGTTTGTTTTATTATTTAAAAAAAAAATTATCTTGGCAGTTGTTAAAAAAAGCAGCTGGCACGTAAGTTGTTTGACTTAACTATTACCTCATTTTCTCTCAAAATATAGCCAAAGCTTTTTAATGACAGAGAACAGATGGTCAAGATTTTTCAACATTATAAATAATCCTCTTCCCAAATCAGATTATGGCATCTTATTTGTTTAACCAGAAGAGGATTTGAACAAGAATTAGCCATTTACATATATGCCATGACTAGTATTTGCTAAGAGTAGAAGTACTCCAATATTGTCAAAACTGCAACACATCAAAATCATTTAAACCAAAGTACAGCATCTTGCACTCACATTTGGAGAAGGGTGTGATTGGTAGTGCTCAGAAGCTTGGCACACCCAATTACACTGCAGTCCATCCACCTCAGAGTTCAGCCTGAGACTGCACAATCAACTGGAAGAGAAAGAATGAGGGAAGGAAGGAAGTTGGCCAGGCTGATGAAGTGTCTTACATGAGGTAGATGTGTGAAAGTCCAAGATTTTTCATCTTCAAATACAACAACAACAAGAAAAAATAGAGACAAAATGAGATGAGCCACAGAAAAGCAGGTCAGGACAGTAGTCTACAAGCAGGATTTCTAGACACCAGTCAGAAAGGAGACTGTAGCTTCTGCTGTAGCCAGGAGTGACATGAATTGTTGATATGCAGAGAGGAAATGGAGTTAAAAGACATTACAGAGAATGTCAGAAATCATTTATGACCTGTCATTTATGATAAATCAAGGGTGGTATCTAAGAGAGCTGAGGGACTGAAAAGATGCTGATAACAGGAGGGAAAGGGGGACTTAGTTAAAAACAGGAGATTGTCTTCTGACACTCTTGCATCTAAGGTGACAGTGAGACATTTGTAAGGTCATGTGTACAGGTCCAGGGTGACACAGAGATGATGGCAGAGGGAGAGGAAAGGCAAACAACTCACTATTGTTGAGCCAGTGAATGAAAAAAAAGAAAAACAGAAGAGAAGAACTGTGAAAGACAAAGGAGGGGAAAGTACTGAGGCCTCGTGTGTCTACCAGATTCAAGTCCCTGAGGTTCAGATACGTGACTTTAAACAAGTATTTTCAGGCACCACAGGACAGTAGTTGGACTGGAGGTCATCTACAATGCAAGTGGAAAGAAAAAAAGTGTGGAAATAATAGGAGGTGGAATAAAAGAATATGGCAAGACAGGCATGTAGTCTAGCCCAAAATTTGGGTTCTTTTGCAACAGGAAAAAATAATGAGCTGTACTTATTCAAAGAGGAAAGGTCCTGGAGAAAAACCTTTGGGTGTAGGTAACAAGGGGAGAGTGCCAGGAAGCATGACTTCACAGATTGTTTTAAACTGGAAGATGAAGAACTCACCCTAGCATTAAGCAACATTTCCTTCCCACCTGAATTATTTAACCTCCTTCTCTAAGCTCACACAAACGAGAGAACTGTTCCCTGTATGTGAATTTAGGGTATTTAATGCTGTGTACTGTCTTGCTTGACCAAGATGAAGGAGCCTGAACCAACAGCTTAACAGAATTTTGTCTCCAGCAAGTATCTTTGTGTAAAACATTCCTGCAAAAAAAAATTAATTTTGCTAGGTTGACACTTCCATAGAAATTATGTTTTATCAGGAAATCTCTAAACTGTTCCAATTAGTGTTTAACCTGTCAAAGCAGAATTCAGCAAACATTGTTTTAAAAATACAAGTAATTATGACAATTTCAGAGCAGAGAAATGTCATCTTCAACTAATTATCACAAAATAATTTGTACACGCACTTTGCACATCCAATATTGAGTTGAGGGGTTTAGTTCCAGACAAAAGTTAAACTAAGATCTCTTGCCAAGGCAACATTAGTTTATGCTAGACAACAATTAGATTAAATCACCCAGAGTTCTGAGCTCAGGTTGTGCTGCTCAGGGTATGGATGCTGGGGATCTGTCTATCTTTCCTAGCTTGTTTAATCTGCAGTAATTCTATCAAAAACTCTTTGATTATCCACTGATAATTTACATTACACTTCCAATCATCACTTTAGCTTTAGAGAAAACCTGTGGAATCTCATGTTTCTTTGGGTGCACGAGCCTTTAATTCAGACAGTTGAATTGTTGAGCAAAATCTCTCCATCTTACTCAATCTCTCCTACTTCCTGTGCTTTGCCTCACATCACAATGTGGCCTTGGAGTACAGACACAGGATTTGTCTGAGTGAGGCTGGGCCAGGAGATGGGCTCCCCAGCATACCTGATGCACAGCAGTGGTCCTCTCTGTGTAGATTTCTTTTTGAGACAGGAAAGAGATTCTATAATACCATTAATACTTTTCTTCCTGATCATATTTTAATGAGTTAATGATTTAAAGAAGACATGATGTGTAAGAATTATATACATTATTTGACATAATCACATCCCACAGGAGAAAATGAACTGGCAGCACCAAGTTCTCCCAATTTACAGCAGTTGTAAGCTGTAAAAGCCTCTGCTGAGTAATTTGTGGAGTCTTGGAAACAATTTCTACATTTCTTTTTTCCTTCCAATTATTTTTTTGGTTGGAGGAGGTGAGGACAGGACTTAGCATGAAAAAATGACAGATTAGTATCAGCTGGAGAGCTCCAGCACATGTTGAGCAAAGTTTAAAACAAACCCTAATAATGTTATAAATTCCAAGATAAGTAAGAAGGCATCAGGAGAAGGTACATATGCAACAAGGACTGTGTCTGCTAGTTTATCTTTGTGAGTGTTTGGAAGCAAGATGACAGTCTATAAAAACAAAAAAGCCAACACTATCATAAACAAATGCAAAATGAGCTGCAGAGATGAAATGGTGCAGGCCATCTACTATTCAGTGCTTCTTAATTCTCTGTAAATAGGGAAAATGCCCTCCTGGTTACTGCTGACTGTATCTGCCACACATTTCTTAGCAAGACAGCCATCAGTACAGCAGGAAATTTCCAAAGGGTGGTATCCCTGCTCATAAACTGTGGATCAAACAGGGAGAAAGGGGAGTGAAAAACAATTGTTTAAACACAATTTCCTCTGACTGTCCCCAAAATGTTGTAGCTGTTGATCACTCACCTTTACTGGAACCATGCCTATTGGAAATCCAGCCTTTCACTGGATAGAGATTAGCATCAGAATTTACATTCACTGCCTCACATTATAATTCACTGCCATTGTTTTTTTCCACCTTCCCTCTTGTGTTTCATAATTACAAAGTGGGTTTTCATCAGTTGTAGTTCTGAGAGAGATTTGTGTGCAGAAGTGGATTCAATAAGTGTAAGTTTGTGTTCAGACTGCATCCCTTCCCCAAAAGATCCCCCACACCAGGGTACTTTTGGTACCAGGGGACCTTGCAGGGTCCCTCCACATGCACAGCAGACTTTTAAAATATCCCTGTTCTGGTGACAGCTGGTTTCTCAGCTGGCCAGATGAACAGGAGCAGAGACACAGATTTAGAATTCCTACACATGACCTAGAAAATCCAGCTGTAGGTAGGGACTCTCATTTTCTCTGTGATGCTACCTGCTATGTTCTTTGCACAGCATGATGTTAGATTTCATGTTAAAGTCAGTGTAAGTTCTAGGAATGTTTAGGGGAACTGAAGAACCATATGCAAAATTCCTGGATTTAAAACTGGCCAAAATCAGTTTGGTGGGCTTCTGCTATCACATTTGCTCTTAGATTGTCATATGTAAGCTTAACCAGACATCTTCTTGGGCATCTAAGTGTTAAGAGCCTCAGACTTTTCACAAAGATCTAACTCCCTTTATAGAGATTAGAGGTTTTTAAAGTAAATTTAAAAAATCCTATACATCTACAAGAACATGGGGCTGTGGGGGTTCTACATGCCCACATCCTATTTCTAGAAGTATCTTTCACTAACCAGTAGGCAGTGGGTCTTAGACACTTTTGACATTTTTATTGCCCAAATAATTTTTTCTATAAAATCTGTTCAGAAACAACTTCATCACAGCTTGATCTGTTCAGAAGTGCACCCAGGGAGGAGGACATTTAAGGACACTGCCTATATTAGTTTCATTGAGCTGTCAGCTTATTATCATTTTCCTTGCACTTTTTATTTCTCTTTTTCTTTTAAAAAGAAAGCTTAGCTTTATTCTGATCTGGTTAATTGTGCAAAATTGATGGATGAAACATTTTTTTAAAAAAAATCCAGGTTCAGGGCATTAGCATCTCCCATTTGCCTCTTCTGAACTTAAAGGTTTTTCAGCCATGGAGGAAAAGCTGGGCAGGAAGCCAAGGAATTTGCCTCAGGCTATACAGTCTTCTCCAAGAAACAAGCTGTGCTGTAGGATATGTAATCACACCATCCTCTTTCCCAGTTCAGGCAGTCACTTCCTTATCCTCTGGCATGGCAGGACTCCAGATTGCAGATGTCCAAGAAGGTGTCAGTAGGGCTCAGCATGGCTTGATGGAAGTAGTGGTGTAAAAGGGAAAGATTACCACGTCTAGCAGACAGGTTACTCCACACACAGGTCTCAATAGGCTGGAACACGTGTTTTTAAGGACTGAAAATGCCTACTGATACAGGTCACATAAGAAACAGGCTAAAAGCCAAATGAGTTCTCAGGTCAGTAATGAAAACAGCCTAAAATCTTTGTGACATCTTAACAAAAGAGATGCCAAGAGCTCAAACTGCAAGGTCAACAGTGTTGTGGCCAGTTCAAACAATCAAGTTGAACCCGGGGAATGTAAAGAGACAGAAGAATGATGCTCAGTGCTATCTAAAGGTCAAAGCATTGACAGAATACTGTATTCCAGAACCACACTAGGTCTGTCCCTTACCACATCTAATAACAAAAGGTGTGGAGGAATTGGCTTTAGCTCATATTCGAGGTAGTGTTGAGAACTTCCTAAGTTCTTCCACTTCCTTGTTTAGACATGTTTGCACCCTGCCACATGAGGATCTGAAAGAATTTTTATGCTTCCAGAGCAAATACATCACCAGTTATCAATTAAGAATTCATGCTTAAGTCTGTCTGCACTTAGGGAAACACTTAAGCCCATGCTGGTGATTATTTCTAAATAGCAACATTTTCCTAAGTTCAGTCCTAAAAAGTGATGCTTTAAATTTATCCACACTGTGTCACTGAAATACAAAGGGGAAAAAAATCAGAACTGCTAGTGTTTAAATAAGGCCTCATTTCATTTGTTTTCCCTCAGAAGATGGCTTTTCAATATGATTTCAGCAAGAATAACTGCTTTACTAAAAAATATAACTGGTATTTTCCCCGAGCTTGCTATGCCCATCTAAATCAATTCTTCAGGTACCTACCATGCAGCTCTTTCCTCCTTTCATCTCCATAAGCAAAATCTGTGATTCATTTTGATATGAGAAAAATACTTTAAAGACCTTATAAGACAATATCAAGTAGATGGTGTCTAAACAAAAATTAACATTGTAATTGAGGCCAGAATTAAGTCAGCACCTCTACATTCATTACCCTAAGAGAGAAAATGGCCAGCTGCATTAAGAGAAGTTACACTTTCATGTGATCAGAAGAAATTTAAGATTTTTACAGAAAACTTGCTTAAACAATTGGTTACTTCAAATACAGACTTCAGACAAAGAGGCTTTAGCTAAACAAAAGACTTTCTCAAAGGGAAACGCTTAAATTCATTCAGAGTCATTGTTCCTTTATAAATACCAAAGTCAAAAACACTTCCACAAACAAACAGAAGCTATTACAGTAAGAACTGGGCAAAATCTGTACTAGAAGCCCACACTACTTTGATTTTCCTTTTTAATTGTTGTAATCTACTTAAAAGCCATCTGACTTTTTTGAACTAGGGCTCAGATCATAAAAAAATGAGATTCTATTGAAGACCCCTTGCAAAGCTGGCAATTTGTAAACCTTTAGAACAGCTTTTGAAATCTTGGCCAAGGACATTTGAAATGCAGCTGGTCTTCATCATTTCTTTTGTTTCATGAAGTCATTAGCTTGGGAATGAAACATATTAACTTGGAGGTTTTATTATTTATTTTAAACAAGATTGATAAGAGACACAAGGACTAGTTGTACTAGTGAAAAAAAAACAACTTACCCTGGCACCCTTCTCTGGAAAACATTTGCATCCAGCACTGCAGTCACGGCCCCCACAGGGCCCACTGTAAGACTTCTTTCCACCCTATTAAGAAAGAAAAGAAGAAAATTTAGTATTATCACTGCTTGTTAGTTGAAGAGCATCTTTAATTAAAATATTTTGCTTCAGAACTTCTCAACTCTGTTACATTTGGCTTGTGAATTTGTTGCAAAGTGGCAAAATATAGTTAGATTTTTGAGTTTCCATAAGTGGGTCATTTTCAGGATCACCAGATAGACAGAAAAAGTTGGTTTAGAAATTTAGGACAAGTGATTATACACAAGCTGGTGCTACACTGCAAGGTGATGAGTGCTTTCTAGGACTACCAAACTTCATGTAACTAGATGATGCTTTGAGATACTCAGCACACTATGAAACTACAATCACCATCAATAGTTAGAATTTGTGTCTCAGACATTCTGCATCCAAAAGCTACACCAATGAGAGCTACCAAGACAAATTTTACCCTGTGATCCTTACACATTTTTAAGAGTAAGGAGTTGCATTCCCTGAGCCACAAGAACTCAGAAACTCCTGGATGAGAGAAAATGGCATTTTTAACAAGGAACAGACATGCAAGGAAGACAGCAGGAACCCACTGTGGATTTGGATTCATTCTGAAAACATGCTTAATTTGCTGCACTACCATTAGCTATTTCAAGTGTAATTACAATATTTATGGAAATCTGATGTCCTTACACCACCAATTTAATTCCCAGCTAATACAGATTGTGACAGTGCATGAAAGTCAGCTATGTGAGTGTAGTGTAGAGTTTGCCCCACTCCTCCCACACTCAATGGGCTTGGAACACTGGGCTGCCAAAAGCCCTGCAACAATCCTGACAACACTGTAGAGTCCTGGAAAAAGTTCAATTTACCACTGGAATTCAGTCACTCACTAAGACTACCCTATTCTTTGACAGTCTGTCCCTGTCAAGTGTGCTCAGGTACAGTCCCTAGGTTTTGGAACTCTGAATGGAATAAACTTCTCATATCAATGTGACCAAACTAAGTACCAAAACAAGTCCAGACTGGAGCTGAACGTTTCCTTACTAAAAGCATTCACAGAAAATATTTTTAAAGCCTTTAAAATTTCCTGACATCTGTCAGTGAGGAACGTGAAAAATGAAAGGCAGTTCATGCAAATCTCTCCTGCTGCTAAAGGTAAATAAAAAGCCCTCTATACACCCTGACATTCACACTGTTTTGCTCAATTAAACACCTCTGGTTTTAAGGCAGTGTAGTATGAACAGATACTAATAATAAACCTTAAACCTCCCATGCTTCCCAAGCCTGAAGGGAGCATTATCTCTTGCTGCAAAATAGTCATAACAACCTTCAAGCAATTCTAAGGCCATCAAAAACTAAGCAAACAGTACCAGACTTTTTGATAGTCCTGTTCAGATGAAACTCCAGTAAATAAAGAGTTGTCCAAAAGCTTGGTAAGACCCTCCAGTAGGATCTAACACACTACTTGAGCAGAACAGAGAAATAGTGATACATCACTAGCTAGCCAATGTATACAAAATATGTATATATACATCTATTTCTGACAATTTTAGATTTGCAGTCATAGCAGATAGCTCTATGCTTCCAGGGAATCAGATTATGCCTTCCCAGACATTTATGCAACCTCAAATTATTAAAAGATTTCAACTTCCAATTAAGTTTTTATCCAGATCATTATTTGTTCCAACAGCCACTTGCATGAGCCCTTGGGTCCTATGGTTCAGTCAATCCTGCTTGCCTCCCACCAGTAAATAATGGCAAAGAAACTTTTCATGGTAGGCCTGGAATCCTTTAAGTCACTGCCTTGGAACAGTTGCTTTCTCAAAGCACTGAAGTTCACCTGGCTGGACATCCCCAGCTCTGGTTCTTCCCAGTGGCAGAGGACTGGACAAAAAGCAATGATTCTTTCCATCCCTGCTGCTCCCCACACTGCTGTGGTTCACAAATATGGTCCGAGTCAAAAACCCACTGAAGTCAAAAGAAATCTTCCCAGTGAATTTATTTGGAGCTGGATAAAAATCTGAGGTTTATTAAAAAGTGAAAATATGTCCCTATTTTGTGCAAAATGGCATTCCTAATGGATTTCCAGGATCCTTTTCACAGCACTCGTTTTGCTGACTTGTGAATGAAAGCATTTGGAAAGGAAGCAAACCAATGCCAGTTGTCTCTAGGCCAGGTGCTACATGTCCCAAGTATTTTATTCAGGGGAAGTAGCTGACATCAGACACTCCAAGGCTACTTAAAGAGCAAACAACCCTGTGCATAATAGTTATGAAGACAAGCCTAAGGGCTGCATGTTAGATTCTAGTCCACAGTTCTCTCTTCTGAAAAGGTTTGACACATTTTTCCATTCAAATGTACAAATGCACAGGTCATGGGGATATTTGGAGATTGTAACCTGAACATGTAAGCACGGGCCCTTCATCCTTGTTCTCTGTATGTATTCAGGATCCTTCCAACTACTCTGAGAGGTTTCACATTGACAAGTGTGGCTCCTCAGAAACAATAAGAATTAAAGAAATTCTTTATAACCCTCATCATGACAGAAAGGAATTGAACGATTCTCATTTCACTGCCTAGAACTAGATCAAGGCTTTCAAAACAGAAAACATGAAATAGTAGCACTGTTAAAACATTCACCTCTGAGATTTAAACAACCATAACATAACCTAAATAACACACACACAGATACGAAGTTCTTTCAGGCTTACATAACAATCACTAGCAATTCAATGTAGGAAAAAAACCACTTTATTCAAGAAGGATTTACATCAGTAAAAAAAAAAAAAAAAAAATTAGAAGACATATAAAAACTAGAACAGTTTTCCTCTCCTGCTTCTGGTGTGCTCCCAATCAAGCACTTATGCACAGGTCATTCATTCAGATCTTTCCATTGGCTTCAGCTTGTTCTGGGGTGAGGCCAGTGAGAGCTAAGGAGTTAATTGTTCCAGACACTTCAGGAGTGAACTGTTCCAGATTTCTGGAAAAGAATGGGTTCTAAGGAATGCCAGCATGCAAAACTGGAGGATGTAAAAGCACACCAAAAAAGAAGCATGTCTATGATAAAAGAGGAAAAATATGGCAAAAACAGAAAGTAAAAGAATGTAAGACTTGCATAAAGAAATATGGCAGGGGTGAAATTTTTTTGAAGACTTATTTCCAGTATCTTCCCAACTCCAATTAAGGACTGCTCTGGTCCAGAGCAAAATCCTAACAAGAAATTTCATAATCAAGAGCTGGAAATGGAGCATAATGAACATTTTTCAAATAGTTCAGGATCCTATTATCTCCTGATGACTAACTGGCACATTACACTTACAGTACCAGATATTCAGACACCCTTGTAATATTTCACAGTGAAAAAACCAGTGATACATAACAGCTCTGTTTACTTCACGAGATATGTAACTCTGCTGGGTTAACCTTCATCTTGTTAAGCCTCCATTACTTTTAGGAACTAAATTCACTAGAATATTTTCTTTGTCTATTATTCCATTAGTTGCTGTATTACAAAATTTAGAGCCCAATTCTGAAGATAATTACCCACATGTTCGACTCTTCCCTCTGAAATCAGCAGATTCTGCTTTGCTATGCATGTGTTAATAGCTGACTTACTGACATAAAAGAACTTCAAGGCTAAAAATCCTTAAAAAAAAAAAAAAAAAAAAAAAAAAAAAGAGAGAGAGAGAGAGATAAACCAGGAAGCAGAGTAATTTATTCAGAAATGGCAGTGTGACCCAAAGATAACAGCTCCATCTCCTGATAGATTTCACTTTTGTTGATAGGATTACACAAAGCTGTGGATAATTTTTCTCTGAATAGTCTGCCAGTTGATGAGCATGTAGTTAAAACCAGACAGTTTATTTACAGCTAATATGGGCAAGGACACAACACAAAGCCACAAGCTTATCTTTTATGGCACAAAAGGTCTTTCAAATGGAGATATTAAATGTGAATTTGTAGCTAAGATACTAATTCATTTTTGAGTTCATTGGCTTCTGTGGTTAACCAATGTCCTCAAATATTTTCATTCATTTCATAGAGCTGGCAAACATCTTGACTGGGCACTGAGACTAAGTGATAGTTACTAATAGAGACCAACTCTCCTCCAGTTCAACTGACAAGGGAGGTTAAAAAGCTTGGAGGAAATCCTGTCCAGGAGAAACTAGTTTCCCAATGAAGCAAATGCCATCCCCTATCCACTCCCTGATTGCACTCCTGCCAGGAGTGCTGTTGCACTGAAAAACAGATTTAAGAAAACCCAAAATAAATGTTTCAGGTCAATTCTTGCACTTCATACGCATGGCAAAAATTAACTGACATCTTTCAAACCCCAGAAGGGTTACCTGCCATTTTTTGAGGAAGCATTTCTTATCTGCTGGATGGAATTTGGAGACAGAGTTTGCAGGCCTTTCATTCACTTAAGTAATTTTCAGTCACATTAATAACTTCTTCAATTTCTGTGTAGGGAAGCATTTTCTCATTAAAGGATTTCCAGAGGACTAATCTGACTGTGACAGCTGTGAAGGATACTACTCATTATATTTGGGGCATACAAATGGCCACAGACCTCTTACACACATGACTAAGCTAAAAAAGCAGAGAATGGGTGATTACCTGGTCGGAAAATATGTGTAATAAAATTCCAAATAGCTCCACGTGGTTTAGAAAATCAAAAGCTTTATTATCTCAGCAGCTGCACAGAAGGAACAGTTCCTCCCTCATGTCTGCCTGGCAGTGCTCAGACTTTAGGTTATTTCAGCAACCTCCCAAGTGGCCAGTGCACTGGACCAGCCACTTGAATACATAAAGATACAAATTGATGTAAGAGCTTTTGTTATTTTTGTTTCTTGTGCTTGTTGAAATGCACAACGTATTTCTTTACAGATTAAATTTACCAGGGCATGTTCTCCTCTACTAGAAGCCATGCTCTGGATGAGAGTGCTGAAGTGCCCAAAGAAAGAGATTTTCATTCCCTGCACCCTGTGGAGTGGGAGGAAGCTCTCTGCACTAACTTCACAGACTGCCAGGCAGAGGGATAGCCATGAGAGCCATTATCCTGCAAATGTGGCAGTGCTAACCCCAGGAAAAAGCAGAATTATTGCACCCAGGAGGAGGGAAAAGTGCTTGCAGGGAATGAACAGCATCACCTCAGAGGAAAAAGAAATTCATGGGCAGTTTGGGGTTTTAATGTAAAAGGAAACTGCCAATGGGAGCATTTATGCCTCCCAAAATGGGTTCGTGTGTATGGACACAGACAAAATGAAACTTAAAAAGAAGTGAATTTTAAGACTCCATTCTCATATTGCTGCAGCATGTAACATGAAAAAGCACTAAGGATATTGGCAAAGAACCTTCCTTCTTTACATGACTTTCAATCAAAGCTGGGTATAAGCCAAAGGGAGAAAAAGGAACATTGCCCTGGTTCTGCAGCCCCACAGAGCTATAAAGCTGTAGAACTTAAAGTAGTTATTCCAAAATCAGAGATAACTGTGTTATATACACCTTTTAGCACAACTACTTACCAAGTTTGTACCTGCCCAACAGCTTTACAAGCCTCACACAATTCTACCACAACCCTCTGGCTAAATCCAACACACGTTGCCAGTTATTACAGATATTCAGTGTGTTAAAGTTGCTGAACAGACTAACACTTAGGACACTGAAAGACATGCTACCAGAGAGTTGGCTATTATAAAACTTATCAGTGATGTATTTGTAGAAGGTGAGCTTTATGAGCAATACTTGTTGTGCAGTGTATGTGTATGATATGTAACACCATGAACCAATCAAAGCCTTCATGAACACCACAGACAAATCAACTAAAAATCGGTCTTGAAACACCATAATCATTCACAATGGAAAATGTGCACTTTTTCACAAAATAACTTGCTTTTAGACAGCTTCTGACTTTGTCCTTTTATGTCCCTGTCATACAAGGAAGATTTCACATAACCCTAAAGGTATGTGAAACAAGGTTCATCAACAGCTGCACACATTCATTAATGGGCTGAAGGGAGAACATAATTCAACCAACCCTTCTACTCCTGACACTGCCTTGCAAAAAGCTGTGCAGTAGATGAAACTTCTCTATATTTTTTCTCAAAACAGCTGAAGTTTCCAGTGTTGTAGCCTGTTTTCAAATCCAATAATAGACATCACCCTGTTATATTAAAGTGGAACTTCCAGAGCCATCTTTAAAATTGTCTCCTCTTTCCAAACCCATTGCCAAACTGGGAGCACAAACTTCAACCACTATAAAGCATTTGTAAGAAATATAAAGTTTCCCTTTCAAAAAAAGAAATCCCAGACAATTATAAGCCTGTAGAAGACTCTTTTACAAATTCACTATGAAACTAACCATTGCCCTGTCACACATAATCTGGATGTTTGCTTTCTTGAAGGGAGAGAGGGAGGGGAATTTTGCATTCAGTCTATTTTGTAAGAGCACTGCTTTCCAACAGCAACTGAGATCTTCAAGCCTCTGCTGTTCTATACTCAACATCTACAGAGTTCTCTTGCATGAGAAGTCACTCATTAAAGATGCTTTTTCTAAATACTATAAAGCAAGGGTTTGGATTTGAATACAAAAGCTTTTCATTCAGCTGCAACAGAAAGCAGGAAAATAACTTCAGTAACTTCATCCATTTCAACTAAAATGCTTGCCCAGAGGCTTAAACAACTGAGGCAAACACAACTCCTACACATTTTTATAACCTTTCTACAGCTTTGCTGCATTCATTCCAGACAAAGCTGAGCCACTGGACAAGCATCAGCCCTGAAAGTGACTCAGCTCCATCTTGTAAAGAGTTCTAACAATTAAAAATACTAGAGAAGAAAAATCTTCACCAAAAGTCAAGTGAATGTTCATAGTACTTATCAGCAAAACACATCCCAGAAGGTAAACTGGAATGTGTCCATTGTGATTCATCCTCCAATTTTATACGCCATACAGACCACCAACCTTGAAAATATGGGAGCAATTTAATATTTGCATCTTCTTTTCAAATGCATAATTCCTCAAGGCCATCTGCTAAAAAATGGTTTTTAAAATGAAAGTTCCAGAGCTGACAATCAAACAGCAAAACCCAAGGAAACACTGTTAGAAAGTGACTGTGCTTTTAGTGATGCTCTTGGCAAAATGTTGATGGATTAAGCAGCAAGGGAGGGAGCAGCATCTGACCTTTCACTCCAAACCAAACTTTTTTTCAGAGGAAAAAAAATAAACTCTGATGTAACTGCTTCCTCTGATAGAGTTACACTAGGGGTCAATATAGCCTTATATATGGGAGAACTTTGGTAGAAGGATGCTTGATCTATCTCCTGGGGAGAGAGTGAGGAGTGTGATGAGCAGAAGTAGTGGCATAGCTAGGAAGAGAAGTGAAGCCTCTTAACAGAAGGGGCTTTTCAACCATTTCTGCAATCCGTCAGTCTTGCTCTGCAAGCACAGCTGACTCAGCCAGCACCAAAACACCATCTACAACAGAGATGGAAGCTGTGAAATGGGGGCTGCAGCCAGCCAACCATCACTGCACTTCAATAAGCAACACTTGCATCGATTTTTGTCAGGTTCCTTTTCTTTTGTTACTCTGTTTGCATTCTTCAAGGCACTGGCAAAGAAATACAACTTGTGTAACCATCCCTTCCTGCAGACATAACTGATACTGTGTAAAAGAACACCGTTGGTTTCCATTATTTTCCTGCCAGTTTCTTCCATAGATTTTCTCTCCTAAAGTAAATCAACTAGTGGCAAAAGAAATAGCCCAAATTTCCTTAATTCTGCTTTGTTTCAACTCTGTGCACATGCAGTACACATATCAGCAGAATTCTGAATCTCTTCATAAACTATTAACTTTAATTTATTTCCCTAAGGAAAACACAGCCATCTCAAACTCAAGGCTCCCCATTGTTATACACTGTTAAAACACATCTTCAGTGGAAAAGAAAACACTGAAAGACTCAACTCCACAATGCATGAAGATCCATGTTTAATTTAATGACTTCAATGAGACCAAAGAACATAGGTGAATGTCCTAAACAGGAATCAGCCTAGGGACATCCTGGCTTTGCTCAGTGAAGATCTCAGAAATGGCCCTTAGCATAGCCACCTGACCACAGAGCAATCCTGCAAAAAATCCTTCCTCTTGCACTAAAGACACAATCCTCCTGGATTTGGCTCAGCTCCCACAAAACCTGTGCTGACCACAGGAGTACAACTGCCTGCCCTCCCCTCTTAAGGATGACTGAGAAAGAAAACACATTACACAGAAAGAAAAAAAAAAATTGTACTATGCCCACTTTGGGAATAATCAACTTGAGAAAGATGAAAATATCATTACTGGCAACACAGCAGAAGTGTTACTCCAAAACACAGGGAGAGAAGTGTGTGAAACTCACTCTTTCCTCTGACAATTTTATTTTAAATAAATATGCCATGTGGCTTTTAGCTGGAATGTGGCACATGGTTTTTTGTCATTAGCCCAAAGGACAAAATAAACTGTTTGGAATATTCCAGATTCCTTTCTTGTCAGGATTAGGACAAGGTTGCCCTCAGCACTGAATACCCAAGTATGCACATTTCCATAGACATTGAAAACACCTAAGCAGCTACTTTTCTCCACAACAAAGTGACAAAAGCAGTCCTGATTTAGCCACAGCCATTTTTATGTCATTAGTATGTCCCAAATATGTACACAGAAAACCTCCTCTATCCCTCCTCACCCATGCTACATGATAAAATGCCTAAGACTACTCAACAACCCCATTATTTTGACAAATCTTATACAAAAATCTACATTTTGGGGAGGGAATGCAAGCTTTACTGTTCATAACTGTAGTAGGGATTCCAAATCTGCACTAAATAGTCTTACACGGTGCCTTGCACCCAAATTCCTTGTCACATTATCAATAGACACTAAGAAACTGTAATGCTGAAAATGCAGATGAGTGATTAAGAGCTGACTTAACTTGAAAAAATTGTTCTGCAGCAAGAAATCATTGCTGCTGAGAGTCTGTCATAGATAATGGAAATTACACTCAGGTAGACAGGGTATTTCCATTTTTTACATAAACAATTAGCTATGCCTGTATCCCAAATTAATGGTTAGGACTGTGGCATTTGTCTGTTCAGGTTGCTAACATACCTACCCCAGATTAAATTTCTAAAATAGGATGGCACACGTCAGCTGCAGACAGGGTGGAACCAATTAAGAACCACTCCCATGTGCAGAATGGTTTCCTCAGCAAAGCATTATGGCCCAGAGGCATAAAGTTTACCCAGCTTTTCCAGTTCACTTACAATATCTAAATCAAGGTCAGTCATTCTTCTTTTGGAATGGGACTGATAAACAACTTGGCCATCTCATTTCTCTCACTTAACCTTTCATCCTCTTTTTTAAACAAGAGATTTATCATCAGTTCCAAAAGGACCAAATGCCCAAATAGCTGACAGTCTGTATAATTATACTCTATTGTGATAAAAAAGTGTGCAGCCACCTCCTGGAACTGTCAGAAGACTGACTACCTGTTACAGTGCCAACATGATTAACTCTTTAACCTCCACCTCTATAGCTTCACCAGTTTGATTTCTTTGTCCCTTTAGTCATTTAACCTCCCTCATACTCTGGTGATGCTGCAAATGTCATAGAATCATACCTGGACACCTCCTCACAAATATCCCTGGAGGTTTTTTCCTTGACTGCAGCAAGAACAGACTAAGCTCATTGCAAACAGCACAATGAGGCATCCCACTGTGTCCTGTTCATCAAGTCTTCTAATAAGAACTTCCAACATCAGCTCTGGAAAGTACCAAGCACATTGCATGCTCTTGGTTAATAAAATCACACCAGAAATGGGAAGCACTTTGTGCCCCACCCACAAAACACTTCAAAGGGTAGTATCATTGTGAAAATTGCTCTCCTTTGGGGGGAACAAAAAAGATGTCTGCTACTCTCATGTTCATTTTGCATAATGCACAACGGGTCCTTGCTGTTAATAAACCTTTGGGCACCATAGTCGTAAGCATAATTAAGAAAAATGGCTTTTTAAAAATAAAGCTCTTTGAAGCTGTTCCTCCAGCCTCTCTATGCTATTTCTAGAATACTATTTCTGTTTTCAGGGAGTGGACTCACAAGTCAGAACATGTTTTTCTCCCAGGAACATACAACTGTCGACCCTTGGCTGGTAACTACATTGCAATCTTGATTGTTCATTTACCCTTTACCAGAAACATAAAATACCATCAGGCCATCTGTACCATCTACAAACACATTGCACCAGTGTAAATACCAGTGAGTAACCAGTTCCTTTATGTTATAATGAAAAATAATGAATGATGCATATCTTAAAATTGTATGTACTATTGCATACAGCTTAAGGCAAGCAAATTAAAACTAGAAAAGCTGGGCACTTGTTCTTCTGTAGTCCTACAACATTGCAGAAGAAGTTTCATAAAAGGCCCATCCAAGCAGCAAATGCAGGCTAACTGCCCT
Organism: Florisuga fusca; assembly: GCA_038090715.1. NCBI lineage: Eukaryota > Metazoa > Chordata > Aves > Apodiformes > Trochilidae > Florisuga > Florisuga fusca. The sequence continues at coordinate 17,380,615 of JAAWXA010000017.1, forward strand.
TTGAAGTCCAAAGGCTTCCTATTTAGTCCCTAACAGAGAATAAATCAGTTTGCAATTAAGAATTTTCCAGTACTATGAAAATATCAGAAATACAAAGAGTAAGCAACAGGTGGAAAATCAGAAAACATAAATTATGTTAAAAAAACTCAAGAGGGTGCATTTGAGGTACTACAACACCATGCAAGCAGGTTTACATAACTGAACATGGATTTCTTAAAGCAATTCCTTTTTTCGAGGCACAGCTGTAGACAGTAAAGTGACTTTGATGAGTCTCCTATCACACTGGTGATAGTAACCATCTGGTTTTAAGCCCAGCTTATCTGTAAGCACATTTATCTCAAAGTCTTCTACAAACACAGTGATGGTCCTGTAAAGCATTTTTCAAGCAAGCCATCTCTGGGAGGAGACAGGGAGGGCAAAATTTTTATCTACTGGAAACACTACATTTCAAACATTGTTTTCATTCCATATAGAACACAGGTTTGGAAAAAAATTCCTTTAAAAAGGCTATTTTCAAGATAAAATAAAATGAATGTTTTTAATAATGGAAGAATAATTCTCTGCACACTTTTCATACTCTGCAGCAAGCCCTAGGAGTGTGTGTTTTCAGCAGCATGTGAAAGCAAAAGCCCAGAGGCCAAGGCTGCTGAGCAGCTCGAAAGGCAAAAAAGCAGCCAGAGACAGGGTAGGTATTCTGCAGAGAAAACTTGCTACCCAGCTTACATCTAAATCAACAGTTTCCTTGTGGCCTTTGAAGTTTCACCTGGGCAGCACTTCCAGTGAAAAGGAGTTTTTTTGAACCCATGGGGGCAAATAAACCAACCATCCATCAGCTGGAAGTGAGCAGAAGTTACATGCCAACATGGAGGTACAAATGGCAAGGCTGGAGAGGTGCAAGAACAGCACCAGAAGAGGAAGAGAAGAGTAACCAGGGGTTAGAGGACACAAGGCTGGGAATTCAAGACTTTTGAATAATAGAAACACCACCCTTTTCAAATTCTACCCAGTAGAAATGAGCAATGGGCAAGCCTACTTCTTCCCTATACCTCAGCAGAATATTTCTGTGTTGTTTTGAGAGAGTCAGTTCCTGCCTTCTCCTCAATTCCCCTATTCCAGCTTTCCAGTCACACATCTCTGTGGGGACCTGATCCTGGACCCTGCAAATTCAAAGAAGAAAGCGAGCCAAATTTGGAAAGGAAGCACTAAATTCAGCTGTGTTTTAGTGTGGTTTTCTGCTCTGTAGAACAGCAATGGCAAAGGCTCCTGGGCCCTACATTTGAGCCTGGCTGGACAGGTGTGCAGACCAAACATAGCATCACAGATCACAATTTAAGATGATTACTCAAAGATTTGATAAATCTAATGAATCCAAGATGTTAAATCAACCAACAATTTTCTTACTACAGAATCACACTTCACTCTCACCATGCTTGCATACAGCCCACAATGTGCACAACAGGATAACGTATTTCATATCACAGCTTTTAGATCAGAATGGTTTTCTGGGCAGCCCTGCTCATTTCACTGCAGCTTTGGCTTCCCAAGAGAGGGCAAGCAAACTTTCCTTTCATGGTAAAACAACCCTCCCCAGCCATTCAGCCAGCGAAGCCCTTCCCTGCAGGGCAGAACTGATTTGCTCCAGGATTCCTCTCCGGTCTACCTAGTGAGTACACTGAGACATGGTTAAGCCAGATGTAAATGAGACAGCAACTTGGGAAACCAAAAAAGGATGCTGGAGAATACCTGGCTATCATGCTGCCTCCTCTTCTTAGTGACACTGGTACAGGAGAAGTGAGGAAAGGAGAAAATCTAAACTGAGGGAAAAAAACTATAAATTGTCAAAGGAAATTTAAGTAGGTCCATTCTGTACTCAGATACTTCATTTACTGCTTGGCCTATTTAATTTCAAGTTAACATTTTTAAGCAAAGTGGATGTTTATTCACCAGCTGTGGATGTTGCAGAGTTCTGCCAAGACAAAATGTACAATTTCTGTTAGGGATAATCTTACCTGGCTGGAACAGGAAAAGCCTTTCTGACATTTATCTAGATTAAACAGATCACAGGAGGTATAGCTTGCTGCAGTATTTTGACAGGATGAGAGTATGTTTGCTGAGGAATAGGTACTGATTAAATCTGAGACAATGTGTGCCACAAACATTTCTACTAAGGAAACCAAAAAAGGACAAGATCTAGAACTGGCAGTATAAATGTATCATTTTATTTACAAATACCCTATTTTTTAGCATGTATCTAGGTTACTAAGCAGCTTTAGAAAGATATATTACCAAACACAAATGTCATGGTTAGTTAATGCTGGATAAGGGAAGGAAAAACTGAGACAAAAGGAAACTAATTTTAGCAACAGCTAGGAGAAGTATGAAAATGTCTTTTGAGACATCATTATCAAAACTCCACAAACTGAGAACTAAGCAAAGAACTAAATTAGTATTTTTTCTCTATATGCATTACATATTTTTTGGAATTTTTGTTTCTTCTATTATTTCATATGTCAGGGGGGATGGAAAATCAGACTTTTGTCTTCAGATTGTCTTAGAAACAAGAAAAGTCATATGCAACATTAACTTCCAGATGCCCAGTTTGTTGCAGAAACTGATAAGAAATTTGAAGAAAAATTTCTTTAGTCTTTACTAAAACCTGCAAAAGAAAATCTGTCATCAGAAAGGCTAAAACTATCTACAACATTAGATTGTGGAGTCTGATGCAATTTTGAACTGAAATGCCTACTTAATATAATCTCTAGAACTCTTTTTTGCCAAAGGCATAGATCTCTATCAATAGGTGTGTGCCCCTGCAAGCAACTGTTTGGTGACTATGCTTAACCCTCTAATCCCCATATTAACACCTGTAAATTCAGCACCTGTAAATGAGACTGAGGTGCTGTGTTTGCAATGTAGAAAGAACATTACCAGAATATTCTTAGTAATTTAATATCTACTCTTAAACGTAATTGTTCAGTACAGCAAACCAAACAGTTCTTGAAAAAGGGGAGAAGGGACTACAAGCAAAATTTTTACTCTCTAGTTGTGCAACATGACAGCCAAGCACAGATATCTCCCCTGAAAAATTAACACCCACACTATTCCAAACAACTTTTTGCAAGGACTTTGCCAATTTAAGGGGTTTCTTCTTCTTTTTTTTTTCCTTGGCTACAAGTATTGTAATAAGATGACAAATACCAAAATGAAAGAACAACTCATTTTTCTCTGTATGGTTTACAGATTTCTCCTATGTGTTTTTGTACAGCCTGCTCCATTGTTCCATGTCCTTTTATTGTGAAACTTTTGAGCATAAAAATTGAATAGACTAAATAGTTTAAACTGGAAAGCAAGGTAGTGATAAACCAGGTGACCAAAGACATGAGAGGATGAAACTTTTACTTGCACACTTGCACAAAGACCTGTGAATGAAGTTGCAGGAGTCAGTTTGAGCTCAAACAAAGCTCATTTCAGCTCATATGGCTCAAAGCTGACCATACCAAACCAACCTGGCCTTGGTCACACTAAACCTGCCAGCTCTAAAGTTAGATAAAATCAGAAGGACTTCTGCAATCATCTTGAACCATCTACCAGTTTAACTCCTGTTTGAACTACAATGTATCTTTCAGGACATGGCCCAGTCTTCATCTGAACATCTAAATGCAAAGGTTCTGTGGCAGAACTTAGTTGCAAAGTGGTTTGGTTTTAGCAAAATGTTCATAATTTCCTCTACAAATGGTCAACAAAAATGGGTCCGTTACTTCAAATTTCTCACGTTCACTGAATGAGCTTTTTTTGGCAGAAAAACTACTTAATCTAAATTTTTAAACCCAGTTGTGTTAGACACAATGCTGTATTGTATATGCATTGAGAAAAATACATAAATGTATGCAGAGGTTATATTAAACATGTTGGCATCATCTCGCTTTTAACTGTTTGGGCCATTACCACCGAAACCACTTCTTCCATCTGGGTAACTCCATAGCACTGCTGTGGATTTTAAATTCTAAGTTTATCAGAGCTTTACTTGCATTTAAGCCTACCAGCATGTAAACCCAACCTCAGCCTGTATTACATAGAGTAGAAACTGGTGATTTAGCAGCATTTCTGTTTATCTGCCCTCTCTCTTTCAACTAATGCTTGTCCAGGACTTTTTTTTTTTTTTTTTTTTTCTGGTTAATCAAGCAGGCCCTTCAGCAGCCTTTAGTCCAACCAAGGCCACTCACAAATCACCTGTGTTAATTTGCTGAAAAAGCTTCTGAGATTACAAGCAAGTATCATTCAGGAAGCAAAACATGCTGGTTCCATGGCAACATGAAAGTCAATGAGCCCACCTTGAAACCTGGAAACAATGGTCCCTTTCAGAGCAGGAGCAGAGGGGAGGGCCCACATCTTATTGAGATGTTGGGTTCTTTCAGATTATTTGCCAGTGAGCTTGCTGCCTTTTTTTTTTTTTTAAGGAGAAAAGGCATACTGTAAATTTGCCTTGCACAAGTTCATTTCTTTTTGGAGCTTGTCACCAAGACACTGTTGAATTCCCCCCCACCAAGCCTGCTCCAAAAAGCAGCAGCATGCAGCACAATGAAAGGCACCTCCCCTTGAGTCAGGGGACAGACACTTGCAACATGACACACTCAAGAATTCCAATCCTACAACTACCAGGAAAAAAAGGATGGCCTCCAGGATAATATGCTATCCTAAAGAAGAAAATATGGAGAAATGTTATGGAAAAAAAAAATAATCAGGAAATTCAGCATGAGAAAAGAAATCCTGTCCATCCTTTCCAAAGCCAGCTCTGCTCTGGCCATCAGAACAGGCTTCATCTTTACATGCAGTGCAACTTAGAAGAATATTATAACACTCTGGCTGGTTGTGACAAGCTGAATTCTCTTTTTGATTTTAGGGTTTACATCACTGCTTTCCAAAGAGATTTTCTCTATTATTTTTATTTTCCTTGGGAGATGTAGTGTAGAAATGACCCACACATTTGTGAAAGCATGAAATTTCATCAGCTGGAAAGCAGTCGTGTAGTAACAGGCTCAGAATCCCAGGTAAGTACAACCCTGTGCTCCACACTGAATCATTCATGGTTCCTTTTTAACTGCACACAGCCAGTCTGAGAGGAAGAGATCTCAACCTCACTGCTCAGAACAGAAAGATTGGCTGCTGGCACATAGAGCAGGCAGAGGAATAAACACTTCTGGAAGAACACCTCCTGACTATCTGCCCCATTGGAGCCTCTTTTGAGCAGACTGTGGGCCCCAGGAAGCATTTCTTATTCCCTGGAACTTCAGAAAATGCAGGAGTTGAAAGAATTTATACTGTCCAGTAAGACTGATTCTCCTTCCCAGTTATTTAGATTAAACACATTTGAATTTTAGAAGATGATTTTACTCAGCAGCTCTCAACAGATGTGACTCCCAGAGCTGCAAAACTGCAGCAGTCATGTAGCTACAGATGGACCTGCCCATTGCTTGCAGGTTGTAATTACAGACCACAGCTACCTGAGCACACCTGATCTGCTCAAAATTTGGGTCTGCCAGTGAACACGTTTTAGTTAAATGCTCCTGCTCCAGCCTCTTTTCTTCCCTAGCTCCTTTTTTATTTCACATATGGATGGTTGGAGAGACCTTAAATGCATACAAGGCTGGGACATCACCTTCCTGGGCTTGCAGTACCCAAGAAACCTACAAAAGCTCTAGAAAAAATTCTGTTGCTATAATGGTAATCATTAAAATCCCCAAAACAACCAGCCACAAATTCTGGCTCAGATTCTTGAAGATGTCAAAGCCATTTCAAATCAATCAAGCCAAATTTTTCGCTCTTACTATGATAGGTCTCTGCACAGAGAAAAACAGTAGGAAAAGCTGAAAATCTTTCATCGAGTGGGTAAAATTAAACTAGCACTAGAATCACAGACCTACAAACCAAATAAAATTCATTTTAGTGGAGAATCAGTGCATAAGAGTGAGAATACTTCATTACTGCACTTTGTGCTGTATAAATGCATGGAGCAACTGAGAGTACAGATCAGATATTCAGTATATCAGCCAGATTGTTGCAGCAGAACATATGCACAGAACAATTTAAAGTGAAAATTAGTAACTGCCAACTCTATTCAAGTTAATGCTACTGACCTGGAATATGTAAAAGGAAGAGCAGAACATTTTCTTTGCTTGATCATCTGACCTCACAACACAATGAAGCAGAGAAAAATTTTGAGAACAACTAATTGAATATGAGAACTATTAAACTATTTGTCCACAATTTCCTTTTGCTTAAAAGCCCAACATAAGAAAAAATTCAAAAGCCTTTGACAACAGATTACAAGTACTATCACGTATCTTCAGACCCTGAAAGCATCCTATTAGCAGTGACCTTCACCACATATTTTTGGGGTATTTCTGCCACAGTATCACCTCTGAGACAAAGACACCCAGCACCACCTGTTTTCAGTGGCACTAGACAGAAAAACATGTTTGCTTGAGAGGCCCTCTTTATTTGTACAGGACTCTGAGGTGAAAATTTCTCTATCTTATTCATTTGCCTTAGGAAAATTATTAATAGAGTCCTTGTTGAAATCATCATGTATTTGTCCTGACATGTGACTGGAAAGTCAGTATCATAAAAAAAAAAAAAAAAAAAAAAGCACATGAATGTACCTTGAACTGTTCTTTCAATCTTTCCCACCCAAACTATATCAATGTGTTGTTATAATTATTCCATCCTCTACCTGAAATTTAAGTAACGAGGTCAATGAAAATATTTTGAAAGCACTGGAAGATTTTTAGTAGATTACTTGGAACAGAGTCTTCAAACAGATAGAAACCTTCCCTTGAAGAAAATAGCACGTACACTTAGGCTTGTCTCAGCCTGATGCAACCAGAAACTGGTGCTATGTTAGCCCTGAAATGTAAGGGACAAAACACATCTGCTGCAACAACACAGCAACAAAACAGCACATCTGTTGTAACAACACTGAGGATCTTCACTGCCACAATTCCAGCAGACTTCCAGGTCCTTCTACTCTGCTCAGTCAATGAAAGTTTGAATCAGTTTGACACCTGAATAGGTCAGACTGAGGGGTTGATCTGGTAACTTCTATTCACATTTTTATCCTTAGTTCCCTATCAGTTCCACAGGACTGCTGCCCCAAGTCTCATTTCCACTCTTACAGATTCCTCTCCTCCTCTTCTGTCTCTCCCATTCCCACCTCTTCAGAGCCAGCAACCACATGAGTCTGCTGGTCACAGCAGCTCAGATTATCACCAGGGACCAGTTTTCTGTCAGAACAATAAACTGACCCAACTCAGGCTGTAACCAATTGATCCAACACAAGGGAGGCAGGAAACCATGATCAGGACACAGGGCAGCCCACACTTAGATCGGATTAAGGGTGATATAAGACAGCAGTTCATGGCAGACAGGGGATACAAGGTTTGAATTTAAGTATTCAGTTGTATTTAGTTCCCTCACTTTGATGGGCTCAGCTCTTTGGAGGATTAGTCTTTTTCTTTGCTGTGTGCACTGGCATGAGGGGCAAAGGGGGCAAAGAATCTGACCTCACTGAAGATTTGCAAGGACTTGTGAATCCTGCATTCAGCAAAGTCAATGGAAACTTCTGACTGACTCCAACAGAGGCAAGATTGGGCTTGTTATCAAAATGTCCTTCTCAGGCAAGTCCAAATGCCATTTTATACAGTGACTGAGTATTGGCTATGTCTTATGTGAGTCTTTTATATTGTGTGCCCAACTCTAAGCTGATATTTAGACAAAGGAACTTGTGTATGCACCAGAAATTGCAGTTTTTAATATATGTATGTACAAAGCCCTATATATATAAATATATATTAAAAAACAAACACTCAGCCCACATTTTAATGCTGAGTATAGAGAACAGCCATGCACAATATTTAAGTGTCTTTTTGTTGTTATCTTCCTACTTACCAGAAGCCAGGCAGGACCTATGAAATTTAAAGATAGAACCCCACCAACATACTCCACATATGGAGCTCCTTGTTTGCTTTTTATCTATCATAAGTGGTCACAGAACAAAATTAATTTTCCACCTCTTAGATTTGTTGCACTGCTGCTCTCTGGCACTTGGGATTTCTTCCCACTCATCCCCTTCCCAAGCACTGGAAAGATCCACAGCTATTCAGGTATTTTTAAATCTTTTCAGGGTTACTTCCTTCCCACACAGTGAAAGGTTTTACATTTCCTTTCAATCCATACCAAATGCTACATAGAGAAGGGAGCAAGGAGTAGATCTGACACACATGACTGGACAAAGGTACAAAGGAAGGAGTTTCAGTGCTAACCTTGAAGCTTTGGCCAGCAAGAGCTCAGCAATACCACATCACCCAGGGCAGCAGTCACTGCATGTACATACTCTAATCCAGTGCCTCACAAGACTGAGCTGTTGTGTGGAAGAACTACCAATGCTGCTCCAAGACCAGAACCACTGAACTGCTTACGCTGCTCTTTCCTAAACAGAATTTTAACATAAAGATCACATATGGTGGAGGAGCATTTTTCCCAGCGATGCATTAACTGCCAGACCACCAAAATCACCATCATGTGGCAGTAAATAATTACATTGCAACTGATAAACTTCCTTGCCTCAGCTGTTGGAAGTTAAACCAAGACTAAACACTTCTGTACAGCACTAGTAAACGTCAACCATTTGAATAGCTTTCCTGTTATTGTCAAACCTATAAGCAAATAATCCTCCTGACTGAGCATATGGCAGCAGTACAGCAGCCCAGAGAGCAGCAGCATGGGAGAGGAATTTGACATCTCAGTATGGTTTTGTAGAGGCTTCTCTCAAAGCAAAGAACAGCCAGTCCTTGTAATAAAAGTTCCAAAAACGTCATTTTAAGAACAAAATGCTCTGGCCTACAGTCCTGCCTAACACCCTCTCTTCATAAGCAGATGTTTCAAAGGTCACATTAGGTCCTTTTATAAACTAAATCACAATAGCAATGTTCATTCATTTCACAACCACGTTTACAAAGCACACATTTGAGCCCCCTACTAAATCTTAACTTGTTTGTGGATCCAGTAACTTCTCGATCCTGGTTGCAGTCTGTAAAACTTCTCCTTGCTGGACAGGAATCATTTAAAGAAACTGGACATACACAAGTTCACAGAACCTGACAAATGTACCCATAGGTACTGAAGGAGATGGCTGATGTGCAGCTACTCTTGATTGTGGTCATCAAGAAAGGTTCCTGAGGTCTGAAAGAAAACAAATATCACTCCTGTCTTCAAGAAGTGCAAGAAGGACAATCTGGGGAACTAGAAACCCAGTCAGCCTCATCTCAGTCCCTGGGCAGGTAGTGGAGAAAGTCTTTCTGGAAACCAATTCCAAATGCATGAAGGATAACAACATAATCAGAAGCAGCCAGCACAGATTTGTGAATTGGAAGTCATGCTTAATCACCCCTACTGTCTTCTACAATGAGATGATAGGCTCGATGGGTGAGGGAAAGGAGTGAATATTGTTTGTCTTGACTTTAGTGAGGTGTTCAACACTGTCTGCCTACTACCCCAAAGCTTTTGTAATGGTGCTGTACTGCTTTACTTTGTGGAAGATGCACTTCAGTTCTCTCCAAATTCTTGTGCTGCATTAACACTCAACCTACACCACAAAAATATTTTAGATAAGTAATCTACCCAGTTGGATTCCTTCCTCTCCTCTGCAAATGCCCTTTCTAAGGGCTGATTGTAGGATGTCAGCAGAAACAGTATTGCAGAAATCAGAGACTGCCATTGCAGAATTAACATGCACAGGCATTTTAACATTTTAGGACAACTTAGGACAACTTCTGCGTCACTGTCAGCACAGATAGATATTCTAAACTTGTTTTCCTGGCAAAACATTTATCCAAACGTAGCATCTGCTGATAATTAGAGCTTAAAGTATGTTGGAAATAGTATATATTTCATCAATGTTAGCCAACAGCTTTTCATCATCTGTAGCACTATTCCCAGTGACAGCTGCAGAGTGAAATGCAGAGGGGAGTGAGAAAAATGACTCATGGTCACAGTGCCTTCCCCAGTCAAGAGCCCATGTTTTATGATTCCAGCTTGGCACTATCATTATGACTCAAGGCTGTTTCTCTTACAGCAGACCATCTTCAAAGATGTTTTCAGAAAACAGGAACTGATAAGATTCAAACAATGATGAGAACACATCTGGGGGACTATCATCTAAATACACCATACTACAGTAAATTACACTGATTCACAGATTAACATTATTCACTTTCCACTCACCCACAAGGCCAGTTCTGCCTTCATTTGTAGATACACTTTTTCTGTCTTCAAACAAATATATGGTGTCACTTTTAAAGCAAATCAAACAGAATTCTGTCAGGGACACACTTTTTATTTCTCTAGGGATCACTTTTTATTTCTCTAGGGAGTGTTAAGATCACTTTTTATTTCTCTAGGGAGGAATGCAAACAGCATATTTAAAGAAGACAGCTCAAGGGTAGTTTTACAAACACTAACATTTTAGACAATGAAGACACTCCAGGGCCTCATAAATCATGAAATCTTCCCATTCAGCTCAATGGTTGGTCTATGGGAAGAACTGCATGTTCTGACTTTTATCCAGCTTTAATGCAGCAGAAAAAAACCAAGCAGTTGAATCTAGAAGTCTGAGAACACTAGCAAATGCTTGGGCTTCTTGATCTTTAAGGTTTCCTTGACCACAGACTGAATGATTACATGCCAGCAGGTGAAATGTGATGATTTTAGATCTTTTTAATACACGCACACAAAAAAGCTCACCCTTGGGGTCTTTTAAATACAGTTCCTTTTAATTGAAAATAGCATCCCTCCTAAGACTATTCAAACTTTTAAACATTTCTGCTAGCTTAGGTTAATATACACAGATTCCTACTTTCTTGCCACTCCTGAAGCACTCTTGCTCTTCTCACCTTCTTTCTTTGCTCAGTGTATGAAGTTAAGTTTAGGCAGCACAATTTGTCAACAAAAATATCAAGCATCAGTGCATTTAGAGCTACTCACCACATCCCCATTTAACTCTGATTTCACTTCAACAGTTGAAGAGTCTTACTGGCCAATAATTTCCACACAATCTTGCATGAATATTCTGTTTTCTCCCCAGTATTCAGGTCACTGTTAGACATTACATTTTCAAAAACTCAAGAGAGTCAGGGTAGAGAAAAATACCCACTTCCACCTGACCTCCTCATTTCACCTCTCAGGAAGACAGAGATTTGGATGAAGTCTTGGATCCAAATTCACAACTGTTGCATGCAGAGAGGTTACAGTCAACACCACAAAAGAATACATTTGGCTTATTTTTCCAACTTCAGCCTCCCGTTTGCTTTGCCTTGTTTGACACTGACACATTCAGAACAGAATATATAAAATTAGAGTACTCTTGCATATCTTGGCAATGTAAGTTATAGTACTGCTACTACAAGTTATTGTCCAGCACACATCAGAAAGGAATGGTCTCCATGTTATTTTACACAGGATCACAGTTCCACTCTCTACTATACTTTTGGCAGGACTCTCCAAGCCAAATTAATAAAGCTGCATGGCACAGCATAGGGAATTTAAGGTGGTACTGCAAAATAGTGGTCAAAGTTTCTATTTATTCACCTGCAAGATATAAGGTCAGTTCCTGTACTGTAATTGTGATTGCTGAAAACATGAATCAGTTGCTTCAGGGCTCAGTGAGGGAACTGCAGTTGCCATTCATTCTCATGTTGAATGTTAGCTCATGTCCAAAATTACAGAGTCTGGAGGACTTGGATTTCTGGTCCCACTTCTGGTTCATAAGAAGAGATTTGTTTCCTCTATAATCATGGGTAGTTGACCATAGTCTCCTCAACAAATATAACATGATAAAGTTATTTAACATGTCTGGTAATGCATTTCACATGTACCTAGACAGCTAAAGAAATACTGAAAGCGAAAACAATGCATCATTCTTTACTTCTTGACAAATGACTATTAAGGAAATGTTACATTTCCCAATTCATGGCCAAGTTTTAGCTAGCATGCAATTCAATATAATCAGTATTGATCTGAAGAGGCAAGGGAAATTAACATAGTTAGTAATATATCCTTACTGACTAAATCTGGACAAGTATTTTACAGCTCCTCAAGTTGTTCAATGGTGTCACTCAAGAGTGTGACAGAATCACTCAGACTGAAGAAGGAACATTATTGTTTATATAATTGACTTACAAAGCCTAGAAATACACACAGATTTGCAAAATATCCTAGAATGGAGCCCTCTGAAGAAAACTTCATGAAACACTTATTTGCTTGCATGTGGTGAAGTATTTTGATTGCTTTCTTAATGGTTAAAAAAAAAAAAAAAAAAAAAAAAAAAAAACCAGGAGCCCACTAATTTTCCCCTTGAAATTACAAGCAGCAAGCTGGTTTCTAATTAATTCCTACTCATAAATTAATCGTGAATTCACCACTGAGTGAAAATCCTCCTTTTGAGGACAGACCATTAAGTTATTCCTCAGGATGAGATCAAATGTTGTTAAAATACTTTAGAGAAATGTGTTTTATTTTGTCTTTGTTAGGAGAATAATCACCATAACATGAAGGAATGTGTATATCACACAGGAAAGCTGCAACCCTTTGCACCTAACACTGTCAAAAAATCCCAATCTCAGCACAACCATGCTGTCACAAGAAGCTGCACCAAAAAATGATAGAAGAGGCAGGGCTGGGAATTAGCAGGAAGCATTTCTATCTCAGTCTATCCTGAACTATCAGAGGTTCTGATGACTTAGGCTTTCTTTCAAGAAAAAAAAAACAACAAAAACAGAGGTCTTGGCATCTGGTGGCCATTAGGAAACCAGAGATATTGGAGTTATTGGATATTGCATCCTGGTCACATTCCAAACCAAACAATTATATTTGGCCTCCTTAAAATTCCTTCCTGTTTCAGAGAAAATCCTATATTCCTCTACCCATTCAAAGGTGCTGTGCAATGTTTACTGGCATGCTGCAAAACACTAACCCTGATGGAATCTGACCCATTGTACTCCACAATGACATGACACTTGCTTCATCTCTTTTATTTATGATCTGAAAATGGCTATTTTGGGACTTGCTACCTGCATAACTATCCTGAACCCTCATTCCCCAGAGTTATGGAATGTGGACAGGTTGCACCCCCTGCAATGGGACCTACAGAAATAGTTTACATGGATGAAATCCTTTAGAGTTGCCCAAGTATCATCACAAGGAAAGAACTGAACAGCTGCAGCGTGTACCAGCCTTGCTTCTTCTCCTGTTGATCTCTCATTTATTGTCCATCCACAGGCCACTTTACAAGGGTTTTTTCATGGCATGTGGAATCTTTGTGTCAGTGGTAAACATTTACATTCCCTTTGTCAGACAGTAGTCTGACCCTGGTTCTCCAAATTACCCCTCTCACCATCCTGCTTTGGCTATAAAAGGACTCAGGTGGTTAGAGGTCATTCTCACACCTCAGGTTAAATGAATAAATCAACTCAAAACTAAGTATCTTCTCTCCTCCTCAAACCTTCCAGAGATCAAAAAAGTTGATGAGAGATGCTGAATAACTCATCTGGATATGATGCCAAATTTACCCTGAAAACTCTTTCCACCTGTTGTTACTGTCCTGTGAGATTTCCAAGAGGTCAAAACTAAGCAATAGCTGCATATAAACATACACCCACACACATTTTTGCTTGACTCCAGTATAACAGATTTGGATACTCCGATATTAATCTTACCCAAGGATTACGACTCTGATTAATTTCTCTATTTGTAAGAGGTGTGTGTTCCTAGTGTATTTTCTGGCTTGATTGTGTTTCCTATGTTTTTTTCCTCCCCGGGGACAGATTTTTCCTGAGTATATGAAATAATTTGATGCTTTATAGAAGATTAATGTTTCTTTTGTTGCAAGGAAGAGAAGAGAATTATCCCTTTGGATCACTGGTCATTGACTCAAAAGATTTATGGTCTGAGCTATCTCATCAACAATCAGTTTAACAATAAAATACTGTTGGAGAAAGGTTCCTTTTTTTATGGTCTCTATTTACATGCCAGCAGCATTTTAAAGAACAGCTGTGCTCTGAGCTCACCATCCTGCTGCTACTTTGTTGCAAGACTGAGGAGAAAGAACAGTCTTTGGAGAAATGAGATTGTTTCCAAGACTTTCAGCTTGCTAACTACCAACACCTTCCTACCTGATTTTAAATTAAAATCAGGCTTGAGCCTCCACGTCTACACCCAGGGAAACCATTCAGCTCAGGCATTCTCGATGTTTTAAGAGGCAGAGAAGCTGTGATCGTGAAACAGAATGACCACCAGCAAAAGCTGTGTGTACACAGTTTCTCAAAGAGCAGCAGCCCAATTCTACAGTCGGTGTGATGAGACTGCCCCTTGCTGAGCAGTATTTTCCCACGATTTCTTCAGGGTTTGATTTCTTGAAGTTTTGCATGTGTCTGGCACATAGCACACCTTTTGGAGTGAGGATTGTATTTCAATTCTGACTTTTCAGGCACAATAATGCAGCAGGGTTGTACCTGGTGACCTGAGAACAGAGGTGTGAGCATCACAGGAGTGGTTGTGTAATGAAAGCTGACAACTTCCCAAAGAGATGTTCCAGAAAAAAATTACAACTTTATGTGTGCATGAAGATACTCAAACCTCACAGATATTCAGCAACATTTATATACGTGGTACCTGAAATATATTTTGAGATGTAAAACCTGAGTACATTTGCATGCTCTGGCCTGCTGGTGCTACATTTCCTTCCTTTAACCAAAGAAAAAACTGAGAGCTATGAATACTCCCACACTCATCACACAGACTAAATTCTGCTGTGATGGCTACAAGACCTACAAGTTGCAATGGAAGAAATACAACCAGAGCTAAAAGTTCAGCCTATGAACAGATCCAACCATTAACTTCCTAACCCCCCCCTCAGAGACAAACAGCAACCTCAAACTGAAGAGCAGGGCTTGTACATTGTACATCCTGACACCCTGCAGATTCCTTTGTGGTACAAAATATATTCACAAGGGCAAAAGGTTATTTTCCTGCGAAGTCTGTAAATTAAATTCTATAGAAAACCAAACAAAAAGTTACATGAGTGTTCACGTATCCATGAGCAGCGAGGTCAACAGAAAAATATTTCATTTCAGATTTTGCAAAGGTGCCCTGACAACAGCAGCTCATACACCATGGGTACCCAGCAAGCAAGGCTAAATTAATTAAAATCAAATTTCAGTCAAATGTTTTGAATGATTTTTTTCTCACCAAACGAGTTTAGCTTTTAAGACCCCTGCTAACAATAGTATAAAAAGGAAGAACAAAAGTCATTTAAGTTGATTCCTTTTAGAGCACATGTGCACAAATGGGAAATAAAGGATGGACTAGGAAATTATTAATTTATTTGGTTAGATAAGTTATCTTATCTTAAGGTTCACTTAGATTTAAACCAACTACAGAAATACTCCCTGCCTCACATTGAAGAAAACACCTTGCATTTGCCTTGTTGGAGGGGTAAAGATTTGCATCAAATCATACATTAAACTGCAAAAAGGGACCCAGCAGTGAGAGCCACCCCTGCTCCCTGCCCAGCATCCACCAGCACCCACAGGCAGGGCACAGACACAGCCTCCTGTAAGATATTGGCAACAGCAAACAGGATTCCTGGCACCTGCACTGCCACCTTCTCTCCTGGAGTTTCCCACTCCATTTAACAGCCTTTTTCCTCCCACAAACTCCAGCTCATCCAGAGACACTAAAAATTAAAAAAATACTGTGAGAGAGCACAGTTCCTTAGTCTTATGAAAGCTGTACTTTGTTCTGAACACTTTACTGTGTCCAGCGTGTATCCAACATAGTACAAACAGCCCAGATTCTGCAGTCCAGAGAAGTTTAATTTTTTTTGTAATTGGTCTTCAATCCAGCCTTATCTAAACAGATCTCCATCCAGCTTGCCTGAGATCCTGATTCCAACAGCACCAGGTGCCAATTGTTTCACACAAAGATGCATGAAACAGCTGACAGATCCTGAGATAATCCAGGCTCAGGGAAACATCCTCCAAATTTCTTAAGCCCTGCTGAAACCAAACATCCAGTTGCTACATAACAGTCAAGCACCTGACTTAAACATACAAGGTTTTCTTCCATAGCTTTTAGGATCATTTTGTTTTCTCCTGGTTTCTTGAAATTTTGTCTAAGATTCAGGATGAGAACCAAGATTTTATTTTAAATTATAGTGGATGTCCTCTTCTTCCTATGATGTCAACATATTTAAGATTGTATTTTTTTAATATGCTTTGCTTTAGAAATCAAGGCTGGAAATTCTGCAGGACTGCTAAAGATTGGCATAATTTTAAAAATAAAAAATAAGCATGTACTACTGTTAAAACAATAGGCTAGTGCAATTAAGACTCATGAAATCCTTAGTGCTCTTAAGACCAACCCTCTCGTAACCCTTCAAGAAAAAAAAATTTGGCACCACCTGCATCCCCCAGCAATACACTATATTACTTTTAATTTTATTTATATTATGCCTTTATAACTTGAATAAAACAAAGTAACATCCTTTTTCCTGTTTCTTTGCACATATGCTATTTGGGATGATCTAGGCTTTTATGTAATCCTAATTTCTATCCAGCCTCATGGGACCTCAGTAGAATATTTGTAAAGAAAGGTACAATTTTTATATAAATTATTAGTTTTGTGAAACAAGACTCAAATTTGAAGTTGTGTTCAAGTTAATTTTTGTAAATTATGTGTTTTGTGTGTCAGTGTTATGACTGTCTATTCATACAATACTAGAACATTAGTATTCATTAAAATCAAGACAAAATCACCTTGTATCATCTGAAGAAACTCAAGGAGAACCCAAATGAGTGCATGTATAAATTCCCCCCTAAATTTCTTTCAATGTTACCAACTGTCACCTGTCTAAAGCATTACTTCCACTCCGAGAGCAGCTCTCTCTGCAACAATGCCATGAAGGAAAAATCAAATATATTTGTCCTTTCCTTAACAGACATACAGACTGACAGGATGAGCATGTGTGTGATTATTTTAGAGAGAGCTACACAGATGCTATGGAGCATTTAAGATAGTTACACAGTGTCACACAACAAGCTATGTTAAGAATAGAATCTAGGTTTCCTTATGCCACAACCAGCTCCTCACGTTTTATGTGCAAAGTAGGAGCTTCTTGCCCTGCTCATAAAATATCTGAGAGAAGTCAATATCCTGACACAGTTACTTGATGTTGGCAGACAGGGATTAGTGATCTCAGGCTTATCAAGAGCAGAAAACTGAGCAAGAACAGTAAATTTCACAACTCTGCCAAGTAACTGAAGGAACTGCAGTGGTTTCGTCTTACAGAGAATCTGGTTTCAAATAATTTTTAACTACTGTCCCATAGTAGTTTTCTGATGAACTTACTTAATGGAAGTGATTTAGTTCTCTTCTGCAATCTTTACAAGATACAAGTTGATACTAACGTTACATTGATCCAGTGTCAGGCATAGGGTACCACTGACATTCAGTACCTGAGGAAAATAAACATCACTCCTGCCAGACACCAAGTAAAACTGCAAAAGAAACTCAGTACCAGTGAGGCATATCAGACATACTATGTAAGGTGCAGGATAAATTCTTACTGACATCAGATGAACACAACAGCAGCAGAGTGAGTGTTTTTTAATTGTCTCTACCTTTCTTACTACCACATACACAACTTAAGGGTCTCACAGTACACTTTTACTGCCTCTCTATAAAAAGGGAATGAAAAAAAGAAACTCACCCTCACAACATTTTTCATAAAGATTAATTCCTCTCTCTTTTTTATATATGTAAACCAAAAACCATGCAGATAAAGAAGTGTTGTAAATCTGAGCTCTGGGAGCTGCTGGGTTGCAGAAGGGCCCCTCTAAAGAAGTATGTTATGGAGCTAGCCTGTACCTGTGTCTCACTGCACATTCCTCTGGCAAAGGAATTCAGGTCTAAACCCTGGTACCCCTCTGCCCTCCTGTGAGTGAGCTCATAATACCGGAATGAAGAGGAGGGAAATAACTTCATCACTAGAATTTCTTTAATGGAAATGATAAGTACAAGTCTTGATGAAATGGATGCTGGAATTATTTTGTCTGGTTATTCCTACACACAGAGAACACATATAACTCAACAGATAATTCAGCAAAATTAATTTCTGCTAAATTTAATGCTACCATATAATCCAAACAAAACCTGTAACCAGTATCACTGCACAAAGATGACTGGGCTGAAAGTCTTCCGTGCAGGAAAAACTGTCAAACAATTATTCCAGATCTGGACAGTAGTTTAATAAAAAAAACTTTTAAAAAAACACAAACAACAACAAAACAAACAAACAAACAAAACTAACAGCAGCAAAAAGGGGAAAAAAAAAAAAAAAAAAAAGAAAACCAAAAATCACTTGGAAAGTTTTCCCTTCCTTCATTTCACAAACTGAGATGTGAGAAAGGGGAAATAGGGCTGGTGAACTACAGTCAGCTGCAGAATTAAAATTATTAAATTCCTATTAACCACATTTTGAAATAAAAAAACCCAAAGCCATCTGATTGCTGAGTCTATTGTTTTATGAACCAAATACATTCTTGAAAAAACCCAAACACACAAATCATTCAAAATCACAGCATTTTTTTTTTTTACTTCTCTTTTTTAAAGTAGCATTAGTTTACTTCTACCCAAAATACTTGGTAAACATTTTGTTTTGTGGTTCATAAAGAATTCTTGAATGGAGTAGAAAAGCTACAGTAGCACTTGAGAGCTGATATAAACATTAATTAATTCTACTCTACCACTGTCAGGCTGTAGCTGAGACTAACTAGCTGGGTTTTAATCCTTGCCACTCCTCTCTGAAACACGTGCAGAACTTGGCTGGATAGTGTGAAGCTGAAAGATAAAAACCAGATTCTTTGGAAACTTCACAGTGTCATGCTAGCACACACATTTTAAAAAGAGAAAAAAAAAAAAAATAAAATTGAATGGAGAGTCTTTAAGTAGCCATAATCAACTTTTTATAGTGTTGTGCCTTACTGGTAAAAGGTTGAACCCTTCCATATCTCCAAAAGCAAACCACACAAGTAATCTCACTTATGGAAGTGCCTTAGGGCATCCAAAACACTACCAGTTGTGGTACAAGTATTCAAATAAATGAAACTACAGATTAGACCAGTGATCATTAGGCAAAGTGATATTTTGCATTTCATGGCTATAATGTCTGTTTTCATCCAGTGGTTAGAGCAAAGAACTAGAAGCTGCAATCCAATCCTACCATTGGTTTGACTTGTGAGCTGGGGCAAAGCTCACTTCACACATGCAAGATGGTATTATTAGTATTTAGCCTGCCAAACAATAAGGTTAATTAAAATTCCCATGTGTTGGTTTGTATTTATACATGAGAAACAGTGAAATCCATGACAAATGAAGCCTAAAAAAGAGACAAAACAGACTGAATACTGTTGCTGTAATTTTAAAAGGCACGTTCATTGCAGGATTCAACTCATCCTGCAACTCTTCACACTCTGAAGGATCTGTGAACACATTTTACCTTCAGTGGAAAAAGTACTGTTTGACACTAAAAGATGGTCTGACCCAGACCACAGTTTGCACAGTGTCAGAAATGAACATTTGCAAAAACTCTTGAGGTATGGGAGGCTCTCACCTCCCAGAGACTCTGCTGAGGGCTCTCAACACCCCAGATGCTCCAGGGCCAATCCATTCACGTGGAAATTGTACAACTAATAGACATTAAGTGAAACCACCATTTGGAGCTCACTCTAATTATCTGGTCAGATTTTGGTTTAATCCTAACAAGATCATAGATTCACAGAGATTAAGGTTGTTAAAAGTACCACAGAGAAAACCATATAATCACTACCTGGAAGAGACCAGCTGAAGTATTCTGTTTATGGTCACCAACTTGTAAAACCTTTGTGGAGTTCAAAAACTATTTCCTGTATCTTTTTGTGGTAACAGGAGGCTAACAATTTTACTTTGGAGACCAGAATACTTCTCCTTAGTTATAGGAGTGGTTTGAAAGCTTCTTCCCTTCACTATCCTATTAACATATTTTCTCTACATTTTTCTTAAGCTTACACCTTATCCTTTTTTAAGTCACAGCAAAAAAGCTAAGAACCATCTGTAGGAGTAGATTTCACAGGTGGTTTCCAGTTTAAGCCACAACTACTTTATTAGGTTAAAAATGCACTACTACATCTCCTTTGTAAAAACAATCATATAAAGCTTAGAAGGAGAACTGTTTAAAACTGTGTTTCAGATGCAGACAGATTAAAAACTTCTGCTAAATAGCAAGCATTGATGTTACACATAACCCTCTAGTGAAAGCAAAAAGCACAGGCATTTCAGAAGTACATGAGAAAAAAAAGCACCTTACTTTTGGCACTCAGGGTTTGTGGTAGACCACCTCAGTCATGGCCACAAGACCAAGACTCACCACACTTCAATCCTTTCCAGTAAAAGAACTGACACATTCCAGGCAAAATGCTACACACTGTGCAACACAATATGGGACCTGCTAACCTCACCTTCCAGCCAAATCCACACTTCACATGTGCTGCAGTTCATGTAGAACTTATTTACAAAGATACATTAAATTTACAGATAATGCTCCAGCTTTTCAACCCCTTCACACATACTTCAATGATAATCTAAAATCTCACAAGGAGGGCTGAGGCTGAAAGCCTACAGGCTCCTTTTATGGAAAAGTCTGAAGACTACTATAAATTCTTAATTTTCCAAGCTTGCTTTTCAACAAATGTTTTTGCTCCTTCAGGCTATGCTTTTCCAGTTCAGTTACACCCTGCTTTGTGGATATGTTTAATCATCAAAGTACAATACGATGATTCACCTTTCTATGGTTTTGATGTGTTTCCACTATAGCAGTACTAATAATTCCAAACTACTTAAAAAAAAAAAAAAAACAAAACAAAAACAAACCCAAAAAACCAACCCCAAAACTCAAACCAACATATATATTTCTATAGAGCAAGTGACATCTACACACTCCATGGCAGAAGTTTGACTTAAGTAAGGAAAACTAGTACCACTTTAAAATGGTCCTGACTCTTTGGTAAAATTAAGCAACTATTCATTGTGTCAATTAATCAATTCAACTTTATAGCAGTAATGAGATTAATTTATATATATGTTTTTGAAAAACTGACTTGCTAGCTTATGAATTTTAAGCAAACTTTAACTGAAAAGTATTGAGTAATAGATTGATCACTCTTCTTTGGTTTGAGCCTCCTTTTCAGTGCCAGATGTTATTTCATGTCCCCAGAGGCAGCATTAACACTTGGGAGGGTGTGGACTTCATTAATAGAAAGGGTCTTCAATGGCTCAAACCACAGGAAAAGGAATGAAAGAAGCTGATTTGAAAACACTGATGCAATGTAAACAGGTGAAGTACATGCAGTAATTTTAAAAAGTTAAGAAAAGACAAGGTCACTACTTGTCACTACTCAGAGCTCTAAAATGATGCCACTAGCAAAAAAAAAAAAAAAAAAAAATTAAGTTTCAGAGACATTCAATTTGTGGCATTTTTAGCAGCACAGGAGCATTTTTAACTCCATTGTCTAAATGCACTTCCATTTTCCTCTCCTCTGCTTTTTAGACCAAAACCAACCCTCCTAACAGTGCTATAAATTAATTTATGCAGCTGGTTTTTGACTTGTTCTGCACATTATCCCAATCTCTCTTTCTAGAGATCTCTTGATCTCTCTGCCAAGCACAAAAAAATGCTAAAGAGGCAGTTAAAGTTTCATGTTTTCAACTTCTTTCCCCTTCAATAAAACCAGAAAAATTACAACTACACAAAATTGAAGGAAAAGGAAATATTACTCTCTCACTAATACCTTGATGCATTGCCTTCTGTACCTAGTTCCTCATTAGCCCAGGTACAACAGCTAGATGATATTTAGATTTCACCTGTGTCATGCATCACACTGAGGTGTCACCAAATTATTGTGTCAAGGATGGAATAGTTTGCTCCTACTAGTAATGGGGAAAGCAATAAATATTAGGTGCAACTCTCTTAAACAGATATGTGAAACAGAGACTTCTCCACAACAGGCATTAACACGTCCTCACTGCTGCTAAGAGGGAGGCATCAGAAAAAGAACCACAGAATTAACTGCCAGGAGTCATGCTGGCAGCCTCCCTAGACTCCTCAGCAGAGTTAGAAAGGCAGGTGAGCTTAAGAGCACGTTGAGGCAAGGGCTGGAGGCTCTCCAACTAGTAGAAAATAGAGGAGGGAGTGAGTAAAGCAAATTCAGAATACAGTAGCTATTGCCATTTCAGTGTCAACATCAGCCCAATTTGGTTCACAGAGCTGATTCTCCCAAGATGAAGGTAACCAAGTGAGCAGAGACTGTGCAAACTGGATGGTGCTGGTTGAGGGGTCTAATGAGGTTGACATAACCAAAGCCAGTCCAAATACTGCAGAAATAACATGAAGGGAAGATAGCACAGACCACAGGGATCTCTACAGTTTTATATACACTTGGGTAAAACTCACTACCAATCAGAAAGGACTATGAAAAAACTGGCAAAAAAAAGGCAGAGAAGAGGCAGATCTGTGGAAAAGTTCATTTGACTTTGTATTAATTCTGTCTCTTCACATTTCCTTAGACCTGAGAGAAGATGGAGTCATTCTGAAAAGCAAGTATTACTTTGAACACAAGCAGTAAGATTAATGTCAGCATCTTTAAGAAGTACAAAGTTAAATACATCTACTGGAGGCTGCAGCCACATGACTTCCATATAAATCACACCATCACAGAAGGTGAAGTTGTTTGGAAAAACCCAAGGCAGTTTAAGCTGCAGGAAATCTGTGCAAAAAGCACAAACTGTCTCCTTTCTCCAGGTATTTTCAGATTTATTGCCTACACCTCCAACATAAGGACTAAGGTACCAGAGTCCTTACAGAGTGTCTCTACTGCAAGCCTACACAAAAGCTAGAGAAGCCCCACCATGAAATGCTTAATTTAGGGACACCATGACTTACTAGTTCTGAAATCAGGGGAATACAGTGGCTGGCAGTAAAGCTGGCTTGTCCAGAAGGGGAAATAAAATGCCTCTTCATGTCACACAATGCTTCTCACACCTATGCAAAAGGCAACCACCACCTTAAAGGGATGATGATAAATAAAAAGCTCTTCAGAACACAGCCACGGGCATGACTTCATTTCATAGATACTGCAACCTAACAGCATCTGAGTGCCAAACAAAATGCCAAATTTTATTCCCAGTTATCTTTAGCACCAAGAGAATATTCAGAAAATAAACTATCATTTGTTCAGATGGGAGAGAAATCAAAATTCAGATTTAATCTAAAAGTTTCCACAAAATTCAACACGTCTTGGTGAGGGCTAGATAATTAGCACTGCTACAAACTGCTTGGTATATTTTTTTATAAGTAATTATTTTTTTTTTTTGTTACAGAACCAGGAAATAATTCTCATTATTTTAATACAGACTTATTACTATTCAAACTTGACCAATCTCTTCACATACACAAAACAAGTGTCTCTACACCCATGCATGCAGATTAGAAACTGTCTTAATCCAGTAAACAGATCCTGAGATTAACAAGATTAAGTTTGCATTTGACATGATTTCTTTAATTCTGCAGGGTCCTTCCTTACACAAGTAACTTCACTACAGGTATTACTTCTTTCCCAATAAAGCTCACTGCTATGCAAAGATATAACCATAAAAAAAAACCCCAAAACAAACTACACAAGGACTGCATACTTATAAACACTGATTAAATGGCAAAGAAACAGAAAAAAAACCTTTTAAAAAATGTTTTAAGTGTATAAGATCATGTTTGTAGAAAATGAATTGGAAAGTGGAATGATAAGAGCTGCAACTCTGATTTTAAATGTCTCTAATTAAACAGCTATTTTTTTCCCTCTGTCAGAGCTCTAGGACAAAATTTAATTTTTGGCATAAGGCCACTGAAAACAATGAGCTTGGTTCAATTTAGCTGGTCCAGTACATATTAAATGAAATGGCATTACAAAACATTTGTATCATAGATATAAAACAACACGCAGAAAACCTGGGATATGTTAAGAGAAGAGAAAAATAAGATCACTTGGGTTAGCCTGCCAGAAACTAGTGGAGGTTCAGTTACTCAAAATAGAGCAGACTGCCCAGAACTGGTTTTGACACAGTTTTTATTTGCCTTAGCTGGATACCATGGATGTTCTGCTGAACAAGACACTGGAGCATTAAAAAAAAAAAGAAAAAAATGAGAAAAAAAAGAAAAAAAGAAAAAAATGAGAAGGGAAAAAAAAAAAAAGTACCTCTAGTTAATATGCACATTTATTAGAAAAAGCAAACAAACAAACAAAAAAACCAAAACACCAGAATATTTGGAGAGTTGCACTAGCCCATGAAGTCCAGACTCATGAAATAAAAGCTTACAGAACTCTACCTGAAAGCTCAGCTGCTCCAAGAGAATGTGTCTGACAAGTCCTTACAGCAGAGTTTCAGCAGTAGCTCCTCAGGATATCACATCAAGACCAGCACATCCCCCAGGTGTGCTCAGCTAGGTGAGCAATGGCAGAAAGGAAATAAATGAGGAGTTACCATCTCACCTGGATGTCAGCTCTGCTCTTCAGTGGACACAGAATAACTGCTAGGAGTACAATGCAGTTCCTGAAGGGATGATAATCCCAAATTTCACTGCAAGAGGCTGGCTCTACACTTTCATGACTATTTTTATCTCATGCTCCACCTCAAGTTTGAGAGGACATCCCAGAAACACCAGCAAAAATCTGATTATGCTTTGAAAAGTCCCTCTTCTAAAAACTGTATTTTTCCCTGTGGCCTGGAAAAGCCTTGGGGAAGAGGGGGGGGTGTCAGGGATTAGCCAAGACAAACATTTTGTTGTATTCCCCCCAGCTCTGGACCATCTTTTGTAATTTGTCTTAAAGTATAACAAATGTCTTGAGCTGACATTGCTGGTTCATTATTAATGCAAATTACTGATAATAAGAGATTGGAAACATGAACGTAGCACATTCTGGGAGTGACTTCATCTGGAAGTTGTTATGGGAAACTCTTAGGTCACACCCAGCAATAGGTCTACAACCAAGGACTGCAAAGTAACCCCACGTGTAACAGCAACTGATCCCTGTTTTCAGTATTTGTCTCAAGAAAACCTAGATTGAATTACAAGACTAATATTTTACTGCTATTCTAAACAGATCATTTATAGCCAGAAAAAATTAATACAAGCTGAGACACTAATTCTGTTGCATGTAAAAATTCTATTCTTAGAGAGGGAGGGATGACTACATCTTGCAAGTGGGACCTTTGAGTCAAAGACACCCTTGATACAACTTTATTCAAGATGCTGACCTGACATGCCAGCCACTGCCTCCTAGTCATGTACACAGTAGTATTCTTGAAGAACTTTGAACCAAACTATTGATACAATATTTTATGATGTTTCTTTTACAACAGATAAATTACTCAAATGAGATCAACAGAAAAAAAAAGAAGATGAACAATATTATCAATCACATCTTCAGCAAGTGCCTTACTAGTTGGCTGTCTCTGTGAACAGTCTTTCAGAAGTTCTTATTCCCCATTAACCTAAAGTTTTAACCTCATTTTATTTTGTCTGTACTTCATTATGCTCACTCACTTCAAATTATATAGCAAAGGGCAATAAAGAAAACTTTCAGAGAACCCGTTTTTCCTTAAAAAAAAGCTGTGCTTACCACAAAACCAATTTCAGTCACTGGTATTTTCTCTGAACATTTCAGTTCATGCTGGAAGGTGTTAGGGTGTGTTTTTAATTCAGATACCAGGAAGTCAGTTAGCTACTACTGTATCTAAAATTGACATAAACATAGTTGTACATCTTTCCTGTTGAATACACTTGACAACATTTTTAATAATTGCTTTAACAGATAAAGCACTGAAACAAAGCATTTTAAGGATCTATTTCTGATTCTTGTTCATACTTTTAGAGGGATTACACATCAGCAAAGAGACTGTTTTCTAACCCTGAAGAAAAGTGCTGGAATATTTAGAAATGGCATGTATATGTGACTCTTACTCATTGCAGTAGACTTAAATTAACCAAATCCCTTTACAGGCAATGGAAGATATCAAGCAACTAGCAAAAATCTGACTGCAAGAGATGTGCTTTCCAACAGGTATAAAGCTAAACTGGATCAAATAATTAATAATCTTCAGTAAGTTAAAACCATATCAATCAGGAATAATTTCACTAGCATACAAAATGAAATTTTAAAAAAGACTGCAAAATGTGACTTGGAAGCATAGTTAGAAGTTTTGTTGGAGAGAAAAAAAAAAAAACAACCAAAAAACCCCCCAAAACATAAGAAAAGAAACTCTCACAGGTTCCCACATTGTCTAATCTTTTAATCTTTGAGCAGATTAGAGCTTGTAACTACCACCTGATCAGGATGATGAAATTCTACTAGTGCAATTGATTATCAAAAGTGCAAAGGAGAACCAAGCCTTTCAAATTTATGAAAAGTATAAATCCCTCTGCTATTAAAGCCTTTTTCAAAAGCTTTCTTCTCAGTTGCACAGGAAGGTTCTAAATCCTCAAAAGTTTAATCAAAAGAGTAGCAAAAGCAGTAGAAAAACATTGGCTGACTAATCAAGAACCCATGTTTTCACTGTTTTTCTTGGAAGACTGCTAGAAGTTGAATTAAAATAAACATGATAAGAATATTACTACTGTATTACATTACCTACATTAATTCATTATTGCATATGAGCTACAAAATACAGACCACAAAGATTATTGTACAATCTTAGTTTATATCACAATATAATAGATTGATACAAACTTTTAAAAACTTTTTAAGCTTTTGACTGTACATCAGTTGGACACTTAATTTAGGCTAGGGATTTTCCAATGGATTCTTTTATTCACTGAAGTTGAGCAGACTAACAATTTCAGCATCCTAATTGCAGAGAATCTCTTACAACACCCCCCAAAAATGAAAATTTATGAACATTTAAAAAGCCTGTGACCCCTTACTAATCTGTTTAAACATTAATTAGGAGCAGCAAGAGAAAATCCGTGCTTATGTCATAAAATTGTCAGACTGACAGATCATAAAGTCATTGCTTCTGTATGCCAACTTGGAATTTAAAGCACATTTCCTAATTCATAGTCATGAACTTTGATACAACACTTAACAGCTTAATCCTTTAATTTCTCACATCACTTTTACTCAGTTATGAGGTGTTCTGGATTGGATCCCTTGCAAGCAAGGATCTAAAGGCTCGTAACAGAACTGTTTGAAAAGAGACTTTAAAAGGATGAAAGGCAGTCAGTTGCAAAGAGGGATACTGATCATCCTTTCAGACCTAGAAAGCTGTTACACTGAGCACAGATGGTCCTTCATACCAGCACACTTTGCAAACCCGAATCAAAGTCGAGAAGACGAAAGGCACCAAGGAACTTGGGGGTAGAGGTGTTCAGCAACTAAAAAACCCATCCCCTTATTTTTTCCGGAGGGGTTGAGGAGGAAGGATGCCCAAACCCCGGCAGGTTTGACCAGACATCCACCTCCAGGCGCGGCCGGGACCTGCACACTTACCCCACTCGCCAGCTCCGCGCTCAGGCAGAGAAACACCAGCACCAGGACCCTGCAGAGAGGCAAAGGGACAGAGAGTCACCGGCGGGGCCGGGAGGCACGGTGGGGAAGGGGTCGCCGAGGTTCGGCACTCACCCTGCGCGCCCCAGGGCCGGCGGGGCAGGGGCGCAGCCGCGGCCCATGCTTCAGGCAGCCGCCGGGGAAGGCGGAGAGGACGCAGCCCGGTTACGCGCCGCTGCTACCGTGCGGGTGCCGGCTCCGCGCAGCCAGAGGAAGAGGAGGGCCTCTCCGCCGTCACTCAGGGGGGTCAGGGCACAGCGGGGCCGACTCCAGGACCGGGAGCGGGTCTCGTGGGAGGTCGGTCACCGCGCTTCCTCGGTGCCCCAGCCCCCTCAGGGCACCCACCGCCTTCCTCTCCCTGCGCCGTGCCAGAGCTTGCCCGGGCAGAAAGTTGACGCGATCTTCACCGAGGCGTCGTACCTGAGCGGGGCGGGACCGAACCGGGCAAACGGCACCGAACACCCCTCACAACCCCGCACCCTGGTGCTCGCCCCTCCTGAGGTGCGAGTCGGCAACACGACCACCTCCCCTGCCTCACACGCCGGGGTGCCTCCGCCAGAAAAAATAGTCCGGGGTCCAGCAGCTGCCTGCCCGGTAGAGGTGCGGGGCGGGGAGAGACAGACGCCCGCCCTTCGAGCCGACAAAACCGCGGCACCCAGCAGGAAGGGTGGCGGTAGGGAGGGTCATAGCCCCCTCAGAGCGGAGCAGCAGCAGCAGCTCCCTTCCCGCACACTACACGCGCGCACCCTCCGCCGCCGGCCGCCCACGGTGCGGATGAATACTGTGGGGCAAGTAGTCCCGTGAGGACTTGAGCCGGGAGAAGCGGGCGAGTGCGGCAGAGGGGTGGGCGCTGGTGTCGGGGCGGTCGGCGGGAGCCGCCTGGAGGGAGCTGGGCTGCCCCGTTGGGCAATGCCCGCGCCATAGGGCTAGCTCCGGAGCTCCCCAGCGAGCAGGATGGAGCTACGGTGGTGGAGTTGCAGCCTGACTGCCGGCTGCCTGGTGCTGCTGCTGGGGTGCGGGGGGCCGGAGGAGGCGGTAGCGGCGGTGAGTGCGGGGCGCCCTCCTCGGNAACCGGGCGGGCGGGGGTCGGCGGCGCGAGGCTGGGCCGCGCGCGGGTCTGTCTCCTCATCCCCTCAGGTGCCGGAGGCTCCTGGACGGGCTCCGTCCCGGCACTTCCCTCCCCTCACAAAGGCTCCTTGGCTCTACCGGCGTCAGACCGGCTCTTCTCAGTACCCCGGTGCTGTTGGCACGTTTGGGTTCATCGGCAGCTGCGGGGAGGCAGGAGGGAAGGCGAGGCGGGGGAAGCCCGGGCGAGCTTTGTGTGTTCTCTGAACCCTCTCCTGGGCACTGGAGGAAAAGGCTCCACACTGCTTTACCTCCCCCATTGCCCCTCAAGAGATCTTTAGGAAGATGTGCCTGAGTTCTTGCCTGCTGAGCCTTCACCTGCATGGGTAAGACCCGCCTGGACGTGTCAGGGAGTGGGACTTGCAGGCAGGGGTTGCGGGAGGACCACGCCTCAGGCAGTGACTTGTTTTTCCTGAGGGTTGTGTTTCTGCTGTTTTAAAACCCGAGTTGAGATGCTAGCAGAGATGGTAGATGTGCGGCGGTATTGCTGTCAGTGCACAGTAGGTGGCCTGGAGAAGAATTTTGTTTTATCTCTTCGGGAGTGGGATGCTGCCTCAGCTTCCCTGGAGCAGCTGGGCCTTGCAACTGAGAGGAGAGAGAGGTCATCACTATTTGACTTAAGTCATTCAGCTGTTAACAAGTGGTAAAATTAACTAAAAAGCTCATGCTTTAGAATGGGTTAGTTTCTGATTTTCACAATTCCTTCCTCTGGCTCTTAATTTTCTTTTCATAGATTCCTTGGAAGGGAGAATAAATCCCGATTTTAGTTGTTCACTTCCTGTTGAAAAATCACAATATGTTATGGTAATAGATGTAGAATGCCTTTCTGCTACTCCTCCCCTACTCTCCAATTTTGTAGTTAGAGCTGACAAAATCTTGTCTTGAACCCTCCTTTGAAGTGCATTCCTTTACAGTGAAACTTTGTAGACCTTTCATCTGCCCTTCTAAAAAGCAAAGACCAGCCATAAAATACTCCCTTTCACTCCTCCTTACCATGCCCAGGTGTGTACCCAAGTGTAAGTGATACCAGTGTGCCACCAGTGCTTACTGATTTGGAGAACTGCTTGTTTCCACATTGCCTGTAATACTATTTCTGCTGCTAGGTATCACCTCACTCCAGGCTACCTCCTTTAATTTTCACCACTAAGAAAAGATCCTGTCAGTCCCACCTACAGGACTTCACCTTTTTAGCAGGTGGAAGTTGAAGATGAGGAGGTTTGTGTGTACAAGTGTGTTCCCTTTCTTCCCTCAGGAAAGCACCCAAGCAGGGTTTCATGTGTGTGATTTATGGGAATCTGTGGGGTCTGGGAAAGACACTGCTGGGCTGACCCTGTAGGCAGTTATCTGCTTTGGGAGAAATGAGGAAAAGAGAAAAGACAATGGTGTTCTTGCTTCTTACCACCACCTTGTGCTACAGCTCATTCAGGATAAGTCCCCCTGGGCATTTACTACCCTACAGAGAGATAAGATTAAATGAAGACCCAAATCATATTAGGGGTGGGGAACACCTCTGTTTCAACCTGTATCAGTCCCACTGGTATTTTTTTCAGAAAGGTCTCATCGTTTCTGAATATCTTGGTGTTCTAATGTTCTTGAACACCTGGTAATGGTAACACTAAGTGTTGCTGATCTTAATAATTTTTTTTTCCTTGTTTTAAAAAAAAAAACATTAACACTGTAGCTGTATGCTTGATATAAACTGTCTCTTCTGTGAGTTTTGTTTTGGGGCCTTGTCAGAATTCCCCCCAGGATAAATATGGTGGGATGGTTTGAAGTCATTATGGTGTCATTATGAGGATCTGAAATTGTTACTCAATCTCACAGTATGCACTTCAAATGTAGAAGCCATACGTTCTTTGCTTCTGTTTGTTCAAATAGTGTTTGTGATCGGTTACAAGGTGACAGAATATAGTCAAGAGTTGTCTGCCAATGTGAACATCATAGTGAAATCCCAATGACTTTCTAACAACAACAACAAAAAAAATGAATAGCCTAAAGTATGAGGCCTAAATCTCATACTCAAGTAAGGATGAAATTAATTTTTTAGATTTTATTGATGGTCATCCATAGCCCACTGTCTAAACTTGGTGAGAAGCCTATGGATCATGCTTGTCCAAACTCACTGTTGATGTAGAATGAAACGTGTAACTGATGAACAGTGTAAAAGAGAGGGAACTGTCTTGCTTCAGAGTGGGAGAATGAATGAGGTAGAAGATAGCATCATCAGTGCGTGCGATTTCAAGTTACACTAAAAAAAAAAAAAAAGTGCTTATTAGTTGTATGCAGGGTATGAATTGTTATCATGAATGTTAAGGGACAATATTAATTGCTTAAGTGCCCTGGTGGTGTTAATATAAATCAACAGATGTGTATATAAATTAATTGGCTTTTTCCTACAAGTAAAATTTTCTTCTCTCAGTGGGTTTACACTTGCACGGTGTTACAGAAAACTGATAGCAAGTTGTGATTGGAAAAGCTATTTAATTAAAGAACATCAATGCACTAGAATCACAATTCCCAATTAGACTTGGAGAACTTTCAAGATTTTTTTTCCTTTTGGAGGTTACCATGTCTTTAATTACAGTGTACTTGATTAATATGGTTAACTTGTAAATTATGGTCATCTGTTTTTCTCATTTGTCTTAATTATTTTATCATATTTTATCATATAGTGGTCATTATTATCATTTCCAATTTCATAACTGACTGTGGGTCTAGTTATGAAAGCTGTCTGTAAAAGCAGAAAGAAATGGATTCTGGCTTTTAGAATTCAGAAAGTATTTCATCCTGAAATTCCGTGGATGTGTCTTGATTAGTCATGCACAAGACTCTCTCAGTTTCATAACATTAAGGCTAAAGCCCTCCTGCTTGCAACTTGCCATTTGTCATGTGTTTTGCTTTTGACCTTTCCTGGCTTTTAGATAAAGATACACAGTAAAACCTGTATCTGAGGGTGTGTTCTGCCACATACTAAAATACAAACAAATCAAAAGAATTCTGAATGAAATCTACTATAAGAGCAATTTGGGTCATTATAGGTTCTAGTGAGGTTATGCATGCAAAATTGTTGTCTTACACTGTTTATCCATGTGGTGGAAATAGACTGATAGTTCAGTGGAAACTGATGGACTTTATTTTTCCTGGTTATGAATTAAATGATCTGCTCACTGAAAGCAATTATCTAAACTAATTGCTCTATTTTAAAGTAGAAAGGAACATTTTCCTAGGATAAGTTAATTTTTTTAAAAAGCAAACATAAATTTACATGGTTATCTTTTTCTGCTATGAATAAGAAATCATGCTTACTATAATGTGGCTAGTGGCTGTTGATTTTACTAGAACATGCACAAACTTTTCTAAGTTACAAACCAACTGAACTCAGTGAGAACATCCCAACAAATCTAATGCACATATTTTCTCTCCGGGGCAAAGTGCAGTAAGGGGTCTGTTCTGCACATACAGCAAAAGATTGATCATGCATTTTTGCCTTTCATTCACTTAGATTAAAATGCTCCCTTCTCTAATTGCATCAATTGTGTAAACTCTCCACTGATATCAACACATAACGAGATGCCCAGATAACACTGTTATGTGTTCTAGGAACAGTATTTCACAAGCATACTGGATGGAAAGCAGCCACTGCTGGTATTGATACTACTTGACAAATTCCTTTGAAGACAATTTTTGCTTATCTGTTCCATCACCTAAGGACTAGGTGATGTTTAAAACTACTGGGGTTCTTTTAAGTTCTTGCTATATGTAGTATTTGGCTATCTAATGTTGTCTGCTCTGTGATGTAAGCCATTTCTTCCAAAGGATAACTAAAATAAAACTTGTTTAAAAGAGAGTGCAGATGCAGTTTTAATGATCCTTCAGCAGCAACCTTTGCCCTCCTGTGAAAGATCAGGAATGCAATTAAACCTTATTAAATATCCCAGGTAAGGTACAGCTAAAAAAGGAAATGTCCAGGTCCTGGTATAAAAGAAAATTCTAATGCTTATTTTAAAAAAGAAAATTGTTTTGCTTTCTTGGAGAACCTCTTGTGAAGAGATATAAGAAGCAAAAACTGGAGGATGTGATCTTAATTTTCAGAGACACGGCTATTCAGCAATTAGATAATTACAGAGCTGTATTGCAAATGAATCATTTTATCTTAAACTTGTTAATGTTTTAGTCTCTCTCTAAAAGGCTTGGTGCTTAACCTGTAATATATTAATAGACATAACTTAGTCTGCTTGGAAAAGACTTTGGTGTTGTGTGACTTATTTATGAAACTCTGAATCTCTGTTGCCATGATTTGAGTGGGAAGCTGGACTAAATCCCCCCCCAAGGCCCCTTCCAGCCTGAATTTCCCTCTAAATCTGAAATTATGCAAGTGTATCTTTGTGCTCCAAAGTGTAATTTCTGTTAATACAACTTGCATACGCTGTAGTCAAAAATCAATCATCATGATGTGGTCAAATTGTGAGTTGGAAGGCTTGTTTTTACTTCAGTGCTTTTTTTAGTTGCAACTAGTCAAGATGTTATCTCTCAAGTTGTCAGCACAGCAGTATACAGAATTTTAATTTTGTATTTGTTTTTTTTGTGTGTGGAGGGCATCTTATACAGTGTGTATTTGTGTATGTATTATTCTGTTATAATGTAACAAAGAAACATAAATTGTAGTGGTGATATTGACAGGGACGTGTTTTCCACTTGAAGTGTGTGTGGTTTAGGTCTTGGAAAGAGAGGAACTAAAAATAGATTTCAGCAGACTACTACTTCAAGGCTCTTAGTTATTGTGGCTCTCCTGTTGCCTTTCTCTCTTTGTCTCCATCAATTTGGAGAAGGAAAATAGTTTTGTCTTGTGTATTTTGTTTCTTTTACCTAATCTCTGCAGAGGACTAAAATGTCAGAATTGAATTTCTGTCTCTTCTCTCTCCTGGCACTGCAAAAGGTATCTGTGTTCAATGCACTTCAATTTGAACCACAAATAAAAGCTACTATCTATATAGTTATTCTTTCTATTGAGGCATATAGCTAGACCTGTGAAATGGTCCTCCTATAGACTACTATGACCTTGCTGTATACCACACTAGATAAGCTTTGGTACTGCAGCTCTGCTGAAACCTCTGCTTTCCCTCCTCTTAACTTTCCCTGAGAGAAGCAAAGCTTGGTTTGCTTCCCTGGCTGAAAACAGGCTGGTGAGTCTTCTTGCCAATGGCTGTACCTGTCAGGACTTTCTGCTGAAATCTGTTAAACACCTTGAAAAATGTGTTTATTCTAGGACTGGCTTTAGTTGTCATCAGTGTGAATCTTGGTTTTAAACCACACCATTAATTTAGAGAGATTTATGGTGTACTGTTTCCTAGGGTATTGGGATGTTTCTACAAACCAGACTTATACAACTCTTAGTTGCAGCTGAAATTTCTGTATGAGGTAGACACCCCTTCTCTAGAAGGAACAGTGAGTATGGAGGAAGTCTCTGGTTCATGTTAAAATGTTTCACTGGTATGAAATGAAGACTTTGATCTCATTCCATCTCCCTTTCTACTGTAGTAGTTGCATCATCTTGTCTTTTCCCTATTTCTTTATCAAGCTAGGGAGATAAAGTATGATTATTTTGATGATATGTACAGGATTTCTTAGTATTTCTCCAGTATTCTGAAAACTGCCAGAAATTTATAGTATATTCAGAAAAGTTCATTTTCTTACTGTCCATTCTGGTGCCCAGCCTTTCTAACTCCTACATTCTGGGTGAAAATATAGTGAGCATTAGTTATTGCATAAAGCTGTCAAGCTTAAGCAACCATTATTTCAACTATTTCATTTTATTTTTTGGCTTCTCCTTGTTAGCAATGAAGGCTAATGTTCCTTCATTAAGGAAGAAACACTGACAACTCCTGCATAAAAGGCTATCTAGCATCAGTCTGTGTCTACTAAATCTGGCATTATAACTCCAGAAGAAAACCTTTCTTGTTATGCACTTAAATCCTGCAGGTGTCCAATAGGGAGGAAGAAAATGACCACCCTGAGACATGCACTGCACTTTTTCTACACCTTGAATTAAAGTAGCAATTATTAAAAAACACAATTAAATGGCTTTACTTAAAGCAATGAAAACTAACGTGACCTGCAGACAAGGCTAGACAAGCCTTTAGCTCCTAGAAAATTTGATTTTCTGACAAGAAAGGCCATTGCACTTCACTGGGTGAAGGAGCTTATGCACTCTGTTTCAAAACCTTTTAAATATAATCCTTTATGGGGCAGAGATTTTTCTTGAGTCAGGTTACTATGAACCAACCTGTTATGCTAAATGACAGCAGAAGCCATTTTTTCTGAAAGGCAAAGTAACTCCTCCCTGTCATTCAGACTATGTAAGTTAATCAGAGAAAATACTTATTCCAAATTAGTTTAAGAACAATTTTCTTATTATTGAACCTTAAAGAGCAAATGTGTTCAGAAGGGAAAACAGGGCTTCTTCACTTGCCTGGAAAATGAGAATTTGTTTGGTTCCTCACATCTCTTTTCACCCAGTCATTGTGTTTTCAGTAAGACATGAGGACAAAATATTGATATTTTTTCAGAATCATTACTTTTTAATTCATAAGTAATAATTTAAAACAAAAGGAGAAAATGGACTGAGGATGAGAAGCTGCAAAGCTGAAGCATGTTTTGCTTCTGTATTCAGCTGAACTTGCACCATTCATTTGGCTGCTACTTAATGAGGACAGTGTTGCTATGAAAATCTCTAGAAGTCTGACCAGGGTCTGCCCAGGCAAACAGTGAAAGCATCCATACAGAAGCTTATATTTGTGTGGGTGGGTTTTTTTCTACCTTTTTGATGAAGGTAAAGGGTATATGTAGTGTCATTACATTTCTGATCCAAAAGGCTTATGGAAACTTCTTGGCAATAGTATTGGTGATAGTCCTCCACATGTGTGCACATGCACAAAAAAACCCTTAGAAGTATCTTTTTCTTTTCTAAAAGCTTTCAAACTCTTCAAAAAATAGTAGTAAGAAAGTGTTAAAACATCTACATCTAGAGTATGATTTTTTATATCCTAAATGAACCTCAAAAATTCCTTAACTTTAGGCTTGAATGAGAAAATTCTTGTTGACAGGTCTAGTCATGCTCAGAACATGTGTATTTTTAGAACATCAGCATACTGTGAAATTGCTAATATACTACAGAAGTAACTGTGGAGAGAAAGCATTGCACTGACAGAAAGAGTGTTACTTTTTTTTTTTCCTCAACATGCAGACTAAGTTGGTTACCATCAATAAGAAGATGGATTACGGGGAATATATTGTCCTAAATTGCATTGTAAAGTCTTCATTGGTGCTTTTTTTTTTTTTTCTCTCCTTAATGGCAGGAAGGATTTGGTAGAAGATTATTTAAAATACCAAGGGAAGACGTTTGGCTTTTTTGGTGTTGCTCAGGAGTGTACCAGAGAGAAACTCTTAAGTTATCAAACACCAATCCTGAAAGGAAATAATTACTGTGTTAGTTCCAGTTGCTAAAAGGGTTCAGAGGCCAAATACAGATGGTGGGTGTTAAAAGTGTAAAGAGGTATTTGAGTGCTAGTTATTATGAACTGATAATTAAGCATGGAATAAAAATATTCAGTCATGCAAGATTTTGATGCATTTGATCAGCAGTTTTCAGTGGTCATCATATATGCTGCCTAAGAAGCTTCAGTTACTTGCCTCAAAATGTTGGCATGCTGTTTCCTGGGAGAAGAAAACAGCCCAGTGTGCATATTTAAAATTATTTTATCTCTGGACAATATTTGGCTCCCTGCTTCAGACTGAGCATTTTATTTAGTGTTTCATACTGTAATAACAGGTTCTGGTCAAATTTTTACTGTACTAGATATCCAAAATGTGAACTGCAGTTGCACCCTGGCACTTCTTTCAGTACTGATTCTGCATTCCATGCAGCTTTGCAGGGCTGGTGACTTTTAGTAACTTTACAGTCTTCTTTGCTTGACTGGAGATAGCAAGCACAGGAAAATATTGGGTTTGAATGGGAAGGTGCTGGTCAGGAGGGCTGCAGAGGTGGCTTCTGTGAGAAGATGCCAGAAGCTTTCTGTGTGTGTGATGGAGCCAGTGCCAGCTGGCTCCAAAACAAACTCACCACGGGCAAAGACTGAGCACGAGTGACAATGAGAGCACCTCTGGGATAACATATTTAACAGGGGAGTAGAAGGAGGAGAGGGGTGGAACCTGCTGTGCAATGGCAGCTGGGAGAGAGGAGTGAGAATATGTGAAAGGAACAAATCTGCAGACACCAAGGTCAGTGAAGAAGGGGGAGCAGCTGCTTCAGGCTCTGGAGCAGAGATTCCCCTGCAGCCCATGGTGATGACCAGGGTGAGGCAGGTTGTCCTGCTGCAGCCCATGGTGTTCTGTGACACACCAGATATGTACCTGCAGTCATCCACCACAGCAGAGCAGATGTATGTGTCTGAAGGAGGCTGGGACCCATGGAGAGCCTGTGTAGGAGCAAGTTTGCTGGCAGGACTTGTGCCCTTGAGTGGGACTCATGCTGGAGCAGTCCATTCCTGAAAGACAGCTGTGGGCAGGACGTATGCTGGAGCTGAAAAGTGTGAGGAGAAAGGAGCAGCAGAGACAATGTGTAATGCAGTGACCATGACCCCCATTCCCTGCCCCTCTGTGCTGCTGGAGGTATGAGGAAGAGAAGAGGTAGAGAAATTGGGAGTGAAGTTGAGCCCAGAAAGAAGGAAGGTGTGGAGGGAAGGTGTTTTTAAAATTTGGTTTCCTTTCTCCCTACACTGTGCTGACTTTTACCCTGATTTCCTTGAGTGACATCTTTTTTGCCTGTGACAGCAATTAGAGAGTGATCTGCCTGCTCTTCTCATGACCCTTGAGACTTCTGTTGTATTTTCTCTCCCCTGTCCAGCTGAGGAGGGGGAGTGATAGAGCAGCTTTGAGCACCTGGTGTACAGCCACAGCTAACCCATTGCAAAACCACTGTTGGATTTAACTCTCTGAATGCTTAAGTGTAGAGAACAAAATTTAAAAGTGCTAAAATTCCAATCTTGTCTTTTGTTGTAGCATCTTGGAAAACCTAGACTGGAAGCTTAATTCTCCTACTCTGGAGGCTAGATGAGGTGACCTCCTGCTCAAAGCAGAGCTGACTTCCAAGTTCTCTATTTGTACTTCTGATAGTTTCAGTCTAGTAGGACATTTCAACAGTACCTTCTATCCCAAACCTTGCTTGCTGTAGGAATACAGTTTTAGAACTTCATGGAAATACTCCATAATTTATGCTTGTAATTAACCTACTGGTTACTGTGGGGTTCAGAACTTATATCACAAATTTGCAGCAGAATATTTTCTTGGCAAATGTTCAGCTCCAAATAACACTGGTGGGAGTTGCTGTACTCCCTAAACCAGGATGCCTCGGGGAATACTTTCCCTTAGAGAAAGTGACATTCTGTTTTGGAATGTGTACAAATGCCAGGGGATATTTCTTCCTCCTGCCAAGCTTCAGACTGTACTACCTGAGGGCTATTTCCCTGAATAGATCTCCTCACTTTAATTATTGTGCTAGGGTGTTGCAATCATGTGTGCTCTTTCCCTTGCCTACTCCCACTTATAAATTATAGTATTTTAATACAGTGTTGCAAGGAAGGCAGTTTACAGATATTCTCAGGCCTGGTCAGGGAATGAAGTTAATGAGATTCTTTAGGTTACTAAAGTTAAACTTGCTGCAGAGTAACTTCTGCAGAGTGCCTGTGGCTCACATCAACTGTTGGAGGAAGCAATAACTAAACTGATATGTGTCAAAGTGAAGCTTAATGCTGCTACTGAAGACTTCATCCCCAAAACAAATAGTACTCAACTATTTACACAGCATCCATTGAAACTGCTTGCAAGTTTTAACTGTCCGTAACCCCTCTATTTTGAGAAAGGGATATTTGGGTTACACATTTTATGTACTCTGAAATGTTGTAATGACTGAACTTCTCAGGAGGAAAGCTCATTGTCACTGTTTGTTAAAAATACAAATTTTATGGTCCAGGTGGTCAAAAGAGATAAAATACAGTCAAAATTATTCTAAAGGTTTACGCATCAGCTTCTATTTGGAAAAAAAAAATATATAAAGTTCACTTCCTTTCCCTCTGTACCCTCTTCCTCTGGCACTGATCAAACTTATTTTTCTTTTCCTACTAGTGACACAATGTTAATATTAAAAAGCAACTTGTGTGTGTGTGTGCTTCCTGTAAAGAATGTATCTATGGTTGTTTTAGCTAGTTCTTTGGCATGTATTCAAAATTTTGTTTAATGTAGTAAGTTTCTGACAAGTGGGACTTAATTTCCAGGGCAGGCACGCTATTTAGTGATGATCAATGCAAACCAAATGTAAGGATTCTTAGGATAATGTAGTGTATAGCCTCTAGATGTAATTTCTCTAGTATAAGGGGAGGAAATCTACTTCTTCTAATCAAGTTTGGTTTTTCTAATTCTAAGATGTGTGTTATGTAAAGTGATCTATTAGCACTAGCCTGCAGCTGTGTCTTCCAACATTTTAAAGGCAATACAATACATTTGGGCTCTCTTTGCCTCTGTGAAGTAGTTGGTGGGAAATTACTGTTGCCATCTTCTGTATCACTATAAGGTCTCTGTTTTTTGTAGCAAGGTGCACCTTGTTATCATGCACTTCCCTTGAAGTGACAGTTGCTGTAAGACTTAGCAATTGCTAGCACGTAGCCAGTGCATTAGGAAATAGACTCAACAGACTGAGGGCTCCTCTTTACCTGCTGAAGTTAAGCATGTGACTTCCTGACAGGCATCTCCCACTATATATCCCATTTTATCAGTTATCAGGATTTCTGAATTCATGTGTCTAAAAGAAGGAAAGGACCTCCCAACTCAGCACGTCCTGATGCTCTCCTTTAGGAGGTGCCTCTGACTTGCAGGACTAAGACAATTGCTGTGGCTTCATTGCTTCTTTGTTTAACTTGGCCCTCTTCAGTGCCACTTACTTTTTTGACTTCGATTACTGAAGGCTGGAGAGTAGCTTTTATATTAGTATTGAGCAATACAGAAAAAGAACTGCCCAGAGTGCCATCTCCAGGCATTAAAATATGCACACAATTCTGATGCTATAGGCATAAACAAATGATAAAACAGCTTTAGCTACAAGAACCTTGGAGCTATGATACTAGGTCCAAGAACTGAAGGAGAAGGGAGTTGATAATCACCACCACCACAAAAAATCCCCCAGACACCCACCAAGCCTTAAGTGAGTTCAGTCTTGTTCTGACAGTTAAGAGGGTGTGTGCTTCTTCAGATAACATCTCCATGTGATATCTCTCTGCAAAGCCTCTATTCTTTTAGCGTGTGTAGTTGCTTAATCTTTGGTATTCATTTAGTAGTTTCAAAATTTCAAAAAAGACCACAGCAGGGTTGGATTAATCTGAAATGCTGTTCTGTTTTGTCTCTTCTTCTTAGAGGAAGAAGTGGATGTCTGTTCTTGTGTGGTCCACCTCATGCACTTGACACATGAAGGTGCAGTTGTCAGGGACAAATGACTGACATCCATTAACAGCACTCAGGAACTGAAGCTTCTTTGCATATTATGTGGATGAAGGTGAATAACAGGAAACTTTCTGGGGAAATAAGCTGGAGCCTGTGTCTTTATTCCATTTCCTTAACTAGGAAAGGATTAAAAGCAGACTGCCAGAATGAGTGGTGTTACGACTGTATAAGTGGCTTGCAAGTGTATCTGAGGCTTACAAGCCTAGGTGACAGGTCTAAGTTTGTGTTACATTTGGATGTGGTTATAGAAAGTGGAAACATCTAACACCTGTCACATGGGAAAGGTCCTAAATGACTAGTAAATCTTAACCTGTAATGAGTACCATATGGCACTTCTTATTTGCAGCTGGAAAAAATCAGGAAGCCTCAAGAGACTCGTGATTAGAGTCTTGTGTGTAAAATTCAAGAAAAACTGAGACTTCCTGGAAAGCCAAGTGGCTTACTGTATACTGCCACTGCCTGAAGGTCAGGTACCTAATGCTTGTGTCTCAGTGCCAGTGTTAGTTGCAGAGATGTGTAACTGGACAGTTATAGACGAAGGCATGTTTAAAACAAACCATTTCTCTGTGTACTTGAGGAGTTTGTTTATGGTCTGTGTGAAAGCTAGAGGATAGGTTGCATTCCTGCAGGTGCTGTGCTGCCCACTGAAGAGGGAAGCGTGGTATTTGGCATCTGTCAGCTCAGGCACTTGGAGGCAAAGTGGAGTGGAAGACCACCTGGTAGTTTACATTCTGTCTTTAGTGCTCTTTGCTTGCACTGTTTACTAGGAGGCTTAGTTGCCAAATCTAAAATTATGCTTTTCAAGATGCTTAAGCCAAGTTGCTATTGAAGGAAATCTGTGCAAATTCATACAGCATGATGTGGAGCTGTCTTGAAATCTGTGTTCATTAGGACAGGAGTATTGGGCTTTCAAGGTCTCTTCAATTTTAGCTTTGAAATGCTTGTGCAAAGGGCAATGGAGCTTGACTTGATTATTTTGCTTTCTGTGTCCCATGCAGTAAAATGTACTACACTGAAGCCCATTCTTTGTCTTGTAAGACTAACAGACCACAGAACTGTAAGAGTTTTCAGAAGTGGTGAAAAATGTCCATGTCGTTTTCCTTGCCTATGGTTGAGGGCAAGACTGCAGCACTCATTAAAGCAGGGTGGCAACAATTTTTGAAGATGGAAGGCTTTGTAGAAAATGAGAATAAGCTACTGAGGGTTGCAAGGTCTGTTCCTTGTGCTGTCCGCTTAAAGTTTCTTCATGTCCTGAAGAGTTGTCTGTTTCCCCCTCTTAAAGCCAGCTAAGGAGAAAGGGATAGCAGGGAAGTTGACTGGATGCACAGTTGGGCTCCTGCACTTTGTCTTCTGGTTCAGAAATCAGATACAGAAAGATTCTGTCAGGCTGCAGTACCCCCTGATCTAGAGGGATAACATCTGTGTGTGTTTGCTTGTTGCTTTCACTTTAGTTGTTAAAAAA
The DNA here is from genome assembly GCA_038090715.1 of Florisuga fusca. Taxonomy (NCBI): domain Eukaryota; kingdom Metazoa; phylum Chordata; class Aves; order Apodiformes; family Trochilidae; genus Florisuga; species Florisuga fusca. The sequence continues at coordinate 17,422,486 of JAAWXA010000017.1, forward strand.
AGGGAGGTAGGAATCCCTAACTTATGGGAGATTAAACTGTTTCTGTGTAAGCTTTTTCCTGCTGACCTGCAGCCTCTCGGCTTGCTAAGGATGAGTTCTTACCATTTTTTTTCTGTTTCTAGAAACTCTGATCAGCAGTTCAGGCATTTGAATAGGCTGCACTCCTACTCCTCTGGTTTGCCAATTGTTTTGGGTGGGTTTTTGTTTTTTTTTTTTGTGCAGCTGCTGCATGGCAGGTCACTCAACCAAAATCAGTAGGTGAGTGCTTCTGTAGATCTTCACTCTGAACTTTTCTTAAGAGTTTCCAGGAAAGCAAAGGGAAATCGTTCAGTGTGTTGCTTCTAGGTTTATAGGGAGAAATCTTTATGGGCAGATAATTGCAGTTTGGGGATGGATGAAAGTTAAATAAGCTTTAGGGCATTAGTTCTGTAAAGAGACTGAATCTAAAAATTGTCTGTAGTTACACTATGTCAGCTGGTCTAAGGAAAGATCTTTTGCTGCTATTATTGCCTTTATTTTAACCAGAAGCTGCTGTGAAATACCCTTTACAGAAAACTTAAAAAGCTGTAATTGGTTCAGGTTAAAGCAGTAAAATTCATTGTGGTACAAAATACAGGCAGAAAAAATAATTTTTTTTTTAAAAAAAGTTCACCTGTTTCTTGTGGTACAATGTTTTTAACATAGATATACTTGCTTGAAGTTTTGCATTTTCTGAAGGTATGTATGCTAAGATTCTCATGTTTTTGTTTTATTGGGGTTTTTTGTGGGTTTTTTGGTTGGTTTTTGTGTTTTTTTTTCTCGAGGGTTTTGGTTGTTGAGGGGTTTCTTGTGTGTGTGTGTGTGCTGTGGTTTTTTGGTTTTGTTGGTTTTTTTTTTAGCAGCCATTTGATTGCTACCAAATCATAGTAACTATATTCTAAGAGAAAATTTAGAGGCCCATAAACTTTCTTTATAATTTCATTTTTCTGAGATGTGGTAACTAGATTTAGTGGGTTTTAGTTACATTTCGTGTTACTACTACAGTATAAGGTATTCATATATCTAAGTAGGAAATAACCTGCTGCTGCCCTTTAAGAGGAAAAACGTTGTACATCAGATGTCTCAGACTTGGTTTTTAACCTCTCTCTGGTGCATTTGCATTTACAGTGGCCAAGAACTGTGGCTACCACAGCTAAGAGCTTCCTCTACAAGTCTGAACAGATCTTGTATTGTGCAGACTTCAAAGAAAGATAGTGCCTTAAGGTGTAACAGGTTAAATTACATGTCAGAAGTTCCCTTACTTAAAAAAAAAAAAAAAAAAAAGCTGGTCAAGAACTTCTGCAAACATATTTGACTCTTACATTTTATACCATGGAACTTTAAGTCTCTTTGAGTATCTTTAGTGAGGTGAATTAAGGGAAATGATTACTTCTGAGGGTATGTAGTAATCTTTTAACTCAGATTCTGCTTTAGAACTGTTACTGCTTATAAATACTTCCGTGAGAAAGTAATGGCTACTTGAATTATGGAGCTGTGGTGGCTTTTCTGCCATAGTTGACTTCACATAGATATTTGAGTAATAAACTGTTATCTGCAGATGTGTACTCTTGTTAAGCCTGGAGAGCATGTACATGAAATCATAATTAGAACTCACAATAGCAGCTTTAACTCTGGTTGTCAAATTCCCACAAAACCTTTTGTTTCTTGGCTATATTCATGTCCAGGCAAGTGAAAGGAAACTCAGCTTGTTTAAGATAAATGGTGAAATCTTTGACCTGGGTGAGTAGTAAATCCTTAGCTAGATAACTGTGCAGGTGTTTTGTTTCACAGATCTCAGCAAGCTAATAAATGTGAGTATATTCTGCAGGACCACCACCAAAATAAAGCTTAATCTTTGTCTGTTTCAAATGCAAAGGCTGAATTTCCTTTCCATTATAAACAGATGTATGTATAGTTAAATTTGAGACTTCTGCGTGGTTAGAGCAGAAAGAGTATTGTGGTCTTCCTCCTAGGGCACAAACAGCAGTTGCTATATAGTGCGGCTTGAGTGCATATTAACATTTTTTTCAGGCCTTTGCCACTTGCTCTCCTCCCTCTCACAGTATTGTTCCACAGTTCAGTTATGCTCCTGTGTAATCAGTGTGTTCCATAGTTTTAAATTTGCTTTAGAATTCTGGCCAGCTTTTCCCGGACAGAAATTATTTCAGTGGTTTCTGTGCATCTCTTCCCTGCTGGAGGAACCTTTCTCACCTGATGGGGTAGCTTACCATGTTGTGTTGTCAAATAACGCCCTGGTTCTTTTCAGGGTGTCGTGAAGCTGGTGTGCATGTTAATCCCAGAAGATGTGGTGTGGTGAAGCTTTGTGGCCATTTAAATCTCTGAGGAAGTCTTAATACATTACAGGAGACACCAGCATTTAAAACCAGTGGCTGTACACAATCAGTTTTTGACTCTACTTGACCTCTTGCTGCCACTGGAACTGAGCTGTCAGGAATAGTGTGTAGTCTGTCAGTACAAACTACATGGCTAGGTAGGCTCAATAATGTTGCTGCCCTCTTCTAGAAATGAGGGGTTATCAAACAATTCTCATTTCATGGTAAAATCATACATCATGAAGATGTTGGAGTAAAGAAATTGGGTAGCCTGTAAATGTTTAGGCTGTTTCATGTTTCTGTCTCTTATCCAACTCTGATATCAGGACTGAGCAATTGGGTCATGTCAGAACTCTCATAATATGCAAAGGCACCTTACTGATTCACCTACCATGCTTCTGTAAAAAGTTGCACCACTTTCTTTTATTACTTTCAAATTTTAAAATTTTGACTGTAAATGACTGGCTTCTCTTCTCATTCCTCAAATCTTTCACATGAAGAGAGTATTAAAATATTGTTAAACTGCTATACATTTAAGGACATATACATTATTTAAGAACCAATGCAGACTTCAATTTGGGTTTTTAGATGTTTCTTATGCCCTCCCCTGCATGACCCAGTTCACTGTTTAGTTTCTCTGTAGCTGCATGCATGGTAAATTGCATCTCAAACAGCCAATTTTCCCATATAAATCTTTCAGTTCGGAAGCTAATGTTTTGCTTAAATTGTGCTGTGTTACTTTGATTCTGAGAGACTAAAATATGAAGTCAGGCAAACCTACATGAAGCCACTAATCAGCACTCTGTAACCTTTATCAATTACTATGAGCAAATTATTAAGAGATTCTCTTTTGCCTTCAGTTTTCGGAAGTCACAAGTTGCTGTGCTCTGCAGGAGTAGCATTCCTCTGCCTGGTGGTTTTTAGAAATATTTTGTCCAATACTATTGTGAGTTCTAATTATGATTTCATGTACATGCTCTCCCGGCTTAACAAGAGTNAATTGTTGTCTTACACTGTTTATCCATGTGGTGGAAATAGACTGATAGTTCAGTGGAAACTGATGGACTTTATTTTTCCTGGTTATGAATTAAATGATCTGCTCACTGAAAGCAATTATCTAAACTAATTGCTCTATTTTAAAGTAGAAAGGAACATTTTCCTAGGATAAGTTAATTTTTTTAAAAAGCAAACATAAATTTACATGGTTATCTTTTTCTGCTATGAATAAGAAATCATGCTTACTATAATGTGGCTAGTGGCTGTTGATTTTACTAGAACATGCACAAACTTTTCTAAGTTACAAACCAACTGAACTCAGTGAGAACATCCCAACAAATCTAATGCACATATTTTCTCTCTGGGGCAAAGTGCAGTAAGGGGTCTGTTCTGCACATACAGCAAAAGATTCATCATGCATTTTTGCCTTTCATTCACTTAGATTAAAATGCTCCCTTCTCTAATTGCATCAATTGTGTAAACTCTCCACTGATATCAACACATAACGAGATGCCCAGATAACACTGTTATGTGTTCTAGGAACAGTATTTCACAAGCATACTGGATGGAAAGCAGCCACTGCTGGTATTGATACTACTTGACAAATTCCTTTGAAGACAATTTTTGCTTATCTGTTCCATCACCTAAGGACTAGGTGATGTTTAAAACTACTGGGGTTCTTTTAAGTTCTTGCTATATGTAGTATTTGGCTATCTAATGTTGTCTGCTCTGTGATGTAAGCCATTTCTTCCAAAGGATAACTAAAATAAAACTTGTTTAAAAGAGAGTGCAGATGCAGTTTTAATGATCCTTCAGCAGCAACCTTTGCCCTCCTGTGAAAGATCAGGAATGCAATTAAACCTTATTAATTATCCCAGGTAAAGTACAGCTAAAAAAGGAAATGTCCAGAGCATCCTGACTGCTCTGAGAGTGGTATGTGGAGGAAAGGCTTCAGTGTAATATGAAATCAGTAGGATAAACATAGTTGAGCTGAAGAAGAAAGGGTCCTGGTATAAAAGAAAATTCTAATGCTTATTTTAAAAAAGAAAATTGCTTTGCTTTCTTGGAGAACCTCTTGTGAAGAGATATAAGAAGCAAAAACTGGAGGATGTGATCTTAATTTTCAGAGACACGGCTATTCAGCAATTAGATAATTACAGAGCTGTATTGCAAATGAATCATTTTATCTTAAACTTGTTAATGTTTTAGTCTCTCTCTAAAAGGCTTGGTGCTTAACCTGTAATGTATTAATANTTTTAAGTAAGGGAACTTCTGACATGTAATTTAACCTGTTACACCTTAAGGCACTATCTTTCTTTGAAGTCTGCACAATACAAGATCTGTTCAGACTTGTAGAGGAAGCTCTTAGCTGTGGTAGCCACAGTTCTTGACTGTAAATGACTGGCTTCTCTTCTCATTCCTCAAATCTTTCACATGAAGAGAGTATTAAAATATTGTTAAACTGCTATACATTTAAGGACATAGACATTATTTAAGTACCAATGCAGACTTCAATTTGGGTTTTTAGATGTTTCTTATGCCCTCCCCTGCATGACCCAGTTCACTGTTTAGTTTCTCTGTAGCTGCATGCATGCATGCATGGTAAATTGCATCTCAAACAGCCAATTTTCCCATATAAATCTTTCAGTTCGGAAGCTAATGTTTTGCTTAAATTGTGCTGTGTTACTTTGATTCTGAGAGACTAAAATATGAAGTCAGGCAAACCTACATGAAGCCACTAATCAGCACTCTGTAACCTTTATCAATTACTATGAGCAAATTATTAAGAGATTCTCTTTTGCCTTCAGTTTTCGGAAGTCACAAGTTGCTGTGCTCTCCAGGAGTAGCATTCCTCTGCCTGGTGGTTTTTAGAAATATTTTGTCCAATACTATTGTGAGTTGCAGCTCTGGGGTGGGGAGGAGACATTGCCTTGTAACTGACATCTCTAGGCTTGATGAGGAAGGGGGGGAACATGCTTAATACATAAAGCAGGCTTCTAGCCAAAACAAATTTTGAGGACAAGTTGCTTATTCATTTCCTTGAGCTGGCTGTAACAAACCCATGGCTAAGAGTAAGAAGTGACTTTGATTTCAAATGTGTACTTTTTTCTTCAAACTGAAAAACAAACAAAAAAACCCCCCCAACCAACCCATTCTGACATAAAGCAGTTTTCTTTAGTCCATGTAAGACACAAAAGACTGAGCTTGTTCTGGAAGAGTTATCCTTTGACTAGTAAACCAATACCATTCTTCCTTTTATATACTAATGAAAAGAACTCACTCTCCACACATGGATTCAATGGAGTAGAAGCTGTCAGGAAAATCCAATGAAAGGATTAGCTAAACTCAAATAAAGTAATTAGAGCCCTTGATTGTGTCTTGCCATGCAAAAGTCACAGCAAAGGCAATGATAGTTGGTCTTTACACGTATGTGGTGGGAAAGCAACAGGAATGCAGTAGGCAAAAAGAAAACCTGAGCAGTTTCAGTCTTTTTTTTAAAATGCCTTGATTCCTTACCCATCTTCATATAGTTGAGAAACTGAAGAATTTTAATAGGGATAAAGATTGAGACCATCTCCTTATGATTAAGCCATAATGGTTACTATTAATTTTTTTTCTTTCCTGGTGCATAAGATGTGTCCTACTGGCCAGAGCTAGGAATTGATCTAGTATGGAAGGCTTCTGGCTGCCTAATACAAGGCAGGTGACTTGTTCAGTTCTCTAATGTGTAACAAATGTACCAAGTATAACTTGGAGTTCCACTGAGGTTTGGAGTAATTTAATTTTTCACATCTGAAAATCCAGTAAGTCTGCTAATTTTCAATGGCAAAGCTTTTATGAAGGGTAAACTACTGATCATACTCATCTAAGTCTTGCTCTTAATGTAGGTTTCTCTATGTTTGAAAGGTTGTGGTCATTGTATGATTTTTCATTATTTGATTGAAGTGTAGATAACAGTGCTCATGTACAGGAAAAATTCCAAGTGTTGCTACACATAGCGTGGAATCTGGATTTTCTAAGCATTTATATGAGATAAAGAATTAAATCCATGACATCAGAAATCTCTAGCCCATGGTTACTGAGCAGCTTTCAAACTTGCAGTGGCTTGTTATGCAGTATGCATTCTCCTGTAGCACAATTTTCATGCTTGTTTTTCCAAGCTAAAAAAGGCCTTGAGATTATTGAAAAGTCTAAACAAAAAAAGTTTTCAGTTAGAATAGGTCATTAAGCTTTTTTCTTTTCTTTTTTTGCTGTGCCAACATGTTTTACTTTGTTTTCATGCTGTGCTGCAATAACCCATAAGTGGCATGAATTGATCTCCATATAGTACAAATTCTCAGGCCTTTTTCTATTCAAACTGTTCAGTTTAAATAGAAAAAACAAAACACAATTTGGTGGGAATAGAAGTTAATGCAAATAAGAAACACAATCTGCCTAACACAGCTTTTGTACAGGAAGATAAGTGACTGCTGAAGGAATACTTCTTGATAAGCTTGTGGGTGAATAGGTCTTCCCAGGATTTGAGCCAAAAATTACTACCATTTGATTACAGTGGGTATACAGACTACTTCTACCTTCCTTTCACTGCTGTCTGGGAAAGACCATATTTTTTTTTCTACAAGTAATGCATCTGAACTGGATATCCAAAACCATCTGTCAAAAAGCATTCAGTGAGTTCACCTGACTCTTCAAGACAAGTTCATGTATAC